>SRSM01000131.1:4800000-6000000 GCA_019593545.1 Apocynum venetum
TTACAAAATTGTGTTTTTCTCGTGGTATAGTCAAATATAAAAACTATGAAATATAATCCTAAGCAAAATGATGTTGCTGAAAAGATGAATAGGACAATTATGAATAAAGTCAGACGTCTTATGATTTCTGCTGGTATTCCAAAATCTTTTTAGGATGAAACAGTTAGTACTACAGTGTATCTGATCAATAGATCCTTTTTAAGTGCCATCAATTTCGAAACTCCTGAAGAGTTATGGTCTAGTTTACCACCAGATCTCAATAACCTTAGAGTTTTTTGTAGTGCTGGTTTTGCACACCATAGGGAAGGCAAGCTAGACTCTAAATTTAAAAAGTGAGTCTTTCTAGGCTACGCTGATGGTGTTAAAGGTTATAAAATATGGTTGAGAGGTGAACCAGGTGTGAGAGTTGTAATCAGTAAATATGTTATTTTTAATGAACAAGATATGCCCTGTTTCAAACCTACAACTAGTCCATCAAGGTGTGAGAGTTGTAATCAGTAAATATGTTATTTTTAATGAACAAGAAATGCCCTGTTTCACACCCATAACTAGTCAATCCAATACTAGTGATCTTTCTTAAGATATGAGTGTTCCTATTGAGATGGGGGACACATCTAGTTCACCTTCACAATCCACATTGCATTATGAAACCAATCCTGAGTTAGAATTTGAACCTGTAGGATCATATACTACACTAAATCAGGAAAACTCAGATAAGATATCTGAGGAAACTGGGCATGAATATGAAATTAATTCAGATAGTGATGTTGTATATCTAAAAGCCCAAACTTAGACTTTGAAAGATTACATACTTGCTAGAGATAGAACTAGACGAAACATAAGACTAACTGAAAAGTATGGTTATTCATACATTGTATCTTATGCTCTAGCAATTGAAAATTTGATTGAAGAAAAATAACTAACCTGTTTTGAAGAGGTTCTGAAAAGTCCCAACTATAACCTGTGGATGAATGCTATGAAAGAAGAAATGTCTTCTTTATACAAGAATAAGACTTGGATATTGGTATCCAAGCCTGCCACATAGAGAATAGTGGACTACAAATAGGTATTCAAGATCAAAGAAGGTGAAACTAAAAGTGAGATGTCTAGATTCAAGGCAAGACTTGTTGCAAATTGCTTTACTCAAGTAGAAGGGACGGATTTCAATAAAGTCTTTTCCCTTGTTGTTAAATACAAAACAATTAGAATTATACTTGCTTTAGTTGCCTTCTATGATTTAGAATTAAAATGGCTTGATGTAAAAACTGAGCTGGAAGAAATCATTTATATGTCTCAAACTGCTGGTTTTAAAGTTAAAGGCAAAGAACATTTAGTTTGCCTTCTCAAGAAATCACTCTATGGACTCAAGCAATCACCTAGGTAATTATATAAAATGTTTGACTCCTTTATGGTCAAAATTGGTTTTGCTAGAAGCAACTTTGATAACTGCTTATATTTATTTGATAATTACATTAATAATTCTATCTATATATTTTTATATGTTGATGACATGTTTATTGCCTGCACAGATAAAAGAATAATATATCAATGAAAAATGTGTTGAAATCTGAGTTTGACATGAAAGATTTAGGACCAACATCTGGAGTTCTAGGAATGCATATAAGTGGAAATAGAAATGAGAATTCCTTAGTTATCTCTCAAAAATCTTTTCTGAAAAGAGTTATTTCTAAATTTGCTATGAATCTTTCTAAACCTGTTAACCTTTCTCTTACTGCACATTTTCAATTGTCCACCAAGACTTATCCTGGAACTAATAGTGAAAAATCTAAAATGACTAATGTTCCTTATAGAATGATCATTGGATCAGTAATGTATTCCATGATGTCCACTAGACGTGACCTTACTTACTCCATCAATTTATTGAGCAGGTTCATGTCAAATCCAAGTAAGGATCATTGGCAAGCTTTGAAATGACTATTAAGGTACTTAAATGGTATTTGTAATTATGGTTTACATTATTCAAAATGGACTAATTCTTCGGTTTTGATTGCTTATGTTGATTCAGATTATGTTGGTGACTGTATCTCTTGGAAGTCACAACTTCAGTTTGTTGTTGCCCTATCTACAACTGAATTTGAAAACATTGCAATCACCGAAGCAATTGAAGAAGCCATTTGGCTTCAAAGTTTATTAAAAGAACTAAATGTCTTGAAAGAAAAAGTAGTGATTTTCATATATAGTCAAAGTTCATTACAGTTGTGTAAAAATCCTGTTTATCATGAAATAACTAAACACATTGATGTTAAATTTCATTTCATTAGAAAAAAGATAACAAATGGAATTGGAGATATAAGATTAATACTGATGATAATCTTTCTGATTTTGGTACTAAAATTGTTGGAACTGATAAGCTTTTCAAATGCAAAGACTTGCTACACATTAATCAAAGTTGAAACTGGTTGAGAAGTGCAAGGATATCATTGTAGTAGTATCTACGTGTTTCCATGAACATTTCTAAATGTTGTTGAAGTGTTCAAGGTGGAGTTTGTTGGATTTATGTCCACTTCCACAGTCCAATTTTATCACTTAATGATGTTGAACCATGTTGTTGGGTCTAATCCACTTTGAAGAAGAGAGGCTAAGCCCTATACCATTGTTAGCGGATTACCAATTGGATCAAATATGACATGATCCTGGCAGCCACTATATATTCTTTCTTTTCTCTTTTGTAAACCTAAAGCTTAGGACATTTATGGTTGCCCCAATTTTCTATTGTCTTCTTTTCTTCCACCCGATTACTTTCTCCTCTCTAAACTGTTGAGTTCCTATTATCTTGTACCTAGGCAGAATATACATTTAATATGTACTTGAGAGCTTGAGAGGATAAGCCATTAAATGACGGTGTAAAAAGATAGAGAAATAAGAGAGATTGCTCTAATAGAACACCGTAATATAAACATAGCTGAGTTACGTAAATCTTGTATTATGTTATTTGTTTTTATCGCTTCTGCTTTACTCTATTTACCTAAAATGTGGGCGAAAAATTCTAACACTTTTATAGAAACATATATATAAATATATTAAGATTACCAACTAAACTAAGAGGGTATAAAATTATTTTCTCTATCAATGTTGTTAAAAATGGAAATACTATATTAATTAATTCCACATACTGTTTTTTAAAGCCAGTTTTTTTCCCCTCAAGAAAAAAGGTCGGTTTTTTTTTCCCTTTTCCAAACAATCAAAAGAATAAAAATAAAAAGGAATAGGCCCTCAATAATTTATAAGCTTCACTTCCTCTATTAGACCTAAAAATATCCTTTATGAGAATGGATATGCACTTCCTATCTTTATTGTTTTCCACTTTAGTCATACAATTACGATTTACCACATGATGAAAAAATGTTTAGTCAGTCAGTCTTCATAAACTACATACACTGAGAGTTTAAATTACATACATATTTAATAATATATATATATATATATATATTTAAAATAATTCACCAAATAAGACCTATATATTTCCGGTTTTGTAAGGTTTTATTTCTCTATTCCAATTTAGTTGCCTAATATAAGTATGTTTCTCAATTCCAGCTTCCAAAATTTCACTTTTGTATTCTTTTTTAATGATCATTCTGTACATTTCCCTGCTTCTTTCAACTGCCTCAGCCTTGCACTTCATTAACCTTAGGCACATTCCCCAAGTTCTTGGCTACTTCAGCTACAATCAACTCTTTAATCTGAACCAACTCCTCCTCAGATTTCAGTTATTCTCCACTACCATTTTGCTCAGCCTTCCCCTGTTTCTCATCTGGCTTAATTTCCACTTTCTTAACCATGGTTTCTTCAGTTTCCTTTTTCTTCAATTCATGGAGGAACTAAATCAGCCCTTTAAGCGAAGCCTCGGGTTCATTTTGCCTCAGCAACGGCTCTGCGACTTCCGCAGGTGTGACATTTGTCATTCTGATCAATTCCTCAATATCTTTAAACAGAAAATGGTCCTTAAGGCCAAGATAACTATTCGCAAGAAGTCTGAATCCACAAGGGGCGCAATATGACATGTGAAGATGAACATCCATCCGACCAGGGCGCAGCAAGGCTGGATCTAGCTTTTCTTTGTGGTTTGTAGTGAAGAAGATGATCCTCTCATCACTACAACTCGACCAAAGCCCATCAATAAAATTGAGAAAACCAGGCAATGTCACCGGCCCAAAGTAAAACATGTCAGTTTGGTTTTTCTTTGTATGATCAGCGGCAGGTCAAAAAGGGCCTTCACCAACATCACATGTTGGCATAAAATTAGCAAAGTGCATGTGTAGACAGACAATAGTTTTCATGAACTAAATTCCAGAAATCAAAATACTAACAAGATCCTTTCAAAAGAAAAAAAAAATACAAACGAGCTAAGATGAAAAGCTACAATAATCTTGCTTTCTGCCCTGAATTTGTAATGCAGATATAAGATCTCTCTAGAAAATCACCATTGCTGATGTCAAGCTTAAGCTTTTTTCCCTTGTGAAGTTCAACTTCATCAGCCTCTTTGTCTTTAATCTCATCATCAATCTTCTTGCGCTGGAGATAATTGACCAGTCCTCCAAGGGAAACTTCAGCATCATCATTCTTCATCAGTTCTTCAGCAACTTCAGCAGGTGACACTTTCATGCTCTCTATGAGCCCTTGTATCTCCAGAAACCTTATATGGTGCTCATCTAAGTTGAGGTAATTTTCGGCCAACAGCTTAAATCCATTAGTTGTTAGATAAGACATGTAGATATGCACGTCCATTCGCCCCGGTCGCAACAATGCTGGATCAAGCTTTTCTTTGTTGTTGGTTGTGAAGATTATGATTCTCTCATCTCCACAACTAGACCATAGCCCATCAATGAAATTCAGCAGCCCAGATAAAGTAAACTGCATTTGAAGAGAAGCAAGAAAACAGGGCATTCCAGAAATGATCATTTTCTTTGATTATGCAGAACAAATTCGCATTTCTTGCATTGGATATTTTATTATGGTATTTTGGATTAAAGGAATTTTTGTAATTTACAGGGTAGAAACACTAATTGACTACCTGTTGTTCGCGGTGACGCCCATCTCCATGTGCAGGAGGCCCCATTCGATCAGGCAACTCAACGCTGCAATCAATATCTTCAATGACGATAATTGATCGATTTGCAGTCTCAACAACAGTCTTCTCAAATCAGAGTCACGTCGGATGCTAGCCAGCTCGAGGTCGTAGACATCAAATTTGAGATAATTAGCCATGGCAGCAATCAAACTGGATTTTCCAGTCCCTGGTGGGCCATGTAACAAGTACCCACGTTTCCAAGCTTTTCCAACCTTCCTATAGAAATTTTTCCTCTTCACAAATCTGTCCAGATCGTCAATTATAGACTTCTTGAGATTTGTATCCATGGCAAGTGTGTCAAAAGTGCAGGGATGTTCAAGATTGATGGACTCCCAAACTACTGATGTTGAATAGGACATGGAAGATAAAGTATGCAACTTCACAACCTTTTTTGAGGAACGAGGTTTGAAATAGTACCGGATGGCCGAGGCAATATAGGCCTGCAATTGATGGGGCAAGACTTGATTCAACATGGTCTCGAACAGCATAATGGAACCAGATACTGAAGCACAGGCTGAGAAAACTGATGATGCTGAAGGCATGGCAGTAAAGATCACCATTGCTGCAAACTCTCAATAATTAATCAACCTGCAAAAACCCTTGAACTAAAAGTTAAAAGATGGAGAGAGAAGAGAACTCAGAATTTCACAAAGCCCAGAAAAGGGTAAATATTAATTTGGGGCCAAGAAAGACCAAATAAAGCTATACATGAAGCAAAAAGAAAAGCAGCTCGTGCTTTTCTTTGTCTGAAATTAGGACAAATCACATCAGACCACCAAACCCAATTTTGATTGGAAGCAAGAATCACAAAATGTTAGTCTAGGTGCAATCCTATGCCATAGATTCCAAAATGAGCTACCATATTTCGGGGTATTTATAATTGGAAAGCAGTAAAAAGGTGCAAAAGGAGACGAGAGAGAAAACAACTATAGCTGTTCAGTTTAATTAAGCAAAAGCATACAGAAAAGAAAAGAGTGGGTTTTTGTAAATTGATCTGGAGCTGACGCCTGGCTATGTCCCATAAACTTTTCCGAGTTTCCGACTCATCCTGCCAAAATATTTTGTCACTGATACATTGGCTTATTATGTATGTGGAAACTGAATGGTCGTACTGAGTTATTAATTAATATTGTTCTCTGGTGGCTCTGATGCTCGTGAAAGGGAAAGGTGCAAAAAAGCTGGTCCGACGAAATTGAAAACTCCCCAAATTGTGGTATTCCTTTCATTGCCAATCAACAAGGCATTAAGTTAGTTAGGATCGTACTAAACAAATTCGTAAACAATTGTTATTTTTCTTGTATTGTCTTCATTTAGATAAAACTTTCTTAAGTATTTTTTTATTTAATCAACCATTCATATATATATATATATATATATATATATATATCTATTCTTATTCATACTCTCACTCTAATGATTTTGTTTTCTCGAAATTACTAATACCCATATTTAAATATATCCTCACGACCTTAGAAAAAGGAGAAAAAAAAATGTCATCAGAAAACTTTTGGTTTTTTTTAATTAAAATATCAAATACTTTTTAATTCTTTCTTTTCTATTGAGGAGAGAGTAAAACAAGAATTAGATATAGTGTAAAAACTATGTAATTTATTCATTCTTTAATATGAAGTATAAGTCATTTTTTACACAAAGGGAGTATCAATTTACTTGTCAACTCTTATATTAATAATAAAGTATTTATTGCTTTTATTTCTATTTTATCTTTCCTTACAACTGTGTTACTCATACAATATAATTATAATTGGAGGGCAAAGTATTTATTATTTTTACAAATAGAATTATGCTTGAATGACCAAACTAATTGTAGAGCAATATGTCTCTTTGTAAATTGTTTTTGTTCCGTAGGCAAGCGATGGCATTGAAGTAATAGCATCTCCAATGGGAGTTGCAAATGGAGAAATCAACTCTCATAAGAGTTGCATACCATTGTAGAATGTTGAATTGATTCTCTTGACATTTGGGAGCCATTTGTAACTCTAATAGTTCCCACAAGTATTTTAAAATATTTTTGAGGTGAAAATGTGTAATTTTATTTAATTTTGTATTATAAATATTAATAAAGTAAAAAATAGAGATTTAATGTAATATGTGAATCTTATTTGTTATAATTTATAAAATTATATAATTGGAGTGAAGAGTTATAAAATGAAATGAAATAATAAAATATACAAAGAATATCAAAATGGACCTTTAAAAAAATGCATGGATGAAGATGCACTTGTCAAATTAGTAGGATCCGAGTAGACAAAAGTCTTTCCTTTCCAAATGTGAGCTCCTCTTTTCGACCGTCCAAATCCACCTTGTCTTTTTATATTTTTCTTTTTTTTTTTCAAAATGTAAATTTGTATAGATAAAAAAGATATAGAATAGCTCGAAGCACCTGGGTACATAAAAAAAACAATCAACTAAGTAGTTTAATGAATCAGACTCCAACCTAGTATAAAGTTACCTATCAAAAACTTTAAGGTAAAATTGCACATTCTTGACTATTAACAATGTGTGGAGTGCTATTTTTTGACTATTCACCATCTTTTGGTATATCATGACACTAATTCTTTCCTCATCTTAATGTTGATTTCCTGGATTTTCAGAGAGATTTTGGTCCCAATCATGCTCAAAGTAGGAGGAGAAATTTAGTAAGTTGGCAGTTTCACAGATGATCACTGTGAATTCTGACTCAATTTGCTAACATGTAACACCTAATTCTAACTCCCATCTCCACCGTGCTAAAAAAAATCATGTTCAGAGGACAACTAAAAGAATGCGAAGGCATTCAATAATAGTTTTCAATTATTAAATAGGAACCGAAAATATGCCAAAAGAAACACAGTAAAATAGCTTTCCAGTCCATTTTTCTAATTCTCCCCCCCCCCCCAGTTAACTAGGAAATAAATTATTCACTGTCACTAGAGCTTTCATCACCATTCTGGTCAATTGGGAGCCACCCATTTGCTTTACTTACACGACTTTCTCCGCCATCCTTGAGGGCTTTAGCCTCTTCTTCATTCTCAGTTTTTTTGGTCGTGAGAAAATGGACGACTCCTTCAAGGGAAATATCAGCATCATCACTCTTCATAAGTTCCTCAGCAACTTCAGCAGGGGTAATGTTCATTTTCTGGATTAATTCTTCAATCTCCTGAAATCTCCAATGTTCATGGATGTCGAGATAATTCTTTGCGAAGAGCCTAAAACCATCAGTTGTAAGATAGGACAAGTGAACATGCATGTCCATCCTTCCAGGCCTCAACAGTGCCGGATCAAGCTTGTCCTTGTTGTTGGTGGTGAAAATGATGATCCGTTCAACCCCACAACTCGACCACAGCCCATCTATGAAGTTCAACAGTCCCGAAAGTGTGAACTGCAAAATTAATAAACAAAAATTTAAGTTAAATTTCGAAGAAGAAATTGTTAAATTGTTAAATTTAAGTTCTCTGATATTATACTATATTAAATTCCTGCATTATAAGTTTAAGCGGATAAAAAGAGAACAATTTATACAATTATTAGATAACTTGTTTAATTTTAGTGATAGAACAGAGATAGTACGACCGTCTGTTCAACAGGACGCTTTTTTTCTCCGGCGGGCTCCATTCTACTCGGCAGCTTGATACTGCAATCGATGTCTTCAATCACAAGAATGGATCTGTTTGCTGTTCTCAGCAACAATTTTCTCAAATCAGAGTCATTCCTTACATTGGTTAGTTCCAAATCATAGATATCAAACTTGAGATAGTTAGCCATGGCAGCTATCAAACTGGATTTGCCAGTTCCTGGGGGGCCATATAACAAGTACCCTCGTTTCCAAGCCTTGCCCACCTTTGCATAGAATTCCTTCCTCCTCAGAAACCTATCCAGATCATCTATGATGTCCTTCTTCAGCCCTGAGTCTATTGCAAGTGTGTCGAAGGTGGAGGGATGCTGTAGGACCACAGAGTCCCAAACAATACCCGAATGGTAAGAGCAACAGAGTGTGTGCAACTTGAGAGCCTTCTTTTCGGATCTAATTTCATGGGATTTCTTGAGTAGAAAAGGCACATAAGAATTCAAGATCATCCCCTTGTGCCTTTTATCGAAACTGAGTACGAAATTACGTTTTTCATAACTAAAAGTATTTTTATCCGAATCATTACCCGATCCACCTCTGGATCCATTTTCCTGCTCCTCGCAGGAAAATATCCAGTTCAGCTCAACCCCATTGTAAGAGTCAACTATCTTTTCGGCCTTGGCAAATCGGAGACAAACATTTGATTCTGCTGGACGTTTGGTAATCTTGAGGCTGTCGGTTTCGGGGCCGACCATGGTGTGCAAATAGAGCTCAGCAGCCTGATAAACTTCATTGCTTGATATCCCATCTCTTTCCTCAATAATCAGACGGAAATCAGAGGAATTTCTTGGTCTAAAATACTTCTGGATAATTGACCAAACATAGTTTCGGACTTGGTGGGGTATGAACTGATATATCATGGTTTGGAGCAGCGTAATGGAAGCTGATAGAGAGGCATAGACTGCGAAAACTGTTGATGCTGAAGGAAAGCCAAGAGAAGATGCCATGGCTTATGAATGAATGGGAAATTTCAGAGGAAAGATGAAGGCTTTTTCTTTTGTTCTCCGATGGTATTTGAGTGGAGACTTGAGAGGCCCTTGGCACTGCTATATATAGAAGCATTATAGTACTACTATTAATTATAGATGGGACCACTTAAAAGAGGGAGGGAGTATGATATTATTTTTTTAAAAATGAACATCTATAAAAATTCAAGTTTATATAAAAATACCAACTAAAATGTTTGAGTTCTGGCTCGGATGCTCAGAGAAAAAATGGATTGACAATATAGTCTTAATTTTTTGTATCAAAATATTAGTTATTTTACAATTTATAATATTTTATTTTTGCCCACTCTTATTAGCTATTAAATATTCTCTTTTTTAAAAAGTAAAATTTATAATCATAAATAGTTTTAAAAGTATTGTAATTAATATAAAATGTTCATATTTAAATATTTCTAATATATATAAAGTTAAAAAATAACTTATAGTTTGTATACCAAAGGACAAATTTGGCTCTGGTAAGCAAAAGAAAGAAATTACAAGCTTTATTTGGCTCTCGTAAGCCCAAAAAAGGAAAAAAAGAAAGAGGAATTTCATTCTTGATTGCTTTCCGCTTGGCTCTTGAGAAAAGCAAAATGTTATACACGACAAATATTACGGCAACTGATAACGTCATTGGGGCATCCAAATTATTTTATTTTAGAAAGAAGCACAAGTGTCTGTGGCAGCAATGGGAAAGGTAAAGTCGAGGTCCTCCATTCACTTTCAGATTCCAATTCTGTCAATATACATTTCTTCGAGGAAAAAAAGCCTTTGCATTAAAATGGGACTTCTTTTGCAAAAAGGTTGGAAAAATTGCTCCAAATAATGTAGGACATCACCCAACAACACTCAAGCTTATCCACTACGAAACGCAACGACCATAGGTCTTGCCATTTGTACCCTCAATAAAATAAATTTGAATTTGGCTCCTAGTGTGAGACTTGTGAGTCAAGACTCTTTTGTTTAATATATAAAGTTCTTTCTATATGACGATTTTTCAAATAGGATGTCTTCTAGTGAAAAGTTAAACGAGTAATTTACTGCTCATCAACATCAAACTTTTGGACATGTAAGAATGATTTCGTGATTCCCTTCGCTTGCCATTCAAGATCATGTGTTCGAGTTCGTGTAGAAGTAGAATGTCTCATTTCTTTTGTAATAAAAAAAATCATCAACATCAAACTTTTGGACAAGTAAGAATGTTTTCGTGATTCCCTTCGCTTGCCATTCAAGATCATGTGTTCGAGTTTGTACTAAAAAAAAATTAATTTTTTTTCCCACTTCCACTCTTATTTATTTTAAAAAGTAAGAGGATTTTTCGAGACACAGCTCAATTTGTATAGCTAATCATCACTGTACATACTTAAGAAAAACTCTACAACAAAGTGAGAATAATTTAACTTGAAAATAATTTAATAGAGTAATCTACATCTCTTAGAATATAGTCGAGTGCAAGCTCTGACTCATAAAAAAAACGAAGCCAAACTTGGTGATTTCATGATCCCCTGATCCACGAGGAAACTCATGTCGTGGGACCGGATTCGTATTGGTTGATGAGTCATATACCCGGTGGAATCCTGTTGAAACAAACGTCAATAAAAGATTGAATTACGTCATTAAAAGATTGAATTATGCAAACAAGACTTTACTCGCTTAATGAGTGAAGTTGAACTTTACACAAAAGAACACAATGGTCTCGATTGGTACATCATTAGCTTAATAATTTCAACAAGAAATGCACTCCATATAATTGCAAAGAAATGCCAGAATTAAGCCTTACAAAATAATCAGAAACACCATTCTCACAAATTATAGACCACTATCTCAAAAAAACTATGCCCAATAAATTGTTTAAAAATTAAAGGACGATAAATTGTTCTCCAAATTTACTTTGTCATTTAACGCAGAGTAGAGGAAAATAACTATTGTTTTATATAAACTTCATAATTTGCACAAAAAATAGCAGATTGATGCAAATCAACCTGTATATAACTTGTATATACTGAATTTCAGCAAATAATACAAAGTTCCTTATTTAGTGAACCTAGCATCCTTTTGATACCCGTGCCTTATCTGATTATGATCACAACCTAGCACGTTTTTTCATTTGCAAGGCTTTCTTGTTATTTCTTTGAATATATTTCTGCAGTTTGTTATGACCAGAGCGAGCCAACATTGACAGACCTCCTGCAACCAGATATAGAACATATTCTGTTTCTTAGATTTGTTGTTTCAGTTGCTACATGTTCTGAATTTCCTCCACCTTTCTTTTTCTAAAATTAAAAAGAAAAAAGAATTCTGGTTGTGAGGTTGAAGAATTCTACAATGGTTTTATGAAGAACTGTTCAATTGTTTCTAAAATCCAATCCAAATTTAGCCTTAGGCTTTGTTGCGTATAGTTCTACATAGTTCCATAAATACCCCATCTTTCCTGATAAAAGAAACTCTATTCTCTTTATTTATTTATTTATAAGTAAGATATTAACCATTTAAATAATCAACATTAAGAATCAGTTGGAAATTGGGGAACTTGCTACATAGCCAAAATTAGTATGAGATTTTGACCCATTTGGGAATATTATTCAGCTCCTAAGCAACTGAAATAACAAACCTCTATATAAGTTTTGGCCTTATCAATATATATATATATATATATATATATATATATATTTGCATATCATCTTTATGGTCAAGTTGTAAAATTAACATTTTACGTACAAAATGGAAAAAAGCTTGAGTCATCACATCTGCAAAAAGTAACCTTCGTTGATCGTTTAGTAGGCATTCCGCAACGAACAAAAGGCCGAAATTTGTTCTCAAAATTTTGAGACCAATGTCCAAAGGAAAGGGTTGAATAACGTCCGAGCAGTCGGAGGAGGTATATGGAGGCAACACTGAAGAAAATGTCATCGCCCATGTAATATTTTCTTCTCGGTAAATTTGTCTCTGGGAAATCATCTTTTTCTTTGAGTATATAGTGGGGGAAAGAGACAAACGATTTGGACATTGCCTAGTCCATGCGAGCAGGCTTGTTGAGTGGTTGGGGAACGAGGTTTGGTTGCTTTTCTTATGGGACCGAGTGGATTAGTATAGGGTATTTATATTATTTATGTGCTTTCCTTTCCTTTTCCTTTTCCTATCTAAAGAAACTGGATCTTGATGGTAATAATCGAATCCAAGAAGACAGATCTATATACTATAGCGGGCACAACAATTTGGAACCAAATCTAGTAATATCTATGGGATCATTGATGAGTTATGTTGAAGTATATGCCGGATATGAAGGGAAGCGAGCAAACTACAAACTTTACAGGTTTTTGTTCTTCTGCTATCAATTACAAATCTCATCATGGTATCAGAGAAAATTCAGTTGACTTTAATTTGATATTCTGCTTAAATTCCTTGCCTTGACTGCTTTCCTAGATCTTTCTTATTTTCTTGTTTAATTCTTAGGTACTCTCAAACTGGTTATGTACATGCTGCACTCAAACGAGATTCTTGCAACTGGGGCCTTTATTTTTTGCAAGCAATTTTTTTGCACTTTATTAGTCTGTCTTTATGATTTTTTTATATTGATTTTAGTTGAAAACTCAAAGGGGGCGATGAAATTTTTTCATTGATGAGTCACATATTGTCGTGGGTGAAATTTAGAAGGATTAGAGAAATTTAGAAGAATGAAATTTTGTATTCAAATTCAAAATGATTACCCCTATTTATACTATATGGCACTTCCTTAATTGACTGGTTAAGATTATACCAATACAATTTTGATTGATGGTTATAATTTACTATATATATAGAATTTTCTCTAAAAATATCAAGATATTTTAACTAGACTTTTTTAATAAGAATATCTAAATATTTCAAGAACAATTCTAGTTTACTAGATTTTCCCATACAAATATTTAGATATTAGTTTATAGATTATTTTAATATTAGACCAAATCAAGTTTATTTCCAGCAATCTCTTCATCACTGCAGCCAAACGGTTTAAGGTACTTACAAGTGATCATGATCTACGACCAGTTACATGAATTTGCTCCTTGATTTAGTTCTTCCTCTTCCAGATTTTTTTTTTTTTTTTGAGATTTCGATGAGGAAATTTGTGTATATTTTGGTGGACAGGGACGGTGGACCAATTCATCAATGTAATGTCCTTGTTGTCGAAGACGCACCAAATGGTGTCCTTGCAGTTGCGGCCAAAAATTCTGGGATGTAGGTCTCATTTCATTTCTTCGTCACATGTTTTGCTTCCGTATTTTTAAATTATTGCGGTGATTGCCACATATAACACAATTACAATCCAATCTTACTTGCGATCATCATTATTCAGATTGAGTGATTGTGATGGATCTCACGATTATAATTGTACTAGTTGCACTAAATTTTTTTTTTTACTCTTCCTATTTAAAATACATTTATTTTATATAATATCATAATTGTATATTCATGTTTGTTATTTTTACTTTAGAAATAATTATTTGCAATTTTTTTAATTTTACAACAATTTTATTTTATATTAAATGAAAATTAAAATTTGTTAATATTTTTCTTGGGAAAAACTAGAGGATAAAGAAATGTCCAAACTCAACAAAATAAATTACTTTTTCACCTCTTAATTAATCAATTTATAATTTTTCACGACCCTGAATTACATATTTTTCTAATCGGATAATTTTTTTTTTGTTAATTTGTAATTAATTACATAATTTTTTAATCGAATAACTTTTTTGTCCATTTTGTAATAAATCAATATGCATTTGATAGTGATGTAATTATATTAAAGTAAGTCAAGATATGCTACGTACGTTTTTGGTCCATTTTGAAATTATTAATTTCAAGGGACCACTTTGTATTTCATTAATGAAAATTGTGCGAATTTATTTAAAAAGCTCCCTAATGCTATACCTAATTGAGGTATTTATTCTTTTCTAGATTTTACTGCTCACCGATTAAATTAAAAGATTGAATTATGCAAACAAGACTTTACTCGGTTAATGTGTGAAGTTAACCTTTACACAAAAGACACACAATGGTGTCAATTGCTACATCATTAGCTTAATAACTTCAACAAGAAATGCATTCCGAATTTACGAGGACCCTAAACTACCAGCAAAGTAGTCTCATTAATTGGGGGAAACCGCTATTTGTCCTCAACGTGAGAGTGGAAAGCCTTTTGAACCGGAATACAGCTTGACAGTTGACATATTGAAATAAAAAACACAGACCATCCAAGCCTTTATCAACCGCCTCTTTTTCATTTGCAAGGCTTTCTTGTTATTCCTTTGAGTAAATTTCAACAGTATGATATGGCCATATATAGAGCCAACACTCACAGACCTCCTGCCACCAGATAAAGAACAGATTCTGTTTCTTAGATTTGCTGTTTCAGTTTCTATAGCTATGTTCTAATAAAGCTCGCTCTTAATTTCCTACACCCTTCTTTTCTTTTAAAAAATAAATTTGTATGTGAGGTTCAATAAAGCTACATCATCACATGTAGGGTTAGAGAGAGTTGACAAAAGTGTTCTTAGCAATGTTTTTATGAGGAATTAAGAAATTGTTTTTAAAATCCAATCCAAATTTAGCCTTAACTTTTGTTGCATATAGTAATTCTAGGTAGTTCCATAAAGACTTATCAGATTCATTTTGGACTAGATTTCAAAAGGTTTTTTTTTATTTTCTATAAAAACATATATCAAAATACTTTTAAAAAATTCTTTTCTAATTAATCTTGGATATGGTCCAATTCAAGCACATAAATAATATTTTTAAATTATAATAACAATATTAAATAATTTATAACTATTATATTCAATAATGTGAGACTCAACACATATCATATATATCAAACTTTTAATTCCCAATAATCTAAACAAAACTATATTTCAAAAAGAAACAAAAAAATAGTTCTAAAATCTAATCCAAATTTAACCCCAATCTTTCTCGGTAAAAGAAACTTTATTCATCTCCTAAGCAACTGAAATAACAAAACACTATATAAGTTTTGGGCTTATCAAGATGAGTAGATGACATTGCATGATTTACATCTCATCTTATGGTCAAGTTGTTAGCTGACATTTTACGTACAAAATGGATAAAAGGGTTTTTTTTAAGTAAAAAAAAAGAAGTTATAAACTTACAGCCGACGATAAATGAACTTTGCATTGCATGAGTCATCACGTCTGCAGACCAGTAAGTAACGTTCGTACGTCGTTCAGTAATCTTTTGGGCATTCCCCTACCGACAAAAGGTCGAACTTAGTAGACCAAAGTCCAAAAATTGCTTCCAAAGGGAAAAGAGTTCAATAACCTCTGAACAGAGGTATGGAGGCGAACACTGAAGAAAATGTCTATCACCCATGTCATATTCGACATAGATGGTCTTCTTCTTGTTAAATTTTTCTCTGGAAAATCTATCTTTTTCTTTAGTCTGATGCATCTTCTTTGAGTATGCAGTGAGATGAAACGGACGATTTGGAGATTGTCTAGTCCATGAGAGCAGAATCAGGTTTGTTGGTTGGGGAACGGGGGTTTTTCGTATGGGACCGTGTGGATTAGGATAGGGTATTTATATTTTCTAAGCGTTTTCTTTTCCCTATCTAAAGAGACCGGATCATGATAATCGGATCCAAGAAGAGAGATCTATATATACTATAGTGGGCACAATAGTTCGGTTTAAGGTACTTACCTGTGATCATGATCTAGGAATAGTTCTTCCTCTTCCAGAATTTTTTTTGAGATTTTGATGAGGCAATTTGTGTATATTTTGGTGGACCAATTCATCCACGTAATGTCCTTGTTTTCGAAGACGCACCAAATGGTATCCTTGCGACCAAAAATGCTGGGATGTAGGTGTCATTTCATTTCTTTGTAACGATGTTTTGCTTCCTAATTTTTAAAAAGTTCTTTTCTCATTTTCAAAAATAAAATAAAAAACACTTTTAGAAATCTAATCTAAATACACAATATTAAGGCTTACGTACACCTTTTTCTGCTTAATTGGAGATCAGCTTCTTTTAAGGCTTGGAGAATGGCCTGTTCATCCACATCTGTATAGGCTTAGTTGGGCATGACCATGCACGTGGACATTATTCAAAAACCTGCTCATTGGCTTTCATGTTGCATGCTGGTTGTAACTAATCTTTGGCCGGTTCTGAATTACGTTCATTGCCTCCTGAAAACGGTTTGCAAGAAGGGTTAATTTTCTGTAGTCATAGAGGCTGTTTTTTATACTGTATATCTTATTTGCCCTCCCACCACTCTTCAAACCTTGTGCTAGGCCTTCTCTAGCATATGTTTTTAAGTGGACACTTTTAGTTAGTCATGGCAGCTAATTCTCTCTCTTACATTAATTACATGGCATGGCAGGTCTGTGGTAATGGTCCCTGATCCAAATTTGGATAGCTCGAACCATGGCAAAGCAGATCAAGTTCTCAAGTCTTTACTGGATTTCAACCCTTTTGACTGGGGGCTGCCTTCAACTAACGAGAGATCCAAGATTTGAGGTTCTTATTTTCTTTTATTATTATTATTTTTTTGGTGGGAGGTGTGGGGAAGGTGTTCTTATAAACACTATTAATTAGTTTGCTTGCAGTATATATTAATTTAATTAGGGGCTATGATGATCAAACTTTTGATTTCTTCATGAGACCTAGGTTATGTGAAAGCTCAGCTTCCCGCTTGAAAATGACATATCTATCATGACTACAGAAAATTAACCCCTTCTTTTCTACATATCGATCAGTACTTTCTATGGTCCTTTTCTTAACTATATATTCTAAGTAGTTGATGTTATCCCGGAAACACTCAACTGTTGTCTTATAATTTCTATTCTATTCTTTGCTTAAAATATCTTTCTGAATGAGAATCTTTCTAGAAATATGTTACAGTTGAGTTACCAATGTTTTACTCCATTCGTAGTTGATATATTTCAAATTTCTTCAATATATATAATGAAATTTCTATTTTAATTAAAAAGATACCACATGAAGTGGAACAAGATTAAGTCAAATAATAGAAGCATGATTCACATGAACTCTACGAGAAAGATTATGAGCTATGTTATCAATATTTAAGTGAGAATAGTTGGCTTAAATACAAATTAAATTTTATCGATGTCATATTAAAATAGCGACTAATAGTTGTTGAATTAAATATGGGAATTTTGCTGCCAAAATGAATTAAACATAGTTTATAGCACCAACTTAGACAAAATAAGAACTTAAATGTATATCACTTAATAAAGTTTCTTTTACCTCATAAATAAAAAATAAAAATGAAAATAAAGTTTGTGCGTCCTTCTCGATGGATTCATAAATAATGAAAGAAAATGTAATAGGTTAAGCTTCAAGATGTGCTATGATCTAATTATATTTTGAATTTAGCAGACATAAAATTGTCATTTTATAAAAAGCTTTATGTAGAGCCATAGTTGTATCCAAACATATATTGTATTATCCACATATTGCAAACTAATATACTTGTGTTTGAATTACTTTGATAAAAAGTATTACTCATATCCCTTTTCAATATAAGTAATATGTTACGAAAATGGTTATAGTATTTCAAATTTCTTCAAGATTGTGTGGAAATAGTGGGACCGAACACTCTATCCTTCTCTGCCTGCAAATGTAATAAATGAAACTCATAATTAAAAAAGGACTAACAAACATGTCGTCAGAGAATGTAACAAAAAAGGGCTTTTACTTCTTTCTTCCAATTGGTTCGAAAAACTACGATCGTAAGAAGTAATCCTTGAGGAAAAAGGGCAATCATAATACCCATCCAAAGTCCCTTTCCTCCAATAGGTAGCCCCAATAAATAATAGGCTCCTAAATTGATAATTGCTCCAATCTTTTGCCAACCATATCCCCAAGCAATACCTGAAATTACAATAAATTATCCACATTAAAAAAAAAAAACCTTTAAGAAAAAGATAAAACAAGATTTTCTGAAATAATACACATTCACATACCTGAGAGAACAGATTGGATGCCTTCCAAAATATGCGACTCAGCAAGCAAAAGTAGCATAGTTGTCACATATCTCACCACCTCCTTGTTTGAGCTATACAAATGTGCCCATAATTTTCTTCCAATAACGAGTGCTGTGGAAACTAAGACACCTTCTGAAAGAACAACAGCTACTCCTAGTCGCGCAACTGTACGAGCTTTCTTTGGTCTTGAAGCACCAAGTTCATTTGCCACCCTTATACTATAAAGAAAAACAACAATTAAACTGATCAATATGCAAAAAAATAACTGAATCATGTAAAAAGAATATTCTTGAACAATAATATGTACCTTATTGCACCACTGAGTCCAAAAGGTATCATAAAAATCAAACCACAAGTGTTAAGGCTGCAAATTTACAAAAAAAAAAAAATTAAAAATTAACATACAATAGTATCAATTAATTGCAATAACAGAGTAGAATGTTCAGGGATCATACGTGATTGAAAGAACCGATGTTTCCAACTTCGGATTTGGAAGACGGCCAGACAACAAAACCATCATTTCAAATGACCAAATCTCCAAGCTTTTCTTCTTTTTTTTTTTATAAAAAAAAACAACAAAGAATGCCAAAATACAAGTTAGTACGAAATAGGACTAGAAAATGATTAGTATATCCTATTTAAATGAAAGAAAACAAGGAAAAATACCATGCCATAATAGCTGAAGGAATTGATAGCATCAGGAATGCCCAGACATCATGCAAAGCCTCCCTGTAAAACCCAGTCCAAGTAATTGCACAGGAACGAGAGTGTTAGGCACAGCGAAAATAATTGCTCAAAATATATACTGAATAAAATAATAAAGAAATAAATGACACTAATAATTTAACGTGATTCACCCTTAATTTTGGGCTACGTCCACCTCTCAAACTCCAAATTTCCTTCCACTATAAAATAGTAGGTACAAAGAGAGTGATAAAAATAGTGTCACTCGAGTATTTCTCAAAAATACCCCCAAATGATTTTTCTTCACTATTTTTATCACTCCCCCTTTTGAAAATAATTCCAAAAGTTCACAAAATAAACTGTCACAAAACTTGCTTTTTCAGGGAAATTCTCTGAATATATTGAAGCTTGAATTGGAATTGGATGATTTGAATGCTTGGAATCTATGCCTATTTATAGGAAAATGTATCACATTGTTTGTGCAAGAATCAATATATGCTCACATTTTTCACAAAAAAAAAAATGTTTATTTGCTTGTTTACCTAAATTAGGTAATTATTCACTAGTTGGACAGCCCACAATAAGGACGGAGTACCAACAGAGAGAACTTGATGTATGCTGCTAGTAACAAAAAATTTGTCCAATACGATATAACCAGAGATAAGCAGCACCTTTGAACCCAAGGCCAGACTTAAGGACCAGAAGCCAGCAAGTTAGTGCATGCAACAAAGTCGTGATTCCAGAAGCTAACATTAAAGGAATCACTCTTTTTTGTGCTTGTAGAAATCGAACTTCACATTGAAGCAGAGCAAAAGCAAATATACTAGGTATCATGAGGCGTGCATACCTGCCTGCTTGAACCGATATTTCCTTATCTTGTCCAAGTAATATGAGAATATCTACTGTGTTTGCCCAAATAATTGATAGGGTAATACTGACAAATAGGAGTATAAACATTGCTCTCTGCATATAAATGCCGAGCATGTGATGCTGTCCTGCACCATAAGCTTGACCACAGAAAGTTTCCAATGCACTAGCCATTCCTATCTGCAAATTTAGAAGTAGTAAAATCCATAATTAGAAACACGCAAAAATTTGTTTAGAAGTAGTAAAATCCATAATCAGAAAGTATCATCTAAACATCTCAAAATAAAAATATATAAAAATATAGATATTTAATTAGCTAGAGACGATGGAGGGAGTATATCTAAAGTTAAATATTTATTAAAAAAGTAATTTTTTTATAAAAAACCGTTTTAGGGAAAATAAAAATAAGAAAAAAGGAATTCACAAACTTTAGTGGTATAACATGACATCCTACCTAATTATTTTGTCCACATGTATACTTAAAAGGCAGATTAACAGGCAATCCTCTAGGGGAAAATTAGGCAAACTGTTACATTGAAGAAGCAATTAAGGTAACATTCTTAAAGGTGGAAGAAGGAGATTAATGGGATGATAATAAAACAGAGAAATTTTGTAAACTTTTAAAAATTAAAGAAAAGCACACATCTCATTCTTACCAACAAACTGAAACCAGTGACAGAAGCGAAGGAAGTGGACATGGACGCCCCAGAAAGTTGCAATTCTCCAAGATGACCAACAAACATTACCGAGATCAATTGTAAGGAGAAAACTAAAACATTGACTGTCAGGAGCTGCTAATTTCAAAGGGCTTTTGAATTCATCCATAATATCATCCCCAGATTGGCTTTGATGATTCTCTTCCATTAGTTTGCAGTAATGGAAAGCACCACCCATGAAAGCAGGACTTTGAAGAAAGTTTAATTAAAGCCAGGTAGGTATATTTAATTATATATATATATATATATATATATATATATATCCGTATAATAGGAATATAAATTCGGCTCTACTGGCATGCAAAGAAAAAATCCTTAAAGTTCGGCAAACATATAAACATCCTAGAATATCTATAAAATTGAAATAATATCAAAGTATAAAACAGAAAATTTGAAGATGACAAAATAAAATTGAATTATTTTTACCCCATTATTGTCGTAAGGGGAGGATCAGTTTGCCACTTGTGTCATGGTGATTCAACAACCCTAGGGCTCGGAGCTAGGGCAAGAGTGGCAAAATGGATGAAAATCCAACAAACATCCAAAATCATTTAATATTAAATGAATTTTGTTCACTTATATAATTTAAATGATTTTAAATGGACATCCATTTATCCTAATAGATTTTAATGGATATCCATGAAATCCAATAAGCATCCATTTTAAAAGCTCTAACTTAGTCAATGTCAATTAATCAAATTTAATTAATTACACTTTAATTTAATATATATATATGTATATTAAATTTCACTTTAACTCTATAAATTGTTTTTCCATATTTGAAGAAAAAAAAAACTCCAACTCTTTCTCTCTCTAAAACTATCATAATTCATAAGTGGTTTATGAGTTGAAGTTTTATTATGTATTATTAATTCTATGTGGATTTTTTTCCAAAAAATGGAAAAATAAAAATAAAAAATTTCATACATAAAATAGAATATTCAATCTTGACCGTTATGATTTCTCCTGAATGTATTCGAATTTATTGCCAAATTTTCTTTTAATAATTAATTTAACATTGGACAAAAATATATCTATTAAAAAAGTTCAATAATGAACAAACAATACTATTATTCAAACACATAGGACTCAATAATTAAGTTTTTATAAAATTCTAAAACAAACAATTTGTATGAAAATTTTAAATTTCATATCAAACTAAATTTTTTATAAGTATTATTATTTTTACAACTTTATTTTTTATTTTTTTTATTTCTTTACTAATTCAACTTTTAAAGCTCACAACTTTACCCATTTTATATAATCTATTGACGGAAGACAAATTTTCATTTCATTTTAATAGGAATTTTTTTAAAAAAAAAATAATCAACTGATAGCGTAGTTATTATTTTTACATATTTCTAATACATATGAAATTAAATATTAAAAAAATGAATTGTGCATGAGTTTAAATAATAAAAATTACATTAAGAAATTTAATTAAATACAATTACAAAGAATGAACTCTCAAAAAAATAAAATTATATGAATAAATGAATGTCCATAGATATCCATAAACCATTTAGATTCAAACAATTTACAAATACATATAGATGATTAGTTAATTAAATATTTAAAAAGTTAATTAAACATGAGGTTAAATAATAAAAATTATAAGTAATTTAATTGAATACAATTACAAAGAATCGCATTTTTAAAAAAGCATAATCAAAGTTACATAAATAAATGGATGTCCATGGACATTCATAAAGTATTTTGAACCAAACCATTTAAACCATTTATAAATGGATAATAAATGATTTGAATTTAAATGGATTGACACCCATATAAATTTATCCAAATGTATTTGAACATCCATTTTGCCACCCCTAAGCTAGGGCTAGGTTCAAGATAATTAGGGGATTTGGATTGGAAGAGCAGAAGAATGCAGAAAGAAGAGGATGCCGAAATTCATTGCTAATCTTCTCTTCTTTTTTCGTCCAAAAATTAGGGTTTAATTTTTTTAAAAAAAAATTAATTAACTCAATTAGTTTTGATTTTTTTTATATAAAGTAATTTGAACTTGAACTTATGTTATTTCTTAAGAAATTCGAGGGTATTTGAGCGAGTCAGCATTATCTTGAATTAATTTTGTTTTCAATTTGTAAAATTAAGAATAAATATTCTATTAACAGTCCTCAATAAAGTTTAGGGGTGCCACTAAAATTAAATGATTGAAGAAAAATTCATTGATTATGGAAGCAATCTAGAAAATGAAGCACAGACAATTAATAGTGGGGATGATCTAGAAAATGTTTTTCGTTTCTTAATTAATGATCAAGGCCAAGATTTTTTGTGTCAAATTTAAAGACATTTGAAGAAGGTGGTGGATAGTGGCAATCCTCAATCTTCTCCCTATGAGTCATACAAAAGCAAGCACAGGCACAAGTTGGCAAGGTGAAAGTGCATCCCTGATTGAAGCCATGATAGAACTTTCTGCAAGCTTCTGTACATTCTGCTTCGTCTGCTACACATCCATAGGTATAAACACAAGTAACATGCCTTTGGGGTGTTACTGCAGCACTTGGTTCAGATGCGCCTTTTATCTCACCTAAATCAATCCATCAACATTATACAATAACGATAATTAGAAAAGTTTTAAAAAAAATTCGACAAAATCAAAGCCAACTTTTTATTACAAAAAGGATAATTTGGCAAAGAGTAATTTTGTTTTTAGTCAATTAATCAAGCAAAATTAGGAAGAAGAAAATATAAGCATATGAACACTACTGCCAAAGTAAACAAACATATATATATAGAGAAAGAAAGAGAGAAAAGAAAGAGACGTAGGATATAGAGGAGGATGAAAAGGCATAAAGTGACTGAAAATTTTGCCATTGAAGAGGTTGAGATTTGATACAATACAAAGGAATGGATGATATTTGTGTGTGATAGAAATTTGGCTCCGCACAATAAAAATTCACCATTGACATTGAATTTGGGTTATTCCTTTTTTTTATTAGAATAATTTTATTTCTATAAACATATCATCATGTATTTGATCATAATGCATTATTCAAATGCTAGTTTCCTTTAATTTGAATGATTATTTGTACGATTAAGATTAAGAAACAAATAAGAACATTTGTTGTATCCTTCAAGTCAAAAAGCCAAAAAGGCAAGTAAAATTCTTTTTGTTGGATTTATGTCCATTTTCACAGCCCAATTTTATCACCCAATAATGTTGAACCATGTTGCTGGGCCTCAGTTGGGTCTGATTCACTTTGAAGAAGAGAACTAGGCTAAGCCATATACCATTGTTAGCGGGTTGTTGATTGGGTCAAATCTGACCCGACCATAGCATTACTATATATTTTTTATTTTCTCCCTTGTAAACCTAAGGCTAAGAACATTTAGGGTTGCCCATTTTTCTACTGTCTTTTTTTCTTCCACCCGACTACTTTCTCCTCTCTTAACTGTTGAGTTCCTATTATCTCGTACTTAGGCAGAATATACCTTTAATCTACACTTGAGAGTTTGAGAGGATAAGTCATTAAATGGCCATATACTGAGGGTGTAAAAAGATAGAGAAATAAAAGAGACTGCTCTGATAAAGCACTGTGGAGTAGGCATAGCCGAACCATGTAAATCTTATATTGTGTTATTTGTTTTTATTGCTTCTGCTTTACTCTGTTTACCTAAAATCTGGGCTAAAAATCCTAACAGCGGTATCAAAGTTTGTTGTTGTTCGTCGATCTGCCTTCAGAGTTTCTTGAGACAAAAATTGGTGTCCGATTTTCCTTTCATTTTTATCTGGCCAAGACTGGTAAGTTACACTGCAATCTGGGCTCTTCAAAAGGTTTGGTATATCTACTGAACATTACACCTTGTGTTTAAATTCAATGCTGATATTGGTACTGGTTGACTTCTCGACCTTTGCTAGGTCTGAGATTGGTAAACCAACAAGTAGTATTGCTAAACCATAAATCTCACTTTTGTCCAGCTAACATGTGGGGCTTTTATTTTTTTTAAAATCGAAATAAGCCAATCGGGGCTATTCCCTTTCAAATCGAACAAAACCCAGGCTTGGTGTATGCCCCATAGAGGCATTCGTATCTATGTCTTGGTATTTTCTTGTGTGTGTAAGTGTTTCCCCTAGCTGGAGCTATTGTTGAAGTTTATTGTGATTTAGATGATCTCTGGGTGTTAATACGTGCTTTGTCTTGAACTTGTTGTGTTTTCTGATACTGTGTTTGATTATTTGCTATCTGCTATTGGGGAATTTTATTCCACTGCACTGCGTTTTTGTACTATTTCTATGTATCTGACTATTTGGAGTCTATTTGGTTACACCTTGTATAGTCAGTACATCGATTATCTGATTCAATTTATATCTGAATCTTATTTGTGTGCATTTATGTCTAGTACTATGGTTGATATTGAGGCCTTTAAAGGCCAATGTGACTATGGAATTTGGAAAATGAAAATGAAGTTATTCTAGTTCAAAATAAAGTTCAGTATGTTGTTTCTGATCATAAGTCCTTTTCAAAATCTTGGAATGATGAAATTTTATCTGAAAAGTTAGAACTTGCACATAGTATTCTCGTATTGCATTTATCTGATAATGTGCTCAAATAACTTGTTGACCTTGATTCTACTTATAAAATGTGGAATAAACTTGATGAACTTTTTCTAAGGACATCTTTGTCAAATAAAATCTACTTGAAAGCAAAACTATTTGCTTTCAAAATGTCTGTTACAAATCCTTAGATGATAATTTGAATGATTTAAACAAAATTATTATCGAATTATCTAATATTGATAAGTCTATTTTTTATGAAAATTAAGTTGTGATTTTGTTGAATTCCTTGCCTAATTTTTTTAAGGATGTTAAGTTTACTCTTCAGTTCAAATATCTAGACATTAAAATGGAAAATAAGAGTAATGGAGAGAATCTATATATTAGAGGAAGACCTGAGAAAAAGGAACATTGTTTCAATATAAAAAAATCTAAAAGTAAAGGTAGGTGTCTACAGATAAAGATAAGAGAAAGTGTTTCTATTGTGATAGAGAATGTCATTTGAAAAACAAGTGTTTTAAAAGTATTAGAGATGAAAAAACAGAACAAGAAAGAAAATAGTAATAGTAATTATCATAATAGCAATGGTAATAATAAATCTGATATTTCGGATAGCACTATGCATGCTGAAGTTTTGTGTATGTCTGATAATTATATTTCTGATGATTGTATTCTTGATTCTGGTTGTACCTTTCATATGTGTTCCAACATAGACCGATTTGTTTCTTTTGAATCTATTGATGGAGGTAAGTTTTATATGAAAAATAATGAATTTTGTAAAATTGAAGGTATTGGTTCTATATGTATTAAAATGCATAATGGTGTTGTTAGAAAACTAATATAAGTTAGGTATATTTTGGGTCTCAGAAGAAATCTAATTTCTTTAGGGATGTTTGATACTTTTGCTTATTCTTATAAAGTTGAAAATGGTTGTTTGAAAGTTTGTAAGGGTTCTTTAGTTATTTTAAGGAGAGAAAAGAAAAATGGTCTGTATATATTGAATGGTTCTGCATTATGCAATTCTTCTATTTTTTATTGTAAGCATATTGATAATAAATTCATGTTATGACATAGAAGAATTGGACATATCAGTGAAAAAGATTTGCATTAGAGTAAACAAAATTTGCTAAATGGTGATCAAGTTGATATGATTGATTTTTGTGATTTGTGTGATTTCTATATTTTGAAAAAACAACATAAACTTAATTTTGCCACTAGCACACACAAATCCATTGATATACTTGAATACATACATGCACTGTGATATATGGGGCCGTGAAAGGGCTCCAACCTATGGTGGTAATGTTTATTTTTTGTCTATTGTGGATGACTTTCTAGAAAGGTTTGGGTTTTTCTTTTGAAATCCAAAAAAAAAACTTGTTGAAATTTAGGGAATGAAAAATACTTGTTGAAAATCAAACAGGTAAGAAACTTAAGTTTATTACGATTGATAATAGTTTGGAATTTTGCAATCACAATTTTACAAACCTATGTTTTTCTTGTGGTATAGTAAACACAAAACTGTGAAATACAATCCTAAGCAAAATGGTGTTGCTGAAAAGATGAATAGGATAATTATAGATAAAGTCAGATGTCTTATGATTTATTCTGGTATTCCAAAATTTTTTTAGAATGAAGCAGTTAGTACTGCAGTGTATCTGATTTACACACAATAGGGAAGGTAAACTCCTAAAGAGTTATGAAGCAAATGCCATCAATTTTGAAACTCCTAAAGAGTTATGGTTTGGTTTACCATCATATCTCAATAACCTTAGAGTTTTTTATTGTGCTGTTTTTGCACATCATAGGGAAGGTAAACTAGACTCTAGATCCAAAAATGGAATCTTTCTAGGCTACTCTGATGGTGTTAAGGGTTATAAAATATGGTTGAGAGGTGAACCAAATGTGAAGGTTGTAATAAATAGATATGTTATTTTTAATGAACAAGATATGCCCTGCTTCAAACCTACAACTAGTTCATCCAATACTTCTTATCTTCCCAAATATAGGAGTGTTCCTATTGAAGTGGGGGACACCTCTAGTTTACCCTCACAACCCACATTGCAAGCTGAAACCAATCCTGAGTTAGAACCTGAACTTGTAGGATCAGATACTACATAAATCAGGAAAACTCATGTCAGACACCTGAAGAAACTGGGCATGAATATGAATTAATTCAGATAGTGATGTTGAATATCTAGAAACCCAAACTCAAGCTTTGGAATATTACAAACTTGCTAGAAATAGAACTAGAAGAAACATAAGACTGCCTGAAAGGTATGATTATTCATACATCGTATCTTATGCTCTAACAATTGGAAATTTGATTGAAGAAAAAGAACCAACCTATTTTGAAGAGGTTTTGAAAAGTCCCAACTACAACTTGTGGATGAATGCAAGAAATGTCTTCTTTCTACAAGAATAAGACTTGGATACTGCAAATGGACTGCAAATGGATATTCAAGATCAAAAAAGGTGAAACTGAAAGTGAGATTCCTAGATTCAAGGCAAGACTTGTTGCAAATGACTTCACTCAAGTAGAAGGGGTAGACTTCAATGGAATCTTTTATTCTGTTGTTAAATACAAAACAATTAGAATTATACTTGCTTTAGTTGCCTTCTATGTCTTAGAATTAGAATACCTTGATGTAAAAACTGAGTTAGAAGAAATCATTTATATATCTCAACCTGCTGATTTTGAAGTTAAAGGCAAAGAACATTTAGTTTGTCTTCTCAAGAAATCACTTTATGGACTCAAGCAATCACCTAGACAATTGCATAAAAGGTTTGACTATTTTATGGTCAAAATTAGTTTTGCTAAAAACAACTTTGATAACTGTTTATATTTATTTGGTAATTGCATTAATAATTCTATCTATCTACTTTTATATGTTGATAACATGTTTATTGCCTGCAAAGATAAAATAAAATTGCATCAATTGAAAAATGTGTTCAAATCTGAGTTTGACATGAAAGATTTAGAACCAGCATCTATTGTTCTAGGAATGCATATAAGTAGAAACAAAAATGAGAATTCCTTGGTTATCTCTTAAAAATATTTTATGAAAAGAGTTGTTTCTAAATTTGCTATGAATCTTTCTAAACTTGTTAACCTTCTCTTACGACACATTTTCAATTGTTCACCAAAACTTGTCCTGAAACTGATAGTGAAAAATCTAAAATGGCTTATGTTCCTCATAGAATGATCATTGGATCAGTAATATATTTCATGGTCTCCACTAGACCTAACATTGCTTACTCCATCAATTTATTGAACAGGCTCGTGTCAAATCCAAGTAAGGATCACGGTCAAGCTTTGAAATGGTTATTCAGGTATTTAAATGGTACTTGTAATTATGGTTATGATTCTCTTGTTTTAATTGGTTATTTTGACTCGGATTATGTTGGTGACAAAGATGATAGAAAATCCACTTCTTCTTACTTCTTTGCTTTTGCTGGTGATTGTATCTCTTGGAAGTCACAACTTCAGTCTATTAAATACATTGCAGCAACCGAAGCAATTAAAGAAGTCATTTGGCTTCAAGGTTTATTAAAAGAACTGAATGTCTTGAAAGAAAAAATAGTGATTTTCACAAATAGTCAAAGTTCATTACAATTGTGTAAAAATCCTGTTTATCATGAAAGAACTAAGCACATTGATGTTAAATTTCATTTCATTAGAGAAAAAATAACAAATGGAATTGTAGATATAAGATTAATACTGATGATAATCTTTCTGATTTCGGTACTAAAATTGTTGGAACTGATAAGTTTTTCAAATGCAAAGACTTGCTACACATTAATCAAAGCTGAAACTGACTGAGATGTGTAATGATATCATTGAAGTAGTCTCTACGTGTTTCCATGAACATTTCTAAATGTTGTTCAAGTATTCAATGTGGAGTTTGTTGAATTTATGTCAACTTCCACAGTCCAATTTTATCACCTAATGATGCTAAACCATGTTGTTAGGTCTCAGTTGGGTCTTATCCACTTTGAAGAAGAGAACTAGGCTAAGCCCTATACCGTTGTTAGCGAGTTACCGATTAGATCAAATTTGACTCGACCCTGGCAGCCACTATATATTTTTTCTTTTCCCCCTTGTAAACCTAAAGCTTAGAACATTTAGGGTTGCCCCCTTTTTCTATTGTCTTCTTTTCTTCAACCGTGGAGTAGACAAAGTCGAATCACATAAATCTTCTATTATGTTATTTATTTTTATCGCTTCCACTTTACTCTATTTCCCTAAAATATGGGCTAAAAATCCTAACACTTTTATAGAAACATATATATGAATATATTAAGATAACCAACTAAACTAACAAGGTATAAAATTATTTGCTCATAAATGTTGTTAAAAATGGAAATACTATAATAATTAATTCCAACATAATGTTTCTTAAAGCCAGTTTTTTTCCCCTCAAGAAAAAAGGTCGGTTTTTTTCCCCTTTTCCAACCAATCAAAAGAATAGAAATAAAAAGGAATAGGTCCTCAATTATTTATAAGCTTCACTTCCTCTATTAGACCTAAAAATATCCTTTATGAGAATGGATATGTATTTCCTATCTTTATTGTTTTCCACTTTAGTCATACAATTACGATTTACTACATCATGAAAAAATGTTTAGTCAGACAGTCTAAGAGTTTAAATTACATACATATTAAATAATATATATATATATATATATATATATATTTAACATAATTCACCAAATAAGACCTATATATTTCCGGTTTTGTAAGGTTTTATTTCTCTATTCCAATTTAGTTGCCTAATATAAGTATGTTTCTCAATTCCAGCTTCCAAAATTTCACCTTTGTATTCTTTTTTAATGATCATTCTGTACATTCCCCAAGTTCTTGGCTACTTACAGCTGCAATCAACTCTTTAATCTGAACCAACTCCTCCTCAGATTTCAGTTGTTCTCCACTACCATTTTGCTCTGCCTTCCCCTGTTTCTCATCTGGCTTAATTTCCACTTTCTTAACCATGGTTTCTTCAGTTTCCTTTTTCTTCAATTCATGGAATCAACCCTTTAAGCGAAGCCTCGGGTTCATTTTGCCTCAGCTACGGCTCTGCGACTTCCGCAGGTGTGACCTTTGTCATTCTGATCAATTCCTCAATATCTTTAAACAGAAAATGGTCCTTAAGGCCAAGATAACTATTCGCAAGAAGTCTGAGTCCACAAGGGGTGCAATATGACATGTAAATGTGAACATCCATCCGACCAGGGCGCAGCAAGACTGGATCTAGCTTTTCTTTGTGGTTTGAAGATGATGATCCTCTCATCACCACAACTCGACCAAAGCCTATCAATAAAATTGAGAAAACCAGACAATGTCACCTGCCCAAAGTAAAACATGTCAGTTTGGTTTTTCTTTGTATGATAAGCGGCAGGTCAAAAAGGGGCCTCCACCAACATCACATATTGGCATAAAATTAGCAAAGTGCATGTGTAGACAGACAATAGTTTTCATAAACTAAATTCCAGAAATCAAAATACTAACAAGATCCTTTCAAAAGAAAAAAAAATACTAACAAGAAGCAAAATTTCAGCTAAGATGAAAAGCTACAATAATCTTGCTTTCTGCCCTGAATTTATATTGCAGATATAAGATCACTCTCTAGCAAATGACCATTGCTGATGTCAAGCTTAAGCTTTTTTCCCTTGTGAAGTTCAACTTCATCAGCCTCTTTTTCTTTAATCTCATCATCAATCTTCTTGCGCTTGAGATAATTGACCAGTCCTCCAAGGGAAACTTCCGCATCATCATTCTTCATCAATTCTTCAGCAACTTCAGCAGGCGACACTTTCATGCTCTCTATCAGCCCTTGTATCTCCAGAAACCTTCTATGGTGCTCATCTAAGTTGAGGTAATTTTTGGCCAACAGCTTAAATCCATCAGTTGTTAGATAAGACATGTAGATATGCACGTCCATTCGCCCCGGTCGCAACAATGCTGGATCAAGCTTTTCTTTGTTGTTGGTTGTGAAGATTATGATTCTCTCATCTCCACAACTAGACCATAGCCCATCAATGAAATTCAGCAGCCCAGATAGAGTAAACTGCATTTGAACAGAGGCAAGAAAACAGGGCATTCAAGAAATGATCATTTTCTTTGATTATGAAGCACAAATCCATTAAAGATTCGCATTTCTTGCATTGGGTATTTTATTATCGTATTTTGGATTCAGGGAATTTTTGTAATTTCCAGTTGTAGAAACACTAATTGAGTACCTGTTGCTCGCGGTGACGCCCATCTCCATGTACAGGAGGCCCCTTTCGATCAGGCAATTCAACGCTGCAATCAATATCTTCAATGACGAGAATTGATCGATTTGCAGTCCTCAACAACAGTCTTCTCAAATCAGAGTCACGTCGGATGCTAGCCAGCTCGAGGTCATAGACATCAAACTTGAGATAATTAGCCATGGCAGCAATCAAACTGGATTTTCCAGTCCCTGGTGGGCCATGTAACAAGTACCCACGTTTCCAAGCTTTTCCAACCTTCCTATAGAAATTTTTCCTCTTCACAAATCTGTCCAGATCGTCAATTATAGACTTCTTGAGATTTGTATCCATGGCAAGTGTGTCAAAAGTGCAGGGATGTTCAAGATTGATGGACTCCCAAACTACTGATGCTGAATAGGACATGGAAGATAAAGTATGCAACTTCACAACCTTTTTTTGAGATTTAATATCCTTGGCTTTCTGGAGTATGAAGGGAATGTATGAGTTGAGGACCTTGTCCTTGTGAATCCCATTGAAACTTAGCTCAAAGTATCGTCTTTCAGAATCTGCAAAAACATGTCCATTATCTTCATCTGCCAATTTTGAAGAGCCCCTTTTCCTTTCTTCACAACTGAACTTCCAATGAATCTCAATCCCTTCATACAAATCCACAACCTTTTCACAATGAGAAAACCTAATGTTTATATTGGCTTCTTTAGGCCGTTTGGTAACCTTGATACACTCAATGTTGGAGTCAATCTTTGTGTAGAGATATATCTCAGCAGCATTGTAAATTTGATTGTTTGAAATCCCATCACTCTCTTCTATGATTACATTCATAATAGAGGAACGAGGTTTGAAATAGTACCGGATGGTCGAGGCAATATAGGCCTGCAATTGACGGGGCAAGACTTGATTCAACATGGTCTGGAACAGCATAATGGAACCAGATACTGAAGCATAGGCTGAGAAAACTGATGATGCTGAAGGCATGGCAGTAAAGATCACCATTGCTGCAAACTCTCAATAATTGATCAACCTGCAAAAACCCTTGAACTAAAAGTTAAAAGATTGAGTGAGAAGAGAACTCATAATTTCACAAAGCCCAGAAAAGGGTAAATATTAATTTGGGGCCAAGAAAGACCAAATAAAGCTATACATGAAGCAAAAAGAGAAGCAGCTCGTGCTTTTCTTTGTCTGAAATTAGGACAATCACATCAGACCACCAAACCCAATTTTGATTGGAAGCCAGAATAACAAAATGTTAGTCTAGGTGTAGTCCTATGCCATAGATTCCAAAATGAGCTACATTCTTTTGGGGTATTTATAATTGGAAAGCAGTAAAAAGGTGCAAAAGGAGACGAGAGAAAAAAAACTATAGCTGACGCCTGGCTATGTAAATTGATCAAAAGCAAAAGCATACAGAAAAGAAAAGAGTGGGTTTTTGTAAATTGATCTGGAGCTGACGCCTGGCTATGTCCCATAAACTTTTCCGAGTTTCCTACTCATCCTGCCAAAATATTTTGTCACTGATACATGGGTTTATTATGTATGTGGAAACTGAATGGTTGTACTGAGTTATTAATTAATATTGTTCTCTAGTGGCTCTGATGCTCCTGAAAGGGAAAGGTGTAAAAAAGCTGGTCCGAGGAAATTGAAAACTCTCCAAATTGTGGTATTCCTTTCATTGCCAATCAACAAGGCATTAAGTTAGTTAGGAACGTACTAAAATTCGTAAACAATTGTTATTTTTCTTGTATTGTCTTCATTTAGATAAAACTTTTGATGAGGGAGAAAGTACACCCATATCTATCAGAGGTTCTCCCATATGTATCAAATGTTCTGTATCAAATGTCCTTTAATCAGAGATTTAATCAGGTGAATTGTAAATTGAAGAATGTGTTCGAGTGACAAACACATGTGGGAAAGAGCAAACGGGACAAACTCCAGGATAAATCTCCACAATATTTCAGTGAAAATTTGCTCCACACGGGATTCGAATCTGTATTGCCGAATACAGATTTTAGACAAAGGGAGTATCAATTTACTTGTCAGCCTCTTATATTAATAATAAAGTATTTATTGCTTTTATTTCTATTTTCTCTTTCCTTACAACTATGTTACTCATAAAATATAATTGTAATTCGAGAACAAAGTATTTATTATTTTTACAAAAAGAATTATGCTTGAATGACCAAACTAATTGTAGAGGAATCTACCTCCTTGTAAATTGTTTTTTGTTCCGTAGGCAAGCATACCATTGAAGGTATTGATGTAATAGCATCTCAGGGAATTGCAAATGGAGAAATCAACTTCCATAAGAGTTGCATATCATTATAAAATGTTGAATTGATTCTCTTGGCATTTGGGAGCCATTTGTAACTCTAATAGTTCCTATAAGTATTTTAAAATATTTATGAGGTCAAAATGTATAATTTTATTTAATTTTGTATTATAAATATTAATAAAGTAAAAATTAGAGATTTAATGTAATATGTGAATCTTATTTGTTATAATTTATAAAATTATATAATAGGAGTGAAGAGTTATAAAACGAAATGAAATAATAAAATATACAGAGAATATCAAAATGGACTTTTAAAAAAATGCATGGATGAAGATGCACTTGTCAAATTAGTAGGATCCGAGTAGACAAAAGTCTTTCCTTTCCAAATGTGAGCTCCTCTTTTCGACCGTCCAAATCCACCTTGTCTGTCTTTTTATATTTTTCTTTTTTTTTTTCAAAATGTAAATTTGTATAGATAAAAAAGATATAGAATAGCTCGAAACACCTGGGTACATAAAAAAAACAATCAACTAAGTAGTTTAATGAATCAGACTCCAACCTAGTATAAAGTTACCTATCAAAAACTTTAAGGTAAAATTGCACATTCTTGACCATTAACAATGTGTGGAGTGCTATTTTTTGACTATTCACCATCTTTTGGTTTAACCCTAATTCTTTCCTCATCTTAATGTTGATTTCCTGGATTTTCAGTGAGATTTTGGTCCCAATCATGCTCAAAGTAGGAGGAGAAATTTAGTCTAGTGACAAAGTTGACGGTTTAACAGATGATCACTGTGAATTCGACTCAATTTGCTAACATGTAACACCTAATTGTAGCTCCCATATCCACCGTGCTAAAAAAAAATCATGCTCAAAGGACAACTAAAGGAATGCGAAGCCATTCAATAATAGTTTTCAATTATTAAATAGGAACCGAAAATATGCCAAAAGAAACACAGTAAAATAGCTTTCCAGTCCATAATTATTCACTGTCACTAGAGCTTTCATCACCATTCTGGTCAATTGGGAGCCACCCATTTGGTTTACTTGCACGACTTTCTCCGTCTTCGTTGAGGGCTTTATCCTCTTCTTCATTCTCAGTTTTCTTGGTCGTGAGAAAATGGACGACTCCTTCAAGGGAAATATCAGCATCATCACTCTTCATAAATTCCTCAGCAACTTCAGCAGGGGTAATGTTCATTTTCTGGATTAATTCTTCAATTTCCTAAAATCTCCAATGTTTATGGTAAGAGCCAAATTTCAGTATTATCCGGAAAAAAAAATTAGACACCTAACCACTTGAAGAAATTGTTGTCAAATGCAACAAGAAAGCTGCCACCGTTTTTCTATTATTGTTTGTCGAAAATTTTCATCAAAAATTTCGGTTGTTCGTACTCCCTTAATTGGCTATAAATTGAGGTCCTCTTCTCAGTTGTAAATCATTCCCTTGAAAGTGATGATTGTAGAAAATCAATCCAAAAAGAAATTGAAAGAGTTTTTATTTCTTTCTTCCGTGAGTTTTTTTTTTCCTTTCTGCAAATTCATTTTAATAGAATTCTTTGTTTTTCTTCTTAAAGTGTTTTCACAACACTACAATGATCATGTGAATCTCAACAATTGGTATCAAATTGAGAGAGTTTTTCTTTCTTTCTTCACTGAGTTTTTTTTGTTTCCTTTCTGCAAATTCATTTTAATAGAATTCTATGTTTTTCTTCTTAAAGTGTTTTCACAACACTACAATGATCCTGTGAATCTCAACAATTGGAATAAGAGCCATTCAGAAGTATTATTCAACATTCTCAAAAAAAATAATAAAGAATCCGTTCGAATTTCGAGTTGCTGGAATTATGTTCAAAATGTATCTTTGAGCATACCATTGGATTTTTTTCATCGAAAAGAGTTCAATGCAACAAACATTGAATCGAACCGACTTAAAACGATTTTAGAAATTGAATTTAAAGTTTCGATTACTGTAGCTACATTTGTTGTTATGTCCCTCGTAGAAGTTACCATTCATTTGTAGATAGATCATTAAACTATTACATATTTTCACTTTAGCCCCTTATCTATCAGATATTGTCAACTTGACACCTAAACTTTATGATATTTTCAAAGTGACTTCAAAACTTTTAAACATTTCAGATTTACCTCAAAACTTTGAGAAATTAAATTTTAGCCCCAAAGTGATTATTCCACCATTTTTTATTGTTTCGGATGTAATGGTACACTCCGTTTTGTGAGATTCATCATCTATTTTGTGAATAAAGTTTTCAATGTGAAAATGATCATAAAAGAGTCAACATAATTTTCAGGATCTATGATTATGCTCAATGTCACTAACTACACGCTATGAAAACCTCAGATGGAATATCTCATCAGTTGTAAAGACTTGTTCGAACCTGTAGAACTGAAAAGAGTAAACCCTAATGCTTCTAAGTCAATAGATTGGAAGAAATTGAACCGGAAAACTATCGGTCAAATCCGGCAATTGATTGGTCATAGTGTCTTTTACCACGTTGTATAGAAAACTAATGCATATACCCTTTGGAAGAAATTGAAAGATATGTATCAAGCCAAGACCGCTCAAAATAAAACTCTATTGATGAGGTGTTTAGTCAACATGAAGTCAAAAGTGGAATTTCAATTGTTGAACACACCAGCGAGTTCCAAAACTTGGTAAACCAATTATCTTCTGTATAGATGTAACTTGGAGATGAAACACATGCACTTCTACTTCTCATTTCCCTTCCTGATAGCTGGGAAACACTTGTAGTTCCTCTCAACAATTTATCCCCAAATGGCAAACTTACTATGACTATGATTAAAAATGCCCTATTCAATGAGGAGGCCAGAAGAAAAGACATGGGCATAGATCGGACTCATGCTCTTGTGATAGAAAATCACGGGAGACAACAAGGGAAACAACAAAAGAATAATAGAGGCAAATGGAGAGGTACAAGTAGAAGCAGGGGCAGATCCACAGATGGCAGAAAACCAACATACAAGTGTCATCATTGTAGAATAGAAGGTCACATGATGAATAACTATTGGAAATTGCAAGAAGACCAAGACAAAAATAGTTCTCAATCAAATAAGGGTGGAGAAACGTTAGTTACTATTCTTGGTGATGTAGCGTTATGTTCAACAAATGACGAGACATGTCTTCATGTCTCAAGAGAAGACATAGAATGGGTGGTAGATACTGCAACGTCCTACTACGTGACTCCCCACAAAGAATATTTCACAATATACAAAGTTGGTGACTTTGGAGCAGTGAAGATGGAAAATTCCAGTTCCTCTGGAATTATAGGAATTGGTGATGTACAGATAAAGACAAGTGTCGATAGTACAATCACTTTAAAGGATATTAGACACGTACCAGATCTTCGACTGAATTTACTTTCAGGGATAGCCCTTGATAAACAGGGTTATGATAATCACTTCAGCAAAGGCATGTGGAAATTGTCAAGAGGCGCGATGACAGTCGTTCAAGAACATATATATATTGTACATTGTATAAAACTCATGGAAAAATATATAGTGCTGAAATTCTCAACGTAGCATAAAAGGAGGCTTCCCAAAGTTTGTGGCATCAGAGACTCAGTCATATGAGTGAAAAAGGGTTAACTACCTTGATAAACAAGAAGCTTATCAATGTTAACAAAGACGCTGCACTAGATCCTTGCAACCATTGTTTATTTGGTAAGCAACACAGAGTCTCGTTTAATTCCTCTTCAACAAGAAGATCAAAGTTGCTCAGTCAAGTACACTATGATGTTTGCAATCCCATGGAAGTTGAATCATTAGGCGAAAATAGACATTTTCTGACATTCATTGATGACGTTTCTCAAAAAGTATGGGTATATTTCTTGAAAACAAAGGATCAGGTATTTGAATACTTCAAATTGTTTCATGTCATGGTAGAACGTGAAACTGAAAAGAAATTGAAGTGACTCCGATCAGATAATTGATGTGAATACACTTCTAAGGTGTTCAATGCTTATTGCAAATCATATGACATTTGGCCTGAGAAGACATTCTCATGCACCCATCAACACAATGGCATAGCTGAAAGAATGAACCGAACAATCATGGAACGTGTCGGAGTATGCTCAATATGGCTAAGCTACCAAAACCATTATGGGGAGAAGCAGTCAGAGTTACCTGTTACCTAATCAATAGATCACCATCAGTACCATTAGATTTTGAAGTTCCGGAGAAAGTATGGTCTGAAAAGAATCTATCATATTTTCACATAAAAATATTTGGATGTCTAGCATATGCACATATATCCAAGGAGCTCAGATTAAAGCTTCATGCAATGACCACTCCATGCATTTTCATAGGCTATGGAGATAAATAATTTGGATACAGATTATGAGATCCATAGGAGAAAAAGGTTATCGGAAGTAGAGACATAGTATTCCATGAAAACAAGACAATAGCAGACATTGAAAAACCCTCAATGTCTCAGAAATCAAGTGTTGGTGCTCAGATTTCAGATACAACATCAGAACAATTCGTGAGAAACGATGATGCAGTACCAGAAGAAAAAGAAGATGTTAAGCATGATGAGCCACAACCCACCTTGTTAGAAATTTCTGGACCATCACAAGACTTAAATTATGGTGAATCTCCTCAAATTATTAATCTAGAAGTTCGTAAATCTGAACGAGGTCAGATTCTATCCAGAAGATATCTAAAATCTGAGCACCTTTTACTTACTGAAGATGGAGAACCAGAGAGTTTCCAAGAAGTCATATCTCATAAAGACAAAGAAAAACGGTTGCTAGCAATGCAGGATGAGATGAAATCTCTACACAAAAATAATACTTATGAGATCATAGAGTTTCCAAAAGGGAAGAAGGCACTGCGAAACAAGTGGGTGCTCAAGTCAAAGGATTCCAACAAAATAAAGGAATTGACTTTGATGAGATTTTTTAATCAGTAGTCAAGATGACTTCAATTAGAGTTATTCTTGATCTGGTAGCTAGCATGAATTTGGAGTTTAAACAAATGGATGTGAAAACAGCATTTCTTCGTGGAGATTTGAAAGAAGAAATTTATATGGAGTAGCCAGAGGGATTTGAGGTTTCTGGTGATAACCTCGTTTGCAAGTTAAAGAAAAGCTTGTACGGTCTAAAGCAGGTACCAAGGTAGAGGTATAAAAAGTTTAACTTGTGCATGAAGAGTCAAGGCTATAAGAAAACTACTGCAGATAAGTGTGTTTATATTCAAAAGTTTTCAGACGGAAATTTCGTTGCTCTTCTACTATATGTAGACGATATTCTGATCGTGGGAAAAGATGCAATGAAGATTAGTCAATTGAAGAAGGGCCTGTCTAAGTCTTTTGATATGAAAGACTTAGAACCAGCCCAACAGATTTTAGAAATACATATAGTTCGAGATAGGAAGAATTAGAAGTTATAGCTATCTTAGGAGAAGTATATTGAACGAGTGTTCGAAAGGTTCAATATGAAAAATGTCAAATCAGTCAGCATTCCACTCACCAACCATTTCAAGTTGAGCAAGAAGACATGCCCTTTATCTAAGAAAGAGATTGGGGAAATGTCATCAATACCATACTCATCAGTATTTGGAAGTCTGATGTATGTAATGGTATGTACAAGGCCATATATTGCTTATGTTGTGAGTACAGTGAGTCATTTTCTCTCTAATCCAGTAAATGAGCATTGGGAGACAATCAAATGGATTCTTAGGTACTTAAAGGGTACATCAAAATTATGTCTTTGCTATGGGGGAGCTGATCCAATCTTGGAAGGTTATATAGATGCATATATGGCAGTAGATCTTAATAGTAGAAAATCTACTTCGGGATTTCTCTACACTTTTGCAGGGGGAGCTGTTTTATGGCAGTCAAGACTACAAAAGTGTGCCGCATTATCCACAACATAAGCAGAATATATTGCTGTCATTAAAACTGGAAAAGAATTGTTGTGGCTAAAACGTTATTTTCAAGAACTTGGAATCAAACAAAAGGAGTACAAGGTACATTGTGATAGTTAGGGTGCTCTAGATATGAGCAAGAACTCCATGCACCATTTCCGTACAAAACACATTGATATTTGGTATCATTGGATACGCGAAGTAATTGATCGACAATTGTTGAAACTAGTGAAGATTCATACAAAGGAGAATCCAGCAGATATGTTAACAAAAGTGGTCACACGAGAAAAGCAAGAGTTGTGTAGAGACATATCTGGGATGCTTGTTTTTAATATACCTAGAGGGGGAGAATTGAAGAGTCAAATTCAAGGACTATCTAAAAAAAAAATTAGTCAACTAACCACTTGAAGAAATTGTTGCCAAATGCAACAAGAAAACTGCCGCCGTTTTCTACCATTGTTTGCCGAAAATTTTGATAAAAAATTTCGATTGTTCACACTCCCTCAATTGGCTATAAATTGAGGTCCTCTCCTTAGTTGTAAATCATCCCCTTGAAAGTGGTGATTGTAGAAAATCAATCTCTTTTCCTCAGTTGTAAATCATCACTTGAAAGTGGTGATTGTAGAGAATCAATCCAAGAAGAGATTGAGAGACCTTGATATTTTTTTCATTCTTTCATTTTTTTTTTCTTATGTGAATTCATTATAACATAATTATTTGTTTTTCTTCTTAAAATGTTTTTACAACATTACAATGATGTCGTGAATCTCCACATATGGATGTCGAGATAATTCTTTGTGAAGAGCCTAAAACCATTAATTCTTCCAGGCCTCAACAATGTCGATCAAGCTTGTCCTTGTTGTTGGTGGTGAAAATGATGATCCGTTCAACCCCACAACTCGACCACAGCCCATCTACGAAGTTCAACAGTCCCGAAAGTGTGAACTGCAAAAGTAATAAAAAAGAAATTTAAGTTAAATTTCAAAGAAGAAATTGTTAAATTGAAAACAGATCCTCCTTGGTACTCTGATATTATACTATATTAAATTCCTGCATTATAAGTTTAAGCGGATAAAAAGAGAACAATTTATACAACTATTACATAACTTGTTTAATTTTAGTGATAGAACAGGGATAGTACGACCGTCTGCTCAACAGGACGCTTTTTTTCTCCGACGGGCTCCATTCTACTTGGCAACTTGATACTGCAATCGATGCCATATACAAGTACCCTCGTTTCCAAGCCTTGCCCACCTTTGCATAGAATTCCTTCCTCCTCAGAAACCTATCAAGATCATCTATGATGTCCTTCTTCAGCCCTGAGTCTATTGCAAGTGTGTCGAAGGTGGAGGGATGTTGTAGGACCACAGAGTCCCAAACAATACCCGAATGGTAAGAGCAACAGAGTGTGTGCAACTTGAGAGCCTTCTTTTCGGATCTAATTTCATGGGATTTCTTGAGTAGAAAAGGCACATAAGAATTCAAGATCATCCCCTTGTGCCTCTTATCGAAACTGAGTACGAAATTATATTTTTCAAAACTAAAAGTATTTTTATCCGAATTATTACCCGATCCACCTCTGAATCCATTTTCCTGCTCATCGCAGGAAAATATCCAGTTCAGCTTAACCCCATTGTAAGAGTCAATTATCTTTTCGGCCTTGGCAAATTGGAGACAAACATTTGATTCTGCTGGACGTTTGGTAATCTTGAGGCTGTCGGTTTCGACCATGGTGTGCAAATAGAGCTCAGCAGCCTGATAAACTCCATTGCTTGATATCCCATCTCTTTTCTCAATAATCTTCATTGCTTGATATCCCATCTCTTTCCTCAATAATTGGACGGAAATCAGAGGAATTTCTTGGTCTAAAATACTTCTGGATTAACATTCATAAGATGGTTCTTGTGTTACTTACTCGTACTATTGGGATGCAACAAATGTATTCAAACAAAATGGTATGTGTTATGTATGGCAATAGAAAAGAAAGCAAGAAAAAACTTTTACTCATAACTAAAAGGAAAAAGGTCACTTATTATTTATGTGATACTAACCATATAAATTTTGAAATTGCTTAAAAATTAATGACCAAGACGAAAATTTTTGGTGTCAAATTTAAAGACATTTGAAGAAAGTGGTGGATAGTGGCAATCCTCAATCTTCTGCCTATGAGTCATACAAAAGCAAGCACAGGCACAAGTTGGCAAGGTGACTGCATCCCTGATTGAAGCCATGATAAAACTTTCTGCAAGCTTCTGTACATTCTGCTTCGTCTGCTACACATCCATAGGTATAAACACAGGTAACACGCCTTTGGAGCGTTACTGCATCACTTGGTTCTGATGCGCCTTTTATCTCAGCTAAATCAATCCATCAACATTATACAATAGCAATAATTAGAAAAGATATAAAAAAATTGACAAAATCAAAGCCAAATTTTTATTACAAAAAAGATAATTTGGCAAAGGGTAATTTTGTTTTTAGTAAATTAATCAAGCAAAATTAGGAAGAAGAAAATATATACATATGAACAACACCGCCAGAGTAAACAAACATATATATATATATATAGAAAGAAAGAGAGTATATATAGAAAGAAAGAGAGAAGAGAGAGAGTAAACAAACATATATACATATACATACGAACAACACCGCCAGAGTAAACAAACATATATATAGAGAAAGAAAGAGAGAAGAGAGAGAGACCCAGGATAGAGGTGTAGAGGAGGATGAAGAGGCAACAAGTGAATGAAAATTTTGTCATTTAAGAGGTTTGGGATTTGATACAGTACAAAGGAATGCTATTTTATTAGAATAATTTTATTTCTATAAACATATGATCATATATTTGGACGGAATGCATTATAAGTATCATAATGAATGCTATTCAAATGCTAGTTTCCTTTAATTTGAATGATTATTTGTACGATTAAGATTAAGAAACAGATAAGAACATTTGTTGTATCCTTCAAGTCGAAAAGCCAAAAAGGCAAGTTAAATTCTTTTATAGAAACATATATATGAATATATTAAGATAACCAACTAAACTAAGAAGGTATAAAATTATTTGCTCATAAATGTTGTTAAAAATGGAAATACTATATTAATTAATTCCAACATAATGTTTCTTAAAGCCACTTATTTTCCCCCTCAAGAAAAAAGGTCGGTTTTTTTTCCCTTTTCCAACCAATCAAAAGAATAGAAATAAAAAGGAATAGGTCCTCAATTATTTATAAGCTTCACTTCCTCTATTAGACCTAAAAATATCCTTTATGAGAATGGATATGTATTTCCTATCTTTATTGTTTTCCACTTTAGTCATGCAATATATATATATATATATATATATATATATATATATATATATATTTAAAATAATTCACCAAGTAGGACCTATATATTTCCCGTTTTGTAAGGTTTTATTTCTCTATTCCAATTTAGTTGCCTAATATAAGTATGTTTTAAGTATTATAAAGAGAAGTAGGTTACTTGAATACCCTTGATAGGGTTATATGGTATTAGATTTTTTCTCTTTTTCTTTTTTTGATAAATAAGAGATTATCCATTAAATCCCCATCAATAGCATTACAAAAAATTGCACCAGTCACCAAGTAGGTACTAGGTTATATGTATGAAATAATGTTGAGAGATTTTTGAGTTATCCAAATTAAATGATTATGAATTTTTAAATATATTACTCATTTCATCTCAAAATATAAATCATTTCACTCAAGATTATACAAATCAAATAATTTTTTTTTTTTAAAATGCCAATTCTTTGATCTCCTAACATTTTGTCTCCTCTCACTCATGAGAGAGAATACCAAGAATCTTTGAATGATGAGACAAGTGTGATATTGAAAAAAAAAATATGCTTAAAAAATCATAAAATTACTTATATTTTAGAATAAGAGATGGTCATCTAATCGCCCTATATTTTAGGATGGAAGAAATATTTAATAGTATAGTATAAAACAAAATCAAATTAAATATTTATTACCTCGTGCCTCAAATTAGATATTGAGTTAAAAGTTCTCTTTTGTTCGCCCTTTTATAAAAGAACTACAACTTTAAATATTAGTACTCAACAAGAAACATAAAAAGTCATAATAGCACATAACTTCCCAGCTTCCAAAATTTCACTTTTGTATTCTTTTTCAATGATCATTCTGTACATTTCCCTGCTTCTTTCAACTACCTCAGCCTTCCACTTCATTAACCTTAGGTACATTCCCCAAGTTCTTGGCTACTTCAGCTGCAATCAACTCTTTAATCTGAACCAACTCCTCCTCAGATTTCAGTTGTTCTCCACTACCATTTTGCTCTGCCTTCCCCTGTTTCACATCTGGGTTGATTTCCACTTTCTTAACCACGGTTTCTTCAGTTTCCTTTCTCCTCAATTCATGGAGGAACTCAGTCAGCCCTTTAAGCGAAGCCTCGGGTTCATTTTGCTTCAGCAACTGCTCTGCAACTTCAGCTGGTGTGACCTTTGTGATTCTGATCAATTCCTCAATATCTTTGAACTGAAAATGGCCCTTAAGGCCAAGATAACTATTCGCAAGAAGTCTGAATCCACAAGGGGTGCAATATGACATGTGAATGTGAACATCCATTCGACCAGGACGCAGCAAGGCTGGGTCTAGCTTTTCTTTGTGGTTTGTAGTGAAGATGATGATCCTCTCATCACCACAACTCGACCAAAGCCCATCAATGAAATTGAGAAAACCAGACAATGTCACCTGCCCAAAGTAAAAAGGGTCAGTTTGGTTTTTCTTTGTTCATGTTTAGACTAAACTAAAATAACCAAAGAGGTAGATTAAATGAAGAAAAAAAATTTGAATTCATGATTTATTCATCTCACAACAATCACAATCACAAGCCTTATTTAAATTCTTTTACTACTAAGAACTGAGGGGAAAAGAATTCAAACATGTACATTCATATGGTGCAATGATTTATGATCGGAACTTAAGAATTGCAGACTATTAAACAAAGAATAATTGCATTAGAAATCATAATTTAGAGAAATTTCAAGAAAGTGATGGACACATACCTTGCTTTGATCTTGCCGATAAAAGTCCATTTCAGGGTCTGGAGCAACAGTTTTCTTTTTCAACCTGTCCTCAAAATCAATGGTACAGTCAATGTCTTCCACCACCAGTATAGATTTGTTGGCTGTGGCCACCAACAATTTCCTCAAATCTGAGTTCCTCCTCATCTCAGTCAGCTCCAAGTCATATATGTCAAAATTCAAGAAATTGGCCATGGCTGCAATCAAACTGGATTTACCGGTCCCTGGAGGACCATACAACAAATAACCTCTTTTCCATGCCTTCCCAACCTGTCTATAATAATCCTTTCTTTTCACAAACATCTCAAGATCCTTCAAAATCATTTCCTTCTGGTCTGAGTCCATGGCTAAAGTATCAAATGTTGCTGGATGGTCAAGACTAATAGATGTCCATGCATTGTTCATATCATACATTCGCTCATAATCGATCGTGTGAATCTTCACTGTTCTTTTCTCATGTTTCTTCAGGTCTGCTTCATTAATGATGTGTGGTAAGTAAGAATTGATTACCATATCCTTGTTTTTCTTGTGAAAGGTAAGCTCGAAGGACCTAACCTCGGATCTCAAGGTGGAGTTCATGTCACGGGAGTTATAGAAATCCCTTCTTGATTCTACTTTGTTAACAACCCAAACCCACTTCAATTTTTCGCCATTGTACAAATCTAAGATCTCTTCGTCCTTCTCCATGGTGATGTTGAAGTTCTTTTCCTTTTCGGGTTTGCTGATTTTGAGTCGACGAGTGGCAGGGGTGACTTTGGGGCCTAGGTAACACTCAGCAGCCTCATAGATTTCGTTGCTAACAAGGCCATCAAATTCGTCGATCACCATGGTCAATTCGTTGGAGAATCGACAGAAGAACTTCCTAAGGCCCAATGAGAGATAATCTTGAAACTCGGGTGGGATATAATCCCGGATTACAGAACGGGCAACCATAGCTGTCGCAGCAACAGAGGCAGCGGTGGACAAAATGGTCTTGGCTGTGGCCAATTTGGATGATTCTGCCATTTCTTTCTGGTGTGGGAAAAAAATCACAAGATTTGGTTAGGAGTGGAAATTGAGACTGGAGAAGGCCTGGGAAGTGGTAATTGCCAATTTCTTGTTGGGTTTTGGCAAAAAATTGAATTTGCAGAGAGGTATTTGTAGCTGCTGTTCTCTGCAAAAGAACGACTGGGTCTGATTGTCTGTGTAGACTTTGAAAATACGCATTTGTTGTGCAGTTTCTTTGCCATTTCCTTGCTAACTATGCAATGGATTGACTAGACAATTGGACTTAGGTTGAAGTATTTTCCAAGATACAGCCACAAACAACATTTTGTTTTTATATCATATTCTTAGAACAAAATGAGAATTCACATATTGAATATTTCAAATAGTTATAAAATCATTATGGATGGGAACAATAACAGTTTTTTTTACAAGAAAAAGAAATTTTCAGAAATAGGCAGAAGTGGTAATTTTTAAGAAATCTTATACATGTGAATTTGGATGCATTGATGAAATCTTATCAGATCATATAAATATTTAGTTATTTTATTAAGGGTAAATTATTCAAATGACACCTAAATTTTTTAGAAATCTAACTTTTACATTTGAATTTTTTTTCTTGTCAAAGTTTAACACTCAAATTCTTTAAAAGTTTAAATTTTTCTATTCCATCTAAAAAAACTGTTAAATTATTTTTTCTATATATCACCTTAATTTCATGTGACTTTTTAAAGCCTATTTTCATCATTTTAAAAAATTGACAACACCAGCGGACATGAAAAATTTGTTTCCCACAAAGGCCTTTTATTTTTTATTTTTTACCCAGATTGAGTCATAGGACATTAGTTTCGGTCCTTCATAAACTACTCCCATATTAATCGTGAGTTATACAACAATTGGTTACAAATTTTCACTAAGTTTGGAGGGAACAAAATATCACTAATTAGTTTTAGCAGGATTCAAACCTTTACCATGTCGCGACTAACAAAACTTTCGAGATTAGTTTATATAAGTTGCTCTATACCCGGAGATCCACAAAAGTCTATTTTTATTTCTTCAGAAATAAAGATTCAATCTTTACCAAAAATAAAATTCTAATGCATATTTATTCATTTATAATTTTCAACTTGGAGAGTTGAAAATTACCACACGGACTAGCTACCAGGTGCATCAACCACTTATTTTGCCTCACAGATGGCCATTCAAGACCCATGGGAATTTTTTTCGTGGCATCACCATCGTTGTTTTTATACTCAGTGTAGTAGAGATTGCTTCTTGCCGATGAGCTTGTGCAAACGTGCTGGGCTAAAATTGAATGAAAAAATTTCAAATGTAAAAAATAAATTTTAAAAAAATTCAAGTGTCACATGATAGTTTGTCATTGTATTAATATGAAATTCTCTTTAAGAACTTGGCCTTCCAGAATTGATGAGTCCCAGCACATGGGGAGTAGCTGGTCAGTTTGAATCAATCAAAAGTACTTTGTGTTAACACTTTTCTTTATTAGATAATCTAGGCATTAACACAGTTTTAAACTGTTAAAAGAAATAACATAAATTAGTGTGTAATTTTTAAAAAAAAATAATAATTAACTCAACTCAATTTATTTTTGAGATTTTTTTTGTAAAGTAATTTACATTTTGAACTTCTGTTATTTCTTAAGAAATTCAAGGGTATTTGAGCGAGTCAACGATATCCTTGAATTGATTTTGTCTTCAACTTGTAAAATTGAGAATAAAAACAGTCCCCAAAAGTTTAGGGGTTTCGAACTATGAGATTAACCCTTCTACATTTTTCCACGGTTGATGACACTAAAATTAAATGAATGACGGATAATTCATTGACTACGGAAGCAATGTAAATGGAGAAAAATAAGAAAATATTCACAGGAAGAAGAAATTCTCAGTCATGGATTGAACTGATCCCACTTGAGGTCCTGGTATGCAAATTGTAATATAAGTAGATTTTGTGAAGTAATTAAAATAATAATTTTAAAATTAAAATATTCACATTGAAATCAATAAGAATTTTCCCCTCCCAACTGAAATTGATTGTTCTTAGTCTGATGACCAATTTCTCCAAGGGCAGAAGCGAATCGTGTTAAATATTCAAAGCTTTTAATAGTAAACATAGAATTTTCTAAAGAACATTGGCTCCAAGGATTGACCATAGAATTGAGCAGTTCAAGGTCAGTAGGAGCAGCAGCCCATGAAGCACGGTCAATTAATAGAGCGGGGGGGCGGGGGATTAATCTAGAAAAAGTGAGGGTTTTTTTTATTGGGTTGGGGGGGGGGGGGGTTTGACTATGTTCATTGTCTTTGTGGACTTTGAATAAACAAACAAAAAACCTTGATGATGCATTAATTGCATACTTAAGCAATTTAAAGTTGTTGGAGAAGAATACTTTCTTTCTTTTTCTTTTTCTTTTTTGAAAGGAAAATGAATTATCATTATATGATGAAAGGAATTACAAAATATGGAATGGTATCTAACCAAACAATAGAAGTTTGACAATATTGGAGAAGAAAAACTTATTGATCAAATATTTCAACATTCTATATATTCACCATTCCAATTTTAAAAATAATTATTTATAATTAATCTTTAATATTCAACGTTATTCTTAATTAGCATTGATCATAAGATGGTTCTTTTGTAGTTACAAGTACTATTGGGGTGAATCAAATGTATTCAAATAAAATATTACTTCTTAAATTGAATATCTATTTTTTAAAAATTAACATATTTTTCATTGAAAATTATATTAATAATATTTTTAATTTAAGATATTTACTTTCCACTAATTAATAGTTCTCACAACTAATCTAATTAATGTAAAAAATAATTATGTAACTTTTTTAATATCAAAAAGTTATTCGTAATTATTAAACCAAGTCAAATGTGAGCAAGGAGGAATATGACATAACATAAAGTGTAAATAAAAGAGGAAAAAACTTTTACTAATAACTAAAAGGAAAAAGTTCACTTATTATTTTGAAAATGCTTAAAAATTAATGACCAAGGACAAGATTTTTGGTGTCAAATTTAAAAGGTGGTGGATAGTGGCAATCCTCAATCTTCTCCATATGAGTCATACAAAAGCAAGCACAGGCGCAAGTAGGCAATTAGGTGAAAGTGCAACCCTGATTGAAGCCATGACAAGTAGGCATAGGTATAAATACAGGTAGCATGCCTTCGGGGCGTTACTGCAGCAGTTTGTTCAGATGCTTAATCAATCCATCAACATTATACAATAAAAATACTTAGAAAAAATTAAAACAAGTTCGACATAATCAACACCAAATTTTTATTAAAAAATGTAATTTGGCAAAGAATAATTTTTTTAGTAAATTAATCAAGAAAAATTATGAAGTAGAAAATATAGACATACGGACACCACTGCCAGCATAAACAAACATATACAGAGAGAAAGAAATAGAGAAGAGAGAGACACAAAATAGGTAAATCAAAGCTCGAGCTCGAGTCAGCTTATTAAGTAATCGAGTCGAGTTTGAGCTTTAATTTACTTGGTTTGTGACTTATTGAGCCGCTCACGCATAATATCTAAAGATATATTTTTTATTTTATTTTTCAAATTTTAAATTAAAATTATTTTAAAAAAAAATTGAGCTAAAGCTCAACTCGAAAACTAGTTATTATTCGCACTCGAGCTCGAGCTCGTTAAAAAATTGACGAGTCGAAATGTAACTTTAATTTTCAAAGTTAATCGAGTTCAGTTTAGACTCATTTGAAGCCTTAGGATAGAGGTGTAGAGAGGATGTAGAGGCAACAAGTGAATGAAAATTTTGCCATAAGAGGTTGGGATTTGATACAAAGGAATGGATGATATTTGTGTGTGACTGAAATTTAGCTCCACATGTGAAATTCACCATTGACATTGAATTTGGGTTATTCCCTTTCTTTTATTAAAATAATTTTATTTCTATAAACATATGATCATGTATTTGGTATATAATGAATGCTATTCAAATGTTAGTTTCCTTATAATTTGAATGATTATTTGTTACTAGTTTATTTGTACGATTAAAATTAAGAAACAAATAAGAACATTAGTTGTATCCTTCAAGTCGAAAAGCCAAAAAGGCAAGCAAAATTCTTTTATAGAACCATATAAAATTATTTGCTCATAAATGTTGCCAAAAATGAAAATACTACATTAATTAATTAATTCAAACATAATGTTTCTTAAAGCCAGTTTTTTCCCCCTTGGTTTTTTTTTTTCAACCAATCATAGTACTCAAGAAGAAACATAAAGTCATAATAGCACATAACTTTAAAGAGATAACAAAAGGCTCAATGATTATATATACAGAACTTACACAACCGCAACTTAGGATCTGCTATCAAAGATCCTTACCCTACTACATTACAGATAGAATAGCATATGCTTACATGATATACTAACCAAGATATGATAAATACAATATGATTTAACTACAGATATGAGATAGACTATCACTTTATCAAACTTCACACCTTCCAAAAATTTATGTGTTCTCTTCTGTACATTATTATTACCCTTCTGTCTCAGCCTTCCACTTCCTTAACCTTAGCTTTTCCATTTTCTTTTGTCTGCAAGTCAAGATGATCCTTAATCGACCCATTAGGCACATTCCCCAAGTCCTTGGCTACCATTTTCTCCTCCTCAGATTTCAGTTGTTCTCCACTACCATTTTGCTCTGCCTTCCCCTGTTTCTCATCTGGCTTAATTTCCACTTTCCTAACCCTGGCTTCTTCAGTTTCCTTTATTTTCAATTCATGGAGGAACTCAATCAGCCCTTTAAGCGAACCTTCGGGTTCATTTTGCTTCAGCAACTGCTCTGCAACTTCAGCTGGTGTGACCTTTGTGATTCTGATCAATTCCTCAATATCTTGGAACAGAAAATGATCTTTAAGGCCAAGATAATTATTGGCAAGAAGTCTGAATCCACAAGGGGTGCAATATGACATGTGAATGTGAACATCCATCCGACCAGGGCGCAACAAGGCTGGGTCTAGCTTTTCTTTGTGGTTTGTAGTGAAGATGATGATCCTCTCATCACCACAACTCGACCAAAGCCCATCAATGAAATTGAGAAAACCAGACAATGTCACCTGCACAAAGTATAACATGTCAGTTTAGTTTTTCTTTGTTCATGTTTAGACTAAACTAAAATAACCAATTACTACAAATAAATAAGGTTGTACTTAAGCATTAATAATAGAAAGAGATTAAAGACATGGCAATATAATAATCCACTCAATCAAGATGACACAAATATATATTAAAAAAAGAAAGAAAAACATAGATGGATTAAATGGAGAGAAAAAATTGAATTCATGATTTATTCATAACATATACTCTATTGGATATCGTAAATGCTCCCTCCGTATTTTAAATAAAATTATTTTAAAAGATAAATATGTTTATTTTAATTTAGTAAATATTTATTTTCAGATATCTTAAGATAAAAATGTAGATTTTTTATTGTGAATGGAGAGAGTAATGTTTTGTATATTGTCTATAGTGAGGAAAAAAAATGTTATGCGAGAATGAGAAAAATTGGAGTATAACCCTCTAAAAATCTAAGGTAGTATTTGGTTCAAAAGTGGAGAGGAAAGGGGTGGAAGGAATGAAAGGGGGGGGGGGGGGGAGGAATTTTTACCTTGTTTAGTTTGGAGGATATATAGGATGGGAGGGAATGGAATTCTTGGTTGGTTTGTGAGAGAAGGAGAGAGGAAATAACATATTTACTATTATATCTCTTTCTTTATTTAACTTTTATGTAAATTATATTATTTTTTTCCTTGGATATTGTTTAGTAAATGGAGAGAGTTAATAGAAATTAAAAGAAGATAAAATAAGTAGATGAAGTTGAAGAAGAGAAATAATAGAATAAAGAAGTGAAATTATTAAAATATAATAAGAGCAATTATATAAATACACTTATATTTCCCTCTCCTCCAAATCCCCCCCCCCCCCTTTTAGAGGTGAAGGAAATGAGGGGAGGGTTTAGGGTTAAACCCCTCCAAAAAATTAAACCAAGGAATTTTTTTTAAAAAAAATGTCCCCTCCCCTCCAAATCCTCCCAACCACATACCCTAAATGGTTTTAATAGGTGAAAATCCTGATATGGGCCACGGAATGAAGATCATAATATGAACCCAAATGCCTTTTCTCCACCCCATAAGGCCTAAAGGTCAAAGACACTATAGACAAAATGGGATATCTCAACTTTCCACGTGGAACATAAAATCTTAAAAGACTATCTCAACAGATTCAAGCCAAAATGCGATTACCAACCAAACCACTTTGAAAAGTTAGAAAAAACTGTGGATGATAGGTCAAGGCTATACAATGTTATTTTATTTTATAACTTAAATATTTTATTTGATTTTTTTATTGAGTTTCATATATGAAATAATGTTATAAAATAAATAAAATAAGTTAATATATTATTTAATATTATAATTTTAGTTATATTTTAATAGATATATTGAATGTAGAAAAAAAAATTAATATACACAAAGTCTAGTCCATTAGTTAGGTACAAATTCCTAATGACAATGATTTTAAGGTTTAGTAGATAAGAATAGTCCTCAAATATCCATTAGTTAAGGTTCTAGACGAAGTAGACATTCATAAATTTTCGCAAAAATAATGAAATGACTATTTTAGTCATTGCTAGATAAGGACCATACAAGTAACATTAACTAATGCATTATCACAGCAATCACAATCACAATCACGAGCCTTATTTAAATTCTTATTCTACTAAGAACTGAGGGGAAAAGAATTCAAACATGTACATTCGTATGGTATTTACCACAAAAAAAAATGTACGTTCATATGGTGCAATGATTTATGATCGGAACTTAAGAATTGCAGACTATTAAACAAAGAATAATTGCATTAGAAGTCATAAGTTTCAGAAATTTCAAGAAAGTGATGGACACATACCTTGCTTTGATCTTGCCGATAAGAGTCCATTTCAGGGTCTGAAGCAACAGTTTTCTTTTTCAACCTGTCCTCAAAATCAATGGTACAGTCAATGTCTTCCACCACCAGTATAGATCTGTTGGCTGTGGCCACCAACAATTTCCTCAAATCTGAGTTCCTCCTCATCTCAGTCAGCTCCAAGTCATATATGTCAAAATTCAAGAAATTGGCCATGGCTGCAATCAAACTGGACTTACCTGTCCCTGGAGGACCATACAACAAATACCCTCTTTTCCATGCCTTCCCAACATGTCTATAATAATCCTTTCTTTTCACAAACATCTCAAGATCCTTCAAAATCATTTCCTTCTGGTCTGAGTCCATGGCTAAAGTATCAAATGTTGCTGGATGGTCAAGACTAATAGATGTCCATGCATTGTTCATATCATACATTCGCTCATAATCGATCGTGTGAATCTTCACTGTTCTTTTCTCATGTTTCTTCAGGTCTGCTTCATTAATGATGTGTGGCAAGTAAGAATTGATTACCATATCCTTGTTTTTCTTGTGAAAGGTAAGTTCGAAGGACCTAACCTCGGATCTCAAAGTGGAGTTCATATTACGGGGGTTATAGAAATTCCTTCTTGATTCTACTTTGTGAACAACCCAAACCCACTTCAATTTTTCACCATGGTACAAATCTAAGATCTCTTCATCCTTCTCCATGGTGATATTGAAGTTCTTTTCCTTTTCGGTTTTGCTGATTTTTAGTCGACGAGTGGCAGGGGTGACTTTGGGGCCTAGGTAACACTCAGCAGCCTCATAAATTTCGTTGCTAACAAGGCCATCAAATTCGTCAATCACCATGGTCAATTCACTGGAGAATCGACAGAGGAACTTCCTAAGGCCCAAGGAGAGATAATCTTGAAACTCGGGTGGGATATAATCCCGGATTACAGAGCGAGCAACCATAGCTGTCGCAGCAACAGAGGCAGCGGTGGACAAAATGGTCTTGGCTGTGGCCAATTTGGATGATTTTTCTGCCATTTCTTTCTGGTGTGGGCAAAAAATCACAAAAGTTTGTTAGCGGTGGAAATTGAGACTGGAGAAGGTCTGGGAATTACCAATTTCTTGTTGGGTTTTGGCAAAAAATAGAATTTGCAGAGACGTATTTGTAGCTGCAATTCTTGGTTGGGGCAAAAGAACGGACTGTGTCTTGGTTGGGGCAAAGACTAGACTATGAAAACCACGCATTTGTTGTGCAGTTTCCTTGCTAATTATACAATGGATTGACTTGACAATTGGAGTTGGGTTGAGTTATTTTCCAACATACAGCCACAAGCAACATTTTTATGTATATTCTTAGAACAAAATGAGAATTCGCATATTGACAATAACATTTTTTTACAAGAAAAGTAAAATTTTCAGAACCAGGCAGAAGTGGCAAAATTTTACATGTGATTTTGGATGCCTTGATGACATCTGTTTATGTAACGACATGTAATAATCATATAAATATTTGGATATTTTAATAATATAGGATTCTCTTAAGAACTTGGGCTTCAAGAATTGATAAGTCCAAGCACAATGGGAGGTGCTGACCATGATTCTTGGACTAAATATTAAGCACTGTAAACGAGTACTGAGCTTGTCTTGTTGAGGGCAATGAGGGGCTTTTTCTACACAAAAACTGTAATTTATGTTGACAATGGGAGCGCTGGTCAGTTTGAATCAATCAAAAGTACTTCGTGTTAACGCTTTTCTTTACAGCTAGTCTAGAGATTAACACGGTTATAAATTGTTAAAAAGTATAACTTAAAGATTTGAATACTTAAGTGTTAATTTCGTAGTCTATTCTAATATAAAGATATATAGAGCGAAAGGTATAAGCTCTATCGAAAGCTCTGCCGACCACGGCTAAACTACGTGTAAATAAGGAGATTGAGAGGGAGTTTAATTAAGTCAGTACATGAAAGTGCATTTGAGCAAGTAAAACAAAAGTCCTGACTTACTTCAATAGCATATTGACTTCGAATGAAGAGTAACAAATGCTCAACATGTGACTCTTCAAGTCCCTATATCATTTGTTACTCATAGCTGATTAAATCAACTACTTCGGCATATCATATAATTTTTTCGATATTCATACTAAGTATTTATATTGGTAGAAAGTATATTCAAGGGTTTTCAAGTACGTATAATTACCCTGAACCATACAATTATACAACTAGGGAGAAACTGAGCTATTTAGGTGTCTGTGTACACCTTTTACTCTTTCGAAAAAATAAAGAAAGCTCATAGAATGTGCCTTGTACACCATAAACTAAGCCTCAAAAGCCCAGATCAGATGATGCTAAGTTTTTGGTAAACAGTTACCAACAAAAACAGTGGTGAATCTTTGAAAGAAAGAAAAGAAAAGGGAAAGATGCGTCCGGTATTAGGAGAATGAATCGAATCGATCATATTCGTATCCAAACTTTTCATGGTTTTCTTGAAGCAATAATGATGGAGATACACTTTCACTCAAATTGATTCGATTAGCCCCCATTAAAAGTGTCTGTTCCCAGCATTACATTAATATCCCCTTATTCCGACATCAGTCCTCCTATCTGCCTTTTGCACCCCCATGCGAGGCAAGTTTCTATCATCCATGAAGGCAAGAGATTCAAAAGCAGTAGTAGGTGATTGGTAAAGAATATGAAAATGTCTTTTCATTAGTACTTTTGCAGTCGAGTCGTTTAATTCATAAGTACAAAAGGTTGATCAAACTTTTAAATTTTATTACAAGAACCTTTTGTAATGTCTACAAGGATTAAAGGGAACTTTTAAATTTTAAAAAAGTTCATATTATCCTTAGTAATAAGACTTAATTAATTAGGGTGATTTAAATCTTTTTAAATTAGTATGTATAATTCCTATTGTTCTTCTCCTCATTTATTTTTTTTTAAAAAAAAAATTGTGTTAGTTGGTCCATATGGATAAATTTTGCAACTTGATAAATTTTGTTATAGAGGGAGTTCATATGGACCTCGTAATCTTCATTCAATCACAACATGAAAATAGTATCTCATAATGAACACATATATTGTTGTGACTAAATGAAAACTATAAGACCCATATAGATTATAGATATGGTCTATATCAGAATTTTCCTTGCAACTTTAAGTGCGAGACAATAGTTCAAGATTTTGATATGGTTAAAGACACATGGGAGGCTTTGTTTGAGGAGGAATTCTACCATGTCTTCTTCAATGAGCAACATATCTCTCGCTGGATTGATCTTAATCTTGATCCTTTCACGGAAGAAGCATCTAAACCTGTAACGATGGATTGTAATGTCTTATTTAGAGAATCTTTCTATATACTTTGGTTTTGGAGGAATTCTAATTTATATGTTATAAACTTCCAATTACCTCCAAGACATATTCGTATTCAGATTACACGTGATATGATTTACTCTGCTTTGAGATGGTGAGACGATGCTAAAGCCCATTTCTTCATTGATGTAACTTTTCTATGATTAAATGATATACAAAATCTATTTATGCCAAAAAGAGGGGAAAATTTATTTTAACTTAAACTTAAATACTTGTTTAATGTTGTAACTTAAATCTTTTAAATAAAGTATTCGAGTTTAATATTTCCAAATTCGAATTGAATTTTGTATCATACTAATTCATATGAAGTTACAACATTACCTTATCTAATACTAACTAAAGAAAAGCACGCAGATGGACATAGTTGACTCTTACAATGCAATTGTCTATCATTCTCAAGGCAATCCCAAGACATTGCCACCATATCCTTTGATAAGAGATCACCGGAATAAAGTGCTTCAGACAACATATACAGCAATAAAGATTTCATAATAAAAACTAAGAATTCAGCCCTTATTGCATTTTGTCTGCAGCACTATGTATTAAATATGTAAGTATTACGTGCTGCAAATTAGATATGCTAGGCAGGCAATTCTTGAAATATCATAATAGCACCAATGAATTGCATTTGTTCCCAGTGGAGATAAGGACAAAATTACTAGGTAATAGAATGTTGTCTTCTACTAGCATGAATCTTGGAGTGCTATAGCATAGGCATAATCTGAAGATGCTTTTAACTTTGACCTTAGTTCCTCCATACGCATGCATCCCTATTTATTTAATACATCTTTCGTTCATTTCAATGAAACCTCAACAGATTGGTGATGGTTTAAGCCTTGCCTTACATTTATAATCTTGATCCAGAACAAGTTTAGTCAACGGTAGCTCAAGATGATGCTCGCTTCAGCTGAGGATCTTCTCATCCTTCTTGAGAATTACTATGGTATCATCTTGGCTTCAGTGCTTGCCATAGGAGTTGCATATTTCCTTTCTGGAGGGACTGCAAGAGGAAAATCAGGAGTCCCAGGCAACCTGGGAATTCCTTTCCTTGGAGAGACTTTCTCTTTTCTATCAGCCAACAACAGCAGTAAAGGATGCTATAATTTCGTTAGACTACGACGGTTGTGGTAAGTATATCCATTAGAATTTAACTTTCTCATCCAACTTGTCTTTAGAGGTAAAAGATCAATAGGTTAGTGTCTGTTTCTCACCAAGGTAATACAATACTGTCCTTCAAGTTCAACTCTTGCCCGTGAGACCAATAATATATTTTCGTTTTTGCAACTATGCATCAATACCAAATGCCATAATCATGTGAAGGGATGCTGAAAGACAGAGAAAGAGAACACAATAAGTTGAATAGTGTGCACTATGTCACAATTATACCTGCAACTCCTTAAATGAAATGGCGTTGTACTGATTCAGTTTCTTATATAACTAGGTATGGGAAATGGTTCAAAACAAGGATTTTTGGCAAGATCCATGTGTTTGTGCCCAGTGTTGAGGGTGCAAAAGAAATTTTTGCCAATGATTTTAAACTGTTCAACAAGGGATATGTCAAATCAATGGCAGATGCAGTAGGAAAGAAGAGCTTACTTTGTACACCCCAAGAAAGCCACAAAAGAATTAGGCGTCTCTTGGCTGATCCTTTCTCAATGAATTCTCTCTCAAAGTTTCTGCAGAAAATTGACAAGATGCTCACTGAAAGACTCAAGATATTGGAAAATGATGGTAAGAGTTTTGCAGTGCTGAACTTCAATATGAAGGTACAGAGCTATTCCATTACTTAAAGCTGTATGCATGTCATAAGAAAGTTGTTAATTTCAACTTGCTGTTACATCTTGCGAGACCCCTGTAAATGATGAGCTGTTCTAAGAACTGGATTCTTTCGATAATGTCACAACAAAACAACCTAGAAGAGTAATAAACATTGTTTGTGAAGGTTCTGAGTTAACTCACAATGAGTAAATGCATAAACATACAAAAGAAAAGATCGTGATGTTTAAAAAAGATTGCATAAATGAATTTCTTAGTGGTGGATGCTTGTAGTGATTAAATGTGTGTTCCTCATTCTCCAGTAAATTAATACGTTGAAGGATCCAGAACAAAAGGCTTGACGTCTCCATGCACTTGATCATTGATTGGGATACTCATATGACTTCTTTTATTTTGATAAATACATACTCACGTGACATTGAAACGGAAGGATTGGATAAAACCATGAGCATTCAAGATTCCAACAAAAGACTACTAATTGTTTCAAGATTCAGGACTAACCTCTACTTAATTGTCTGATGCAGTTGACATTTGACGCAATGTGTGGCATGTTGATGAGTATCACAGATGCTTCCTTACTTGAACAAATCGAAAGAGACTGCACCATTGTTTCTGATGCCATGTTATCTTTTCCTGTCATGATCCCAGGAACTAGATACTACAAAGGTATCAAGGTAAGCTTGAACATGCTGCAAAGTAGAATAGATGTGACAATGGCCGCAAGAGAGCAACATGAAAAGACTGACAGAAAAAGCCCTAAATTGAAACTCTTTCAAAGATAAATGTGAGCACAAGCTATCTTTACTGCTTTAAAGGCTAAAAAGAAGGAAAGGAAGAAGTAAATATAGAGAGAGACAAATCTTCATCAATGTATATAGTACAATCATATTAACTTCACGAGAATTCAGAACTAAGATATGCAATTTAAACAGGCACGTAGTAGACTCATGGAAACATTCAAAGAGATTATTTCCAGGAGAAGGAATGGGGAGGAGAATCCTGATGACTTCCTGCAAATGATGCTGCAGAGAGATTCATATCCAGCTAATGAAAAACTTGATGATGAAGAGATTATGGACAATCTATTGACACTGATAATTGCTGGCCAAACCACAACAGCAGCTGCGATGATGTGGATTGTCAAGTTCTTGAATGACCACAGAGAAGTTCAGGATAGGCTCAGAGTGAGATTTCATGCTGTTAATTTATTGTTCTTATAATTTAGATCCCATATTCATCTTTTAGAAGGCCTAGATCATCTTTAAACTCATGATTTCTAGTTTGTTAAAACCATTTATGCAAAATCTAAAAACAGCTCATCAATATCCAGCTGTTCCTCATCTACCATATTCTACATCCCACTCCTCTGTAAAACATTTCAAGCCATTATAGATCATTCTGCTACTTAATTGACCATGTCTTTCACCTTCAACTCCCCATCCCCCAAAATGAAGCACAACCCTCTTCCTAAGTCCAATATAATATAAAATAAAAATAACAGGAAAACCACAAAAGAAAAAGAAAAGGTAAAGTATGTGAAAAGAAAGGAAAATTATAAAGTGATCTTTGAAGTCAGTTATTAACAATACATGAGGACCTTTCATCTGATTGATTGCAGGAAGAACAACTGTCAATACTCAGAAAGAAGGCAGAGGGAACACTACTTACACTTGAAGATATCAACAACATGTCATATGCCTCAAAGGTTAGTGAAAATAAACCAAATTGATATAATGTCACTGGTTTTAGTGAGAACAGTTAAAATTACAAGCACTTATGCTGCTGTGGAAAGACACATGTATAGTGTGGACGGCTAGATGACTTCATATGTTTTAATTTCCTTCATTTTAGGTTGTCAAGGAGACATTGAGAATGGCAAACGTGTTATTATGGTTTCCTCGAGTTGCACTTGACAATTGCACAATTGGTGGTAAGCTTTACCTAATTTTCAAGGATAAAGAACATTATATTGATGCTTTAAAAAATTGTTGGGGCAGGAAGCCCTTCATTTTACATCTGCGAAGTTCCAATCACCCAACCCCAAAAACAAGATTTGATGCAGCAATGTTACAATTTTTATCACCAAAAGCAGGAATAATTATAAAAAAAGTTAGCTACCTGTTTGTTTTTGTTAACTAAATCCTTCTGCAAACTTCTCTATGGGAGTTATGGCAGGTATCGAAATAAAGAAAGGATGGCATGTCAATATTGATGCAACCTATATACATTCTGACCCAGAAATATATAAGGAACCCTTGCTATTTAATCCTTCAAGATTTGATGTAAGCCATTTTCTCCATGTTTTTCCTATATAATCATCAAGCACATTATTACCAGATCAAAAGAAAATGACAGAATGCTATGCATATTTGATTTTAACAGGAAATGCAGAAGCCTTACAGTTACATACCATTTGGGTCAGGACCAAGGATATGCTTGGGGATGAATATGGCAAAAGTAACAATGTTGGTGTTCCTATACCGACTAACTAGTGGATACAAGTGAGCCAATCTTCTCCAGATTCTCTGACATCCTTTTTTCCATTGGATTTAATTTCCTTTTCTCCCTTACCTTCTCTGCGTGATCAATGTGCAGGTGGACAGTTGATGATCTAGATCCTAGCCTAGAAAAGAAAGCACATATACCTAGATTGCAAAGTGGATGCCCAATAACCTTGACAGCCTTGTAAATGGGGAAAAATCTAAATTCTCTGAAGCTGATGGTAAATCACAACAGGGAATAGATGTAGAACTCCTTGATGAACAAAGATACAGGGTAGAATCTTTTCTTGAATGAGAAGCATCATCATTTTCTGTCTGTGTACCAATCCTAAGCTTTTGGATCTCCTTGTTAAGACATAATAGTCCATATGTCAAGAAATTATGTGAAGCTACAAATAGAATCCTGTAATCTAGCTGAATTAGAGCATGTGTACTCAGAATTACAAAATGAAAAAAAATCTCGTCTTGAAACAAGAAATTTAATCTTCCCAGAATATTCCAGCAGAGAAAGAAACAGAACCTCATCACAAGACAAATTCCGTGGGAGCAAAAAGTTCCAATCCATGAACACCAGAAAACAATGACGGTTGAATGGTTAATAAAAAATAAAAATAAAAAATTTATTTCCACCTGTAAGTACAGAAAGTGGCTTACAATTAAATTTGACTCAAAATATTTATCTTTAATTAGAGTATATAATACAAAAATCATAACAAACATAGAGGCATTGATAGGCACACAAAAAGGAGAAGAAAATCTGGACCCATGTTACATCAAAACCTATTAAGTTTTCTTATTTGATGGAAATAGACTTGTATTGCTGGACTCTGGCTATTATAGCTTGCTCCACTGGTAGCCTCTCCAGGCTTGATGCGCCGTAGAATCCATGAACTCCTTTAGTTCTCTTTAGAACATATTCTGCATCCTCGGGGCCACAAATAGGACCTGAAAGTTGTGCAAAGGACTTTTTATCTCAAAGACCAGGTTAATATACTAAATACCTGCAAATAAATATTCTTCCCTTTCTGTGAGCTACAAAGAATTTTTCAAACAAGCAATTTTCAGAATGCTAGTCAACACTGAAAGGAAAATAATATAGATGCACATATAGATGTGGAAAAAAGGTAAGTTCAGTCAACTAACATACAGCTACTGGCCCTGCCAGATCTCCATTCCTTGCTCATCACTCTCCAGTCCCCAACCCTCAACAAAGAGCTGCCTCATGAGCACAAAGATTACTGCCAGCCAGCACTCTCTGCCTCGTCTTATGAATAAAAATGGTGGCATACCTTGCATGTTTGGGGCATGATATGCAAGCTACTAGATAAAGTGTGTTATGGATTAAAATTGTGAAATAGCTGGCATGTTTGGGCCGTCATGAGTCAAAAGCTGAAATACATAGTAGTTTGTTCAATTTTCTGTGTTTCTTCTAGGAAATGTAAATCTATCAAGTGGCTTTATGCATAACTGCAGTCTGTCTTCGATACCAAGGGTCACAAGAATTGCATGATCCTCCTATTGATGATACTGCCTGTGAGTGGCTGTGACGCACCTGGTGCTTCCTGTGATGATGCTCCTCCTGATGCTGTCCATGGAAATACTCCGTCTGAGGCAAATCCTGGTATCAAAGATAGGCTGCAGTCGTGTATAAAGCCACTTGATAGATTTACATTTTCTGAGAAGAAACCTCAAAACTGATGCCAAGGAAGAGATTGTGAACAAACTAGTTCGCATTTCAAGTTTTAACTCATATGATGGCCTAAACATGTAATCTGTTTCACAATTTTTATCCATAACACACTTGTTTATTATCTTTCATATGATGGCCCAAACAGGCAAGCTCTTTCACAATTTCTATCCATTAGGTAAGGCACTGAGGGCCGGCCAGCAGTAATCTCCATGTGCCTAAGGCGGCACTTAGTTGAGAGCTGGGGACCGAAGAGCAGCAAGTGAGGGAAGGAGAGCAGGTAGGGCCAGTAGCTCTATGTAAAGAGGCTGCACTTCCATGACGCTAACTATTTTGTGTGTCCTCTGCACCTTTCTTGCATTAGGATTTTATGTATCATGTTGGAGGATGGGGTAAGGCAATTATCATCTTTCAACTCATAAAGAACCATGAACTATGTTTATGGCTTATGTTCTGTAAGAGGGCTGCTTACTAAAGTACTCTTATAAAGCAATACAGCAATAGAAAAATCTTATCAAAATATCCTGTTACCAACCTAACATTGCTATCATCTTCCATATTTTATCAAGCCTCCTGACGCAGTCATCATGCAGCTTTGATTATTAGTAATACCAGCCTCAAATGTTTAAGCTGAAGTTATTAGCAAATGCTCTCCGAATTATGCACTCCATTACATCAGTATGTTTTCATAAAAATTAGAGATTTCAAGATTGTACCTCCATGGCAGAGCACAACAGCATCATAATTGACGCTATGAACAGCATCTGCAATAGCTTGCACACGCAAGACACTTTCATCCAAAGAGAGAGCTGTTTTTGCACCAATTGATCCTGCTGTTGTTAGCCCCATATGGGCCACCACAATGTCAGCACCTGCTTTAGCCATTGCCACAGCTTCATTTTCGTTGAAGGCATAGGGAGTTGTCAAGAGACCCATTTGATGAGCTTTTGCAATCATCTCTACCTCCAAGCTATACATTATAGGCAGTAAGTTTTATTCCCCAATGTTAAAGGAGGTGAGTGTTGAAAAGATGAGAAAGATTACTGAGACATACCCATAACCCATTCCTGTCTCTTCCAGATTCTGTCTAAAGTTACCATCAAAAAGACCAACAGTAGGAAAGTTTTGCACTCCAGAGAAACCTATGGACTCCAACTGCCTTAGAAAATAATCCATCCGGCGAAATGGATCGGTTGCACATACACCAGCCAGGACTGGCACTTCTTTCACCACCTAACAGTTCAGCATAAAATCCATTTCAAAATGAATATCTTTGCTTGACTGGGCATAAAGATTCAGAAGTGCATTGAGTCAAGTGGTATTTTAGCATCTTGCACTTGCATTACAATAATTTCACATTCCTTTCTTTCTTAACTGAGAACAAAGGTAGAAATTTTTTAAAGATATATATTCATTTTAAAGTAGACCTGCTTTGAAGCATCAGAAGAAGGCAATGATACCAATCCAGAATGAGGAAGTAATACTTACAGGAAACACTTCATTTGCCATCTCAAGTACCACAGCATTTGCATCAGCAAAAGGTAATAATCCCGCTAAAGAGCCCCTTCCTGCCATCCTGAAGCGTCCTGAGTTATATAAAACAATAAGATCCACACCACCAGCTTCTTCAAGCTTTGCTGATATGCCAGTTCCTGCACCAGCTCCAATAAGCGGTTTACCCATCCTTATTTGATCTTTCAAACACTGCAGCACCCCTTGAGTCCTCTGCAAGGTCTCTGTTTGGAGGAGATCAAATTTTGTTTTAGGCCACTGGTCTAAATCTTAAAAAAAGAACAAAATATCCCACAGCTTATTACTACCCAAGAACTTCATACATCCACAAATTATATCAAAGACCATTTTCTGCAGTATATGTCAACTACAAGACCAATTCACATTAAACTATACGAAGAGACTAAAAGAGAAACAGCATATGCAACCACCCCAGCCTCCATCATCCCCAGAAAATTCTTCCAGAATATTCATTCAGTCATAATTTCTGGAAAACATTAGATCAAACTATATATATATTCTCTAAAAGGTATGCTGAAAGATTAATTAGCAAAGGCATCAATGCTCATCTGTGCTAAGCTCTCCCACCCCCCCCCCTTCATTTTCTTTCTGTTATAAAAAGAAGCTACTTCACGGTTGTGTAAATTAAGATTTAGACATGTGAATGGTGATGAGCAATGAATTTGAGAGTCAGAAAATATAAGCAAAGAATAGTTGCGAAATTCTCGACAAACTTATCTTAAAGATGAAATCTAAATGAGGTGGCCCTCAGCACTGCTGAATATAAAAAAAGGTCAGACCAAGTATCTTTCAATAGCAAGTTATTCATCAAATGCTGAGACTAGTCCAGTTGCCATAGAATCGGTAGGAACTTATTAATACAATAAGATGTTTCAAGTCAAAAACTAATGAGAAGAGGAAAAATCATAACCTGGATTTGCATTTGGAAAATTGCTCAGGGTGTAGGAGATGATTCCACTGGTTGGTCTCATCTCAGAAACAGAAGTATCTTCTTGAATGTCTTTTATAGATTCATAACCAGCTTGGTGTTCACCAACATGCTTAGAATTTGTACAGATCTCCAAGAATGAGTCAACTAGAGCATTTGCGAACTTCTTATCATTAATATGATAAGGAAGAATCTTCACCTATGAGCAAGTATTGATATCAATAGTATTTATCGATTGTATTCAATGACTTGATCATTTAGATTACAAAAAGTGTCTATATATAGGCTTACACAAGCACACAAATGTGGAAGAAACAACACACATAGCAGCCATGTTTGGCTGCCAAACATAGAAGCCATTTTAGGCTACCTAACTTAAATATTTAATACTCAACACTCCTCCTCAAGCTGGAACATATAGATTAAATGCTCCAAGCTTGCTACAAATGTATTTAATTCTATGCCCTCTCAAAGATTTAGTAAAGACATCAGTAAGTTGGTCATTTGATCCAATAAAAGTAGTAATAATGTCTCCAGAAGTAGCCTTTTCACGTATGAAGTGACAATCAACTTCAATATGTTTGGTCCTCTCATGAAAGACATGATTAGATGCAATGTGCAAAGCAACTTGATTATCACAAACTAATTTCATAAGGTATAGTTTACAGAACTTGAGCTCAGTGAAAAAATTCTTCACCCAAATAAGTTTGCACGTTCCAAGAGTCATTGCTCGATATTCGGCTTCTGCACTTGAACGAGATACAATAACCTGATGTTAACCTTCTATCCCAAGAACAGTCAGCCCAGTCTGCATCTGTATAGCTAACAATTTTTGTATTTCCAAGATTCTTATAAAGTAAGTCTGTACTTGAAGACCTTTTGGCATATTTTAAAATTCTGATTGCAAATTCTCAATAATTTTCACATGGTGCTTGCAAAAACTAACCACACGAATTGCAAATTAGATATCAGGACAAATGGCTGTCAGATAAAGTAGCTTGCCAACTAACCTTCGGTATCTTCCAAGATCAGATAAAGGCTCCCCCTGTCCTAGAAGAAGTTTGACATTGGGATCCATGGATATGTCAATTGGTTTGAAATCTGTCATACATGTTTCTTCAAGTATATCCAAGACATACTTTCTTTGAAAAACATAAATCCCTTGTTGTGATTGAGCAACTTCTATATCAAGAAAATACTTTAAATTTTCCAAGATATTTAGTTTCAAAGTGTTGAAACAAATGTTTCTTAAGTTGACTTATATCCTTTGTGTCATCTCCAGTGATAAAAATGTCATCAACATAAATCACCAAATAGATTCTTTTTCCTCATAAATGTCCATAAAATACAGAATGATCAACCTTGCTTCGAGTCATGTTGAACTATTGAACAACTCCACTGAACTTGTCAAATCAAGCACGGGGGGTAGGGGTGGCAAAACGGGCGGGCCGGGCCGGTCCGGCTCGGCCCAACGGGCCAAATGATTTAATCGGGCCGGGCCGAAATTGTGCGGGCCTGGAATATTGAGGCCCAGCCCAGCCTCTACATGGCCCACGGGCCAACGGGCCAAAATAGCCCCAAAATTTATAATTTTTTTAAAAAAGTTATGATGTTATGTTAGCTGAAAAAATAAATCTATTAAATTATTTACAATTAAACAACACATTTATAGTCTTATTTTGGCCTAAAACAGTCCAATATGTCATCTCAACTTCAACAATTTTAAATCATAAAAGATAAACACAAAATGTTATGTAATGTTTATATCTATAGTATACAGTATATTTATAATTTTACACCAAAAACTTCTATAACAAACCAAATCTTCAAGCAAATAAAAAAAACATTTAAACCATCAAACACAAACATAATGTTCATTCATTTAATACATTAAAAAAATAATTTTTTTTTTTTTGGAATCGGGCCGGCCCGTCAGTCCGCGGGCTAAAATGGCCCGAACCCATTTGGGCCGCGGGCCAATTAGGCCCGATTTTTTTTTGCCACAAATATTGAAGCCCAACCCATTTATTTTTCGGGCTTAATGGGCCGGCCCAACGGGCCGGGCCGATTTTGCCACCCCTAACGAGGGGATTCCTGTCAAACCAAGCATGGAGGGATTGTTTCAAACCATAGAGAGAGTGTTTAAGGCAACAAATTGTAGCTACAAAACCCAGAGATTATTTCATGTACACTTCTTCATTCAGGTCACTATGTAGGAAGGCATTCTTGATATCCAATTGATGCAATGAACATTGACGAGTAGCTGTCATTGACAGGAAAATACGCACCGATGCAATTTTGAACACAGGTGAAAAAGTATCGGTGTAGTCAATACCAAATACCTGTGTATATAACCTTTAGCAATAAGTCGAACTTTAAGTCTGTCCACTTGTTCATCTGGGCCAATTTTTACATTGTACACCCATCTGCAACCAACTACTCTTTTGCCAAGAGGTAGAGGTGTCAACTCCCAAATTCCTGAAGAATCAAGAGCTTTCATTTCATTAGACATAGTCTGCCTCCAGTCTGGTTGAGACAAGGCAACATGAACATTCTTAGGGACAGAAACAGAAGACAAATGAAAAATAAAAGCACAATAGGATGGAAAAATACGTTTTTGTGAGAGAAAATTATAGATGAAATAAGGATTTCGAGTAAACCTAGAACTTATGCGGTTAGCAATAGGTGAATCTTAGACCAAGTTAGAAGGATCCGACGACATAGGACATGAATCAACTAGATGTTCATGATCTTCTTATAAACTACGTAACTAACGAATGCGACGCTGATATATGTATGGGAAAGGTGACATAAGTCTTTCCTCTTGAATTTGGGGCAAAAACTCAAGATGAAGTGAAATGAGTTCTTCTTCAGGCACCATATGAGGTGATGATTCAGAGAAGGTAGGAACAGAAAGTATTTCTGCAGTCTCAGTGGGTGCCCCAGTGAAGTTGGACTCGTCAGCATCAAAGGATGTGTAAAAACAATAAGTCTTAGGACAATAACACCGAAAGCCCTTTTGAAGAGAATATTTAATAAAAACACATTTTATTGCTTTGAAATCTAGTTTATCTCGTCCAGGAGTAGTGTCATTAACAAAGCTGGTACACCCAAAAACTTGCAACGGAAGGTTATGAAGAAGTTCATGTGGGAATAAAATACTAAATGGAATTTTCTCTTGCAAGACAAAAGAGGGCATTCGATTTATGAGGTAGTAAGAGTGACGTATAGCATCTCTTCAAAATCTTTTAGGAATCTTTTGATGGATAAGTAAAGTGCGAGTTGTTTCGACAAGATGTCGGTTCTTCCTCTCAGCAATTCCATTTTGTTGTGGAATTCTAGCACTGGAAGATTCATGAAGAATACCATGTGAGGAGAAGAAAGTAGTAAAGGGATCAAAAAAATACTCTTTTTCATTATCACTATGCATGATTGTTATAGAGACTCCAAACTGAGTTTTTATTTCATTATAAAATGTTTGGAATACATAAAAAAGCTAAAAATGATTTTTCATGAAAAAGACCCAAGTGCAACAAGAAAAATCATTTATAAAAATAATAAAATGCCGATAGCCAAGAATAGACGGGACACAACATGGCCCCCAAATATCAGAGTGTACTAATGAAAATGGAGTAGTAGTACACCTATCAACCCAAACGAGATATGAAGCTCTGGAATGTTTCCCAAGTTGACATGACTCACATTCAAGTTATTTTAAATTTGACAGATCATGAATGATTTGATGCATTTTATTAAAACTCGGATGTCCTAAACAGTAATGAGCAAGAAGAGGAGAAACAGTTGCGGTGCACACAGCTTTAGAACATAAGAAAAGATAAAGTCCCTTTAATTCATATTCGTACCAATAGTCTCCTTCATGTGTCGGTCTTGTACAAGTACCGAATTAGAAGAGAAAGTAACAAAACAATTAAGAGACTGATTTAGTTGGTAAATGGAAATTAAATTGAAGGGATGTCAAGGAATATACAACACATTAAACAAGGATAAAAAAGGAAAAAAAGTAACATTCTCAATGCCTTTTACAGCACCTACTGACCCATCGTCAAAGGTACTGATAGAAGGGAATTAAAGTAGGTAATGTGGGAGAAAAGATCAGGATTTCTAGAAAGATAATCAGCGGCTCCGAAATAAAAAATCCACATAAAGTTAGATTGTGAAGCAAGAGCGGTATGTGATGATTCAGGAGTGACAGAGATCCTAATAGCCTTCCGTCATAGAAACTCTTGATACTCAGTGTTTAAAATAGTAGTATGTATTAGGGGCAACTGAATTTACTTGTGTCACACTAGCCACTATTGGTTTGCCATGAAACACTCAACATTCTTCGTGTGTGCCCCAATTTATTACAATGATCACAAAATTGAAATGGGCCACAGCCACCCCGACCACCACCACGATCTCCTTGGTAACTTCCTTAACCTCTTCCTTTGTTATTGTCTCGGTAACGTTGAGTTTGAAAAGTAAGAGTAGAGTGCTCTATCGTGAAGGAGGGTATAATTTCTTCGAAGACAGAAAAAACTTGTAGAAGTCTTTTAAACACGTCTTTAGTACTCGATACAGTTCCTTGGCCAAGAATTTCATTACAAACCTGTTTATAATCTGACTCAAGCTTTGCAAGAGTAAAGACAACAAAAAACTTGTCACGTTAAGCAAGTTGGTCTGCCGGTAATCCTCCAATGAGTAAGAGCTTGTTAAACTCTGACATGAGCCCTTGAATTTTACCTAAAAAAATTTTCATCAACCTATCTAACTTCTTGATATTCACAATTTCACTAATAATGGAATAAAAACTAGTGATGACATTTATATATAGCGATTGTATGTGTTCTCATACGGGTGCACAAGTCATGAAGGGACGAACATAGGAACTGACTCAGGTGAAAGAGATTGTCATAAAAGACTGCATAATTGGGCATCAACTCCTTCTCACACCTCTCTTTCATAGTGAATTTTTTTCAAAATTGATAGTCAAATGATTAACTATCCCTTGTCCCATAAACCACACTTTCACAGCAAAAGACCATTCTTGATAATTTTGGAACCCTATTAACTTATCATGGGTGATAACAACGTTATCAAATAAATTTGACACATAAACTTTCGATTGAACAGATTGAGATTGAAAAATAAGGTTCAATATTTATTCTTCAGCCATGGCTTGTATTTTGTTCCAATACTAAGGTCGTATATTGCTTAAATCAGAGACAAATTGGAAATAAGAAATAATTGCAACAAAAAAAACACTTAAAAAGTTCTTAAGATCCAAGAGAACAATTGTGACCCATTTCAAAAATCAAAGGTGAAATTGACAAATAACACCTAGAATGGTCACACGCCACCTGCAGCCGTTGAAAAGTTGAATCGCTTCTTCCTCATGCTTCTCCAGGTTCTGCTTGATCCATTCCAGGTGTTATTCACATGTCGGACATGAAGGTGGCGCATGGACCAACTTCTGACCGCCGAACTTTGGGTTATGTTCGAAGAGATTAAGGTACGCCTAATGATGATGTAAAATAGAAAGAAAATAGAATGAAAAATAGAAACTGAATTTAGGTTGAAGAAGCTGGAACTTGAAACTTAAAGAAGCTGGAACTTGAAGATTCTATCACTGGAGATATGTTTCTGATGTGTATTATTGGATATATAGAGGAGGCATGAGATTGAAAATATTCTTAAAGCAAAACACTAAAAATTCTATTTGAAACACTTCTTGAAACAAGACATTAAAGAGTTCTAATACTTCAAATGAAACTTTCAAATGAGCAAAAAGGTTCAGGCCACAAGAAAAGTGACTTTGATGCCATGTTGATTATATTAAATGACTTGATCATTTAGATTACAAGAAATGTCTATATATAAGCTTACACAAGTACGCAAATGTGGAAAAAACAACACACATAACAACCATGTTTAGCTGCCAAACATAGCAACCATTTTAGGCTGCCTAACTTAAATATTTAATACTCATTAGTATTTAGTGAATCAAGTTTGTGAGAAAATGAAATATAGTGAATCAAGCAAAGTAAAAAAAGAATCTGATAACATATAAAGAAATTGGAACCTATATGCTGATACCTGACGATCTTCATTTGCCTCAATAAGCTTCTGGAGTTCCTTTATGAGTGTGCCAGTAGCCTCTGGATCATAGAAGGCCTTTCCTGGTGCATCCAGAGCAGATACACCCCGGTCCGGCAAGCATACACATATTTTTGATGATGACTTATTCAGCTTCTCTGCTATAAATGCAGCAAACTTCTTATTCTCATCCACTGTACTTCGCATCAAAGAAACCTATAGCAATTAAGTCAGATTATTAATCTATGAGACAGATGTACCCAAACCATGAAATATGAGAACAAGCTACATTTTTAATTCCAGCCTTATGCCAAACCATACACCAAGATTTGTCATTAGACAATCATCAAACAACTGAGCCAAACGAATTATCTCAAATAGCAACAAAATATTGTAAGTGAACAGCATCAAATTGTAGATAGATCATAAAACTACTGTGCTTGGAATGCATGCCTTTCTGTAGGATAAAGTACATGCATTTACTAAAGATCAATTCTTCAGATAAATATGTTACAGCACAGAAGTTATTCTATTCAACCTGCACAAGTGGAACAAATCTATTTACCTGTGCGTTGTGTTCATGTATCTTCCGCTGCTGAAAATTAGAAGGTATGGTATCTCGAGCTCCAAAATTAACCATATCCAATGCTCCCACACTAAGAACTAAAGGGATGTTCTTCTCTAATATGGCATCAAAGCGAGAATTATCACATGCCATGACACCTCCAACTATATAATCTGCAACTTCAGTTGTTGTGATGTCCAAAGCACCCTATATTGAAGAAGTAACAAAGTTGAGAAACCATTATGGAAAAAACTTTATTGAAAGTACTTCGATTTCCCCATCGCCATTTCTTTTCATTCTTTTATTAGTCATTAATTTTGCTCATACCAAGGGATAACATGAAAAATGGAGGGAATAAGTAAAGAAATGGTCTTTATTACATAATTTGCACCATCTAAATCCTGAAAGAATCAACCAAAATATACAAGTTAAAGAAGAGTATTACTTTGGAGATAAATATACCATAAAGCACAAACAAAATACCTGTATAAATCCCCCTCTAACAAGATCTTCCATAGCCCGACCTCCTACACCTGTGGCATGAAAAATCAAGGTTTCATACCCTTCTTTAAGGAGTCTTTCTTTGACAGCATTAACACACGGAGTAGTTACTCCAAACATTGTTATTCCAACTGTAACCTTTCCACTGTCTTTATAAGGCTCTTTAGACTTCTGAATCCATCCAATTACCATTCCAGCAAAAGAAGCACCAGCATTTGATAGCACAACCCTACTCAAACTGTTAATGCCACAAATATCCACCACTGAAGGAAACAAAGCCAAATCTGATGTTCCAATGTAGGGTTCCGTTTGACCACTGGCTACAGTTGAAACAATGATCTTTGGAATTCCAATTGGAAGCGATCGAAAGGCAGAAGCTAGCAAGGATGTCCCACCACTACCTCCCAGCCCCACAACTCCAGCAAGAACTCGATCACCATGAACTTTCTGCAGAAAATTCTCCAATGCTTTATTCATCAGCGCCACAGCTTCTCCTCTGTCCTCTGGAAGCTGGGTCAAACATTGTCCCCCAGAGGCAGAAAGAACATCCCTTCTCGATACAAACTTAAAATCACCACAGCTTTCTACCTCCTTCTCACCGGCAGAGACATCAACTACAATAACTAGGACCTGTACATTTTCTTCAGTTCAGCCCATCATATAACCAAGAAAAAAATAACCGACTGGCAAACAAAACTTGAAATACTAGCAAAACCCCTTAAAATAAGCAAAAAAGGGACAATCACAGCAAAGAGCACAAACTAGTAAGTCGAAGTGCATAAACTCAAAGCAGTTATCTGAGACATTTTGACAATGATAAACCCATAAACAAAATCAAGAAAGATTAAACCTTGCTAGAAGAGTTGGTGGCGAAGCTACTGATATTTGATTGAACGGACTCGGCGAGGTATCGGAGCTCTTCGAGCTTGGTATCAGCGGTTCCAATACATAAAACTTGCATTGGTTGGTAATTCTCTTGGACAGCCATTTTCTGTTTAAAGTTGAAATCCGATGAGATTTGATTCTATATATCAAAATGCTTGGCTTTTCTTGCTTCAAATTTAAGAAAAAAATTATGGTGATCACTGATATACAAACGTCAGGAGTAGTTAGAGGACGATATCATAAAAAAAAAATGTATTAAATGCAACGCCCATTTCATTTTTTACACCTCCTCTTTAAAAAGACTAAAATATCATAAATGTATTTATTATTTATTATAAAAACAACTTCATTTTAAGTCCAAATACAATTACATCTTTTTGTCTAAATAAGCTTCCATTTTTTTTCCAAGGTTCAACAAATATTTAGTTTGTATCTATTTTGGCTCTTAAATTTTTTTTTTTTACTTAATTTCGTTAAATATGAAATGTGAAAGTATAAATCTAAATCACGAAATAACGTTGCTACTTGAGGTCACCGCCTAAACGATGAAACATGGCTTTTAGAGTCGCACTATTAATTGTAAGACTTTAATAACTACAATATTTAACAATATATGACTTCATAAGTCATACATTTACTTCATATAACTACACGTCTTTATATATTTTAATATATAATCTTAATATATTGAGATTTTTTTAGTGAGTCTTCATATATTTTAAAAATACTTTAAAGACAATGAAAGTGTCATAATAATATATTAAATTAAAAAATATATGAAATAATGTCAAATTTAAAAATTATAGAAATTTTAAAAATAATATAACTTATAATATTTATCCCTCAAATATAAACGAGGTGATATGGTGTTGGAGTATCACAACATACTATTTGTTTGGGGATAAAAATCTGGTATTGAAATTGTCCGGAGATAGAGATAGTGATGGTAAACTAACATCTGCCGGTGGGGGAATCTATGACAAGAGTTTGTGCCCAAGGGAGAAGAAGGGTAATCTAAAGCCCAATGGTGGATTAGGCTGGTTTAGAACTCAACTAACTCACGCACCTGATGCTTACGTTGATGAATCTTAGATTGATCGTCGAGATGATTAATATAGAGCATTTTACCTCTATTTTAGAGTCACATGTTATTGAAAGATTCACGTCTACTAAAGTCACGTTTCAAACAATGGCACACGACTTTGAAAGTCACGCGTCATGGATCAGGTAGTCGTGTCTCTTTTACAACGCGTGGTCCATATCTTTGCGCAAATACTTTGGGTTCAACGAAATTAAGTAAAAAATAAGAATTTAAGAGTCAAAATACCTGCAAACTAATTATTTGTTGAATATCAAAATATAAAAATTGAGATTGTGTTTATGGAAAGAGGTGAAATTGTGTTTGAGTGATAAGTGAGTGATTTTAAGAGTAAGGGTATTTTGGATATTTTACCTATTAATTAGTTATGCAAAAAATGGATGGTTGTTGATTACCTGTTTAAAAATCATGAGAAAAAAAAAGTTAGATGACAATATGAGTCATTTTCTACTACAATACATATTTTGCTCCGGATGGGAGGGGCACAAATGGAATTTCAGTATCTCAACAAAATAGAAATTTGTTTTCTTCCTTGAAAAAGGAAGTGGAGATTATGGGTGTAAAAATGGATGGAGATCCAATAATCATTCCAAACCATCGAATAATAAATGAATTTAATTAGTTTATTTAACTTAAATTTTTTTAAATAAACATTCATTTAAAATTATTAATTTTAATAAATTTAAATGAATTTTTACTAAATTCAATAAATATCCATTTAAAAGTCAATTGGATCAATATTTATAAATTAATATAACTAATTATATTTTAACCTTAATAGTTCATAAAAATTACATTTTAACCTCATTAATTTTATTTTTTTTTGAGGAAAATTCCTTTTTGTTTTGAAAAATGAAAAAAAAAAACTTTTTCCTAGAACTCTTTCTATCTCTAGAACTCTCACCCCTCATTGCCACCACCACCATTCGCCGCCGCCGCCCACTATCCATCACCGCTGCCACCCTCCACTATCCATCGTTGCTTGCTCCCTCCACTACACCGTCGTCATCACTGCCTTCTTTTGCCACCAATGGCTATGTGGTCTTTGATATCTTCTCGATTGAATTTTGCAAGGAATTGAACACTAACTTCAGTTTTTTATTACATAATCTATAATGATATAGATGTCAATGGGTTTTATTTGTGATGGATTTGGCTTTTTGTTTTAAAAAAGTGTCTTGCAGGAAGTGTGCAGTATTAGAGAGAGAGATTGAAGGATGTGGGTAGCATTAGAGAGAGAAAGTGCACTGTTGTAAAAAAGATGACATGATACGTTTCTTTTTTTCTTTTCTTTTTTGAAGTATTTTTTTCCTTTTTTTGGGATAAAATAAAATATATATTTTCTGTTTAAATCTAGTTCAAAATAAGAATACAATAAAAAATTTATTTAGAAACTTTATTATTTTCTAAATAAAGTCCGATCACATTCAATTTGATAATATTTTATGAGAAACATCTTGATGGGATGACAATATTAAATACGACACGACATTAACGGATTATGATTGAAATTTCATGGGTTCACAAATCAATACGTTTAACAATAAACGAGTTGAACCGATTAACCTATGAGAAACTGGCAACCCATTTTTTATATTTATTTTTTAAAAAAAATTATTTACATCTTTAAACTTAAGTTAATTTATTCTATCCAATCTCTAGCTCCATTTATTTGTTTTTTTATATATATTCTAATGTAATGAGCTAATGAGTAATGCTTTCAGCGATTTTTTTTTGTCATTTTTATTTTGTAATTTCTAAGATTAATGAGTTTTTTTGGCCATTTATGAATTATGATAATTTTTTTGAGGGATTCGTGACTTTTTTTTTTACTATATTTTATTTAATCATCACTTATCGTAACATAAATAGTAATGATCTTCTTCTTCTTTTCTTTTTTGTTTTTTATTTTATTTTCTATTCCAATGCTACAATGATTTTTTTAAAAAAAAATTAAAAACATTTAACATAAGATGTCATCAGAATGGTTCTTCTTCCATTAAGCAATAGAAATTTAAAAAATAATTTAGTTTTATTATATTATCTACTTTTTTCTTGTGCTACTTGTCTGTTTCAATGCACGATCAATTTTTTTTTAAAAAAAAATTGTTACAATGATGATGATCTATTTTTTTTAGATGCATTTACATATAGTAGTAACAGATAAATATCTACATGATTTGTACAATTTTTCCCTTGGATTGAATATATATTTTGTCTCATTCCTTCTTATACATTAGCTTTTTTAATTTTCAATTTAATTTATTATATCTCATATTAACATAATATGATTTTCTCACAATGTTATCTTATTGGTGAGTTGATAGGTTACTAAATATGTGTTATCGTGTTGACGAGTTTGTGTATCGTGTAGTATTGACACGATTCTTAGGGTGCCATGTTATGATTCACAAATTGAACATAATTATTAATCGTGTTGTGTTCAAGTTTGTGAGTTAGCAGTCCGCCAATCGAACATGACACGATAGTCACCCCTATATGTTGATTTAATTAGTTATTTTTTGGGAAAATTTTAATTAATTAAATAATATTAAAAAAATTAATCAAAATTATATAGATAAATGGATGTCTATGAATATACATAATCCATTTAGATTTAAATCATATAAATTATTTATAAATAAATCATGAATAGTTTGAATTTAAATAGATTAATATTCATTTAAATTTATCAAAATAGATTTGATTATCTATTTTTCCACCCTCACCAACTCTTTTTTCTTTCTTTTTTTTAAATAGTGTAATGAAATACAATATTTTATTTTTTTCTTAAAAAAAGAAGGTAAAAAGCCCTCTTTGCCCCTGAACTTTCAAGCATGCCAACATTTGCTCTCCAATTTTGATATGCAAAATGTTTGCCCTCAAACTTTCTAATTTTTTAAAAGTTTATACTTCCGTCCATTTTAGACATTACGTCATGATAGATCAACAACATGTGCCCTTCACATGTCATTTTTTAAGGGCACTTAAGTCTTTTAAAACACCAATTAAAATAAAAAAACAAAGCTTCAATTTCTCCAATCTTCTTTCTTTGCAAATCATTACTCAAAATAATCGATTTTTTTTTTTTTTTTTTGATAGATGAGGAAAAGGCGAGTATGGTGGTTGTTGGTCTTGGTTTTCTGGGTCTAGGAAATTCTTTGAGATCTGAAATTTCTTTTTAATCAGCCCTATAACAGCTTCACCTCCAATTCTTCAACAGACCAATGCGGCAGAACTCTCCAAAAGATCTCAACTTCAACTTCAATTCTTCAAAAGATGTAATGATGGTAGTGATGAGTGTTTAAGTTTCTTGGCGAGGAAGGGGGATTGCAAGTGACTTTTCTTTTCCTTCCTACAACCTATTTGGATATGGAAAACCATCACACTCATTCTTTCGTCTTATTGATATCATTAGCAGAGGCATCGTCAACTGAAGAGGAAGAAGAAGATGAAAAATAAGAAAGTTAAGGGTAAAAAGCCCTAGACTTTAGTTAGTAACATATAAGGGTGTTTTTTTTTTTTTTTGCATCTCCTGTTAATGACGAAATTGTCCCAAACTTAATAGTTTTTTTCTATATTTAATGTTAGAAATTGACGGAAGGGCAAAGTGTTTTAGTAGTTCAGAAAGTTAGACTGCAAACATTTTGCATCTCAAAGTTGGAGAATAAAAGTCAATATTTTTCAAAGTTCAGAGGCAACAAAGGCTTTTCACAAATAATAATAATAATACTTCTCCAATCAAAATTAAATGTTAGTCTTAAGATCAAGATTATTACATTATCCTTATTGTTAATTTCATTAGTGGGAGATCATATTTTAAAAAAAATTGAATTTCAAGCTATTTTCAATTTGTCTCATGCGCCACATTTCATTTTTTTTATTAAAATATTTTAAAAAATCGTGAAATTTGTCTCGTGTTATTTATCTTTGTTTTAGACTCTTGTATTAAAATGACTCATGTAAATAATTGTTCAAAATTTATTAAAGATTAAAAAAATTAGGAATTTAAAATCAATTGGCTTTTGATTGAGGAGTTCTCCCTTACAAAAATTGACTTTTGATTGATTGGCATTTTTTGAAAACTAAATTAAAATAAAATAAAATAAAAATATTAATCTTTTTTACTTTCCCACTAATAGACAACCATATGCTTTGACTGATCGCTATTTGTTCAAATTACATTTTTCATCAAAAAATTGAAAAATATAAATTCCCTACAAAAATAAAATCGAAAATTTAACATTTAAAAATAAAAATAAAAATAAAAATCCTAAACAATTGTATGAATTTACCTCAAAATTGTTGCCGAATAAAATATGTTTTTTGCTTATTCCAAAATATTTTTAATATATTTTAAAAATATTATATGTGTATTATATTCATTGTATTTCACCCTTTGTAATTTATATATATATATATATATATATATATATATATCATTGATAAATGCTAAAGACAGTCGGTTTGTTTCATGAATTCGAGTTTAAAATTTTAAATAAAAGTCAAGTTAATATTTAAAAAAAATACAAGAGCATAATTTGAAATCATGCTCTTTATGCTCTTTACAATATATGTGATATTATTTTACCAGTAGTATATATTTGTCAAAATAAATTAATATTTTAAAATTTAAAACTAAACCAAATTGATTTTTTAACAAAAGAAAACTGAAAATTGAATGTTGTTTGATTCAATATAAGTTTTTTTGTTTTTTTTATGGTTCAAAAAAAAAATATAAGTTTTTCAGCACTAAGCGAATTAAAAACACCTCTAGATTCGACTTCTTAAACAATGACTTGGCCCAGTCAGGCTTCTCATGAACGCTACTTAGTGGATCAATATATGTCCAATAAAATGTCTATTGGTTGAGGAAATTTCAAATTTAGCCTATTGGCCCATCTACAAGCCCTATGTTCAGAAGCCCACCTTTTAATTTGATATTTTAAAATATTCAGATGGATTTGCACCTCGCGCGTGCGAGATGTACTTTGCTCTATTCATTTCGAGGTTGGGCCAGTCCACCCTAACAATTTTATTCCTCTTGGTTTACTTTAATTTTTTTTTTTCAACATTTTATCCACAAAAAAAAAAAAAGGTTTTCCCCAAAGTTTGGGATCATCAAAAGAGGAAAAAAAGAAAAATAAAGTCTTGAATACAAATTTTAATCATTCTAACTCTTAATTGGATAGTTAGTGAGCTTATAGTTTAAAAATTAAACTTTTAATTCATGATTTCAAAGAAAGTAGAGATCAATATTGATCGGAGTAAAAATATTTATAGGGAGAATGGCCTAAACAGTCCCTTATGCTTTGTCTTTGTTGCCACTTTAGTCTTATGTTTTTTTTTAAAATTTTTTTTGTCCCTTATATTCAATATTTTTGTCACTTTTGATCAAATTTCATCAAAAAATCGTGATAAAGTCACTGGACTTGTTATTTGATTTTTAGAGATAAATTTTTAAAGTGCATATTTGATACTTTATTGTTTAAAGAAAATCTAATTGGTTTAAATATTAAAAATATCTATTTTAAAGTCATTGAGATTATTGGGATTTTTACTACCAAATTTTGTATGTTGGGATTATTTTGGATACCAATTGCTTTAAAATAGATGATTTTAGTGTTTAAATTAATTAGTTTTTTTAATAGTAAAATATCAAATATGCATTTAAAAATTTTACAACTAAAAGCGAAATGACAAATTCAATGATTTTCCACTAACTTTATGACGATTTTTTGGCAAAATTTGATCAAAGTGGTAGAAATATTAAACATTAGGGACAAATTTTTTTTTAAAAAAAAACATAAAGGAAATAGTAAATATAAAGAACAAAAAAAAGTTTTAATATATATATATAAAGGGACTGAAAGTGGAAACAAAGACAGTGAGAAGGGACTCTTTAGGCCATTTTCCCATATTTAATAAGAAAAAAAAAACACCTTATTTGAAGACAGACCTATTTTGTCAGAACAACAACGCAAGTGCTTCCTCCGCCAGCTTCACTAAATTGAGAGAAGAAAAGACAGAAAACAAAGTTATAATCGCATTTTAAATTTAAAGCATGAGAGCGTAAAAAGTTGTACTAAAAAAATTATCCCATTTTTTTTACGAACCATGCATTGACAAATGGAGAAAGGGCCTGTAGCTATCTAGTAGATCACCCTTTGACCAATCCTTTGCCACTTTAATGCGCATCATAATCATAGTTTGCCCATAGATTCACCAAAATATCATGAGCCCAGTTGAAAGTTATGGTACCACAATGAACCTTTTTTATATCCACGCTTGAGATAGGGATGTTTCCACTGAATCTGTGTACTATACTACTAATAGTATTATATAATTTAGTGCCATTATATGGGAATGCAATTTTAATATCATATTAGCTATATATTCTGAAGTGGAGAAAATGGAAATGAAAAGAGTTCTGGTGAATTAAAATTTATGGGTCTACATGATGCTCCTAATCATAAAATGGGGGAAAATACAAGGCGCATTCTTTGTATAAAAGTATATATATATATATATATATATATATATATATATTCACATAAGAACCACTAATTAAATCATCAAAATGTGAAATTAGAAATCTGATTAACATGGAACTTACACCAAACACAAATATAACAGGTTTATAATGTACACTCCCATGATACCCTAATGCCTGCCGACTAAGTCAAGTCAAGAAACAATACTCTATCAAAGTCATGTGCAAATGTCTAATCCTACAGAGAATATTATATTATATGCTTTTAAATGTTGGAATCTTGGAACAATCATGGCTACATAAAACATCTTTTCAAGCTATATATGGAAACTGAGGAGTGAGGATACTTAACTTGAGAATGGAGTAGAGGCCCCTTCAACCATCCATCCGACACAATAGTTGTAGACAAGAACAACATAATTGCAAATCGCATTACACGGTCACGGGGAGAAGCAAAAGAAAGTAAAGAAAGGGCTCAGTGGGTCACTTCACTTCAATGGTTTTTATCATTTATGGTGGTCTTGTGCTCCTCTTTGTGTGGTCTTCATGTATCATTGCTATCATGTACGTAATGGCTACTGGGGACATGAACTGACTCAACCAATATATATTTGAATAACATAACAAAAATTTTATTGGAAATGCATGTAATTGAACCTTTCCTTTTCTGAACCTAATTAACATGAATTATTAAAATTCTAAAATCACATTGAGAGAAGATTCCAAATCGAATCTTAATAACAATTAAAAATTTGACTTCAACATGGCTCGGAAGCTTGTTTGAGCCACCAGCTCACGATTATGCCAAGCCACTCGAGAGATGAAGACGAAATTCTACTAATAAAGCACCATCTTAGAGACAATTTTTAGTAGTAATTTTCAACTAATAGAATTAAATTCCTTAATTACTTTTCTTTCATTACTTTGGATATTTATTTTATGAAAAAATAACATGCAAAGGATTTGACTTAGGCAAAGACAAAGCAGAGAAGTGCCAAATATTCTCTAGATTCAACTGACCTACTTATGTTATCATGCGTGATACGCAATGGTCTTGATTCTAATAATTGCTTGCTTTTCTTATAGGAAAAAGCCAAAAAATGAGGTTCTCCATTACCCGTTTCTCCTTTTACCTCATTTTCAGATTTATTTATACATAAGAGTGAAAAAAGTCAATTGCACCTTAACTTATTTAAAATTTTATTTTTTACCTAATTTTTTTGGTCAAATTTTTATCCTTCAACTTTTAATTTTTTTTTGAAAACTTGTCTTTTAGTCAAATTGGAATGTTAATTTCTAAGGATAGTAGGTATATGCTCGAAAAATTTAACAGTGGAGATGATTCATTAGTGGTTGGCTAGGATTTGCTTTTTACTTGTATAGCTTGAAAGATATTCCATTGGGGGTCAACTAATGAGGCCATAGATCTCTCTCGTCTCTTATGAAATTTAGAGAGGAAGAAGGATCAATTAGTTTACCTTCAACTTTCACAAATCACAGTGTGCAAAAGGGGGGAGAGTGGTTATGTATAATGCTTTTGACTAAAGGCCCTAAGATAGCAAACATTTGAGTGGAGAGAGGTCAGGTTGCACAGCACTTTGATAATGTCAAAGAAAGAAACAAAGCCAAAATTGGATTCCCTGAATCTTGACAACAAAGTCTAGTATACGGCCCCCCCCCCCGCCCCTCCCTCCCTCATGACCTCTGTGGATTGCAGAATTGCTTCAAAGTAGAGTGGAAGACGACAATATCAAGCGTCCCTTGATTGATAAGTGTACAAGGATTTCTTCCTTTTTAGAAAACGGAGGAGAATTAGAAAAATCTCAGACAGAAGTAGGCACATTGATTTGATTTGATTTGATTGATTCATATGATAATAAACGTAATGCGTGCTTTGAGAGTCTTATCTTATAAAATGTAGTACTAAGTACTATGATACTAAAATGTGAAACAATATTGGCTTTTGGTCCAACGATTAAACACTTTAATGCACCTTTGCTCATACCCGTTGAAATTGCATGTCATACACCCGTTTGATAAAGAATTATCTAGAGTAAGAAATTTTTTTCTCTTTAAAATAGTCATATTTTTAATTTATTTGAAATTCTCATAACCATCTTCCTAAATATTAGTCTATTTCTTAAGAGAAAGAATATTTTCATTTACCAAAATTTTGAAATTATCTAAATGTGATAAAGATAGGGGTGATATTAGAAAGAATGGATACAATATTTCTATAAAGTCGTAAAATAATTTTTATTTAGGAAAGACACAAAAGTGATCTGACCCTTTCTATTTTGAGATAAAGAGAATATATATTTTTATCTTTAATGAGGAAGGAATGTGTAATTATTATTTGAAAAATGTGATAAATCATATCTTAAAGTGGTATATGTGAGGTTAAAGATTAATTATGTTTGAGTGGAAAGAAAAAAGATTCCTCAATTATATATGGCTAGGAGGTTTCATTAAGATGCAATAAGGTTGTGGTAGGGCTGACTAAATTAAATTGGAGGTGACGAAGATCATTACAAGAATATGGTTGATTCTTCTATTGTGTATTATACTATTAATCTTGACAATTAGATGCTCATAGGAAAGATAGCGTGTGATTTGATATAATATTTCTCTCTCTCTCTCAGGCAACTCTCACTCGGTGTAAATTCATTATAATTCACTTCTCGTTTCTTCTTGAACTTTTACTTTTTCTCAGGCCCTTCAAAAGTTGTTAATTATGATTCGAAATTAATGTTAATTTCATTATAGACCATTGAAGATATAAATAAAGATGACGAGAAAAATATACTTAGATGCTTGTTTTTGTTGTATTTTTTTACTGTTTTACTCTTCTTAAGTTAATTTAAAGGGCGAGGCGATATATTTTTTGTTACCATAAGAGTTTAACCCACTTGTTTATCTTTTTCTTTATTTGTGTTTAATGAAATTTTATATTATTTATATTAAAAAAAATGTTTTTTCACTATCTTATCTATAAACCATAATAATTTATTCTCTTAAAACTTTTTGACATAATCGCAAGATCATTAATAAATCTTTGTGCCTCATTATATTTAGACTTTTACTTCAATTTTTTTCTCTAAAATAACTTTTGAAACTATCGATATGTCTAGAGTTCTTTTAAAAGTTACTATTCATGAATTGAGGTAGAGTCAAAAAGTTTTCACGCCGATGGCGTATAATGCCAAAGAAGAAATTAAAACATGTTTGTTTAGATTTTTTATGTATTTTATGTCACCTATCTAATGACTCTATGATGTGATTTTATTTTATTTTTCGTTATTGTAGGAATTGCTTTTTTCTTAGTAAGTCCGTTGGCATAATTTATTTCTCTAGAATATTCAATTTATCTAAAAGAAAAAGAAAAAAAAAGAAGACAATGTCCGTAGAAGCCACTTGTAACAGTAATAATTCAAATAATTCAATGCTATGGGATAAAAGAGATGAGCAACCTTTTTTTTGTAAAAGCTGCCTATTGCGAGCTAGCTACACGTCTTGTATATAGGTAAGATCATGAGTAGGATCAATATGAAAAATTTGAAGAGTGACTTGTACGTAATGCAAGTTTCATTCTTTAAATATTGGGTTCTGTTCTCATGTAAAGTTTGAAGGGATCACCAAGTATTACACTAGATTTTGAGACTAGCAAATAAAAACATGGTTGTGAAAGAATATTGTTTTTTGTTTCCATTTACAAGATTTTTACTATATACATATAATCAATCGTGTAAAATAAAATTTCATAATTACACAGCAGTTTAATTATAGTTATATATAATGCCATCTTATACCATTATTATCACCAAGGTCTGCCCAAGGCACGCTCAACACGTCTTCTTTATCATAAGAAGAAAAGTTATATCAAGAATCTAAGTAGTAGTACTGCTGATCCGGTTATCAACGTGAGCTAATCACTTCAACAACTAAATTCTTAACACTTAGGAGATGAATTAACCTAGCTTGTGATATTAACTAAGTCATTTCACACTAACAATTTGGAGATGCATCCTATCACGCCAAGCATATGTACCATTCTTTTTATACATTATTACCTTGTATTCAATAGCCAATTTTAAACCTCTTTTATCAGAAAAGAAAAGACAATTTTAAACATTATTACTTTTTTTAAAAATATCTTAAGTATTTACCCGTCTAATTAAGGCTGGTTTCAGTACTTTTCACCCTTTGATAATTATTAACCATGATAATTATTAATTCTATCTCTGCATTAAATGCTTAATTATCAAAGGTTGCTATCATCGTCTTTGAGGATAACTTTTTCTGTCATTGTTAGGGCAACATATGTGAAAAAGGAAGATGGCGGCGAGGAGGAGAAGGAGAACGAGCAGTGGCCAGAAATCCATGCCGCTGTAAAAAAAATAAAAAATAAAATAAAGGACTTTAAACCTTTCATGTATTATGGTTAAGTCTCCTCTAATTAATGATTAAATTCCCAATCGAACATTAGAAGAGTAACTTAAGGGACTTGATTAAAACTAATTTAAACTTGTAGAAATAATAACTTTTGAAGGGTGAAATTGTAAAAACTCATGAAGATATTATCCAACATTTCCATCCTAGTCAAACTCCTCCAAGTCGTGCTCGTGCCGTTAAAATAACAGTGTAAAAAGAAATATTAAAAAAATGTATCACGAAAGTGGCTGGGTTTAAGAGAAGAAATCAAGTGCCCAGAGAGCACTCTGTCTTTAAAAGGAGATACCAATAATCAATAGTCTATAGTCACCCCAAAATCTTGAAAATCTTCTTTCAAACAAATCATGGACATTGAGAAAATCTTCCATATGACTGGAGGCGCTGGAGAAACTAGCTATTCTAGAAATTCTTCTCTTCAGGTTTGTCTCTCTCTAATCAATCTTCTTCTCCTTCTCCTTATTCCTAGTTTCTCCTAAAAGAAACTGACCAGTTTTTTTTTCTCTTCAATTTCTTGATTAATGGCAGAAGAAGGCATCTGACAAAGTAAAACACATCACTCTAGAGACCATTGAACAAGTCTACAAGGCAATTACACCAAAGAGCATAGGAATAGCTGATATGGGTTGTTCATCAGGACCAAATGCATTGTCAACAATAAAAGAGATTGTTGACTCAGTGGAAGTGATTAGCCGTAAAATGTTGCCGCAATCTTCACCTCCTGAGTTTCGAGTTTACCTTAATGATCTTCCCACAAATGACTTCAACGCTATCTTCCAGGCCTTGCCGGAATTTTACAGAGATCTAAAGAAAGGGAGAAGCCTTGAAGCTCCGTCTGTTTACGTAGCTGGTTATCCTGGAACTTTTTATGGTAGGCTTTTCCCCAACGATTGCTTGCACTTTGGATATGCTTCCTACAGTTTACACTGGTTATCCAGGGTAAGTTCTGTTTCCTTCCACCAGCTAATTTTGTACTTTAAAAGTTCAAAAATTCAGTAGGATAGAAAGAGTCGGGTTCAATCACGTTTTGGCATAGCACAAATACTATTACAATTTATGTACTCTTTTCTGTTCAAAATTATGTATTCACGTCTTTAGTACCGAAATTATTTGTAAAGTAACTGACTTTGGTAAAATTACTAATTCAAGGATGTAAATTTTTTATATTAAATAAATTGGTAGTCTGAAATCTCAAAGGTTAGGTCCATATTGATTGAACCATATCCAAGAAATATCTCTCATCATGCAAAACAAGATTATTCCCCTTCTATTTTGATGAGAAAATGGTATGTAAACAGTACCCTTTTTGGATGCTTTAGCAGACAATAACTGTTGTTGGAAAAGTTTTGGAAAAACAAACAAATAAAACCAGCCGCCATGAGGACAGTGGATGTTTTGCTGATCATGATTACATTTGAAAGAACAAACTATGATAAGAAGATTAACAAATTAATGTAAGTCTCAGATTTAATCGATTAATTTCATGTCCAAACATTGTATTCATATCTGAGGATATTTTGCCTTTTCAGGTTCCTCCAGGTATTTATGATGAGAATGGCAGGTCAATGAATAAAGGCAGCATATATATCTCGGAACGTAGCCCTCGAAAGGTGGCTCAAGCGTACTTCAATCAATTCCAGGAAGATTTCTCCCTGTTTCTTCGTTCAAGGTCCGAGGAGCTGATCACCGGCGGCCGGATGACGATGATTTTGTTGGGAAGGGAAGGCCCTAATCATGTTGATAGAGGAAATTCATTCTTGTGGAAAATCCTCTTTCGTTCTTTAGCCACTTTGGCAGATAAGGTGATGATTATATTAAAGTAAATGCATTTCTTCATTCTCAATGAAACATAATTTCTAAGTTACATTTTTCACATCCCTTCATATGGGGAAAAAAAATCAAATTTATTGTAGATTAATAGTGAAATGAGTGCATGAACAGTTGAACACTCACCCTCATGCCCCTCCCATGCGCGGTCTTAACATGGAACTCGCTCTGGTCCCAACTTAGGTATAATTTAAACATGTATCACTGTATATACAATGAACCTTTTCATGATGGTTTGTAGCATTAATTCTTGTGTAGGGGGTGATGGAGGAAGGAATGATTGACTCATATGATGTTCATTTTTATGCACCATCCAAAGAGGAACTAGAAGATATGGTAAGAAAAGAAGGGTCTCTGACACTGGAGAGGCTTGAAATGTTTGAAATAGAGAAAGATGCAGGTGAGTTTACAAGCTATGGAGCAAGAGTTGCAATGACAGTGAGGGCCATTCAAGAATCCATGATCGCTCATCACTTTGGAGAAGAAATTCTGGATGATTTGTTTGAGATTTATGGAAGATTGGTGGATGAAGAAATGGCTAAAGAAGATATTAGAGCCATTACTTACGTTGTTGTCCTTAGAAGACTGTGATGAGAAATTGGAAGAAAATTCAGCATGTAGCCTCACAATGTGAATAATATATTAGGATTATTATTCAAGCTGTGTTTAGATCTTCACATTTGAAAAATAATATTATTATTATTATTGTTGTTGTCTGCTTGATAATTCTAATTAAATTAAACACATATATTTGTTTCCTTTCTATAATGATCAATGTACTGATGTATTTATTTACAATAGAATCTCTATAAATTAAAAGGTGATAAATTAATAGCTTCTCTAAAATAATATTTTCGTCCGGTCTCAATTCAAGTTAACTTAAAAAATTAATAAGATAATAATTTTTAATAAAACTCTTATATTAATTTATGGTCCTATCAATCTTATAAATTTATAATTTTTTATAATTACAAATATAACTAGAACAATTTAATAAAATATGAAACTATTGTTATTTGTTTTTCATGAAGTTCAAATATAGTTAAATTTTATCTTTATCTTTTTTCATTGCATCCAAACGTTTCAATGTTTTTTTTTTCAAACTACAACAAAAATTGTGATGATTTGTTTTTATAGCTTCTTTTCATGTGATTGGTTCTAAAGGTATTGAATCATTCTCAACTTTATTATAATGAGGATTTTTAATGACATCAACCACATTTTTTTCTAAAGTTTGGACTTTTGAACATTCATTATTTTCACTCGAGTAATATAATTGATGATTGACATATGTGGTAATATATAAATCTATTGTTTGTTTTTCATGAAGTTAAACTTTAAATAAATATTGTCTTTAACTTTTCTCATTTAATTCAAAAGTTTCAATGTCATTTTTTCAAAGTGCAACAAAAAATTGTGAAGATTTGTTGTTGTTTTGAGAGCTTTTTTTCATGTGATTGCTTCCAAAGGCATTGAACATCATTAACTTTATTATCATGAAGATTTTTAATGACACTAGCCACAATTTCATCTAAACTTTTAACTTCGGAACATTCATTATTTTCACTTTTGTAATATAATAGATGATTGACATATGCGGTAACCAAAATCATTAATCATTTTCTTAAACTTATGAATGTCTTCTTTAGAAGGTTATTCACTGAAGTCCCTTCACAATGCTTCATTCCCCAAAACGAATTTTGCAATGTTGAAAACAATTTTCTATTGTCTCTTGTGAACATTTATCGTCCGAGCTGAGATTACAAGATTGATCGCATCTAAAACATTAATCTTTTCTAAATTAGATTGTTGCAACCCATAGCTTTTTAATATCTCATAATAAAATCTTATGTGATAGTGTATCTTAAAAGTTATACTCACATAACGTTTTATGTTTTTTTATCGGTCAAAGTTGATTTCAAAACTCCTTTTAGACGAGTAGTCAATGTTGGGTATGATTTTAAAAAAAAAAATTCTATGATGTTTATATATTGCAAGACTTACCTGAGTTTAAAGAGTTGCTAAAATGATTTTAGGTAATTTGTGACTTTAAGGGAAATACAAGATATATTAGACAATTTATATCTTCAAACAATTATTAAATTTGTTTTTGGTAATTAACTTATCATATTCGTAAAATATTTTAGATAGACTAGACTAGACTATTTTTAATGGATAAATAGTAAAAAATTATATTCATTGAATCGAGAAACAATCTTTAATAAATGATTAATTAATATCTTTCTAAATTAATAAAATTTCATGGTCCCAACATGATTAATTTATAGAGGTTTTGCTATACTTTAATGCATTTAAATAATGGAATCTATTATTATTTAATTCTTCATGACTTAATAATTTAGTCAATATATTTAAGTAAAATAGAAGTCACTTAATTTTGACATAAAATGATATGATTGCTTCATTTAATAAATGTTTTATTTAAGCTAATTTATTATAAAAAACAATATGAAAGACTACATCACACAAAAACTTTATATGATTAATTTTCCTGTTAAAAATTAACATTACTAAATATTTCATACACTTCCTATATGACAAAATTCTCAAAGGTTCTAATAGTAACTAAATTAATTTTATGAACAATACTAATTAATAATGTTAATAAATTATATGTCTTCATTGATGAATAAGGTCAATATAATTACAAGGAAGAGATGCTCTTTTGCCTGGCTTGAAATGGAGGATTGGTAATGGTACTAAAGTTCATATTTGGCATGATCCTTGGTTATCTTCTCCATAATATTTTAAGCTCTCACCTTCACAACCTTCAAATATTTAAACTGAAATGGCTTCTGTCTCACTCCTTATTGATTTCCAAAAAGGTTGCTGGAATGAATATATGATTTATGGCCTTTTTAATTCTTATGAAGCTGATGAGATTTTAAAGGTGCCACTTTGTCCTTCTTGGCCAAAGGATACTTTAATATGGGCTATTGCACTGATGGAAAATTTTCAGTAAAGAGTTGCTATCATTTTCTATTCTCTAAGAAGTTGGAAGAGGCTAATAGAGGGTCGTGTTCTTTTTCTAACAATGAGAGCACATATTGGAAGAATTTATGGAAGCTTAAAGTTCCTCCGAAGATTTTACATTTTCTTTGGCATTGTAGCGAAGATATACTGCCAACTAAATGCTATCTTTGTAGACGCATCAACACTGTTTCTAACACTTGTGTTCTTTGTGGTTATGATTATGAAACCTTAACACGTATTTTTGTTGATTGCCCTACTGCTCTAGAGGTTTGGGAAGTTTATGATGTCAAGTATCCTCTACATTTACTTCAAACTTCCTTTTACAACCTTATGGACGTGATCTTAAAGATGGATGTCAAGCAATCTACTCTCTTTGCCTTCTTGCTTTGGAATATTTGGCTTAACCAGAACCTAGCTTCTTTCCAACATACTAATAAATCTGCTATTTTAATTCTTCAGCAAGCCAATAAATTTGCCTCTGAATAACTCCATCATGTTTATGGTTACCAGGTGAATTTTTCAGAAAGGTCCTCTCATGTTTCTGGTTTTGAGAACTATGACGTACGTTTCTATTAAAAATGCCACAGACGTCTGCTTTACTGCGAGAAAGGAAAGGAAAACAACCTTTGGAAGCTGATATTCTGCATTTTGCATCTTCATTGCCTCATGAAACCTTCATCACTGCAGAAAGTACAAACATCACTTGGAAGCCGCCTCCACAAGGTTTGCTTAAGCTGAATGTTCATGGTTCTTGGCTACCCTTTGCTTCTACTGGATTGGTACTTCGAGATGGCAATGGTGATTATCTTCTGGCTGCTGCTTTTAAGGTGGGCAGATTGACATCCCCTTGCATGCTGAATTACTTGCCACTATTGAAGCCCTTCAAATTGTTCGCAACCATGGCTTTTCTTCTTTACTACTGGAATCTGATTGTTTAACCTTGGTGAATGGAATTAAGAAGAATAATAAAGGCCTTTCTCCTTTAGGTCCTTTTTTCCAACTACTTCTAGACCAAAAGGGGATTAGTTTTGATTCTATTATTTTTGTACGTAGGCAAGCCAATAGCTCAACGCATAACTTAGCTATTTTAGTTCTGATTCTCATGTATGGACGGTACCCATTCCGTTATTTGTTCCTTTTTAATCTCAATGGAATTTCTTTGTTTCTCAAAAAAAAAACCAATGGAATTTCTTTGACAGTGAACATCATTTAATTTTTTAAAATTTTATCAAAATCATATCTATAAACATAATAGTCAATTGTAACTGAATAAATGTTTTTTTCTCAAGAAAATTATGAAATTGTGCTTTTGTTTTTTTTTCAAATTTCAAACTTTAAAGTTAAATATTATTTCAATTCCATCTTTTGTACTCTTCGAGTCTTGAGTTAATGATATATATTTTTTCCAAAAAAGAAAAACTACTATTCATTCTTCAAACTTCGATATAACTTTTCATGCCATACTTCAACTCCAGCTTTTGTACTACTGTGTTTAGTGTTCAAGTTTCAATTTTATCAAAGAAGTCCTTATTATTTAGAATATTTAAAATACGCAAACATATAACGTCAAAGTCTCAGTTAGCCAAACTAGTCTTACTCAGATATAACTCAGTCAATTTTTTAGACATTACGAATAAGGAATGTGAGACATATTTAAAACAACTACTTGATAAATATGTTTCTTAATCAAATGAGTTTCCATAGTAATTTAGACTGTATATAAAAGATTGTTCAAGTTTGGTTAGAGTGTTTTAAGGAAGTAATTTAAATAGATCAAATACGTTATTTGTTAAAGTGTTAATAAAGAAAGTAAGCTATTTCTTCCCACATCAACAAATATTTTTTTAATGAATATACATAGTAGTAAATTTACCAACATACTCTCTCTTCTCTTTTTACTCTTCATAACCAAACAATAATAAGTATTAATTATTTATTTCTCTTACACCCATATAAAAATTTGAAATAAAAATAAAAGTGTATCTCTTCTTCTCCCTCTCCTTCGAAATTTTATTTTAAGGATTAAAATGACTATTCAAAGTATAGATAAGGAACAATTATTATTGAAATAAAATATAAAAAATTATAATAATTGAAAAATAAAAAATAAGGGACACCTTTTGTCAATTTGTCATAATCTTTTACCAAAAAGAAAAAGGAAAAATTAATGGAGTTAAAATCAAGTTTGAAAACAAATCAATACCGAGCCTTTTGAGTGCCCAAATGCAACACCAATATATTAGTGTCTCAAACCGTTAGGCCCAATAAATTTTGAATTTTCATGTTGTTATGGACTACCCATTGAGCCCAATACAGTATATTATGAAAATAAACTTGGTGGCAGTTGAAAACTCTTGCACCAAGGTTTTATGGTAGACTCCTCGAAAAAGATTGAGTTAAGAGAGATGTTGGGCTCATATAACAACTTCCTGACCCAAATATTTATTTACATTTTCTTTTTTCTTTTTTTCTGAATTGAAGAATTGAGTTTGTTGTTTTGATTTTGAATATAATATAATTTTTTATGTTTGGATAAAAAAATTTATTGAGAATTGAAAAAATATATTTTTTGAATTAGAAAATTGAAAGTTTGATAATAATATAAAATATAATTAATAAATTGTTTGAATTGTGTTTTTAATTAAAAGGTAATGAAAAGATATTGTTTATGTGAATATATGGGATCCATTTATTGATTTAGGAGAAAATTTAAAATTTTAATGTGATAAAAATTTTGGAGGGAAAAAATTATTTATTAAGATGTTTTTTATGAGGATTGATAAAATTGAGAGAAATTATACTCCAAATATAGGCAAAAGAGTGTTTTCATTTTAATAGGAATAAAAGCAATATAAGACACTACTCTCCCCAAAATTAAATACACTATCTTATAATCATGGATAACATATTCCCCCCCAAAAAAGAAGAGAAGATTCGATCAACTCTACAACTAGATACCTTTCAAAAAAATAAAAGAAAAATAAAACCTCTACAACTAGGAACTTAAAAATTTTATGACGTACCCATAAATAATTGACCCTTTGTTGTTTATGTTACGCAGCGCAGGTAAAGCGGTGAAAGTACATTCTACCGAGTTCGAATTGATACATATAAAAATGGTAAAAATAAAAATATCAAGAGAATCTGGGCTTTGCCATATTATTAAAGCCTTTGGCAAAGATTTTCTTATGTCACAGGGAAATGATCAAATTTTAGAAAAATTTGTACATGAATTAATAACACCAAGTTGAAGATTTGTCAACCACTACATGAAAGCAATGTTGAGTTGTTGACAATGAGCCAAGCTAACAAGATAATGAGAGTGACAATTCTAATCTGGGCTTGAGATGTAAGTCCTTAATTCAAATTTTTTTTTTCTTGATTTCCTATTGTAAAAGACAAGGACAACTCATTTAGGCAGTACTTTCTTGTCTTCATGGTTCTTCCCGAACCCCATCCATTGGTGGAACTGCATAATAATATATAATCAATTAACTGAACTAGTATTATTTTACTTTTACATATCAAGGGAAGATATTTCTACTTGTTTACCTAATTTGACACTGCAACATGCCAATCCATCTTTTTCCTGGAAAAATAAAATTTTGACAGACACTTTGGATTGAATTTAAAATGAACATTTGCGGGGAAAAGAAGAAGAAGAAGAAGAGGAATCTAACCATGCAATTGCTTCTGAATTTGAAATGCCCAACAAGAGATAAGGTTCCTTCTTGTTGCAAATGAATTGTTTTTTAAGTACAAAACTAGCACTGCAATTTCAATCATTCTGGTTTGGAATCCAAGTGTTTTTTTTAAAAAATAAAATAAAAAACTTCTAAAATATTCTTTGTTCCAAGCTTTTACAACCTCTTTGTCCTCCTTCCCAGACCTAAACAACTAAGGACACAGCTGTTTATTGAACCAGTATTTATCCGAATGTTTTGTTTTGCTTTAGGCAGCAGATCATATGGCGATGGTAATGGCGTTGTCCCCTGTGTCTGTTACTGATTTCCGGGGAAGTTCGGCAAACAATGTGGCCCTCTATACATTGGAAAATCAGTAGAACAACATTGAAGCCTGTAGTCTAATTGTAAAAACTCAAGATCATACACTTCATTTGAGAAATTATGATACCCCGTCCACCATGAATATTATACCATATTTAAGAATGACCATAACTATCATTTGATAATTTGAAATATTTATTTTGATATATATATATATATATATATATATTATAAATTTCTTTCACCATTTCATTATTTTGGCAAGTATTGTTATTAAATTTTATTGAATATTTTTTTATAAAAATATTAATTATCATTAATGGGTCAACTTCTCTATTTTGACATTTTCTCAATAAGAAACACTACAAACTAATAATTAACTAATTCTACTAATTCAATTAAAAAATTCTTCTATTAATTTATATTTATATATGCCATAGAAAAATATACATATTTTAAAAATAGGAAATTTTAATTATATACTCCATTTAAAAAATAGGAATTACCCAAAACTTAATTCATTAAATGTAGATAGCTTAGATTCCTATTCAATTCGGATTTGTTTTTGAGAAATATCACAAACATTTTGTTTTTTGAAACGAAATATTACAAAGTTAGATGATGAACGAATTTTAGGTCAAAATTATATTTTCATCTTCAATAAAAAAAATTAATTTTCATGCGTACACGAGTACAAGAAGATATAGAAAATGATATAATTTATTTTTAATTCTAATATATATATATATATATGTGTGTGTGTGTGTGTGTGAGAGAATTATATACAACAATTCACATCATATTTGAATTATATTTGATTTGAATTTCAATTTTAAAAAATTTATGAGATTATAATTTCTTTAAATTAACTATTATATTTATACATAAAAAGATTAATGCTCATATGATCAGATTTTCATTTCAAAACTAACAAACTTATATTTCAATTTTCGTTTAAAAAAACTAATTTTAATGCATTGCACATGTGCAAAGAACAAGATTAGATTGAAATGACATAATTTATTTTTTTATTCTCTTAATTATTATTTTCATAATAATTATTATATGTATATTATATATTATAAATTTTATTGTTATAATTATATAATTTGAAGTATATAAAAAATATAATTAAAAAATTTAAAATACTTTATAAATATAAAATCCGTACATCACAATCGAACAAGTAATAGTAATTAAGAACAAGCAAGTACTTGACCTTAAATAGTGACATGACTAGAAATTTTTGGAGGCGTGATACTGCGCACACTGATTTAAGAACATCGGACAACCTTTATTGCTAAACATAAGAAGCAATAAAAAAAATCTTCAGTCAGCTGGAATATGTTTCATGACTTGGCAAGAGAAATTGAAATCAAGATGCCATACAAGTGACTTTCTTTGCAGAGAACCCTAAAGTGGAATTACGTGCAAACCAAATTGAACATCCATCTTATGAAAGAATAAAGAATTTATGCACAAATTCGATGATTATCTTTAATACTTAGATATCAATCCATATACAAATATGATTCATCTGGGCAAGAAAATGGGGATCAAGAATAAAAAACATACGTGGAAGGAACAAGAAAATGATCATTAAACCAATCCACTTGCAATTCTTGGACGAATATAAGAATCTTTATAAATAATGGGAAATTAATTAGTGTATAAAATAAATGCTTTTTCGATACAAAGAGTTTGGTATGTCTCTGATTTGTACATAGGAATATATACCATCCAGTCATGGCCAATACCACAAGGCAAGGTTTACCGGTAATTGATAAAGTGGGAATCTGAGATTTTATGTTCGATAGTTTCCGTACTTATTGATCTCATTATTTTCATATGAACTTTGGCTTTAGACTTTTATCAGAGAGTTTGCATGGTAGTGGGACTTTCCAGCATTAAAATGAGAGCTCCACCAGAAATGGAAACGGCGAATAAGGGGAATAAATTCTCAATCAGTGTTAAATAGACCTAAGATTTCGGGTTTCGAGGGTGGGCATTAATAAACTATTCCATTCTTGCGGAATTAACTAATTATATTTGTGTACATTTTGATATTTTAATTTAACTGTTCACTTTTTTTATAATAAACATAATTAATCTATTTTATTGATGTAAATAATTATAATTTTTTACACAATTTAAGAAATTGAAATTATAAATTAGTATTTTTATTTTTTTTTCTATTTTACCTATTTACTCTTATATTTAAAATTTGAATTATCAAATTTTATTTTGTGAAAATGAAAAATAAGAGGAATAGTATTGTTGCACACAACGAAATAAGATAAATTATTATATATGAAAATAATAAATAACACAAACAAATAATATACATATTTACGTGATTTGACAACTTATGTACATTCACGGAGAAAATTTTACTTTTATTCAATTTGAATAATAAGTATATAAGAAAAATATTCTCTTATCTCTCAACATCACTTCTCATAAAAATTCCAATCATATATTTATTTGGTTTTTCTTTACTAAAAAGAAAATCATAAAACAAATGCAGCCTTTCTATTCTCTCAATAACCACTTAAAGAAAAGACTAGAGAAATCAATTCTTTCTTATAACTAATCTAGTTTGAATATTTAGGATATTGTTTGCTTTTCTTTCTCAAATGTTGAAAAGAAAGTTTCACTTGGGATGTATTAAATGATATGAAGAAATGGCCTATTTATAGCCAAGTGATGATAAAAAATTATGGGCAAAAAAAAATTTCAGCCTTGTTGCCAAATTATCATTGCAACCATACCAAACAATTCTTGATCAAGACTTGTCAAACATTGTCAAACTTTAGCTCCCATGTTCTCCAAAAAAACATATAGCTAGTCTTTACTAAGCCAACCAAATTTCTCATTATCATTTCATTCAATTTACTCTTCAAATACCTTGGACAATTTTATCATTTTTAAACCGTTCCAATATCTTATTAGTTGCTTCATTTTCAAGATAGCTAATTGCTTTTTAAATCACAATCCTAACAAATAGATTCTCAAATGAGTGTTGAATAGACTATTTTGGGTTTCGAGGGACTCCTCCTCCCTGGAACTGAACAAAATTACATTTGTGTAGTCTAAAATTAAATATCTATTTTTTTAAAAAAAATGTATTTTTCATTTGGAGTTTTACTAATTAACAATCTCTTTAATTAAATAAATTTGTATTTCCTAACCTATATAATATCACCACTTACCACATAATGAAAAATATAGCGTATTTTCATTTACAATCTCAATAATAAGTTATTTAATCAAAGGGCTTTGCCTTTTACTAGCTCATAATTTTACCATCAACCATGAAAAAAGAACATATTTTTCATATATAATTTATTTAAATAACCTCTTAAATTAAAGCAATTTACATCTTATACTCAAGTGATTTCATAGCTTACCCTATTAATAAAAAAAGAATTTTATATTATGATAACTTCTTTTAAAGTTAACAGAATATTTTTAATTATTGTAGCAAATAAAAAATAGAAATTCAAATACAATCAACACAAATATTTTTATATAGTTATTGACATGATGGTTATATGATTTGCAGTAAGAGTATATAGGTTGAAATATTTGACCAAATTAGTTGATGGCAAAAATTTCTATTCTTATTGAGATCAAGCCCTCAAATGAATATGAACATATGTTTCAGAGACTTATTTATTATAATTTACTTTCTTACCCAATTTGTAAACACAATATATATGTATATAGATTCTTTTAATTTCACTATCCCTAAGTATCTTGATATCTTGTATCTGTTAGTGATAATATACAAGATAATAGGGTGAGGCACCCCATGATGAAATAAATCTTGGGAAACATTAAGCGTCAAGATATGGAAAAGCCAAGCATTACTGTTAGATGATAATGAGTAGTGTTTGATTGAAAAGATGTCTATCAAAATTTACTCAAAAAGAGCAAAGCCATTGGATTGTCATTAATTAAAGCCCAAAAATTAGAAATAGATCTATGGTTTGGATGGATAGAGAAGTTATCTTCACTTGGTACCCACCACTCCCCACTGACGCCACCTTCAAACATTTTTTTTTTCCTCCCCTCCTAACCCAAGCACAAAAGAAACACAAAAAGAGAAAAGAGGAAAGAGAAAAGATCCCAAGAAGGCCCTCATAAGAACATTATTGCTCACAAAAAAAGTGGTTTCTAATCCTCTTTTAAGCTCACCACGAGACAGCTAAAACAATTAAGAAAATCCCAATTGTCAATTCACGGTAGAAATTGTAATGATTATGCCTCCCAAAAATTGTAGAGAAAGGGAAAAAGAAGAAGAAGAAGATTGAGCTTAAAGATATTAAGAAGAATTTCATATGCTATTATTCAAAAGAAAAAGTGGCTTTTCCTCAAGGGATTAGGGAGATAGTGAAAGTATATTACGCGTGTAACAATATTAAAGTCCTTTACCATGTGTGCTTTGTCCCACTAGAGAATTCTACTGCTTTATCTAATTTTTTTTCTTTTAACTTGGAATCCATAGTTTAGATGAATGATTCTTATTTCTTAGGGTGTGCTCTTGCCCACATTTTAAATTTATTTGATATTAATTTTTGGTTGTTCTTTGTCACTAAGGCAAATTATAAACACGAGACGAATATCAAATTAAAATCAATAAATAAATTGGAATTGGCAAATTTTTGGGTTTTGTGAAAATTTTAAATGTTTAGATACAAAAAAGAACCAAAATAAAATTAAAATTCACACGATTGCTAATTCTTCACTAATTCCTATCGAAATGAAGACAACTACGTGAGAGAAAAATGATTAAAAATAGTAAAATATGCTTCTTTTAAAATGATATTATAAAATATTAATCTTCACGTATTGAAGATTTGAATGAGTATTTATAATATATTTATCTTATTCTTTTTTCTCTCTTATTGTAAAACTATGTATATTATACTGTATTTCTCAATTTTCCTACTGAATTTAGCTCAAAACTCTTTAAATGATTTTAGCTCAGTGAATACTTTATTTTTAAAATTCTTAACTTTTGGCAAAAGTATTCTACTTTCTTAATGATGAGACTTTCATGGCAAGAATAAAGTTAGTTATATTCATTAATGATAACAATATTGATTAGAAAAAAGGTGAATTGTAAACTACCGAAGTAGAAATGACTCTTCACTACCTATGCTTAATTCTGGAGTTTCATAATTAGGTTTTCAGTTTCCATAACGAACCCACAGGCCACAGCCATCAATGTTCTTATCCTTTTTATTATACTATATTATTTTTCATGCATGTCTCAAAGAAATAATTTGACCATATAGTAATGATATTGATATTGTTGCCTTTAACTACATTGTTTTTCATACTCTCAGAGGTCAACATTAATATATATATATATATATATATATGTGTGTGTGTGTGTGTATATGTATATATACTTCTCACGTTAAAAATAGAAGCTCGGAATAAAAGATGATTGGGGGGTTTACATCAGTCATCTAATGATCACTTCAGAACCCTCTTATTAGTGAGGTCCAACAAACAAGAATCTATCAGCCAACTAAGTAATTTGAAGCTGTCAACCTCACAGGATTATGGGAATCTTTATTTTCCATGATGAAAATATTTAGAAAGCTTCAAAATTGATAATATGTGTATGTATGCATTGGGAGTTGAATTTTGATCGATTTTATTGAATTATGCATCATGTAATCAAGTAACTTACTCCCCAGCATTACATTTATAAAGTTGGAAAACTCCTACTAGGCCAAGCTATGGCACTAAATTTGATTAGTTTAGTTTATTTTTCTTTTACTCTTTCATTCTAAAATCATTATTATTATTTTAAAATTTAACTTAATAACATTTAAGTGCAGTAGATTATCATCTTATTATCTAAGGATCTTCAATGGTCATAGTAAAAGTGAAGCAAAGTCATGTCAAATGGTACTTATGTAATATCAAATCATGTTATACTACTATCAATTGATGAGGGAGTTAAATAAAAAGATAATTTATAATGCAATATTATCAATCTTTAATGTCAATCAAATAAAACTTAATAATCTCAAATAAATCAACTTATTTTTTATCCTAATTTTTTTGATGATTTATTTCCCCTTTTTTTCCAAAATTTTGGCACTTCTCCTCTTTTGCCGAGTTAGTTTGTAATCCAGCCATTCATCTGTTGATTTTTCATAACGATATCAATAAAAATTCTTATCACATTAGTATAACATGCTTTTAAGACTTCGCATATTTAAATTAAAAAAATATTATAATATCAACTTTACTTATACAATATCAATTTTACTCAACCTTTGGAGCGGTATCATTGGAGATATTTGACATACAATTATTAAGTTACAATCTTGTCATATGGATACAAAGATCGCTATTCCTTTGCACAATTAAAAATTAAAAATCGAAGTGTATTAATTCATATGTGAAGAAGGGAATAAAATTACTTGTGACAATATGAATGGAAATCTTGAGACCAATTAAAAAAACTTTGGCATTTCCTTCCTTTTATTTTTTACTATTTATTTTTATTTTTTTGAAAGGCGTCTTTGATTTATTTTTTATTTTTTTTGAAAGGCGTCTTTGATGTTTTAAACTATAAACTAATACTCAATTATTATTGCAATCGCCTTTTCCTATTAAAGAGAAACAAGTTCTTTCAAGGGGAATTGATTCCATTGAAGGAAAAAGGAGTTGGTAGTGAGCTTATCCATTATCCATATGTTAATCTAACAGCACCGAGTACAAACGGCCTAAATTAACGACTGCCTTTAAGTAAAAATCAAATCAACGGTCAAGAACAAGAAGTAACCCCAGATTAACATCTCAGCCTTTTCACAGTAATTCCGTACAAACACCTTACCCGATTTACTGTACATATTTAACATTTTTTTTCTTTCTGAAATTCCACCAGAATCCTCATGTTTGGGTTTGGGTTTGGCTATGAAGAACAATAGCCAACTTCTCCTCTTGATGAAACTTGACTTGCTTGGCGATGAAAGCTTCAATGGTTTTTTGAAACTCCTCATTGCTCAATTGATCAAATATATAGACAGTTTCCTCTGGAACCTCACCAGGATTTGCAACTTTCCGGCACTTTTCGGTCTCCGATCTCCTCAGCTTTCCGCGATTCTCCTTCTCCACACTATCTCTGTTCACATCCAAGTGCTCCGACTGACTTCTCCGATAACTTTTCAACTGCGAAGTCTCATCGGTAAACTTTCCTTCTGGCTCCGACTGACTTCTTCGGTAACTTTTTAATTCCGAAGCATCATCGATAAGCGTTTCAGCAACTTCTGAAACGTCAGAGGAGTCTTCAGTTGAGACAGTTGTAGTGTTGCTCACTTCAAATATAGTCTGCTTATCCTGGTATTCAATCTCAGCCAATTCCTGAACCGGAGAGGAAATTACATTCGTTATGTTGATGCAGTTCTCGCTGTTTTTTATAAATCCTTCGTAAATCTCGTTTTCTGTCTCCGAACCACCGAGACTCGCGCAGTGCGAGCCGGAGAAGATATTGCCGGCTTTGAAGAGGAGAATGAGAACGATAAGGTTGCAAATGAGGAAAATACAGAGAGGACTAATAACAATACTAATGAACTGCCGTAAGTACTCGCCGGAGATTTTGACGGCGAACGGCAAGCGAGTGGATGTCCAAGAGAAAAACACTAGTCCTAAGAAAATCTCCACAATTCTGAACAGTTTCGCTATGCTTTTGAAATTATTATAGCGTAAAATTGCCGTGGCTTTCTCTGACTTGATGCTATCAAAATCAAATGGATCCATTGATTTGAATTTTGAGAAGAGATATAAAAGCTGTTTTAAGGTGGAAGGAGCGAACTCCCCAAAAAGGTGAAAGGAGTGAAGACGAAAATCTGTTTGGGTCCAATTTTGGAAAGCGAGACCGTCTGAGAGGGAAGGTCCTGCGCATTTTATAGGGAAGAAAAGCGGTGGGAGAGTGGTGACAAGAGAAACACGGCACCCTACAGAGAGTTAGCGGGCCACAACTTTCGAATTTTTAAATTTAGGTGTAAAATTTGCAAAGCTATCGTTTAAGAAAGAAATTGGCCTATTTAATCAATGGTGCATTTATTTTGGTCTAAAAATATTTTCCTGTGAATATAGTTCTTTATTATTATTATTAGTAGTAGTAGTATTAGTATTATTTTACAATTTTAATCCACAACCTTTTTACACATAATTTTGGTCTTTTGACAAAAAATTAACAAATTTCTAACCACTCTTTATACTCTTTTAAACTTTGAAAGGTGGGAATAACTAATAAGGACATGACTTACAAGTCATCTTTAATCAAAAGTTGAAAATTTTGATTTGAAGATCTATAAAAGTATTTCAACAATTACTTGTGATAATACAAGTAAAGATCGTAACACTAATCCATTAACTAAATAGTCTTCATCATCGGGAGACATCTCATTACTTTGACAATTTCTTGCCACTTGAAAGTTTATTTATTATTTCTATTTGGAAGAACTATATATTTGAATTGTGTTTTGAAAGTTTTTTTTAAAATAAAATTATGTTTGGATTAGAACTTTTTTTATTAGAAATTGAAAAATGATTGATATATTTTAGATCTTACATTATTAATAATAATATAAAATGTATAAAATATAATTAATAAATTGTTTGATTTTGTAATTTTAATAAAAAATTAATAAAAGAAAATTGTTTATGTGATTGAGTGGAATACATGTGTAAGGCTAGAAAAAAAAAATGTTTTGAGAGATGTTTTTATGAAAAATATTATAAAATCCAGCCCAAATATATTTATAAAAATCATAATTACACTAAAAGAAAGAAGGAAAAAAATCAATTTAAAGTCACCTATGTTTCTCCTGCAATACATTAAATACTTGAAATTCAAACGCCAAGACAAGCAATAGAAGTATATAATTTTCTTTTGGGGATGGGGGGAGACCTTTTAGTGGTGGTTGCTTATTTGAGAGTTTGGTAAAATATGTTGATTGAGGTGGTAGAGGGTATAAAAAGCAATAGTGAATAGTGGGATTTTTCACGTGAAGTAGTAGTGGCATTATTATGTCAATCCCGTATGAGAAGCACAATTATAACCTGCTCCTAGCTTTCTTTTTTGGCTACTTGACGAAGAAATCAAAGGTCTCTGAATGGTACATTCATACAATAGTTCTATCCTCAGCTCAGCATCGACTTCTGATTTGAACCATTTTTCACTATTTCTGGACAGTAGCATTCATTAGGCATTTATCCCTTTATTAAATGAAATGACTTCCCCCAGTCCATTTGGAAACACACAAAACTTACCATAATTGCATTCAACAAATTATGTCCATTTCTTCCCTTTTTAAAAATTGTCACGTAATCAAGATTACCGTGCAATCTTTATCCTTCAAATTAGATATTTAAAGAGTCTAAATATACTTAAAATTTAAAAATGACTTTCTTCATTTCATTCTAATTGCTCATGTTTACTTTTTTGAGTTGGTTCATTTCAATTATTAAATTTCTAAGCAAGCAAGTTCAAAGTGAATAATCAAAATGAGATGGAGGGAGTACAAATTTATTTATATCTTAAAAGAAACAAAACTATCTTTATACATAATTATCCCTTAAGTTTTACTAATTACAAGAAAGAAAATTATCCCACGAATTTTGATTACGCATACGTAGATCCAAATGAGAAACATTCAAAGCAAGCACGTGAGGCGTGGGATTTGAGACCAAGATATAGAGCAGAGGCAGAGGTAGATCAGTTTTTGCATCTGGGATTTTGAAGTGTTTGTACGTTGTGGTTGCTTCAGCTCTATTGGCGTGTTCTCAAAGACTCACTGAAAATCATGCTATGCTAATCCTATAGTACTGCTACTGCTACTGCTACGACTACAACTTCTACCACACCCTCTCCATTTCCTCCGTGAACTCTTAATTCTCCCTTGTAACTCTTGATTCTTTCTCTTGTCTCTTCGGATCCCCTTTGGTAGAATTTTTTTGAGCTTTACCACAGAGATGAGCTATATATCAATTCTAGTATTTTTCTATTGTCATTATTTATAAGTTTGAGAGATTCATCCTTGTTTAATTTTTTTTAATCTTTTTTAAAAATGTATAAGATGTTTTTATAGGTGAAGAATTGTCCCGTCATTATATAATTTACCATTTTTTTTTCCAGTTTACTTAACTAATGTAGGATTTAATTTACCACATCCCTTCTTCATTAATCGAGTGGCTCCATACAGACTAACAAGCTATCATTGAATTAGGAATGACTTTGATATCATTGAGAAAACAAAAATTAAATTTAGACAAAACTTCGTCAATCTAAAAGGTAATTTATGCATGAGGAGAGGGTTAATTATTCAAGTCATTATATGAAGTATTTTCTCAATCTAATGACATGAGATTAAATAATTTATATATACATTCAATTCACACTATTAAGTTGATAAGATATATGAACTACTTTGTACTTGAAAGACTCCCCAGAGTCAAAGCATTATGATATGCAACTCAAGGTTGATTAGGTTAAAAAAAAAGAAGTTGCAATGATATAACTTTAGCTTAATTTGTCTCTCACAAGTGTAGAACCAAAAATTGTGAAAAACAACCTTTAATAGCCAAACATAGTACTGTAATCTCCCTAGAAGGACTTTAGTGGCTCCATTTGCCTATCTTAACAAAAGACAAATCCTATTTAAGGATGTGCTACAACGAGACACCCAAAACCAATCTACCAAATTACTTGACAACTTTCAAATACCAAAAATACCTATATTTAGACACACCTTGTTATACAACGTGATCAATACCTTATGGAATGGGAAATATATGAAGAAATGAGATAGGAAAAGCTGCCCAAAAATTAGTTATGCTCAACATTTAGGTGCCTTTAAAGAACTACCCCTATATTTTTTCTGAACCCCTCCTCCCTTTTATACTCAATTTTTTATTTATTTATACTAACTTCAAAATAAAATCCATCATTATTTTAGATTTTGTAACATTAAGCGTTTTAATTAAGGAAACAAGTTACGTTATATTCATATTGTGCTTACTCTTTTGTTCTCTTTTTTTTCTTTGTACAAAGAAAGATGGGTATCAAACACATCCTCCTTCCTTCATTCAAAAGTGTGCACTGGGTATAAATCTTGTGCAAGATACACACATTGCTTAAAAATATTGAATCCTAGTTGACAAGATAAGGATGCTTCCATAAACCAACACCATTAATTTGACATGTTCATTCTGATGGACAGTTCTTTATTTTTATATTATATATATATACATTTGGTAGCAAGGTCGATGGCTGCAAAATTTTAACCCCCCCCCCCACCACCCTAGGTCTCCTTGTACTTGCAGTAGGCCTGGAAAGTTGGTAACATAATACTTCCAACATCAAATGTGACTCTGCCTACAACCCTTGTCTTTGCAAACTTTGACTGGGTATCAGTCGTCAGGGTCAGACTGAGTAAGCCCTCCCCTTTTCTTTTCTTTTTCACTTTTTTATTTTATTTTATACCACCATGGTCACCTACTGATTCTTTTTCCTGCGATATGTTTCCGACATCACTATTTCATTTCCTAATTTTAAGATAATTTCTAGAAGTTATGAACAATTTCAGAGGGTCCCCAGTTCCAAATTAATGGTATCCATTCATATTCATCCCATAATTTCCGCAGACTCATCACTGAGCATATTGTACTCTCTATATCACTATCTTATACAAAGAGGAGGGGGAAAAAAAAAAGAAAAAGAAGAAACCAAGAGAAAGAAAGAAACAGAAAGTGCAAAGGAAAAAAGCATTAATGGAGTGGAGGAGAATCTGCAGCCAGTGAAAGTATTTTTATGCTTTGTGGGCTTTTATATCTTTATCTAAGGTGGAAGGTAAAGAAAGAGGAGGAAAGGAAACTGTACGATTTTGAAAGTGATTTGGGATTCTCAAATAGAAAAAAGATCTTTTAAAACCCCCTATTCAAACTTGCTTGCCTGTAAAGTCCTCCGAGAATATTTATTAAGGCAATGAGAGCCCCTCACCTTCTAGTTTTAATGACTGAATAATAGGGATGGAAGGAAAAATATAAAATTTGAAAACAAATTATCAAAATAAGTGTATTGGAGGATAATGTTCTAAATTTTGGAAAGATCTTTTAATGCAATGTTCTAAATTTCTAAATTTTCTAAATCATATGTTCTAAATGATAATTAAGAATTTAAATAAGTAATCACATATTTTTATTATTAATGTAGTCAATAATAAGATAATATGAGATAGTGACTGTCAATTTATAAAATTCAATGAAATTGTTTAAGCAAAAAATATAAATTATTTGACTAAGAATTACTCAAATCAAAATTGTTTCTTTGTTTGATTGAAATTCTCCTTATTCTTTCTTGTAAGTATTACTCTATCTCTAAGAATATTTTCGGTTACCAAGATAATATTGGAAAGCATTAATAAAATATACAAAAAAGTCATAAAATAGACTTATATTTATGGATAACAAAAAATCATTAAGGACTTATATTATGAAACCATCGAAATAAGATAAACTATATTTATTTAAGAAAGTAAATATAATTACATTAAGTCTGAACATATAATAATTATTATTATTTACGAAGATAATTTTAAAAAAAGAAGTTATGTAGCGGAGTTAAGTCCACCACCACCAGCTCAATTTTTAACGAAAGCAACTATTTAAAGATCTGGGACGGCAATGGTCCGCATCTGCCGGTCCTTGATAGTTGGGCATTTGGCTTTATTGTCATTCTTGCTTTTCTCCGGGCAGAATTTGTGGTGGAAGTGAGGGTTGATTTGAGGTTGAGGATGCTTATAAAGTCTTTTATTATGGTTTTGATTTTTTAGATGACTCGAACACACATCAGATAGGATGCTATTGTTCGATTCCCTTTTTATTTTTAGAATCCATGGCCTGATATCTGAGAGACAGCAGCAATGTGCAGTCCAGATTCTTTGTTTTTCCTCGTGGTTTTTTTTTTTTCCTTTTGGGTTCTTGATCATTCAGAATATGTTAGAAAACCATATGAAAAGATGGGGACCGATCAAATCTTGTGTCCATCACCATTGAAATACTGAATGGTCTCTTCGTCACCTTCATGAGGCTGACAGAGAATTTATTTGTGACTTGATGTATATATCACGAGGTCTTGTTGCTCTATGTCTAAATCGAAACTAATTAATATTTTTTCTTCTTCTTTTTTTGAGGAAAGAATCGAAATTAATCTAATTCAAGTAAATTGTAACTTAATAGCTGAAGTACTCAATTTAAAATTTTAGAAGGAAGGTAACGTACTTATTCAGAGTACGTAATAGGGGGTAAAATCTTGATGTTTGTCTTAATAGTATACCCTATAATTTTAAACAAAGTAAACTGGTCACTTAATTAGTAAAATTATTTGTTAATAGGTAATATACTATGTAACTCCTAATAATTAGTTATGATAACCTATTTATGGTACCGATTATGAATTTGACAATTTTCCAAAAAATCTATATAGATATAAATTTTCAAAATCATTTTATAATGCCATTTCTACCAAAAGTTTTAGTTGATAATAAAGATTGACAAACCTTGGTCCATATGTTTTAAAAAATACTAATCATCACCATATTCTTTACAAATATAAAATTTAGAACGTTACAATAATTTGTATATATGTTAAAGCTTAAACTTGTCTGGTCCTAAAAATCTATACCTATCTCCCAATTGTTCACTCACTGCATTATTGCCATTTCTCCGATGTTATATTTGATAACCCTTTCTCTTCTGTCTTTGTTTCGCTATATTCTTTCTCAAGTTAAAACAAAAATGTTAGGTAATACGACAATGAAAACACTATAATTGGTAGATAAAGAGAACATCAGACCATTAAAAAACTCATCTGTTTGGCATTTTTTTTAGAAAACTTCTAGTTGTAATACTAACTAAACAAATACTCTATTTATATAAAACAATTTATCATTTTCTTAAAATATAAATTATTTTTCGATTTTTTAACAATATTATTTTTATTCTTATAATACATTTATTTATTTATATATTTTTCTTACCTTTTTCATCGTTGCAAAAGAAGAATTATCAATTTTAATGACATATACCTTTAATAATTGAAAACATTTTTAAAATCTTTCTATTTTTTTTTTATCTGCGTAAAAAAGGGCGAAACAATTTATATGTTTTGAACTGATATAAAAACCGTTTCCCCTGTTAACTTTCAAGCAAAAACTGCGAGAAACTTTTTGCATGCTTTAACTAGGTCTGACTGATATCAATGGTAATTGATTTCAAGTGCCAAGCGGAGTGCAATTTGCAAGAACGGGCCAACCCATTTCAACCAGAAGTTCATGCCATGAAGCAATTCAACTGAAAATTTTCGACCAATAATATGGTAGCAACCGTTGTAAGTGGACCAACAATTCTTACAATTCTTTCATGGAAACCTCGTATGCGGATAAGGAGTTTATGCCAATGGCAGAGGGTGCAGTTTAGTTCTGTGAGATCTTGTTGCAAAGATAAGACTACCCGGAGTTCAACCAGCATGGCTGAATTCACCAGAGTCCGAGCGGAAAACGACGATGGAGGTATCAGAGCTTTCGAACAAGAAGGTTTGATTAATGGGTTCTCGAATTTGGCACCTAATCGATTCGAAGCTACCCTTAATAATCTGGTTTGTAAAGTTCAATTTCCTTATTCCTTCTATGAAGCTAAGCATAAAATCAGCTTGAAAATGGCAATTTTAATATTCGTTTGTTCATTTTTGTACTGAGATTTTCTTTATTAAGTGGTTAGGTGTGATTTTAGGTTTGAATAACATCTAAAGTCTCAATGTTTTGAAGCGGGTCTGGGTTTGGTTTCATGCTGGTTCATGTTTGAAATGTCCCTTTTCAAATGACATTTTTTAGCACTATTTTTTTTTTCGGCTCTAACATTTTTCTCTTGTTTTTGAGGTTATTCCTACTTGCAACTACAGAATATGTTTAGTTAGATGGCGTGGTCCTAAAATGCTTGTTGCTCCAATCTCAAGAGAGATATCATATAGAATAATAGAATCAAGGTACAAGATAGGGCTTAATGAATTCGTCCAAAGCATTTGCCCCATAACATTTTTGACTCTGCTTAGCAACATTGCCATATTTCCTGCACATGGAATTGGAATTGGAATGAGCTGCTGCTGCTTTTAATGTTTCTTGAAGGCTGGGTTGGGAAAATATTTACTTATTATATGAAATGCACTACTTTCATGCAGAGCAAGTGGCTGGTGACTGCAGTTTTTGGTGTAATTGTTCTCTGGAGACATGATGCAGAAGCATGGTGGGCGGTTGCAGGTTTTGTTATTAATGCTGGACTATCAACTGTTCTGAAGAGAATACTAGACCAAGAAAGGCCTGTTTCCAACCTTAGATCAGACCCTGGAATGCCATCTTCACATGCCCAAGGCATCTCGTACACAGTCATATTTGCCATCTTATCATGTACATTTTTCTGATCTTGTGCTGAATTAGAAAATAATTATTTTGTGATCACCAAAATGGGTTATCTGTTTCGAATCTCATTTTTAAGTAAAACTTTTTATGGAAATGTCAGCGTTTTATTTTTTAGATGGGTGTAAGGAGTTATATAGAAGACTTACTAGACCAGATTAAGGTTCATAATTCTGCTAACAAAAAAAAATGTATGATCTATGTCAGCACTAGCTTAAATAGTATGTTAAGATGGCTTAGGGTAATACCTCAAAAGCATAAAATATATTTGAATAACTTTTGAGCTGCTCAAAATGACATATAGAAGGAATTTCTTATCTTATGCGTAAGTGTACCTATTAGGAGAAGTGAGCAAAAGAGGTAGACCCATGTCTTAAATTGAGCTCAGCGGGGGGGAAATTTTTCATAGCCATCTCCAAGTAATTCTAGAGTGTGTTTGATGAACAGCGTTGGGCTCTCAGTGCAGAGTTGAAAGAAAAAAAGGCAGTGAACTTGGTCATTCCATCTACTAAACACATTGAATTTGGGCCTTCTTTATTCAAATATGGAACTATTTCTTGAGCTTTCAAGTTTTAGGGACTCGAATTGCATTAACCTGTCTAGAGGATGCCCACTTTGTGCTGCAGTGCCGGATTACAAGAATAGAACTTCTATTGGATTGAGTGACATGATCAGGATTAGTTCTCTGTTAAATGACACAATTGTTTATGACGTCTCATACTGTATCTTTTTAATGGTTTTCCCTTTTCAACTCTCATTTACATAATTCTATGTATTAAGGACTTGATTCGTACTTCAAAAGTTGCAGACTCCATTTCTAGAAGATGGCCGGCCTATGCTGTTAGTTTAGTAAAATGGTTCATATTCTACTGATAAAAATAATATGCAATGGCTTAGGTAGTTTATTGTCATATTGGGGGTTGATTGTTGTGTAATTCTCCCCTTCAACAAATTAATTGACATCATAAACTGATAGAAAGATAATTTTTTTTCCTCCTTGCTGCAGTGGTGCAATGGTTGGGATTGAATGGATTTACAGCAGCGCTAAGTGGGGTTTTTGTTGCACTTGGCTCTTATTTCGTAAGTATCCAACAGAAACTCTCTGATTAAATTGGATGCTTAATTCTTTTTTAAGTTTTTTACTTCGATTGGTTTTTGTTATACCCCTTATGTTATTTGGTCTCTTAAGCCAATATATCAAGAATACCAAAACAATGAAACCTCTAATCAGATGTTAACTAAGTTGAAATTCTGTGAATCTAACTCCAATATCAAGGTGGTGCCGCATGGCATTCTTCTTCTTTTTTATTTATTCCCCCTTCTGTGGGAAGTCTTGAAATGATGTAGAATATGCTTTGTTTGAATGTTGTTTCAAACTTTTAAATTTCAGATGTGTTTATTACAGTGTATTTGTGCTTGCAGTCTTGGCTTCGAGTTTCGCAACAACTTCATACAATCAGCCAAGTAGTTGTGGGTGCTCTGGTGGGAACCAGCTTTTCAATTTTGTGGTTTTGGTCATGGGACTCTATCGTACTAAAAGCATTTGCATCCTACCTGTGGGTTCGGATCGTTGTCGTTCTGGGTGCTGCTATATTTTGTGTGGGCTTTCTTCTATATGTCCTTCGGTACTGGGTTATGGAAACAGTAACTTTGTACATATCTAGAAAATTCTGAGATAGTAATTTGAAATCATACTGGGAACTGTAACATAAATAACCAAAGTAATCTTCTGTTGTTCATTTGATTGCCATTTGTATGTCATGCAGTGAAATGAAAAACCTTCCGAGAGTGTCTTTAGGGCCTCCGCATAAGGTGACAGTAGACACATCACGGGAGCAAGGGGTTAAAACTTAAAGCAGCGTTTTTCAAAGCAACAGGACTTTAACTTTGTGCCTTAGGCATTTAGTGCCGCATGGTATAAAGTGTTGGTCTTTTAACAGTTCCCCCTTGTGAGCGACCAGTTGGTCTCCCTTGTTTCCTTCAGAGATGCAGCAGCCTATGATAATTCCTGTTGGCAAGGAGAATGATTTGTTGTTTAGGAAAACCAAAGCCTACAACAGATCGGCAGGACTTCATTTCAAGGCTTGTACATAACGAACTATCAACTTGAGTCTCTTCATGGTGCATTAATGCTTACAGTCTTCAGCTCGGGAAGCTACCATTCAATCCAGAGTTTTATTTCCTTACTGCTGTGTTGTGCCTTCTCTGATAGTGATGTAGCTGTTGACCGGAAGTAATAAGGGCTTTTTCCTAAATACCCAGCTCGATGGTAATGGCGAAGTTGAGAAGTGCACCAAGAACCAAAATTTACAGCATGCACAATGTCATGCCCATATGCAATTCTGATGTAGAACTATCCCGTCACTATATAATTTACCATTTTTTTTCTAGTTTACTTAGGATTTAATTTACCACTTCCCTTCTTCATTAATCGAGTGGCTCCATACAGACTAACAAGCTATCATTGACTTAGGAATGACTTTGATATCATTGAGAAAACAAAAATTAAATTTAGACAAAACTTCGTTAATCTAAAAGGTAATTTATGCATGAGGAGAGGGTTAATTATTCAAGTCATTATATGAAGTATTTTCTCAATCTAATGACATGAGATTAAATAATTTATATATACATTCAATTCACACTATTAAGTTGATAAGATATATGAACTACTTTGTACTTGAAAGACTCCCCAGAGTCAAAGCATTATGATATGCAACTCAAGGTTGATTAGGTTAAAAAAAAAATGTTGCATTGATATAACTTTAGCTTAATTTGTCGCTCACAAGTGTAGAACTAAAAATTGTGAAAAACAACCTTTAATAGCCAAACATAGTACTGTAATCTCTCTAGAAGGACTTTAGTGGCTCCATTTGCCTATCTTAACAAAAGACAAATCCTATTTAAGGATGTGCTACAACGAGACACCCAAAACCAATCTACCAAATTACTTGACAACTTTCAAGTACCAAAAATACCTATATTTAGACACACCTTGTTATACAACGTGATCAATACCTTATGGAATGGGAAATATATGAAGAAATGAGATAGGAAAAGATGCCCAAATATTAGTTATGCTCAACATTTAGGTGCCTTTAAAGAACTACCACTATATTTTTTCTGAACCCCTCCTCCCTTTTATACACAATTTTTTTTTTATACTAACTTCAAAATAAAATCCATCATTATTTTAGATTTTGTAATATTAAGCGTTTTAATTAAGGAAACAAGTTGCGTTATATTCATATTGTGCTTACTCTTTTGTTCCCTTTTTTTTCTTTGTAAAAAGAAAGATGGGTATCAAACACATCCTCCTTCCTTCATTCAAAAGTGTGCACTGGGTAAATCTTGTGCAAGATACACACATTGCTTAAAAATATTGAATCCTAGTTGACAAGATAAGGATGCTTCCATGAACCAACACCATTAATTTGACATGTTCATTCTGATGGACATTTCTTTATTTTTATAATATATATATATATATATATATATATTAAAATTTGGTAGCAAGGTCGATGGATGCAAAATTTGAATCCCCCCCCCCCCACCACTCCTAGGTCTCCTTGTACTTGCAGTAGGCCTGGAAAGTTGGTAACATAATACTTCCAACATCAAATGTGACTCTGCCTACAACCCTTGTCTTTGCAAACTTTGACTGGGTATCAGTCGTCAGGGTCAGACTGAGTAAGCCCTCCCCTTTTCTTTTCTTTTTCACTTTTTTATTTTATTTTATACCACCATGGTCACCTATTGATTCATTTTCCTGCGATATGTTTCCGACATCACTATTTCATTTCCTAATTTTAAGATAATTTCTAGAAGTCATGAACAATTTCAGAGGGTCCCCAGTTCCAAATTAATGGTATCCATTCATATTCATCCCATAATTTCGGCAGACTCATCACTGAGCATATTGTACTCTCTATATCACTATCTTATACAAAGAGGAGGGGGAAAAAAAAAAGAAAAAGAAGAAACCAAGAGAAAGAAAGAAACAGAAAGTGCAAAGGAAAAAAGCATTAATGGAGTGGAGGAGAATCTGCAGCCAGTGAAAGTATTTTTATGCTTTGTGGGCTTTTATATCTTTATCTAAGGTGGAAGGTAAAGAAAGAGGAGGAAAGGAAACTGATTTTCGACGTACGATTTTGAAAGTGATTTGGGATTCTCAAATAGAAAAAAGATCTTTTAAAACCCCCAATTCAAACTCGCTTGCCTGTAAAGTCCTCCGAGAATATTTATTAAGGCAATGAGAGCCCCTCACCTTCTAGTTTTAATGACTTAATAATAGGGATGGAAGGAAAAATATAAAATTTGAAAACAAATTATAAAAAATATGTGTATTGGAGGATAATGTTCTAAATTTTGGAAAGATCTTATTTCTTAATTTTCTAAATCATATGTTCTAAATGATAATTAAGAATTTAAATAAGTAATCATATATTTTTATTATTAATGTAGTCAGTAATGAGACAATATGAGTTAATGAATGTCAATTTATAAAATTAAATGAAATTGTTTTGGTAAAAAATATAAATTATTTGACTAAGAATTACTCAAATCAAAATTGTTTCTTTGTTTTATTGAAATCCTCCTTATTCTTTCTTGTAAGTATTACTCTATCTCTAAGAATATTTTTGGTTACCAAGATAATATTGAAAAGCATTAATAAAATAGACTTATATTATGGAGAACAAAAAAATCATTAAGGACTTATATTATGAAACCATGGAAATAAGAAAAACTATATTTATTTAAGAAAGTAAATATTACATTAAGTCTGAACATATAATAATTATTATTATTTATGAAGATAATTTTTAAAAAAGAAGTTATGTAGCGGAGTTAAGTCCACCACCACCAGCTCAATTTTTAACGAGAGCAACTATTTAAAGATCTGGAACGGCAATGGTCCTTGATTGTTGGGCATTTGGCTCTATTGTCATTCTTGCTTTTCTCCGGGCCGAATTTGTGGTGGAAGTGAGGGTTGATTTGAGGTTGAGGATGCTTATAAAGTCTTTGATTATGGTTTTGATTTTTTAGATGACTCGAACACACATCAGATAGGATGCTATTGTTCGATTCCCTTTTTATTTTTGGAATCCATGGCCTGATACATGAGAGACAGCAGCAATGTGCAGTCCAGATTCTTTGTTTTTCCTCGTGGTTTTTTTTCCTTTTGGGTTCTTGATCATTCAGAATATGTTAGAAAACCATATGAAAAGATGGAGACCGATCAAATCTTGTGTCCATCACCATTGAAATACTGAATGGTCTCTTCGTCACCTTCATGAGGCTGACAGAGAATTTATTTGTGACTTGATGTATATATCACGAGGTCTTGTTGCTCTATGTCTAAATCGAAACTAATTAATCATTTTTCTTCTTTTTTTTTTGAGGAAAAAATTGAAATTAATCTAATTCAAATAAATTGCAACTTAATAGCTGAAGTACTCAATTTAGAATTTTAGAAGGAAAGGTAACGTACTTATTCAGAGTAATAAGGCGGAAAATCTTGATGTTTTTCTTAATAGTATACCCTATAATTTTAAACAAAGTAAACTGGTCACTTAATTAGTAAAATTATTTGTTAATAGGTAATATACTATGTAACTCCTAATAATTAGTTATGATAACCTATTTATGGTTGTGTTTTTAAGAAATGGTTTTAAGGATATTGTCATTGGATCCAAAAATTTCATAAATTGTACTTCCTCCATCATCAGAAAACTTTTTACTTAGACACAAACAAAATTCTTCATGAGTTAGCTCTTATTTATTATGTATTGAAAATAAGAAAGAAAAAAAATTGTTTTAAATTGAAAAAAATATAAAGGTTTTGTTTTGAAAATAAAAAAGAAGTGACAGATGAAATGAAAATAAATAAGGATAATATTAAAAATTAATAATGAAATATCCATAAAAATATATAAAACTACTTATATTTTGAGATAAGAAAAAAAAATGATCTAATAGACTTATATTTTGGATGAGAGACTAATAAATATGTTGCTTATACTCTTTGTATCATTGACAAGTTCAAGTTTCATTCTAATTCACATTTTCAATTGATGCATTTTTAATGGATAAAGCCAATGTAAAAAAAAGTTTATAACTTATTAAGAACACGTTAAAATAATATATATTTATATTGAAAAGAAAAATTTAATCTCACTTTTAACAATTATTTTAACTTTTTTTGAGATATAGATTGTGTATCATAGATGCTCTAAATTCCAACAAACCCATCGTTGACCATAGGGGAAAGTGAAGGCATAGGGAAATCCTATAAATCTTGGCCTCAATCGTACTCACATTTACAAATGGAGTGTCACTAACTCAATATAAAAGTAAATGAATATGTGAGATCAGACGGCTTAGAATTGCCCATATTCCATTTTCTGAATAATGGCAACCCTAGATGAGGGGATCTTTTGGCGCACTTTACTAGCCTTAGAGGATGATAGTGTTCAGCTTCTTTGAGTCCATCTTACCAAAAATAGATGCACCAAATTCTTTAGATATTTATGCAAGTCGAGGTATTGTGAAATTGAATTACCAGAGAAAAAAGATCGGGGTATTGGGGCCTTAAGGGCTCCATATTCCATTTGTACTCTCAAATCCATTATCCATGATAGTGGGCTCCTGGCTTCTAGATCTGTGGACCACTTCTCTTGAATAGCTCCAGAATGAATATTCAATAAGTCCAAATAAATTGGGTTGGAGCCTGGAGCCAAGTGACGAATGCTTCGGTCCACCAAATATGAGGGAAATAATTTCCAAACCAAATATATGTTCAATGTTCATAACCAAAGTTATGAAATTCTATGCGTCAATTTGGAGAAAATTCTTTTGTAGTCAAGCCATGTAAATGTTGTTAGTTAACATGGTGAGGTTTTAGTATTTTTCTCAAATGTAAATTAATTCTTGTAGGATCCTAAATAAATGAGCTAAATCGTATTTTTTGTAGGATTAATTTTTAAATTTGTTATAACCGATTTAGAATTATAAAAATCTGGAAAATAAGCAAATTCAGCTTCTTCTACATTTTTACTTTTTTCAAATTTTGTAATATATCTTCTATTTTGAATTTCATAATATTAGTATATTTTTACCTTTTCAACTTTGATAACATATTTTTTATTTTGAATTTTATATTATCAGTACTTTTTTATTTTTGATCATTTTGACTATATTTTGCCAACATTATAGAAAATCGATGACTAATATTTTTATGAGCGTAAAAATATCATTTTCATAAGCATGGATTGACAAAAAAAAAAACTTCAATATGAAGAAGAAAACAGGAAGGAAGGAGGAGAAAAGAAAAAAAAAACTAGAATTAACAAATGATCAAATTTGTTCATAAAAATGACATATATGTTCTCATAAAAATGTGAATTATTAAATTTACATAATATTGATAAAAAAATGATCAGATTCATCAAATATGAAAAATAAAAAAATACTTGTACGGTAAAATTAAAAATAGAAAATATATTATCAAAATTAAAAAATATAAAAAAGTACTAGTATTATAAAATTCAAAATGAAAAATATGTTATAAAAGTTAAAAAAAGTAAAATAGTACCCATTATGAATTTGACAATTTTCCAAAAAATCTATATAGATATAATTTTTCAAAAACATTTTATAATGCCATTTCTACCAAAAGTTTTAGTTGATAATAAAGATTGACTAACCTCTGGTCCATATGTTTAAAAAAATACTAATCATCACCATATTCTTTACAAATATAAATTTTAGAACGTTACAATAATTTGTACATATTTTAAAGCTTAAACTTGTCTGGTCCTAAAAATTTATACCTATCTCCCAATTGTTCACTCACTGTATTATTGCCATTTCTCCGATGTTACAATTGATACCCCTTCCTCTTCTGTCTTTGTTTCGCTATATTCTTTCTCAAGTTAAAACAAAAATGTTAGGTAATACGACAATGAAAGCACTATAATTGGTAGATAAAGAGAACATCAGACCATAAAAAAAAATCATCTGTTTGGCATTTTTTTTAGAAAACTTCTAGTTGTAATACTAACCAAACAAATACTCTTTTTGTATAAAACAATTTATCATCGTCTTAAAATATATATTATTTTTCGATTTTTTAAAAATATTTTTTTATTCTTATAATACATTTATTTATTTATATATTTTTATTACCTTTTTCATCATTGCAAAAGAAGAACTATCAATTATAATGACATATACCTTTAATAATTGAAAACATTTTTAAAATCATTTTTTTTATCTGCGTAAAAAAGGGCGAAACAATTTATATGTTTTGAACTGATATAAAAACCGTTTCCTTGTTAACTTTCAAGCAAAAAGTGCATGAAACTTTTGGCATGCTTTAACTAGGTCTGACTGATATCAATAGTAATTGATTTTAAGTGCCAAGTGCAGTGCAATTTGCAAGAACGGGCCAACCCATTTCAACCAGAAGTTCATAGCCATGAAGCAATTCAACTGAAAGTTGTCGACCAATAATATGGTAGCAGCCGTTGTAAGTGGACCAACTATTCTTACAATTCTTTCATGGAAACCTCGTATGCGGATTAGGAGTTTAGGCCAGAGGCAGAGGGTGCAGTTTAGTGCTGTGAAATCTTGTTGCAAAGATAAGACTACCCGGAGTTCAACCAGCATGGCTGAATTCACCAGAGTCCGAGCGGAAAACGACGATGGAGGTATCAGAGCTTTCGAACAAGAAGGTTTGATTAATGGGTTCTCGAATTTGGCACCTAATCGATTCGAAGCTACCCTTAATAATCTGGTTTGTAAAGTTCAATTTCCTTATTCCTTTTATGAAGCTAAGCATAAAATCAGCTTGAAAAGGGCAATTTTAATATTCGTTTGTTCATTTTTGTACTGAGATTTTCTTTATTAAGTGGTTAGGTGTGATTTTAGGTTTGAATAACCTCTAAAGTCTCAATGTTTTGAAGCGGGTCTGGGTTTGGTTTCATGCTGGTTCATGTTTGAAATGTCCCTTTCCAAATGACATTTTTTAGCACTATTTTTTTTTTCGGCTCTAACATTTTTCTCTTGTTTTTGAGGTTATTCCTACTTGCAACTATAGAATATGTTTAGTTAGAAGGCGTGGTCCTAAAATGCTTGTTGCTCCAATCTCAAGAGAGATATCATATAGAATAATAGAATCAAGGTACAAGATAGGGCTTAATGAATTCGTCCAAAGCATTTGCCCCATAACATTTTTGACTCTGCTTAGCAACATTGCCATATTTCCTGCATATGGAATTGGAATTGGAATGAGCTGCTGCTGCTTTTAATGTTTCTTGAAGGCTGGGTTGGGTTATATAATGTCAAAATTTCAGATGCCTGTCAAATTCATTCCATGCTTTTGTTTCTCGTTTTAATTGATGTTGTTTCAAGTATCTTCTTGAACAGATTTTATCCTCCCTATTTGTTATTTTTTTTATCAAGTTCTAAGGCACCAATTTTAAGGTCTATTCTGACAATTGAACTTAGACTGCTGCTTTTCTTTCAGATTTTAGGAAAAATATTTACTTATTATATGAAATGCACTACTTTCATGTAGAGCAAGTGGCTGGTGACTGCAGTTTTTGGTGTACTTGTTCTCTGGAGACATGATGCAGAAGCATTGTGGGCGGCGGCCGGTTCTGTTATTAATGCTGGACTATCAACTGTACTGAAGAGAATACTAGACCAAGAAAGGCCTGTTTCCAACCTTAGATCAGACCCTGGAATGCCATCTTCACATGCCCAAGCCATCTCGTACACAGTCATATTTGCCATCTTATCATGTACATTTTTCTGATCTTGTGCTGAATTAGAAAATAGTTATTTTGTGATCATCAAAATGGGTTATCTGTTTCGAATCTCATTTTTAAATAAAACTTTTTATGGAAATGTCAGTGTTTTATTTTTTAGATTGGTGTAAGGAGTTATATAGAAGACTTACTAGACCAGATTCAGGTTAATAAATCTGCTAACAAAAAAAATGTATGATCTATGTCAGCACTAGCTTAAATAGTATGTTAAGATGGCTTAGGGTAATACCTCAAAAGCATAAAATATATATGAATAACTTTTGAGCTGCTCAAAATGACATATAGAAGGAATTTCTTATCTTATGCGTAAGTGTACCTATTAGGAGAAGTGAGCAAAAGAGGTAGACCCATGTCTTAAATTGAGCTCAGCGGGGGGAAATTTTTCATAGCCATCTCCAAGTAATTCTAGAGAGTGTTTGATGAACAGCGTTGGGTTCTCAGTGCAGGGTTGAAAGAAAAAAAGGCAGTGAACTTGGTCATTCCATCTACTAAACACATTGAATTTGGGCCTTCTTTAGTCAAATATGGAACTATTTCTTGAGGTTTCAAGATTTAGGGACTCGAATTGCATTTAGAAAATAGGTCAAGCAGATTTCGTACCAGAAACCTTTTTACTGATAGGTAGTACCATGGTTACTATATGGAGTTAGACAAAATTAGAACCTGTGTAGAGGATGCCCACTTTGTGCTGCAGTGCCGGATTACAAGAATAGAACTTCTATTGGATTGAGTGACATGATCAGGATTAGTTCTCTGTTAAATGACACAATTGTTTATGACGTCTCATACTGTATCTTTTTAATGGTTTTCCCTTTTCAACTCTCCTTTACATAATTCTATGTATTAAGGACTTGATTCGTACTTCAAAAGTTGCAGACTCCATTTCTAGAAGATGGCCGGCCTATGCTGTTAGTTTAGTAAAATGGTTCATATTCTACTGATAAAAATAATATGCAATGGCTTAGGTAGTTTATTGTCATATTGGGGGTTGATTGTTGTGTAATTCTCCCCTTCAACAAATTAATTGACATCATAATCTGATAGAAAGATAATTGTTTATCCTCCTTACTGCAGTGGTGCAATGGTTGGGATTGAATGGATTTACAGCAGCGCTAAGTGGGGTTTTTGTTGCACTTGGCTCTTATTTCGTAAGTATCCAACAGAAACTCTCTGATTAAATTGGATGCTTAATTCTTTTTTATGTTTTTTACCTGGATTGGTTTTTGTTATACCCCTTATGTTATTTGGTCTCTTAAGCCAATATATCAAGAATACCAAAACAATGAAACCTCTAATCAGATGTTAACTAAGTTGAAATTCTGTGAATCTAACTCCAATATCAAGGTGGTGCCCTATGGCATTCTTCTTCTTTTTTATTTATTCCCCCTTCTGTGGGAAGTCTTGGAATGATGTAGAATATGCTTTGTTTGAATGATGTTTCAAACTTTAAATTTCAGATGTGTTTATTACAGTGTATTTGTGCTTGCAGTCTTGGCTTCGAGTTTCGCAACAACTTCATACAATCAGCCAAGTAGTTGTGGGTGCTCTGGTGGGAACCAGCTTTTCAATTTTGTGGTTTTGGTCATGGGACTCTATCGTACTAAAAGCATTTGCATCCTACCTGTGGGTTCGGATCGTTGTCGTTCTGGGTGCTGCTATATTTTGTGTGGGCTTTCTTCTATATGTCCTTCGGTACTGGGTTATGGAAACAGTAACTTTGTACATATCTAGAAAATTCTGAGATAGTAATTTGAAATCATACTGGGAACTGTAACATAATTAACCAAAGTAATCTTCTGTTGTTCATTTGATTGCCATTTGTATGTCATGCAGTGAAATGAAAAACCTTCCGAGAGTGTCTTTGGGGGTTCCGCAAAAGGTGACAGTAGACACATCAAGGGAGCAAGGGGTTAAAGCTTAAAGCAGCGTTTTTCAAAGCAACAGGACTTTAACTTTGTGCCTTAGGCATTTAGTGCCGCATGGTATAAAGTGTTGGTCTTTTAACAGTTCCCCCGTGTGAGCGACCAGTTGCTCTCCCTGGTTTCCTTCAGAGATGCAGCAGCCTATGATAATTCCTGTTGCCAAGGAGAATGATTTGTTGTTTAGGAAAACCAAAGCCTACAACAGATCGGCAGGACTTCATTTCAAGGCTTGTACATAACGAACTATCAAGTTGAGTCTCTTCATGGTGCATTAATGCTTACAGTCTTCAGCTCGGGAAGCTACCATTCAATCCAGAGTTTTAGTTCCTTACAGCTGTGTTGTGCCTTCTCTGATAGTGATGTAGCTGTTGACCGGAAGTAATAAGGGCTTTTTCCTAAATACCCAGCTCGATGGTAATGGCGAAGTTGAGAAGTGCACCAAGAACCAAAATTTACAGCATGCACAATGTCATGTCCATATGCAATTCTGATGTAGAACTATCCCAGTTAATGTAGGGTTATAAAGAACCTTTTTGCCATAGTCAATGAAATCTCGTCAGTATTTCTATTTGGAGGTCAAAGCAACCGGAAGAACAGACTTCTCGTAATTAGCAATCAGATGAGTATTTTCAATTCCCCCATTCTGCTATGGGAACTTGATGGTAAAGCATTTGCTGAACACCTTCTAATCCTCGATATCCTGGAGAGAAGGAATATCCAGAACCAAAGATTGCACTCCGGGAGCTAATGAGTCCAGAATGCTGATCATTTCTTCAGACTGAGCATGAAACCGATCACCAGAAACAAATGTAGAAATCTGACCCTTAGCCTTAGTCCATGACCATCCTGGCTCCTTAGTGATACCTTTTGATTTCATGAGCTTCCATGCATCCGCTGCTTCTTTCCATTTCCCTCTCGAAGCATATATGTTGGCCAGGATTACATGAGTTGCCGCACAATTAGGATTTAACTTCAGAACCTGTTCTGCAGCACGTCTTCCAAGCTCAACATCACCGTGTAATCTAGACGCTCTCAACAGAGTTGTCCAAACAACATCATCTTGCTCAAATGGCATACTCTTGATCATCTTCTCTGCTTCGTGTAATCTTCCAGCTCTGCAGAGGAGATCAATCATGCAGCCATAATGTTCTTTAGAAGGATTTATTTTGTACTCCGCCCTCATTAAGTTGAAATAATGATGGCCAAGGTCAACAAATCCAACATGACTGCATGCACTAAGAACGCCAATAAAGGTCACAGTATCTGGTATTAGACCAACTTTGGGTAGTTTTTCAAATAAACTTATAGCTTCATGACTGTACCCATGTTCAGCATACCCATTAATCATGGCTGTCCAAGATATGATATCATCATTCTCTCCTGTTAAAAATATTTTTGAGGCTTCTTCAATACTTCCACACTTAGAGTACAAATTTATTAAAGCACTTCGAATCACAGTTCTATGATCCAATCGAATAGTAACAAGGAGAGCATGGAGTTGCTTTCCTTGATCAAGGATTGCCATATTTGCACATGCACTTAGTACAGTAACTAGTGCAAATTCAGTAGGCTTTGGCCCTTCCCTTCGCATCCAAGACAGAAGCTCAAAAGCTTCCTTACCAGAACCTCCCTGAGCATACCCTGCTATCATTGTGCTCCAAGTAACAATATCCCTTGTTCTCATCCCATTGAACAATAGTGAAGCTGAATCTAACTGTCCACATTTTGAATAAACAGTAATCAGGGAATTCACTACTGATAGTGAATCAGCATAACCAACATGCAGAACATGTGCATGCAACTGTTCACCCCAATCAAGTCTTAAAAGATTTGCACAACCAGAGAGCACCGCTGCAAATGTAAACCCATTAGCAATTACATTTGATTCTCTCATATGCAAGAACATTTGGATCCCCAAAGGCTCTTGGCCCATCTGAACATAAGTTGCAATAATAGTTGTCCATGAAACCACATCCTTCGTACCCATCTTCTCAAACAGGTGCAATCCATAATTCAATTTCCCACACTTATTGTACAATGTGGCAAGACTATTAGCTACATAAGAGGTGACATCAAAGCCTTTCTTTATTGCATGGGAATGTATCTCTCTTCCATAATTCAGGTCACCCAAATCTGCACATGCCTTCAATGCAATTGCCAAAGTATATGAGTCATAAGCTATCCTTTCTCTCCACATTTCAGCAAAATACATCAAACCCTCCTCATTATAACCAGCACGAACAAGTCCAGTAATAATAGCAGTCCAAGAAATTACATTTCTCGAAGGCATCTCACCAAATAGTCTACAACTTTCCCATACTCGATTAATTTTCATATACATATCAACCAATGCACTCCCTACGAAAACAGAGTTGACAAAGCCAGTTTTTACACAGTACCCATGAAGAGACTTTCCATATTCCTCTCTCGTGCTGATTCCACAAGCCTTCAAAGCAAGGCTAAGCATGAAAGGATCCACTTGGATATTAGGCTCAATCCAAACCTTGGAAAACAAATTCAATGCTTCCAACATATCAAATGCATTGACATAGCCTGCAATTATATTGGTCCATGAAACTTCATCTCTATTAGGCAATTTATCAAACAACTTCCGTGCATCTTGCAAATGCCCTGTTTTGACAAGATCTTTCAACCTGGCGTTGATTTCAAGCATATACAACTGCAGGCCGTCAGGGGTTTGGTGAACCGAGACATCTTCGCTCTCCCCCAGAGCCAAGAAGTTTCTGGAAGCCGCATGGGCAGTGCTTGATGCTGCATAGAGCCTTCTTATGCAAGGTTGAACTCTCACCAGTAAGACCATGAAAATGAAATTATTTGAAGCAAAAATCATTTTTTTCCGCCGTTTTTATTAAGTTATTTATCAGGGACTACTGGATTCGGATTTCGGAGTTCGGACTATGGAGCCCAAAAAGTACTCCAAATTCACTGGGCTATCTTCCTAATGGATTCAGCCTACTGGCCTACTTGGCTAGGCAAGGCTGTATTCCTGTTTTCTTTTGAATTAAGTACTTAAAAATAATCGAAAAACTTTACATTTGATTTAATATAAAAAATTAATAAAAAACTTTTAATTATGATTATATTAAATAGTATTTTTTTAAAAAAATATTTTAAATTCAGACAATTCAAAATATAAAAAAAATTTAGATGAAAAGTAATTTTTAACTTTTAAATGTCATCTAGGCATTTTCATTCTTCACAATTCACATTTATCCTTAGAATTACACCATTTTTGCTTCTTTTTTTTTGGATGGACTTAGCATTTACACTTTCAGTTTCCTATATTATTTCATTTGAAGTGTTTATTTTATCATAATAGCCGCTGATTACCCTGTGTCTTGGTAGTAGATGTCAGAAAATTATTACTTGGAACTTGGAAGGGTGGCAAGACATTAAAGCTCAAATAAAAATACTTTTGAGGATATGAGAAAAAAATAAAAGAACAGCTTTACAATTTTCGAAAGAAGCAGTTGTCGTCTACCAGAAATTGAAGATTTTCCCATTAGATTTTTTTTAATAACATTTCTTAATCAAAATAAGTAAATAAAATAATCAGAAGCCACAGCCCAGCCTTCAACGAGATTAAGAAATCTCTTCATAACATAATTTTCCTTCTATTGAAAATGTAAAATAGTCTCCCTCCTGGATGAACAGCATTCATCTCTAAGAGAGATTCTATGGAAAAACATTACTATGGCATTTTGCCTCATACATGATACAACTTCTAGTATGTGTCCATGATATGTGGCAACAACAGAACTTATGTATAGCCAGCCATACGGAGGCTACCATGACTAGTTTCCAATGTGCCTACCCCTGTCCCTAGTGCCCCTTTGTGTTCTTCTAGCAGCCCTTGCTCTCCTCCACCTATCCATATTCCACATTCTGGCAAATATCTTTTGAATCAGGTGAAGTTTACGCGATTGCTGAGCAATTACATTTGCAGTTGATGGGCTCTGGCTTAGGATTATGTCATATCCATCCCGGAAAGAATCCATGCCTTCAACTAGAAGTTGCCAGAATAGGCCTCCAGCTGCTGGACCGCCATGTTTTGCAGATGAATATATCTTGAAATATACATTGTTGAAAAGGGCATCCCTCTGGTAAGAGCTAAAACCACTGTCCTTCCAAGATTTTCCAAATTCTGTCACGAGTAGAGGCTTCTGAAGCATGTATTGAGCATCTTGGAAGTGTGTCTCAAGCCATGTGCTCATAAAAGAGAGCTGGTCTTGTTCATTTGAGTTTGAAAGCCTGAAAATGCAACAAAGTTTCAAGAAAACATTTCAAGATTAACCCAACAAATTCAGTTGCAGTGTGAAATTTACCATATATCTGGATAGGAGTGAACTGTTGCAAAATCGATTCCAGGAACACGGTTGTTTGCAATGAAATCAGTTCCTATGTTAAATCCAGGATTTAGATGTGTCCTCTGAGGTGTTGTTTGTCCATAAAATCCTTCCAAACCAGCTTCTAGCAAATGGTTTCTGTCTATTGATTTTACATCGGAAGCCATTTCCATAATCCAGGCCTGCCAGACAGGAAGAGAAACAAATTTTGTAACTGCTTAGGTAAAACAGTTTCAACTACATTTTTGTTAAGTCTCCACTCTCCAATAAACAGTGGTAACATTAACATTGGAACGTTCTTATAAGTGCCCAAATTTGGTTGAAGCTAGGTGGGCCAATCACTCTAAAAGCGCTTTAAATTCCTTCGTGGTTTTAACCCGTTGGAGACTACTACCATAGGTTATATAATATGCTTGTTCAGAAGCCTAAAATCTTAAATCACCTTTCTCAGTAGTCTAGCGGATGAAACTTAGTTCTCCCTGCCTAATGCGAAGTGCAGATCCCAAGATTTCATACAGATACTTTAAAATCAAGATGGATGAGAAGACAAAAGGATAATGATAAGTGCAGGGATATAGCATGGCTACCTGAATGGTCCTCCCTGATGGATCAGAGGTGCATCTGGGCTCATTCATCAGCTCCCATGCCATAATAGTAGGGTCATTCTTGTAGAGGACTCCAGTGAATGTATTATATCTGTTAAGAACAGTCTGCACAAAAAAAATATGTTATGAACAGCACATCTCATGCTAATAAAGAAACAGGACAGGAACAAAGCATCTTTGAAGACCAGCTACCAAATGTGGATGACATCATCTTCAATATTAGAACACATGTTTATCGCACAATGTTTACTGTTTTTCCTTATGTTTTCTATTTATATGAAGAACAAGCTAGGGACAATGCATCTTCACCATAATAGCTTTTCTATTGATGTAACTTTGCTGATCAGCCCATCATTTGCTGGAGCAATGTTGTAAACCATTCTTTGATCATTTATATACATTTACATTTTGATCAAAAAAAAAGAAACAGGACAGGAAGGGAGTATTTGACAGCAGAATGAAAAGGTGAAGCAATTGCCAAAGTGTTTAGTCACTCACCCTTAAATGGTTTTTGTAGAATCCCTTCACAACAGAGTTTCTAAAGAAATCATCATCAGAGGTGAGGTACTGCCCTTGGCTTCTAGCCCAGTTCACATACTGTTTCTTTCCTCCAAAACTTTCATAGTTATTCGCCAAGCTCAAAATAAGCTTAATTCCATATCTTCTGGCCTCAGCTATAACAAAATCCAATCCCTTCAAAAATTCAAACCCATCATAGAACATTTAAATAAAAACTCACCGAGGAAAAGGAAAAATATGGACAAGGAAAGGAATGAAAATCTGGCTAATCACTGTTATCTTGAAGAGATACCTTAAACATTTGCTCATTGTAAGAGCCAGGTGCATACTGTAATGGCCTGTACCCTCCATCACTAAATGCCCAAGTTCTTGCAACTGTGAGGCCATGGCTGGTAGCTTCACGAAATGCAGCCGAAACTTTATATCTTTGAGATGGGTCAGAACCCATATACATCAACCAGTAGGCATTGAAGCCATTGGCAAAGTAAGGACTACCATTCAACATGAAATGGGTTCCTCTAGTAGTGATGAAGCCATTCCCTGCCTCAACTTGAACAAGAAAGCATTCTTCTTGGACCAAAAGAACAAGAAATAGGGCCACTACTAAATGCTTCATTTCACACTCTCTTTTCCTGCCTACTCTCTAGTCTCGATCCAGGCAAAATGGTTTCTTGTATTTGGACCAATGCTACAAACAAGAAATAGAAGAAAAAGAAAAAAAGAGCACTCTAGAAACTGAAGAAACGAATCTGGGGTGTATAAAAAATTTGTCCTAAAGCATGAAGAAAAAGAGGGCTATGTCCTACCATGACAAGAAAAGGGCTAATAACAGTAAACTCTCTTTATGGAAAATTAGAAAAGAAATTGTTTTCCAAAAGCAGAACTCCAAATTGGAGAATTTATATAAATTTTGATTATTTAGCCAAATCATAATTGTGTTTTGGAATTTTGAGTATCATATCATATCTTACATGGCCATCAAGAAGTACCTTGTCAATAGTCAGACAGTTTATATTTTGAGGAACCTAATAGAGATTCCTTATTTAGTATTTCTCTATTGTCTCACTTTCATAATCCTAATCTATCCATCCTGTGCTTGTGGTCGAGAATTTTTGTAGGATTCTGAAAAATTTCCAATCTGCTATAATCCAAATATCACAAAGCAATAAGAGAACCACCGACAGCTATATAATCAAATGAATTCTTCTTTCAAATCCTGACTAAAATGAAATTAGAAGTCCCCCCAACTCAAGGGATGGATTGAAGACCTCTTATTCAAAGTACGGAATGTGTCCTCGGATATCATATCAGTAAGTTGAGATTAGAAAGGCACAATGGTTGGTACAATAGTAACTAACTAACACTGATATCTGGGCCGTGAAGGTGGGATTATTTTGATGACAATTGAGATTTGTGTATTTTGAGATTCTTGCAGTATATAATTGATCGTGAACGTCCCACATTGCGTTATCTAGTATAATTAGTAAAGATTTGAAAGGAACAAATACTACAACGGCATCAATAAAAGCAAATAAAGATTATGGCATGGTGGTGGATGGGTGAATAATAAATAAAGTCATGTGGGTGAGTTATAATTGGGGACTTTAGAAAACAAAAATGAAGGACTACTCTTTCCTGTCAACTATGAAACGGGAAAAAGAAGTAAAATCATTTGGCATTGCCGTTAACTTTTCTGCTGTTACTAGTTTTCAAAATAGTAATGTACAAGTATATAAAGTGGTAAGTCATTTTTTATAAGTTGTAAATTATAAAATATTTTATAACTTTTTAAGTATGTTTGATAATTTGTTTTCAATATTAATTATTGAATCTTCTGTTTATAAATCAGACCTTACACTCAATGATAATTTTTTATTCATGATTCAATGATGTTTGAACTTCTAATGGAAGATTGGGTCGTTTTTGAAGGAATGCTGAAGTTGGGATCGGATTATTTCTCATATATCTAAAATTAATCATGCGAGTTGAATATCGATTCGCACCTAAATAGACCTAGTATTTGATAGTTTTTTTCATTTCATTTACTCTAATTGAGTTAGGATTATCTTATTATGTTCTTTGTAATCATTGTTACCTCTTTTCTAAACCTAATTCTTGATCTTATATTATAATATTTTTTGATTTCTTGTATCGGTGAGTTTGAGAGGAGTCACTGGAAGTTTTTATTAAAAGTGTAATAAATCTAATATAGTGAGAGAGTGATCGATTGAATAATGTGAAGTAGATATAGTCAAACTATGTAATTTTATGGTGTTATTTACCACTTTCGCTACATTCATATATTTGCAATGTTAACTATCTAAGGCTAAAATTAATTTTATTTATAATCTCTTTTCTTATTCCTTTTATGTTTCTCAAGAATTAACTTTCATTTCTCTTCATTTTTTCTTTTTCTTAATACAAAACCGTTCTTCCCTCTCCAACTATTTATTATTCTTTTATTCCAAAGACATAAGTTTTTTTTCTCTTATAACTAGACCAAATAAATAAATATATTATCGTAACTAAAATACTTATATGGAATTATTTCTAACATCCTATAAAAAGATATAGGAAGGAGTACTATTGCATTTTTATTCAAAATTGTAAAGCAAACGAAAAACATAACTTAATTAGCCCCAAACCCTGCAATAATGTGTAACACCTAAGGCAGTAAATGATAAATTCAGTCGGTTCTTGGCTCCATACCATTCACCGGCAGACGCGGCGGCAAAGCTATGGATTTGAGGTTGGGAATCTGGACAAGATGACCAATGCACGTGAAGGAAGTTGAGATATACTATCAGTATACAGTAGTTACTCTCATACCATTCAATGCATGGGTAAACCGGAAATTGCCGGTGTTCTTAAACATCATTTTCTTCATCCATTTCCTCGGTCCTATATGTCCTTTCAATAATCACGTACTAACAAAGAACAATCTTACTCATTTGTTTGCTTGTGGTCTTAACCTTTCTACAAGTATCCTTAAATGTGAATAAAGACTTTAAATACTTTGCTCAAAATTAGAATATTATGTAGAGTATAAACTTAGATAAAGTATTTGCTCAAACAAGATTAGAAAAGATTTATATTTAGAGTCAGACTGTTTTTCGTGAGAAGTTGGAAAAACTAGAGATTTTTACATAAATAAACCTATTTTGATCAATGAAATTCAAAGAGTAAATGAAAGACTTTCGTAATTAAAAGTATCATTTGTCGTGAGAAAATGGAAAAACTAGAGATTTTTACATAAATAAACTTATTTTGATCAATGAAATTCAAATAGTAAATGAAAGACTTTCGTAATTAAAAGTATCGTTTTAAAACTTCTCATTTCAATACATCACTTTGAATTTCATTAATAAAAATAAAGACACTTAGGTAAAAAGCTCGAAAAAGTAGTTGAAAATCAAGAGTTTGTATTATGGAGTATTTCACCATATATTATCTGGGAGAGGATGTGATCTTCCATTCTTTCTACAGAGAGGGTTTGCCGACTGCCTTTGCATTTTGGAGTGTCGTTTTTGTCCCTCAAAAGGGTAATTGTTTTGGGGGCACATTTATTGGCGAGATGAGCGGAGACATGTGGCGTGCTGTATCCGCCCCAAACAAATTGACCAATCTAATTTCCTGCAGGTCCCCATCGGCATTTGTCACCAACTACCTAACCAAAGAAACTAAACTTAATGACAACTTCCTATAATTAATGATTTCCATACTTTAGAAAGGTGGTAGTGTCTTAGTGATATTTGGCTCAATTTGAGCAAATCAATGAGCCCAATAGTTTCTCAATAACTCTTTTTTTTTTAAAATTGAAAAACAAATACATTAAGAAGATAATTACATAAGAAGAGAAGTCATTATACTATTAAACTGCAACTGTATAAGATAATTGCATACTATTAATGATCTTCAAGAGAATGCAATGTAAGTTATAGTAGTATAATTTACAAACTTGATCAAATTTTTTGAAAATCAAACTTATATACTTTGCAAATCCATAGTAGTATAACTCCCTGATTGCTCCTTGTTCGTGGCTGAGGAAGTCACTAGTTTTTTTTTTTTTTTTTGATAATTGAGGAAGTGACAAGTCAAAAAAGAGAACAGAGCCTCAAATTATCCAGACTCCTTTTCTTTTAATATATACCGCTTTCTTGTTTTCCCCGTCCATCGGGCCACAGAAAAAAGCACTCGAGACAAGAAACACCCTATATTCCGGGTTTTATTTTTTACAATGAACAGATCTTCACTTTTTACATGAATATATTTTTCAAAAATATCATCTTTAATTTAATTCAAAATATTTATAATTCATTAACTAATAAATTTTATTAATAGTTATAAATTTCATTAATAGATTTCAGTACTAATTTAATTAACAACAAGAATAATCCAATAAATTCATTAAGTATTAAATATAAACTTACTAAAAATATCTTTAATTATCTCTAATTATAAGTTATTTTAGAAATTTTAAAGACATATTTCCAATATTAATTGTTATTGTCTCTCCTTCCACCACTTCCTCATTCTAAGTTCTCGGTAAATAAAGACTCTCTCGCCATTTCTCCAAAAACAAGAGGAAAGGAGATGAGAATTTTAGAATTCTAAGAACAAAAAAGTTAGATTAAATAAGGTATTTGCAAGCTTCCACATCTCCTCTTCCTCCCCAGGTCACAAAACGGTGAACAGCGAGAAGTACTAAAATTCATCAAGATTCATTAGAAACATCTCAGATTCCATCAAGATTCGTTTTAAACTCCTGCATCTACTAGTAAAACAGAAAGTTCTTCATAATAGCAAACTATCTCACAATATCTCTACACAGACGGACAGGAATGGACGTTCGAATTAATAGAATATGGAATAATTTGATTAGAATCACAACAAAAGAGATGATATGTTACTACCATTCTAGCCCACAAAAGGAGGATATTCTGTGTTTCTATACAAGCCTTATTTGTTCTTTAAATTTTCAGGAGCCCCTGCTTCAACTGAGGCAAATTCTGAATGAGAAACTTTAAAATTTTGAGGTATTTACATGATACCTCACTCCACGCTCACAACTGCACAAGGGATGTACATACGGCAATCCCTATCACTTGGCCAGAAAGCAACTATGCTCAATGTTATGCCCCAGTAATAAATATCCAAAACCATTTGTTCACGTCCACACAAGCTCATCTATTCCCATCCATACAAGCACTTGGAAAAAGAAATTGCACATCAAATGGCTCGAATTTGTCCACCATAGCCATAGTACTTCAGGAGCCCTTCATTTTGCCTCCAATTTTCTTTGACCTTCACTTCAACCTGTTCAATTTTGAATTTATGTCAAGGATAATTCTATTCTCAGCAAAATGAGTAAAATATTACAACAGCTAGATTGGAAGCATGTTCTAATTCTACCTAATAAAAAATTCTCGGACTTGAAAAGTAATTGTAAGAACGAAGCTCAGCTGATACCTCTAGAAAAACCTTTTTCTGCAAGAAATCTTCAATATCAAGCCTTGCAGCAGTTGCAAGTAGTTTCAGTGCTTTTCCATCCTGGAATGATTAATAATTATGATACATCATAGTAAAGAAGTGCAAACATCAATACAAACTTTGTATCTGTTCTATCACGTTCAATACAATGCTGGAATTTAATAAATTACTAGAAAAGTAAAACTAAAGAAGCAAGGGAAGGAACATAAAGAATCAGGATTATTAGAACCATTTAGAAATTTAAATGGTGACTTTGCAAACTGGAGTGAACAGATTCCTAATATTTAACAGGGCACCCATTGTCTCATTGCATATCCAAAATCAAGCCAATTCATCCAGTATCCAGTATCAAGCAAATTTATGCTGATAAATTTGGGAGAAATAGATAGCTCTGTTCTTTATCATAAAATCTTTAACAATATTTTCTAACCTTCAATTAAGCGCAAACACCGGGAGCAACGTGAATGCTGAATGATACAGAAGTAATGCCAAGCCAGCTCTATCCATGAGTAGTTTTTAGAGTCTCTCAACTAGGCTACTCCATTTGGAAAGCTGACTTTCCATTCTAATCAGTAGCATCACATGCTTCATTTTAGCACTTCTCTACTTTTCACAACTCCCTGACCTTGCATGCCTTCCCTCCCAACTCCCCTCCCACCCGGGAGGAGAGTAATGAAAAAAGAAAAGAAGATAAAAAATGCACAGAACCTACTGCAAAACACACTTCACATGGAAACAAAATAATATCTCATAGTCGAGAGCACATCTATCTCAGGAAACTAACTGATAAAAGCATATTCATATTTATAGAGTAGAAAGTAACAGTAAATATATTACCTTTCCAATGAGGATGATTTTCTGTGAGTTTTTCTCCACAACAATTTCAACTTGAATAAAATCTTTTGCATTTGGTCTAGTTTTGTAACTAACAACATTAACCTGTTGAATGTAGTAGTACGATGAAACCAACAATGCATTTCAAGATATGAAGAAAAATTGAAAAATACGAAGAAAAAAATAAGTAATGTAGCAACTAAGATATTTCGAGAATTGACTAGTACTGTTTGACCTGACACGCATAAGGAACTTCATTTCGGTATTGCAAAAAGATCTTTTCCCTGACAATTTCAGCAACGAAAAACCTTTCAGGATGCTCACTAGCAATGTCCTGAGAACACAACACGGAAAAAGGTGAGGTAAGATGCTGTTTGTTTCCTATAGTCACCGCTGTTGAATGGTATTCTCTTAACTTAATCATTTAGGTTACAAGAAGTGCATATATATATATAGGCTTACACAAGCACACAAATGTGGAAGAAACAACACCCATAGCAGCCATCTTAATATTTAATACTCAACACTCCCCCTCAAGCAAGTTGGAGCATATAGATCAAATGCTCCAAACTTGTTACAAATGTATTCAATCCTAAGTCCTTTCAAAGATTTAGTAAAGATATTAGCAAGTTAATTATTTGATCAAACAAATGTAGTAACAATGTCTTCGAAAGTAACTTTTTCACGTATGAAGTAGCAATCAATTTCAATATATTTGGTATTCTCCTGAAAGACGGGATTATATACAATATGCAAAGTAGCTTGATTATCACAAACTAATATCATAGAATTGAGTTTACAAAACTTGAGCTCCATGAGAAGATGTTTCACCCAAATAAATTCGTACGTCTTAAGAGTCATTATTTGGTATTCAGCTTCTACACTTGAACAAGCTACCACATCTTGTTTTTTACTTTTCCATGACACAAGATTTACACCAAACAAGATACAATAACTTGATGTTGACCTTCTATCCTAAGGACTGCTAACTCAGTCTGTATCTGTATAGCTAACAATCTTTGTATTTCCATAATTCTCAATGATTTTCACATGATGTTTGCAAAAATTAACTAACCACACTAACTGCAAATGATATATCAAGACAAGTGACTGTTAGATAAAGTAGCTTGTCAACTAACTTTCGGTATCTTCCAGGATTAGATAAAGGCTCCCCCAGTCCTCGAAGAAGTTTGACTTTGGGATCCATAGGTGTGTCAATAAGTTTGCAATCTGTCATACATGTTTCTTCAAGTATATCCAAAGCATGCTTTCTTTGAGAAATATAAATTCCATGTCGTGATTAAGCAACCTCTATACTAAGAAAATATTTTAAGTTTCCAAGGTCTTTAATCTCAAAGTGTTGAAACAAATGTTTCTTAAGTTGACTTATGCCCTCTGTGTCATCTCCAATGATAACAATGTCATCAACATAAACTACTAGATAGATTTTTTTTCCTGATAAATGTCTGTAAAATACAACATGATCAACCTTGCTTCGAGCCATGGGGGATTATTTCAAACCATAGAAAGCGCTTAAAGACAGACTAAGTTCCTTCCTATTTTACCTATAAAGTTTGGAGGTTGTTCCATGTACACTTCTTCATTCAGGTCACTATGTAGGAAGGCATTCTTGATATCCAACCGATGTAATAACCATTGTCGAGTGGCTCCTATTGATAGAAAAATACGCATAGAGAATTTTGGCCACATGTGAAAAAGTATCAGTGTAGTTAATACCAAATACCCGTGTATAACTGTACTAACAAGTCGAGCTTTAAGCCTGTCCACTTGTCCATCTAGGTCAACTTTTACATTGTATACCCATCTACAAGCAACTACTATTTTGTCAGGAGGTAGAGGTATCAATTCCCAAGTTCTTGAATAATCAAGAGCTTCCATTTCATCACCCATAGCTTATCTCCAATCTGGCTGAGACAAGACATCCTGAACATTCTTAGGGACAAAAACAAAAGACAGGAAATAAAAGTGCAATAGGATAGAGAAAGACTCTTCTGTGAGAGAAAGTTATAGATGAGATAAGGATGTCGAGTAGACCTAGTACCTATGCAGTTAGCAATAGGTGAATCTTGGACCGAGTTAAAAGAATCCGGTAGCATAGGACATGAATCAACTGGAGTTTCATGATCTTCTTATGAGCTACGTAATTGACGAATGCAACAATGATATATGTGTGGAAAAGATAACACAAATCTTTCCTCTTGGAATAGGGCCAAAGACTCAAAATGAGATGAAGTGATTGCTTCTTCAAACACCATATGAGGTGATGACCTAGAAGAGGTAGGAACAAGAAGTATTTTTGCAGTCCTAGTAGGTTCCCCAGTGAAATCAAACTCATCAATGGTTGTAACAGAAAAGAAAGGTGAAGACTCAAAAAAGGTAAAATCAAAAGAAGTGTAAAAACGATGAGTTTTAGGGAAATAACTCTTGAATGCCTTTTCAAGACAAGAATATCCAATGAAAACACATTTAATTACCTTTGGATCTAGTTTATCTCGTCAGGAAGTACAATCATGAACAAAATAGATACTTCTAAAGACCCGCAACGGAAGATTATGTTCTTGTGGGAGTAGAATATTAAGCGGAGTTTTACCTTGTAAGACAGATGAAGGCATTTGGTTTATGAGATAACAAGAGTGAAGTATAGCATCTCCCTAAAATATTTTATGAATTTTCTGATGGATAAGCAAGGTTCAGGCTGTTTCAACAAGGTGTTGATTCTTCATTTCAGCAATGTCATTTTATTGTGGAGTTTGAACACAGGAAAATTTATGAAGTATGCCATGTGAGGAAAAAAAAGTAGTGAAAAATTCAAAAAAATACTTTTTGGCATTATCACTGCGCAAGGTTTTGATATACATCTCAAAATGATTTTTTATTTCATTATAAAATTTTTGAAATACATCAAAGAACTCAGAACATTTTTTCATCAAATTGACCTAAGTGCAACGAAAAAAATCATCTATAAAGGTAACAAAATACCGATAGTTAAGAATAGATGGTGCACGACATTCCCCTCAAATATCATAATGAACTAAAGAAAAAATGGTAGTAGCACGCCTACCAAGTCTACAAGAATAGAAATCTCGTGAATGTTTCCCAAGTTGATATGACTCACATTCTAAAGACTTTAAATTTGACAAATGAGAAACAATTTGACGTAATTTATTAAGACTCGGATACGCCAAACGGTAATAAGCTAGAAGAGAAGAAACAAAAGCAGTGCCTATATATAGATTTACACAAGCACACAGATGTGAAGGAAACAACACACATGGCAGCTATGTTTGGCTATCAAACATAGTAGCCTTCTTAAGCTGCCTATCTTAATATTTAATACTTAACAACCATCATCAGTATATAGATATAAAAAACATAAACACACCAGGAACACTTGTAAAAGAGTGCTAGGCCTAATTTCCAGTTGATGAAATAGGAACACATACGGGGAGTTAATTGATATAGTTATTTAAGTTATAGAACCACAAAAACCTAGCTAACAAAGAGTCACAAAAGGAGCTCATGAACATGAGAACTATCAAAGGAACTTTGTCCCCTTAGGAACATTCATGACATTTCAGTGATTATAAGTTGTCGAGCTTGATATCTCCTCACTGTTATTCGTTTTTCTTCTTCTCTCTTAGTACCAATTATATGAACAAGCATATACGATTGAAACAATCACAACTACTCAAATACGTTAATGAAACTCAAGAGTTAAAGCCAACAACTGATACACGTTTGAAGAAGAACCATACTGAGAGTAAATATCAGATTACACAAAAGGAAAATCTATTCTCCGTACTTCAGAAGTACATAACAAGCAAAATAAATCATTAGAAACCTTAGGGTAGTAAGCAGGGCCAAAAGGAAGTTTTGATAATATCCAGTCCTTGACATCTTCCACTCCATGCCCATACTTGGCACTGACAGGAATGACTTCATCAGCATCAGTAAACTTCTCAAACCACTACAAGAATATGATATTGGGTTCAGATAGAAAAAGAAACAAAAGAAAGATTTAAAAAATAAGGTATGAATTAAAAAAGCTTATTGGACATGAATGAGGGCAGAAAATTGAAGGTTTTCAGCTTATTAAAAGTAGAAAAGGAGATCAAACAATTTCTATCAACAGTCTCGCATGCAAGGCATTTTGATGACAACAACCACCATATCTTATGAACTACTAGCAATTAAGTCTTAAAAGCCCAAGCCCATAATCTCTCATTCATCTTTTGGGCCTATGGCTTAGGCGTTAGCATTTTGACCCATACACCCAATTCTAGGGACCTACTTTTTGTGCCCAATTCTTTGAACAAAAAGATAAGATGGAGAATAGGTAATCACCATGGTTCTGGGAAAGATCTAGATTAACCTGAACAATCACTTCCCTGTCATACCTGACCAGTTAAAGAGAGAAAAGGTAAAGTGTGAAGACCTTTACATTCTTATAAGGAACTTTTGCAATCTTGTCTCTCTCTCTCTCACATTCTTATGCGCGCACACAGATAGACCCACATTCTTTGGTTGTGCGAAAGTAATGTAGATGATAAGATATTTGACCTCAAGCTTCTTTGCAATTTCACCAGGTTTGATCAGGTCCTTCTTATTCAGGACAAGCAGAATGGGTAATTTATCTTTGAGGTCGCGAATGCCCTCCTCCAAAATTTCATCAATCTGCAGCCCAGGAAAGAAAAAGTAAGAAGAGAAACAAATTGTCTTCTGATATTTGTTAATTAATAAGAATACCTGTTGTGGCGCCTTACATGCATCAACAACCACTAGAACACAGTCTGCACTAACAGCAGCACTCCGCACATTGTTCATCATCATCGAGTCCAACTTATGCATTTTCTTCTCAATAACACCAGGTGTGTCATAAAGTATCATCTGCAAGTAAGTTATAACGTTGAACAGCAAGACAAACTAATCTCACATGTATGTACATTGCTACATTTTTTAAATAACACTTCTCCAGCTTAGTAATTCAATAATAACATCAAAACCAGACAAATGTAGTCTGAAAATGATAGTATAAGCTTCTCAACTGTCTTTAGCTTAAGAAAGAAAATAGTAATCAACACACTGAAAAGAAAAAAAAAAAAACTTCCTTTTCCCCTGACAAAGGCAGCAAGGCTTGAAGAAATCTGTATTCTCGTATGTCCTTACCTCAAACCTAGACAATGAACTATTCTCTTAAAACTGGACTACAGAAATATGTTCTCAAACAAGTTCTATGGTGATTTTCAGTAAATGTAATATGAATAAATATTTTCATCCTATATTTTTAATATTACGCATGGTTTGCATAAGTAGAGGTTTGTGTGAATCGAATAGATTTGCATTTTTCCAATTCAATACCTATTCCACATCTCTAGACCCTTGTTATATTCATTGTAATATTGTTTATATACAAACATCTTTGTTTTTCATAGGCTCTGATATCAAAAGCAATGCAAATAGCAGTCTGTGGATGGCAGTTGATCTATTAAACAGGGCAAAAAATTCCAAATGGGATTCATATTCCAGCATGAAATCAGATTATTATGACAGAAGGAAATTCGTCATAATAATCACTTATAAGTGTTAAATTTCCACATGTTGGGTTGAAATTAACTAATTAACACACGCCCACGTATGGGCCGATCACAAATTCTTAATAAAAGACTCAACGCGTGGATAATATCACATAAATATAGGCGGAACCAGGGTTTTAAAATGGCTATTGTGTAATAACCATTAAATGGGCGAATTGCAAAAAACAAAGATTAATTCCCCGGACCTCCCACTCTGATACCATGTCATATTTACATGCTCTAAAGGATAGATTATAGATGGGTTGAATGTAACTATTGTTAAGCTTATAGAAAGGGTTGAAGTTAACTTTGTTAATAAGGAATTTTCTAAAAAGATTAAAAGATTGGAATGTCAACAAACCTAACAATAAACAAGAGCTGGAACATTCTTTGAATGTTACATGTCAAAATCCAAATTTTGTTTATAGAGGGCAAGGGGATAATAATCTAATTGTTATTTGATCCACATTCCCAACAAAAGATCTTATAATATGCTATAAAGAAACGTAATATATCAGAAATGATATCCTAAAACATTGACAAAATCCCAAACCTGATAGTCTTGGCCAGAACATATACCAAGAATTCGATGCCTAGTAGTTTGAGGTTTATCCGTAACAATGGACAGCTTCTGTCCTACCATTTGATTTGAAAGCGTACTCTTTCCCACATTTGGCTTGCCAAGAACGGCTACATATCCTGCATTTTTTATATCGACAGTAGAAATATTACTAACAAACGAAGAGCCACCATGAACAGGAAGAAAATCCGATTCTCCAAAACCTAGGTATTACAAATTGAAAATGCAGGTTGAGATTACCACTACGATGTCTGGGGTCACTATTTTCAAAATCAAGCTCCTCCATTTCATAATCATCAAGCAAAGCCATGTTCCTGTCCGGCTTTTCACTCAAAGACAACAAAGTCGACGAGGGTTCCTCATCCTCTGGGTCTCCTTCTCCGTCCCATAAAGAATTTATCTTCGCCCCAGTTGCTAAGTCACTATAAACGCCCTCATTTTCTTCTTCTTCTTCTTCTCCTTCATTTTGAGTTACCATATTTCCATATTTCTCCGGCGAAATGGGTTTCTTAGTTCTATGCCTGTTCCTGTCCCTGGTCTTGGTAGGTGTGGCTTGAAGTTGGAAGTGACTGTTATGGATAGAATTTGTTCTGAGTTGATGATGGAGAAGGAGAACATTGTTGAAATGAGCATAACAACAGTGAGAATAGGAATTACAAGTTTCTCTTGAAGAAAGAAGAGATGGAGAAATATGCTTTAGAGAGAGAGTCAGCTCCCTCATGACGTTAATGGATTACCGGAGCCGGAGTTTGGGCTCTTCGTGCACTCTTTCTCCCGATGTCCCTCTGCTTCAGACCTACAGTGGCATTTTATCTTCAGAGATGGATTCTCAGTGAAACGACATCGCCTGGTTTGCCATTTATTCCCTTTATTTCTTTTTTGTTTATGTTTTAAAAAATACTTATTTTTTGTTTATGAGAAATATGAAATTAACCCTTCAAAAAAGTTCTAAACTATAACTTGCTAGTATTTTTATCCATAAAATTCATAAATTTTTTAAAAAATAATGACTGTTGTAATCCTGTAAGTTAAATCCACCCAACTTCATATTTTGGTCAGACCTCGAAGAGTACAATTGCACTCTTGATTTCTCAAATGTTATATGTAGTAATATTCTTTTCAGTCTAAATAAGTATGTACTATCATTTTGAGGGGAAAAAAATAACATAATCTATTACTAATTATAAATCTTATTTATGCTTGTTTAAGTAATTACTTCATCTTAAATATCCGATTTTCATTTTCTATGATAATTTTGAAATGAAGATATAAGGAAAGATCTCATTAATAAATAATAAATGATTGTCGCTTTTGATTAATCTAAGAAAAGATTAGGGCAGTTTTTAAAAACTAGGAATGGTATTAGGAAAACTCCTTAGCCTGAAAATCATTGTTTTAGGCAAATGAAAATTTCTAGTACGAAGTCACAACTTAGGATCACACTCCATGGAAAACCCATATTCCGCCCGAATACGTTCTACAGCATAAGCGTAGATCCATTTAGCTAGATAGAAAATGAGGTGCCTTTAAGCTAATACTTGTAAGCAGAAAAGAAACTTGGTCAAAATGAGGAATTGTAACTCAAATTCTAAGCTCTATCAAATACTATTAAAATATAAAAATTGAAAAGAAAAGAAAGAAAAGAAAAGGAAAAGACATGCGATGCTACATCACCTGGGCAATGCATACATTCTCGATCGAAATGAGAATGGAATATAAAGCAATAATATGTTCTTCTTTTCTGCCTGCAGCATTTGCAGACAAACCCAATATCTGGTAAACTTATTTTCTGGTATTCAAGCTAATTCATATGCTTGAGCTGTAAATAATTTATTTTCTGGGCCCATACATCTCCTGAAGAGGAATAATAATAATATGTAAAATGCCAGACAAAAAGATATATTTACAAGATAGTTTGACCTCTAGCTTTCTTTTCTTTTGTTACTTCTCATAAATAGGAACTCACTGCTCTGATGCTTGGTTCTCCTCTGGGGCAAGAGACTGACTTGAAGAATATGACCCCTTTCCAGTAGGGAGGTATGACCATGCTAAGAAAGCAGTACCAAGTGTTAGAGCTCCAGCAATTGACCCCCAAATCAACATCTGCCTTCTCTTCTTTCTATGCCTGAGTCGCCTTGCTGCCTCTGCACAAAAGCCAACAAGGACGAGCTTCTAAGTAATAACCCCCCACCACAATCAAGAGATTTTAAGAACAGACATCATGAATGTTCTAGAAAGAAGACAGAAATCATGAAGTCACACTGTTTAGCATTTCACTAGATACAACCATCAGTGCAGTAGTTCCAACAATTAAAACAAACTTAATTATCCTAGCTATTCTGCACTGTAGTAGTTTAGCAGCTTTCAACAGGAAGAACCGAGGAGGATCAAATATTGCTTCCAGATTCATAATTAAAGGTTCTTTTCTCCTTTGAAAATAAGCACTGGCACAAAAAGAATAGGCTACTCTAATTAAGTTTAGAACAATTCAACAACGAAAAGTTTTTCGGCAGCCAGATACCAACAATTGTGTATATAAATCAGATATATTGCACCTCGAATTTCAACTTCAGCCTGAGTGGTAGTAGAATTTTAGATAGATCATATTGCTTAGCAATTTTTCTACAAGCCAGTAATATCAAAGCCCTTAAAGAGATTAAACATAAATAGCCATGTTAATTTCTTCATATCTGCCAAAAAAGAAAAGAATCTTGAAAATAAGGGTAATATTGCCAGATTGATGATGGAGAGAATATTTTTCTGGTCATTCATACTAAATATGCTTAACAAAAAGGGGGAAAGAAAAAGGGAAATAAATGAATCAAACACAAACATCCATATCTGATTTACAAACATATGAGTATTTGCTTAATAGAAAGTGGATAAAAGGGTGAAGAGATTGACAAGAATCATCAGGTCATCTTTTTCTACTACTTCTGGTAATGCTTTCTTTTTAATCCTCCTCCATGATTTCATTTAGGCAAAAGGCGATAGAAAATCAAATATGACCAAAGACATAACAGCATCTTGATTTTTCTTTTTAAAATAATAACTACACATGCGTTTTCAGAGTAGCACTTGTAATTTAAGAATATTTGCTTGTCGAAGTCAAAGGTCAACAGAAAGATTTCATTGGAATCACAATGAGAGAAAATAGGGAAAGAAATCAATACTCTTGGTGTATAAAAATATTCTTAAACGTAGATAATTGGTTTCTATAGAAGGGACAGGCAGATTACTCACCTATAGTTTCCTGATTCCTCTGTGACATCTCCCTATTAACAGCCTCATAATAGTGTAGCCTGTCTAACAACCGAGCAATCTCAAAGTTCTTCGACTGCATCTGAGCTTCCATCTCCATCTCAACCTCAGCCTTTGCAATTCCCCTCCCAATTGAATTTGACACAAGCCGGGCAAGGAATAATTGTCGGGATAGCTCTTCAGCAGGATCATTTTGCTGTTCATCCTCAGGAATAGCTACAGGATCCAAAGGTAGTGTCAACCCCACAACAGATAATTCTTCACGAATCTTCCGCCACCGAGCTTGCATAGTATTCAATTCTTCTTCTGCTTGTTTCCGTTTATCAATCTCCATCAACAAACTCAATCTTATTTCATGCAATTCAGCTTCAAGGTCAGTCAAAGAGGGTTGTGGCCCGCTCTCGGAAGACAATTCTGAAGGAAGATATGCACATCAGGTTATCAAGTACCAGCAACATAATAATGTAATATTGAAGACCCCATGATCTCATAATAATGGGATATATCATAAGGATGTTTACAATTGTTATGGTCTCTCTTCTCGGGGGGATTTACTTTAACTTGCTTTTCATCATCAGTAAACAGCAAAAATCCTCAAAAGTTATACCACATAGAAGACATGCAGAAAGCACACTGAGGTATGCCATAAAGCTATTTGAGTAAAACCAAAAAAAAAAACCAATTACTATTTAAAAAGTATCTCATTAGACGGCTGCGAAAAAATGCAAGGTGCAATACCTTCCCAAGCATCATAAAATTCAACCGGTGGTGCTGAAACATTCGCAGATCGTTCTACTCCAAGATTGCTCTCACTGTCAAAATTGCTCATGACACTCATTGATTCTTGGGGCTCAAAGAAATCATCAGCCTCCCCATCTGGCTGCATGTCAAATGTGAGCGACTTCAAAGTACCATTTTGCACAGCTGGACTATTAGCAAAGCCATTTACACAAAGTTCACCATTGAAGACACCATCCCTTGCAGGACTGAGAACAGATGGAGAAACATCACTCTTGGGAGTTTCAGCATGTGTGGGAACAGAACTCTCATTCCTGGCTGCAGGATCCACCTGTTTTTCTGTAGATTTTACATTTTCATCCACCTTTTTCTCATTTAGAGCCTGATTGTGAATAGCAACATCATCCTCAGAGAAACTTTTGAGAAGTCGTGGACCCCTCCGCTTGTGATTGATGATGTAAGGTGACGGAGGGAATGAGGATGGTGAATCAGGAAGTGGGGTTGGCTTGGGAGTTGCATAGAGAGCAGGAGATATTTGAGTCCAATGATGTTTTCTATCTGTTGAAGTAACATTTTTTCTATGGGACATTGAATTAGGGACACTAGCTGACTTTTCAAGTTTACAATCAAAACCATTAGTTCCTCTGTCAGACCTTGCACTTGTACTACTATTCCTTTCAGGTCTTGGATCAGGACCAGTCTTCACTGCTGCCATAGCGTTACCAGTTCCTGGTTCAATCAACCTATCCAAAGATATTGCTGTAAATGTCGGCATGATGCTTCAAAATCAGCAGCCTGCTCAACCAAACAAAATTTATCTTTACTTGCTAAATCAGGACACAAATTTATTTGCAAAGTAATACTGTGAACAACCAGTGAAACAGCTAAGACGGAGATGACTAAGTTTGGAACACTTCCACAAGGCAAACATGAAGAGTCGAGCGTCCACATAGTTCTGTATTTACTTAGTGTTATGCTACCATGCAAAATCAATGTGCTGTGTGGAGAAAAACTACTTCTTGTTGTCAGTCCCCCCCCCCCCCCGTCCTTTAGCAACATGAAGAAAATAATGAGGAGAAAAAGATTTAAGCGGACAGATCACTTGCTATATCTAATGTTTTTTCTTCTTCTTCTTTTTTTCCAAACATTCACTATTGTTCAGTTTTTTCACCACCAATTCACAATCAGTTTAATCCATGAAGAAAAAACCAACACTTTGTTTTTAATTTAATACTTGAACATAGAATGTCTTTAAAGCTGTAACCTTTTTCAGTTTAAAGAAAAATTTAACAATGATAACTTGTATACAGGATTACTTTTTCATCACTCTTTAAATACAGAATCTCCATAACTTTATACACCTCAAGGCTACATTCATAATAAAACTATATAAAATTCTGAACCTACATATTTAGACCTTTAGTGGCTTCTGAACATCGCTAGATTCATCTTTCTTGCTCAAGCCAATAACGAATTGAGGACGTATATGCAACTCATTTTCTTTCAGAAAATTCAGTACTACACAAAGATTTTATATAATACACACACACACACCTATATATTTCCAATATTATCATGACTTACATCATCTAATTCTGTATTCCCCCCCCCCTCCTTGCATATATAAATAAAACTATACAGAGAAGGAGATATAAAATTACCAGAGGAAGACGACAGAGAAGAAACCCTAGGCGAAGTCACGGCAGAGGCAGGAAGAGAAAAGGAAGAGGAGAAAAATGAAACGAATCCAGATGATGCAAATGAAGGATGAAGCAAAAAACTGATCTTAATAATTATCATAACGTAATATTATCGAAAAATCAGCATTTACATAAAATTACATAAACAGAAACATAGCTGAAACGAATCATCATCGTGATTCATGACATTTTTATTCTCTTCTCTTCTCTTCTCTTTTTCCCCAAACCTTTGGGAACCCCCACCATCATCCACAAAGCGTTAGCAGCATGCGAGAGGGACCCCTCCGTCTCCCCTCTCCCGTTTCCACCTGATTCTGATATTGAAGTCCTCGAGTTGCGTGACTCTATCTTTATTTGTTGGACGCAGCTCGTTGCACCACCTCGGACCGCAAGCGCTGATTTCAAATCTTCGGCGTTTCTATGACTTCTTTTTGTTATATTTTTCGGGGAAACTGATGATGTCAGTAACCGCCAGGGTAGGATCAGCTTATCTGGGCTTGGACGCTACGCTATTTGAGTGTATAGCTGATTCTCTAATTTGACCGTCATCTATTAGAGTTTTTTTTTTTTTTTTTTTTTGCATTTGATGTGTAAGAAATCTTTTATGATAGAAAACTTTTAAAAAGATAATTATTAATTTAAATTTCATATCAGTTAACTGATTTTTTATTTTATTACTAGAAAGTTTAAAGAATAATAACGTTGGAGAACAACTCGTGTAATTATTTGATAAAAGTTAAAAGTATATTTTTAATTTTGAATAGATATTACTATTTTTTTAAAGAAAAAAATTTGCCTCTTTCACAACTGACATAAGAAAATCAATAAAAATTAATGCAAACTGACTGTGACAATATCAGCTTTGATGGCAGTTGAAATTTTTGGCCATGTGATATTATGATCTTTGAAATTTCCCGAGTTCCCGATTTGGAGATTCACACATTTAGTCCTCAAACTTTTTTCAATTCTTACATTAGATACACTTTCTTTTTTTTCAACATTTTAGGTCCACAAATAATTTCCAGACTAATATTTTAGTCATTCTGACCAAATTTTGCTCGGAATCTGACAATCTTTTTTTCTTCTAATTTTTTAAATTTTTTAAAAGGTAAAATTAGTATTTTACTTTTTCTTCCAGGAGACTCGCGCATGTACCCTTCAAACTTTTTTCAATTCTTGTGATAGATCCACTTTCTTTCTTTTTTTACATTTTAGGTTCACAGACAATTTTTGGATTCATATTTTGGTCATTCTTATCAAATTTTGCTCAGCATTTGGAAATCCTTTTTACCTTCTAATTTTAAAATTTTTTAATAGGGAAAAATCGGTATTTAACTTTCCCTTCCCCATTAAACAAAAAAAAACAAATAAAGAAGGGAAAATGCCCAAAAAAAAAACCCAATACACCTAATAAATCTCTCTAAAATGGCCACCAAATATTTTAATCCAAGACACCAAAAAAACCTCTCAATCCATGATCATCACCACTACCGGCAGCATAAAAAAAAAGATAGGCAAAAAATCCACCATCACAAAAGACACTGCTACACCATGAGATGAGTGAGAGGGGTTGAGAGGTTTTGGATTAAAAAATAGAATGATAATTTTAGATCGATTTATCCAATGTGTTAGATTTTGTTTTTGACATTTTTTCTTCTTCTTTATTTCTTGTTTTTTTTTTTTGGTTTAATGGGAGGGAAACATTAAATACAAAAGTTTGAAATATTTGAGGGCTAAATGCGTAAATTTTTCGAGAGGAAAAAGTTAAATACCAATTTGACCTTTTAAAAAAATTTAAAAATTAGAAGAAAAAAAAAGATCGTCAGATTCCGAGCAAAATTTGGCTGGAATGACCAAAATATTAGTCCGAAAATTATTTGTGTACCTAAAATATCAATAAAAAATAAATTGAATCTAATGTAAGAATTGAAAAACATTTGAGGGCTAAATGTGCTAATTTCCCTTCCAGATTTCTTTTCTGTATCTTTTTTTAAGTTTCAAATTGCTGAGTCAACAAATATCATTTAATTAAGTATTTATTACTGAAATACTTTAGCAAAGGTTTGGTCAAATTACAGTTGGTGAGGTGAGGGAGGTTTGGGTCTTCATTCTTGATTTTACACAGCTTTCCCGAAAACTCTTTTGGTTTTAGAATAAAAATACTCCACTTGGATCACATTCATTTACATTTTTTTATTTTATTTTTTAAATTTTTTTTAAAAGAAGACACACATGTTTGTTTTAAGAAAAATATTGCCCACATGTTTTCTTTTTTATGCTAATACACTTTGTATGCCTATAGTGGGTATATAAGAAATATATATCCAGATTTTGTATATATGAATCAAAAAAATTTCGTACTTGAATACAAACAAACTTCCAAAATAACCTCAATTATGAATCGTCTTTGTAAAATTACTTGATTGGGACATACATGACATGAGAGTCCTTCTTAGGAGCCTCGCTAAGTTCAAAAGAGGATTGAGCTCTGAACAAGCTTGGAAATCAGCAATGGACGTACCTCGGTTAGAACCTCATCTGCTGCGTCATTGCCCATGCGGGAAAAAAAGAAAAAGAAAAAATAATTTCTCTCGTACCTTCTTGATTTTACCTCTAGACAAAGATCAAATAGGACAATCTTTAAAGTTTAAAGATTGAAATTTAAAACTAATCGGGCCAAAGATCAAATAGGACAATCTTTTCTAAGCTTCTCACTTTATTCTGGAGTTCAATGGACTTGGAGAGAATAATTGCCAGAAAAATAACGCCAAAAATCTATGAAGCAATTATAAAAATCGAAGATTCTGTATAGGCAAAGACATATTTTGAGATTTTTGACAAGTGACGACAATAACATGATATGTATGTAACAAATTACAAAACAATCTGATTCGAAAGCAAAACTATATAGTTTCGAGTCTAGTAGATTCTAGATGGTAGGCTTATTTGATTTGGCATTCCACATGCCTCCTTCCTTGAGGTACTGCAAGTATCTTGAGAATTCTGGCTTTGCTGTTGCCTTCTTCCTTAGTCGGCTATCGAAAAGATTGAACAATGGGTGAATCTTGCTAGCCTTTTTGGCTTGCTTTGACAGAGACTTGGTGGATGGAGAAACTTTCTGATCAGAATTGGTTTGTTTCTTGGATGGTGAACTGAATACCTTTGCTGGCAAACTTCTTGCTCTGTTCAATTGGGCTTCATTCAAAAGAGCAGCAGCAGCTGACTCCTTTTTCTTGTGTTCATCACTTAATTTTTCATACCCCCGGCTACCTCTTGTGCTCAAAGCTCTGAACATGGCTTCTTCCTGCAGCTGGAATAAGAGGAGAAAGATGCACCACAAAAGGTAAAAGAAATTTGCAGAAACCGGAAACTAAAAGATGATCAAATACGAATATTTTATATGGGTTTTGTGTCTTATCTGACAAATGTCTTCATTTGAGATCATACTCACGTGGTAGTTTTAGGTGTGTATTCAATCATCCTTTGCCAATCGATTCTGCATTATTGACTTTTATGCACACATCCAACCACCTCGAAGAGGTGAGAAGACAAATCAAACCGCATGCTAAGAATAGAGTCTGTGGCTATCTTTTTTTTTGAACGGTTGGAAATGTCCCGTCTTGTCGGTCAATTTCATCCAGCCAATAGTTCGATTTTGGCGGCTTTCCTCTCTATTCAATGTTGCTATCATTAATAAATAGAAACTTAATAAATCATGGCTGTTTTGTCCAAATACAGAAGGAAGATTGGTAAGTTTGACCCTGACGTTTTTAAGTTTCGTAATTTTGGTACTCATCTTTTTTTCCCTTTTATATATTACCAACGTTTTTATTTTTGTGAGTTATATTTCTCTCTTTTTTTTTTACTTTTTATATTACCAATATTTTTTCGATTTTCACAGTATGTTGAAAATTCGACGACATCATCCATCATCTTCTCAGTTTGACAATTCAATATGGGTAAAATGTAATCTCACTTTTCTCCAAATTGTCTATGGTTATTAAAACAATTGGGGGTGTCAGAAATGAACACCTTTCATCCATTTCCTTTCTGCAAAATGAGGAACTCTCGTCGCCAGCAAGAAAGTTGGTATGAATCTCTTGAGCATATAGGAAATTGGTCTAAGAACAGGAAAATCCCCCCTGCGGCGCCGGCAATTTGCTACTGTGGCAGCTTTGCTCCCACCAGGTTCTTGGACAAATCTCAACCCAACTAGACGGTTTGCTGCATGTGAACACTATAAAGCAAGCTTAAAATTCAGTTAAATTTTTTGTGCTTTTGAGTTAAAATGTGCAGTGCCATTTTATTGAATTTTCCTTGTAATTTACGTTGGAAGGGTGATGGTAGCTGTGGATTCTTTGAGTGAGTGGATTCTCCTGTGTGTGAAAGAGCAAAGGCTGTCATTCCAGGTCTGCTAAGAAAGATGCAGAGGATGGAGGCAGAATAAATTTTGAACCAGAGAAAAGTGAATAAGTTTTAGGTTGCAATCTTTGTGCCTTGGATGCCGGTTTTGATGCTATGGCTGAAGTAAACTAGCTGTTTAAATTTGGGGTAAAATTACCATTGTAATATGGAATATGGGGGTAGGTTGTTTACCAATGTTTTGTAGCTGACATTTTGGTTTCTCGTATTGTGTATGCTTATGACCCTTTCTGATGGATTAATGTAATGATATTCTCCTTGATGAATGCTAGTTAAATGAGAAATTATGAATGCATTTTGGTGATCTTTTGTGTTTTGTTTCGCAACATTAAAAAAATATTAGTTCAACAATTACAAGTCATAAAAAGTGGCAAGAAAATAAAGCATTGTTTGACAAATTACTTTCTCAAATAGGCTATTGATTAATTTGTTTTGCAACATTAAAAAAATCTTAGTTCAACAATTACAAGTCATAAACGTGGCAAGAAAAAAAAAAGCATTGTTTGACAAATTACTTTCTCAAATAGGCTATTGATTAATTTGAAAGGAGAGTAGGGAATAAATTGTGTTCATATGAACAAAATACACTGTCATTCTAGCTATTCCCTGCAAAGATAAGACTATCCTAGTGCAAAATATCCATTGTTCATCTAACACAATATTAAGTTTTGACTCAAATGATCATTTATTCCGAAACTACAACATATATCACTGTCATTCAACACTTTTCACTGACGACAAAAATGACAAAAAAAATGGATCATTCACAATCTATCACTATATTAAACCCATTAAAGAACAAACACAAAGGAAACTTCTCCCACTTAATTCAATCACATTATCTGAAGACACTATCTGAAGATAGTCATCTTGTTATGCAACCATGCTCCACCTTTGCTGCGCATTGATCAGTTGTGCCCAAGTTCCCCGCAAAAGCCACATTTATGGGATTTTATGGCCATTTTTGGCAGGTTAGGAATGTTAAGCTGTATAACGAAGTTGAACATGTTAGTACAGTAAAGAAAAATAAATAAATAAACAAATAGTCCTACCTGGTTTTGATCATTGGCAGGTTGCATATGATCTGTATGGCTTGAAGCTTCATTTGTTGGAATGTTAGGCTGCATAATCACATTCAACAAGTTATTACAGTTGTAAAACAAGAAACAACTCTGCAATATCAACATTACTTGGTTCATTACATGTTGCACCTGGCCATTACAAGGCACCTCACTTATAGGAATATTAGGCTGAAAAAAGAACCATTGTTACTCATCAAAGTGGTTAACAATTTAAGTTCATATGACTATTGCAGTAAACAAGCAATGCATACCTGGCCATTTTCTTGGATTTGCACCTGTTATAAGAGGGCAGAAGTAAGGGCTGATTCTTGGACTAGTGCTTGGGTTGGTTCTTCAGCTGGTGCTTGGGCTGTATTTTGGCAGGTGCGTTTGTTATGGCCCAAACCATCACATTTGCCACACTGGTTGACATTCAACACATTTGCATCTTTATTTGCCACCATTTCTGGTTTAGGGGTATCCATACATCCATTATTACCGTGTAAGCTTAATCTCCTTACTTCCATAATAATATCTCGGTCTAATTCCCCTAATCCTTGAACCACAAAGTCATTAAAAATGTCATCACAGTCAGACACATCGTGATCAGAATCATGCCATTTTTCACAGCATTCAGACTCTCCATCTTCAACTTGAACCTCAAGTTACATATCATCTTCATGCTATTTATCAATATCTTGTAAATAATTACTACATCCAAGGTTGTCAACACTAGCTTAATTCTGGATTTGATTATCAACAGTGCCATCCCCTTTATCAGTACAAACTCAATTTCATCATCCAATCCAACACCAGAATAAACATCCATTGTATCTTCATTTCCTCCCTTTGATTGATCTTCTCCAAAGCAAACACCGTCATTCAATTCAGCAGGAAGATCCAAAATACAGTTGCCATCTGACTCATTTGCACCATCCACTGAAATCCCAAAACATATAAATTCAGGGCTTTCAATAATGGATTCATGATCATCATCTCCAGTGCCATGATTTTCTTCATTACAACTACCAATATTTCTGCTACCATCACTATGCATATATGAAAATAGCTTGCATCTAAATTGCTCAAGAGAAAACCAATCCTTAGTCATCTAGTAAACAAAGTCAAGATGTTATCGCAACCATATTCCTTAAGTAAAAAAAGTACGTGTCAACATTGTTAGTCAATAAGAACTATTACAAAGTATGGGTAGCCTTCATGCAAACTAAAACTCTCCGGAGCATTTTCTATAAATAGTTTTGCATATAAAAGTACATACCAGCCACATTCCACCCCACTTTGCTGCTGGGGGACCTAAGAATCAGCCATAAATATTATTTACAGTAAAAATACTCTTTTCAGCTAACTATAATTCTACAGGAAGAATGATACTTGTCTTGGGAGTCAAGATAAGAATGCTCTGAACAAGTTCTCTATTCACCATCCGACCAGCTGAGGTGTAAAGTCCTAGAACAAATATTTACATTGCCAACATAAATTCAAATTCATCGGGTCAACCAAAACATGATTGCTCTTATAAGTACATTGACTAATTCACTTACTTTCTTATATCTTTTTCAAGTTTGTGATTTGTAGAATGCAAGGAGTCCAATAAGACCATACATCGTGCAGAATTATCCCCAAAGTGACATAAAATTAGTACGAACCAATGTGACCTTCAAAGACTCACAAAATCAAATCAAAGAATTTAAACCCTAGCACCTTCCATGGACATTAATACATAGAATAAGAAGATAATGGAATATTGCTTACCATATCACAATTGGAACAAGGACATAATTCTTAGAAAAAACGTCTTTCAAATTTACCCACTTAAACGCACACATTCGCATTATTATAGGTAACATAAAAGTTGAAGAACAAGCAATCCACACATACAACCCCATTTCTCTTCTCTTCAGGAATTTCCCTCCATATCATTCTGCATATATTTCTAAAGCCTAAGATTACTAGTATTCATTGCAGGTCCAAAATAGGGGAAAAATATTAAAGACAATTAATATTTGCATATTACTCGAAGTGCTGCAAAAAAATTTCTGAACCTAGCATTTCCCCAAATGCAGTGTCATGGCAGTGATGTCCAACATTCCTCCACTCATGAACACAACAGAGCAGTGTAATCTTCCGAACCTGTTGGGGGGAAAGAACAGAACTTCAAATTAACCAACTTCCCCTTGCCAACAAAAAAGAAGAAAAAGAAAAAAAGCAAGATGTGCTGCATCATCTGTCTGTGAATGTCACTTTATAAGTCATGTGCAACATAATCGATATTGTCTTAAATCTCGTGTAGGAATGATATTTTCCATCTCTAGTTCTGTCATTCTGAATGCAGTTCGTAATTGCTTTTAGCCTCCCCATGATTATCTGCTCTGTGGCTTGACAGCAATGCAGATCAGGTTAGCTGGTGGGAGCTTATGGTACTGGCTTCACACGAGCATCCTTCAGTGGCTGCCATGGCCAGAACTCTTCTCTCTGGAGTTAACATTGTATACAATGGTAACTGCCCTTTTAGAAGAAATTTGCTTCAGATGCGGCATTTGAACAGCCCAAATTTGAAATCCTTGGTCCTTAGCAACAAACAACCCAACTCCTGGATGATTAACCTGAGAATGCACATCACAGTCTCTGAAGATTGATCTATTTATTTGGTTGGTAATAGGGTCTTCTCTTTCAATTTTGATCTAAGGCATTGAGATTTTGGGTTTTCACTTTGAATATTGGGAGGAAAATTAACATATTGGGTATTAGAGAAGAGAAAAGTGAGATTACATTTTAACCCATATTGAATTGTCCAACTGAGAAGAAGATAGATGATGTCGTCGGATTTTGGCCATTGTCTAGCTGAGAAGAGGATAGATGATGTTGACGGATTTTGGCCAAAATCTAACGAAAAGACCCTACTATGTAAATCAAAAAAACGTTGATACCCTAAAAAGTTTTAAAAAAATGATGGAGACCTAACTCACCAAAAGTAAAACCATTGGTGACCTAAAAAGAGGGGAAAAAAAAGGGTACCAAAATTACCAACCGTAAAAGCGTTAGGGGTCAAACTCACCAACCTTCCAAATACAGAAATTAAAAGATCATCTTTTGTGAAGATTGGATTAAGATAAGATCCATGAATAATGAAACAGTATACCTTTATCTTTCTCTATTTTGGTAAAAAAATATTTTTCCCGGAAGATGAATGACAGAACATTGGATCGAATCCATGATTTCAAAGATAGATAACAGATGATGTAAAACTAAACACAAACAAAGAGAACAAATGGAAGTGATTATCTGTCAGCATTTTTTGGAAAAGGAGAACACCTCTGTTTCGAGTAAGTATTTACAAAAATGATACAAAGACTACACTGCATGTCAAAAATTTTAGTGTTCTGACATCCATGAAAAGATGAGCGCCAGCAGAGTTGATGATGGTAAAAACTTTTGGTGCTGCCAAAATTGATGTTTTAGTGTGAGCAGTTCCATGTCATTGTCTCACAAAGAATTTAAGCAAGTCTAATTTTTCAAAGAAGCAAAAAGGAGAAAATGGGAAAATCATTTCTACTTCTGATCCTGGACAAAAACATAAATTTGCCAACAGAAGGAAATTTGTCAGCAAACCTCTTGTAGATTTCCTAAACTCAATGCTCCAGATTCCTTACACTTGACATCATCACTAGATCTACCTACAGTGACCCAACTACTCCCTTCTCCCTTAGCTATGCCCTTTTTCTTCATAATGGTCCTCAACTCATCAACAGCATCCCATCTACCAGTGGCAGCATAAAAATTAGAAAGAGCTACATAATTCCCAGGGTTATTTGGTTCCAATTCAAGAAGTTTCCTGGCAGCAAATTCTCCAAGCATGAAATCTTGGTTGATTCTGCAAGCATTCAGTAGGGCTGACCATACTGCAGTGGATGGCTTGGTACCCTTGTCTACCATATGACGGAAAATACTCCATACATCTTCAATATGACCAGCTCGACCTAGTATATCTATCAAGCAAGCATAATGCTCTGGACCTGGCTCTAAACCATACTCATCCTGAACCATGAAAAAGCACTCTTGCCCCTGTTTTACTAGGCCTGAATGTCCACAAGCTGATAACACAGCAAGAAATGTCACAGCATTTGGCAAGACCTTGTTTTCCTCCTCTCTCATCCTCTTGAAAAGGTTCAAAGCTTGAGCTCCACAACCATGACTTCCATATGCATCTATAATGCTTGTCCAAGAAACCACATCTTTTCTGCATATTCCTTCAAAAACGAAACCAGCAGCCCCAATTTTTCCACATTTGGCATACATATCTAATAGTGCATTACATAACTGTGTGTCGTTAGTGAACCCTTGACGTATCACCACTACATGTATCTGCTTCCCAATCCAAATATCTGAATTCTCAGAGCAAGCAGCAAGAGCACTAGTAAGTGCAATGACATTAGGTTTAATTACATTCATAAGTGACATAGCTACATCATATCTCTTGTTGCGAACACAGCCAGAAATCAGAGAATTGAAAATAACATCATCCTTCTGCCAACTCAACGTGTGATATATTTTCATTGCTTCATCAATCTGCCCTAAGTTGGAGTGGAAATCAATCAAAGCAGTACTTAAAACCACCATATCACGACCCATCACAAGAATCAAGCCATGAATTTGCTTTCCCTGTTGATAAGCCTTCAAAGATGTACATGCTTTAAGCACAGAGCACAAGGTGAACTCACTAAACTCTACTTTTTCCCTCCTCATCTTGCAAAACAAATATATAGCTTTCAGTGGTAGGCCATGGCGTAAATAACTTGAAAGCATAGCATTCCATGCAACAACGTCCCTATAACTCATCTCTTCAAATAAGCAAACCGAGTTTCCCAGTTGCCCATATTTGGAGTACATGTCAATTAGGGCAGTTTTGGTCACCACCTCAGTATCCAGACCTAATTTGATCATTAAAGCATGCACCTGCAGTCCAGGGACTGGGTCTAGAAGAGCTGAGCAAGCTCTCAAGACCGGAGTGAACGTGTAGGAATTTATATCAGATCGAGCACAGTGCATGTTAAGAAAGAGATTCCATGTTGCAACAACATCTCCGCTGCGTATATAGGAGTTGAGGACACTGTTGAGAGAGGATATGTCTCTTTGGGAAATTTCATCCCGCCAATGGGCATGAAAGTGAAGCTTGGCATATTGCCCTTTGTTTATAGTTGCTTTTGAACAATAGTTTTCAGGAATTTGAGGGAAATGCCGAGAAAAGTGTCTGAATTTGAGCATTTACATGGCTGAGAATTCCTCTAGCAAGCAAGACAGCTATTGAAGCATTTAGTCCATTTCTCAAAAAACGTGAAGAAGTATACATCCTGTAATCACACGAAATGCACCTTTAGATTACTGATTCATATTCTGAATATCTTTATTTACGCCTGAAAAATGTATACATATAAGTAACAAAAACAGAAAACATGTTTCAGAAATTAACATTGTTCTATCACCAAAAACATGTAACTGAGGACTTTGGCTCATCACATACACAGACTAATGCCAAGTAGAAATGAAAAGTTCAATTGTAGGTTAGGCGGAGTGATTAACAGAATTAAATTAACAGTTCAACAATTGAAAAATACACTCAGTTCCGAACAAAATTTGGGGCCGGGGATGGGACCGGCTTTGTCTGCAGTCACGACAGTAGTGGTAGTGCAGGGAGACGGCGATACTAGGTTAAAAAAATGAGTGTCAGGCCGAAGGAAGTAAATCAAACTGGTGCTTACCTGAAGCAGAGACAGCGTCCATAGGTGGCGACGAAGTGATAACGAGCGTCTTTGGCCACCGTTTCGGTTTCACATTCTTGAGAATGACCAAGACTGAAGAAGACTGATAATTTCTCGCCTTTTGACTACGAAGCAGAACAACGAGGAATCAATTCGAATTACGAAACTTTGACGAGAAGTGAAGAGGCAGAGAGGCCAAAGAACCGATGAGGATGAAGGGGTGAGGAAGAGCGGCGGCAGTGTTCTGAAATGTGGCGGAAGGGGGCGATGAGGCTGAGGTGGCATCAGTGAGTGGATTTCAGCGGGTGCAGCACAGTAAAAGGGGACAAAAAAAATTTTCATTTGTAAATTGCATATTAAACCATATGCAATTTGAATATTGCATATTTTGCTACACTTAACCTAATTTTCTAATTCCTAAATCAATTGTGATCTTTAACAAATGTGTTATACCAATAATAGAAATCTCAATTTGATAGACTTTTTTTTTCTCCAAATTATAGGTATTTCATTATTAAAATTAAAAGTTTTTTTAGCTAATTAAAATATCTTTATTTAAAGTGAGATTATTTGTATTTAAAAAATATATTAAATTAATTTTGCAATGATAAATGTTGAGGGTATATTATTAATAATTTATTAAATATATATTTTTTCAATAACATTAATTATATTTTCTTAATGATGGTGAAAAAATCAATTTGGGATGGGGAGTATATAATTATTTTTTTTATCAAAATCCAACATTACAACAATTAGAAAGGAAAATTGGCCTATTTCGTTCCTTATATTTACAATTTTTACTCATATAGTCCCTTATCTTTTTTTTTTTAGCTCATATTATCCCTGATTTTTATAACATCATCTAAATATATTCTTATCATCATTTTTCAGTGAAAATTTCACCGGATTTCACACATGCTTGCCACGTGATAAAAACGAATGAGAAAAATGGTAAATTCATTTTGAGTTAAAAAATTGCAATGATATATTTGGCAGAAGTTATAAAGATATGGAATCAGAAAGGCTAAAAAATAGATGATGGACAATATCGACCAAAATTATAAAGATAAATGACTAAATAGACTAATTTGTTATCTTTTAATTATGATTACTTCTATTAAATAAAGTATTGAACCCCCACCAAATTTTAGTTGACCTTATCTTCATCAAAAAAATTTAATTAAAAGCTGGCTTGATATATATTCCGCACTAAAAAAATTTAAAATTATTTTTACTATTTTTCTTATAAAAATATATTTAAAAATTTATCTTCATATATATTTAGATACTCATTACGTCCAACAATTAAATATAAAAAATAATCTTAATTAATTAGAAAAAATCTTAAATAATTATTTTTCAAACTTTTACAATATGTTTGGATAAAGACTTTCAACGAGTGTTTTTAGAATTTTAATTCAGATTTTAAAATATATAAATAATAAATTATTATTTTTCATATTTAATTGTTGAACGTATGAGTATCTAAATAGATATTAAAATAAAGTTTTAAAGATATTTTATAAGAAAATAGTGATAGTCATTTTAAATTTTTTTAGTACGGAATAGACATCAAACCCGCTTTTAATTAAAAAAATTAATGAAGATAAGGTCAACTAAAATTTGATGTGGGATTCAATACTTTATTTAATAGAATTAATCTTAATTAGAAAATGACAAATTAATCTATTTAATCATTTGTCTTTATAATTTTGGTCGATATCGCTACTTTTTTTTTTAGCCTTTCTAATCCTCTATCACGTGGCAAGCACAGGTAGAATCAAATGAAATTTTCATTGAAAAATAACGATAAAATCCTATTTGGATGACGTTATAAAGATAAGAAATCATATGTGCTAAAAAAAAGATAAGAAATTATATCAGCAAAAAAATATAAAGATAATGGACAAAATAGGCCAATTTGTCAAATAAAAGATCCAGTGGGGCAAAATTATATTAGTTTAAAATAAAGAAGGAGAAGTCCGATCCAATTTGATTCTGGTTTTTTATTTCTGTTTTGATATCAGTTGGTTGTCAATTGGGGAATCCTAATACGATGGCTTAGTTTTTATAGAATGGACACATTGTACCTTGGAAAAAATTGAAGTCCGGTAAAAAATAAATTGATGAGAATTGAGTGGTTTTACCGAAGAAGAGAAGAATGACTAATTACCTCAATGAAACTTGTTGCCATTTTCTTCAAGGCTGTAAAACGTCAAACAATTAATTAATTAGTCAAGGTAAAAAAGTTTGAAAGTTAGCACATTTTTTGACTTGTAGGAATCCAAAAGCGTTTGTCCCCATCATTTCAAAAGAAGAATGTTCCACAAAATTAGGTAGCATTTTGAAGATTAGGTGCCTATTTAGGGCTTCAAATTTGAAGCTTCTTAATTATTGAGCTTATATAAAAATAAATATTTATTTTTAAAAAATAAATATTTAACTTTAATAAAATATAATAAATTAAGTTACCATCATTATACAATATCAACAGAGAACAACAAATGATCAAATGTCCTTGAGATATAGAAGTACTCTTTTCATCTTTACAGTTTTATATGTTTGAAATTGAATATTTGCTGTTATAAAATAAATATATTTTTTATTTAAAATTTTAATATATTTATTAATTTAAAGAATTTATATCATATAATAGATAGTTTTTATCACTAACTAAATTAATAATAAAGATAATATAGTAATTTTTTAAAGTCAAAGACTTTTATTAATTTTTAAATTAAGACAAATATAGATATTAAATTCAGAAGAGTAAAATTATTAACTTGATCTTCTAATATTCATATTTTACCAATTTTCTTTACTTTTAAAAGTACATGGTAAAATTACCAAAATTCTAAAAAGAAAATGTCAAGTATAGGTAGGGTAGTGTGAATAAAACAAAGACTCAATATTCATATTCTCTCTATCTAAGAAACTTTTTTGCTTTTCAACGTATTAAAATAAAAATTATATCACATAAGTAAAGTTGATAATGTCATTAATTTTTTTATTCTAATATACAAAATCTTGAAAGCTTGTCATGCTGATATAACAAGAGTTTTTATTGATAATGTTACGAATACTGTCAGATATGATTAGACAAAAATTTTGGTGAAAAAAAAGTGAAAGAAATCGTCTAAAAATTTGGAAAAAAAAGTGTGAATATATCACTTATTCTAATTGATTGATATTAAAAATTGATAATATTGCAAGATTATATTTTTATTTATATGTCTATTCAATTGAGATCAGTACAATATACCTTGACATTATGTTCATTATCTACGCATAACTTTGACACTGACTATTGAATATTATATTAATATTTCATATAGATCCAATTTTAATCACCTGTAATTCCACATGGCGAAGAAACTTATCTACCATTCTATTGCAATTAATATGTATATAGTTGCATTAAATGGTGGATTTTTTGCTAAGCACGTGCCCCATCTAACAATGTAAGTAGAATTATATGATATTAAACAATTACAAAAGATTTACCAAAAAAAGGAAAATGTTAAACAATTGCAAAAGGAAAGATCCCTTTGCCATGCATGGGTAGTATTTTTTTTTATATATATTGGGATGAAGGAATCATCACATACAAAGTTACTACATATTTAATTGAGGCTTTTCTTTTAGACATTTTTCTGAAGAGCAAGTCATCTTGGTGGTAGTAGTTTTCTTACTTCTTGAGCTGAATTCTTGGAAGGCTTCTTAATATGGAAGGAGTTAAACCGGCCACTACCGTCTGTGTCACCGGAGCTGCAGGGTTTATCGGATCGTGGCTTGTCATGCGACTGCTAGAAAGGGGCTATTTTGTTCGTGCCACTGTTCGTGATCCTGGTAATTAAATTTTGTGATCAAAATTAGCATGTTAATTTTTGTGATGAGGTTAATATTGGAATGCTCGGTGATGTAGGGAACATGAAGAAAGTGAAACATTTGCTGGAGTTGCCAAAAGCCAGCACACATTTGACCCTTTTGAAGGCTGATTTGAATGAAGAAGGAAGCTTTGATGAAGCCATCAAAGGCTGTGAAGGGGTTTTTCATGTAGCTACACCTATGGACTTTGAATCTAAAGACCCTGAGGTAATTTTACCCTTTTGGGGGTTTTTGTTTTTCTCCTTGTTTTTTCTTGTTCCTTGTAGTGCTTGCAAGATACAATTATTGACTTTCTCGTAGACATATGAGGAACTTATCTCATACCCAGGCTCAATTTCTTCTATTTAAGACAACTTATTATAAATAATATATATATATATATATATACTTTAAATAATAAATATATAATAGTAATAAATACATATACTTGGATTGTCTTTTTCTCACAAGTTGAAAACAGCTCCAATTCCGAGAGGGGAGTCTGGGGAATGGGACTAGGGATGAAAATGATTGATTTACGGTGGGACTGACCAACTGTGTGAAAATACTGTTTGGGTTAAACATTTTATTTTTGGAGCGATATTCCTAAGATGATTGACAATGTTGTAATTTTGGGGGTTTTACTGTGTGACAGAATGAAGTGATCAAGCCAACAATCAAAGGGGTTCTAGACATCATAAAATCCTGTGTAAAGGCTAAAACAGTAAAGAGGCTTGTTTTCACATCATCAGCTGGAACTGTCAATGTTCAGGAAGTTCAACAGCCAATCTATGATGAGAATAACTGGAGTGATTTGGAATTCATAAATTCCAAGAAAATGACTGGATGGGTTCGTATTTTGCTTTGCCATTTACCATCTTACAATTTTAAATACGTTTCTCCTTTTTAAAATTTTAAACTCAGAATTGTTTTCTCTCTGCAGATGTATTTTGTTTCAAAAACTTTGGCAGAGAAAGCAGCATGGGAAGCAGCTAAAGAGAACAACATTGATTTTATCAGTATAATTCCAACACTAGTTGTCGGGCCTTTCATCATGCAAACATTTCCACCTAGTCTTATAACTGCACTTTCATTGATCACAGGTACAATTTTCTGCATTTCTAACAAAATGGCAACAAACTTAAGTAAACCTCCACGTATGCAAATCGACCTACCTTAAGGTTTGCTAACCATTTTTGTACAGGGAATGAAGCTCACTACTCAATTATTAAGCAAGGCCAATTTGTGCATCTTGATGATCTATGTGAAGCTCATATATTCTTGTATGAGAACCCTAAAGCAGAGGGAAGGTACATTTGCTCTTCCCATGATGGAACTATCTATGATTTAGCAAAAATGATCAGAGAAAAGTGGCCGGAATATGACATCCCTACTGAGTAAGCCTGCAAACTCTTTAGTTATAGAATTGTATCCATTTTGTTTGTGTTTTCATGCTTCGTAAAAATTTGGCAATGGCAGATTAAAGGGCATTGAGAAAGACATACCCACTGTCTCCTTTTCAAGCAAGAAGCTGAAAAGCATGGGTTTTGAATACAAGTATACCTTGGAGGATATGTTCAGAGGAGCAATTGAGACATGTAGAGAGAAGGGATTGATTCCCCATTCCACGAGAGACCATGCAAATGGGCATGAAAAGAAATCACTCCTCACTGCAGTGACAGACGGTGAGAATGGATTGCTTCCAAATTCCACAGAAAATGGAATTAAATAAAGATGAAACAAAATATGAGAAGAATAAAAAGCAATTCTACAGCGTTACTATTCTACTGCTTTTTTTTTTGAAAAAAGAAAATTGGTTGCTGATAAACAGCTCCAAACTTTCTCTTCCTCTGTGTGATTTCTCGAATTTCTCAATGAGATCATCTCATCAAATGCATCTATCCTTTGCCATTTGCTTCTCAAAGTAATGTACTCCACTTTGAGTATTTTTTTTCCCTTTCTTCTTTGTTTAGTAAAATACTCATTAAGGATTTTATAAGGAGTAATATATCCATTCTGCATGGTTAACACAGTAGGTATTGAAGATTGGTTGGCAGGTTTAAGGGCATTGACAAGGACATACCTGCCACATCCTTATCATCATCCCACAAGTTCATAGGCATGGAATTTGGATATAAGTATATCTAGGACGACATATAAAGACGAGGCTTTGAGATTTGTAGAGAAAAAGGGCCCAATCTACACGAAACCACATAAATCAGCATTAAGAGGAATCAATCCCTACTGAAATTTTGATCTACAAGGGGGATCATCAATAGTGAAATTAAAGGCCAGGAGACCTGAGAAAACGAAGAGGTATTGCTTTGCCCTTGCACCCAAAAGCAGACAGGCAAGTGGTTTGTCCCTTCAATTGCAATCACGATACAAACCACAGAGAATCGATTCTCTCCATATTCCTCAGAAAATAGATATTGCATGAGGGGAAAATGAGAAAAAATGCATGGGACGTATATAACTGCCTAAATTAATCAAGGAAAAACTAAAAGTTTATACTGAATGGAAATTGGAAGGCAACATGCTTCCCCACAAAGGAAAAATGAGTCCAACTTAAGTACCTATACAGCAACTTACTGAACTTGCAGGGTTAGAATATAATTTTTGTTTTTTTCTTTGAAAAAAAAGGTTGGCTTGCTTAGACAATAATCAACTGCCAACCACTTGACCGTCTGAGCCCAAATTTCTACTCATCGGGGAAAAAAAAAATTCCACCACTAATTACTAGTGGCAACAGCTAAAAGAAACTGGCAAGAGGAAAACATAAAGTCACCATATTAAGATTGACATAGACGTAAACGACACACATGAGAAAGAGCAGAGAAGAAAATTTATTGTCTAATAAGATGGCTTAGTTTTGATTGAACGGACACCTTGTTCCTTGGGGAAAAAAAAATCAAGTCCAGTAAATAATAAATTGACGAGAATTGAGTGGTTTATCTGAGAGAAGAATGAGTAATTTACTCAATGAAACTTGTTGCCATTTACTTCTAAAGGCTGGAAAACTTCAAACAGTTACTCAAGGTAAAAAAGTTTGAAAGTTAACAAATTTTGGACTCAGTAGGAATCCAAAAGCGTATGTCCCCATCATTTCAAAAGAAAAAATGTTCAACAAAATTAGGTAGGATTTTGAAGATTAGGTACCCAGTTTGGGGCTTCAAATTTGAAGCTTCTTAACTATTCCTGGCAATTGTATTGCTGCTAAGATAGTGAAATTTTAGATAAATGCTTATTTAAAAAGGTCAACATCTAATTCTAATATAAAAATATTAAACTAAATTACCATCTTTATACCATATTACCATCTTGAGATATACAAGTATTAAATTAAGCTACTTTACCTAATATTCTTATTCACCTTCTTTTTATTTTTAACTTTTAAAAGTACACAGTAAAAAATGACCAATCCCAGAAAGAAAATATCAAGTATATGTACGGTAGTGTGAATAAAACGAACGCCCAATGTTTCTCTCTAACTAAGAAACATTTTTCCTTCTTAGTATTTCAGATAGATGTGTCCAAATTGTATAATTCCACAAGACAAAGAATCCTATCTACCATTCTATTCCAGTTCCTCATGTATAATAAATGGTGGGTTGACGGTTAAGCACGTGCCCCCATCTAACAATGTAAGTAGATATATTCATATGCCTGTTAAACAATTGGAATGTGAGTACAATTTACCACAAAAAAAAAAAATGTTAAACAATTATAAAAGGAAAGATCCCTTAGCCATGTATGGACAAGATTTATATATTATATATAGAGGGATGAAGCTATTCAGATTTACAGTAACTACATATTTAATTTAGGCTTTTTTTTTTAATTTTAAAAAACATCTTTCCAAAGAGTAAGTAAACTCGGTGGTGCTGTTTTCTTCCTTCTTGTGCCGAATTCTTGGAAGTTTTCTTAATATGGAAGGAGTTAAACCAGCCACTACCGTCTGTGTCACCGGAGCTGCAGGATTTATCGGTTCATGGCTTGTCATGAGATTGCTAGAAAGGGATTATTTTGTTCGTGCCACAGTTCGCGATCCTGGTAATTAAATTTTGTGATCAAAGTTCACATGTTATTTTTTTGTGGTTAAGTTATGAGCTTAATATTGGAATGCTCGGTGATGATGTAGGGAACATGAAGAAAGTGAAACATTTGCTAGAGTTGCCAAAAGCCAGCACACATTTGACCCTTTTGAAGGCTGATTTGAATGAAGAAGGAAGCTTTGATGAAGCCATCAAAGGCTGTGAAGGGGTATTTCATGTAGCCACACCTATGGACTTTGAGTCTAAGGACCCTGAGGTAATTTTACCCTTTTGGGGGGCTTTTGTTTTTCTTGTTTTTTTCTTGTTCTTGTAGTGCATTACTAAGAAGACAAATTTTAGTTAAAAAAAAAGGTTTCGATTGAATTTTTTTTTCTTTCAGATAAAACAAAAGAAAAATTTTGGTACAATTTTCAAACGAAACTTTCTTATGTTGTTTCCATTTTTTAAGGAATAATGCACGAAGAAACAAAAAGAAATTTATTGGACGATCAAACACTTTGTCCATGACGTTTCCTCTTATATGCAAGTCAATAATGATTGTTCATTAGTAAGATATAAGATAATATGGGGAGAAATTTTTCAACCACATATATATTCAAATCTTGTATGAAATAAATTTTCATATTCATATATTATTTAGTAAGATATAAGATAATGTGTTAAAATTTTTTTCTCACAACATATATTAATATTCAAATCTCCTGTAAAATAAATTATAACTAAAATATTAAGAGGATACCTTATGAGTTCCTATGCTGTTGACTGTCTACCACTCAGTCCACCTTCATCAATTTACAAAATCAGCCACTTTGGTCAAGAGACCTCTGACCTCTGACGTATGTGGGTTTTTCCCTCAATAATGGTATCTATCAACTTCGTTAATGGATAAATAATTAATAAAATATTATGAGAAAAATTAGAGGAGAGGCAGGCTGAGTTGGGCTGGGACCATCGCCGCATGTCCTCTCTCATTTTACAGCGACATATGAGGAACTTGTGTCATTCGGGTTTTTTTGTTTTTTTAGAATCACTTGTCTCATTTCTAACCTTTATAAATAATAATATATGTATATATAATAATAACAAATAAATGCATACACTCATCGAAATGATATTTTTTAAATGCCTAACAAGAAGTACTTTTCAATGGATTATTTTCAACGTTGGACAAGTGGAAAACAGCACGAATTCCGGGAGGGGAGACTGGGGGTGGGACTGACGTACTGTGTGAAAATACTTTTTGGGTTAAACATTTTATTTTTGGAGCGATATTCCTAAGATGATTGATAATGTTGTAATTTTTGGGGTTTTATTGTGTGACAGAATGAAGTGATCAAGCCAACAATCAATGGAGTTCTAGACATTATAAGATCCTGTGTAAAGGCTAGAACAGTAAAGAGGCTTGTTTTCACATCATCAGCTGGTACTGTCGATGTTCAAGAAGTTCAACAGCCAGTTTATGATGAGAGTAACTGGAGTGATTTGGAATTCATAAATTCCAAGAAAATGACTGGATGGGTTCGTATTTTGCTTTGTCATTTACCTTCTTACAATTTTTAAATACATTTCTCCTTTTCTACATTTTAAACTCAGAATGATCAGATTAAAGGAAGAAACAGAATACTCAGTACTGTTTCCTCTCTGCAGATGTATTTTGTTTCAAAAACTTTGGCAGAGAAAGCAGCATGGGAAGCAGCTAAAGAGAACAACATTGATTTTATCAGTATAATTCCAACACTAGTTGTCGGGCCTTTCATCATGCCAACATTTCCACCTAGTCTTATAACTGCACTTTCATTGATCACAGGTACAATTTTCTGCATTTCTAACACAATGGCAACAAACTTAAGTAAACCTCGTATGCAAATCGACCTACCTTAAGGTTTGCTAACCATTTTTGTACAGGGAATGAAGCTCACTACTCAATTATTAAGCAAGGCCAATTTGTGCATCTTGATGATCTATGTGAAGCTCATATATTCTTGTATGAGAACCCTAAAGCAGAGGGAAGGTACATTTGCTCTTCCCATGATGGAACTATCTATGATTTAGCAAAAATGATCAGAGAGAAGTGGCCGGAATATGACATCCCTACTGAGTAAGCCTGCAAACTCTTTAGTTATAGAATTGTATCCATTTTGTTTGTGTTTTCATGCTTCGTAAAAATTTGGCAATGGCAGATTAAAGGGCATTGAGAAAGACATACCCACTGTCTCCTTTTCAAGCAAGAAGCTGATAAGCATGGGTTTTGAATACAAGTATACCTTGGAGGATATGTTCAGAGGAGCAATTGAGACATGTAGAGAGAAGGGATTGATTCCCCATTCCACAAGAGACCATGCAAATGGGCATGGAAAGAAATCACTCCCCACTGCAGTGAAAGACGGTGAGAATGGATTGCTTCCAAATTCCACAGAAAGTGGAACCAAATAAAGAAGAAACGGGGAAACAAAATCTCAGAAGAATAAAAGGCAATTCTGCAGTGTTACTATTCATTTCTTTTTATTTTCTATTGGCAGCTGATAGCCTGATATACAGCTCCAAACTTTCTCTTCCTCTGTGAAACTAGTGATGTCTCAATGAGATCATCTCATCAATTGCATTTTATCTTTGCCATTTGCTTCTCAAAATAATGTGCTCATGTGAGTCTCTTTTTTTTCTTCTTTTAGTAAAATGCTCATTAAGGACTTCTTTTAGTGAAAACTCCGCGCTCTTCTCATGATGCAATAATTCGTGGTTTGGCTAAAATGATCAGAGAGAAATGGCCTGTATGATCTACCTCCTATCTATCCATCAACAAGACAAACATTCTCCCTCATGATATCTTTTGAAGGAGTAAATATATCCATCCTGTATGGTTAATACCATAGGTATTGAAGATTGGCTGGAAGGTTTAAGGACATTGACAAGGACATACCCGTCACATCCTTTTCATCATCCCAGAAGTCGACAGGCATGGATTTTGGATATAAGTATTCCTAGGAAGACGTGCACAGAGGAGACATTGAGACTTGTAGAGAAAAAAGGGTCCAATCTACAAGAAACCATGTAAATCAGCATGACGAGGAATCAATCCCTAGTGAATTTTTTATCTAAAAGGTGATCATCAATCCCTAGTGAAATTAAAGGCCACGAGACCTGAGAAAACAAGAGGTATTGTCTTGCCCTTGCACCCAAAAGCAGACAAGAGGGTGTTACTTCAGATTGCAATCACGATACAAACCATGACAACACAGAGAGAATCGATTCTCTCCATATTCCTCAGAAGAAGATATTGCATGAGGATAAGGGAAAATGAAAAAAAAAAAATGACGGGTGCATGGGATGTATATAATTTCCTAAATTAATCAAGGTAAAACTAAAAGATAATACTGTATGGAAGGCAGCATGCTTTCCCAGAGAGGGGAAATGAGTCCAATTTAAGTACCTAAACTGAATTTCCAGAGTTAAAATATACTTCAGTTTTTTTCTTTGAAAAAAAAAAAGTTGGCTTGCTTGCTTAGCCAATAGTCAACTACCAACCACTTGACTGTCTCAGCCCCAATTTCTACTTAAAATAAATAAATAAAAATTCACCACAAACTACTTAAATTAAAACGAGTAGATGGTATTTCTTAACTTATGAATAAAATACATTTTTAATATTCGTGTCAAATCAAATGAGAATAATTACTTTTGGACATGGAGATATGTTTTCACTGCTTTTCTTTTTAAAGCATTAATATACACAAGGAAAAATAAGAACCAAAAATATTGGATTGTTTACGTAAAATGATTCCTTATTTTCCTTTTCTTTGCACCTGATAGTATGCGGTTACTTTACTCACTTACAGGATAAATTACAGAAGCAATGGGCAGCAGCCGGACAAGAAAGCCTTGGCTACCGCTCCTCAGAATTGAATGTGTTCCAGGCTTCCTAAAGACAGATAAAACAGAGTTTCAAGATCATACACTTAAAAGTAACTGATATTTAGAGCAAAAATAGCATATAAAACTTCAAGAGGAAACAGCTAAAAGAAACTGACAAGGAAAACATAAAGTCATCATATTAAGATTGGCATAGATGTAAATAACACACATGAGAAAGCAGAAAAGAAAATTTAAGGTCTTTAAGACTCCTATATGATTTAATTTAAAATGCTAAAATATCTTGAAGCTATCAAGTTTTATCTAAAAGCAAGTAATCTCTCTGTGTAGGCCACCGTTCGATAATTATAATGCCAAAATAGGCTTTCATCATGAATTTCTTTCTCAACTTTGCTTCTTAATTTTACTTGAGAGGTTTATCAAACTAACTTGTAATGTACTTATATTACAAATACAAGCTAAGATACTTTCTGTTATATCGGTTCTCATTAACAGTTCATGTGTGTAAACAAACATGACAGAAGTGCAATTTGTAGCTAGCAGTTTACCTTCAAAAGATCAAAGACTTTCTCGCATACATACTTCTGCTGAATGCTTGCTCCACGTTGTTGTAGTTTGTCAGGGTGCACACAAAGTGTGGCCTTCCTGTAAGCTTTCTTAACAGCTGCAGAAGTTATAACTTCAGTTAATGGAACCGGCTGCCAACCACTATCAGGCCCAAGAATCTGCCAATATGTAAAATTCAGGCTTTAGTTCAGCTGCATTCTGGCAAGGAGTGCATTCTCCTCTGAAATCATAAATATTTTGAAATAAAAAACTGCATGTTTTGGGATCCTACCAATTCCTATAAATATAATTTAGACCAATAAAATTACTTCAGAAAACAAAGAAAAGTGCAACCAATTCCAACACGTAATAGGCCCAACCCATTCTCAGTCGTTATTATACCCTGCTTTAAACTCAAGACAAAGACCAAGGAGAATTTAAGGCTAAGGTATCCTACAAATAGGTCAAAATAGCTTATCCCGAACCTCAACTTGGTACAATGTATATGCACCTGCCCCAATTTCCCAGACGGTCTACATATAGGCCCAGAACAGACCCTATAGGGTCCAGTATATCTGGTTCAGCATGTTTTTTTCCCCCTTTATATCGAGAAAAATGCTTTTACATCATTATCAATCAAATGTTTAATGAAAATAATGAAACCAATCAAGATCATCTCTACCTTAAAAGTTTTGCATACAGCCCATTAAGCAACTAAGACAACTAAGGTCAAGTCATCGAACCAAAATCTAAATAACAACCAAACAAACCCAGCAGAAAGTGGCACAAATAACACTAACTCTTAAAACTTAATGACACGAAATAACAATTAACAACTCTTAATAACCAAAAATCAAAAAAATTAAGAATCAAATCGTCTTTACTTCAAAATTTGCATACAAACAATTATTCTTGGATGTAAGTTTTACCCCAGTACCAAGAAAATTTCATCTCCCTGTCTGCATACCAAAACCCCACTCTCTCCCACAAAAGGATCTTTGCCACATAAAAAGAACAAAGTACTTTGTTTTTGTTTTAAAAAAAAAAAAAAGAAAAAAGAATGGATATTACCGAAGATGTCAAACTTACAAAATTTCAGGCCAATATAACATTATGAGAGGAAGAGGAAGAAGAAGAAGAAGAGAAAAAAGAAATTATAGTGCAAATGAGAAATACTGCAATCTGGTGCAGATGCCTGACTATGATGCAGAGCCTTATACCACATTCCATCCCATAAAGCAGAAATGGCCCCACAATACAAGCCCATATGAAAAGGTTCCACCTCCATATCTAATTTATACAAAGTACTAATTGAAGGAATTGCTGTCTTGAGATTAACCAATTTCTCCATTCATGACTAAAAGAAGTATTAGATTCCTGTGATTATTTTGAAATTGCCCATCAATTGCCATGGTGAAGCAAACTTGAGCTATGACAAGCATACAATGCAGAAGTGAGGAACAATGCATAGCAGAAGCAGATATTAGCTACTACATCTCAAAGTCAACCATTACCTTACCATCAATATTAGAACCAACCACAATTGAGGAAAGAATGTCAAAGAAGAATACATGCCATGCAAATTGCAACTTCCATCTCAGGAAGTTCCCAGTTGTTCTCTTGCAATCTAAAAATGCCAAAATTTATGTATTAAAGCAAGCCACCACTTCTTAATTCTGATCTTTGTAGATACTGGATTGGGGTTGCTGATTTGCAATTTATCCCAGAACATGCCTAATGGTAAGCCAATGGGCAAAAGTGTGAAGGACAGAGACAAGTATCCAAAGAGAAACCGGAGACAGAAAACAGTTCAATCCGTCTTTAATCTTGTTTCAGTTCTCCCTGCTTCCTCTCTCAATAATTTTTCTTGTTCGTGTACCTTCTATTTCCTTTCTAATCTAATTAATAGTAATCAAACTTCCTTTTACTTCTTCCCTTTTGTCTTCGTTTTTGCATGAGAACCATATGCAAGTATAGTTATAATTCCGGGCACAACTGTATATTTTTCTAATGCCAGTGAAAGATCAGGCTAAAATGCTGAAAGAGCATGGAAAGAAAACAATACATGTAACCATAGATGCTAAAAAGAAAATAATATTCATGGTACATATTAAAAGACCAAGGATGGATAGACCAACATATTGCAATGTTGAAAGCAATGCTCGTAGATTCCCTTCTTTACCACTTGACCATCTCCTGACTTCAGCATCCAAAGTTTCAGCAAATCTCTGCAGAAGATACGAAGGTTGATTTACAACAATATTACAAATTAATAGTTAAAAAATTAGTCATCAGAAGGATGCATACACTCCTCTCTGCTTGTTCTCTTTGAGCAAGAAGATCACGCTTATTTTTCTCTGCCAGAGCTTTAGCCTGAAATGGTAGTAAAACTTCAGATCATTAAATAGTGAGTAGATCGGAGACATCAAGATATATACATGGAGGGAAAACACATACAGCACGCTCAGCTGTTCTACGGTATCTTTCTAACCGAGCTTTACTCCTCTGAGGAGATTCACTTTCAGCCCCTACAAAGTAATTAGAGCTAAATGAAGTTTCAAAAAGAAACTTAATTGTCAAAAGAAGAAACACTTCCAGTAAGTCAAAAAGAATAACATTAGAATGACAAGATATATGAACAAAAGTAGATTCTAAAGACCAATAGAAGCTATATGACTAACTTCCACAAAAGACATACCAGCATTGGCCGTAGAATATGAAGAACGTATCACATTTGAGGTTCCAGCACTCTGAGATTGAAGGTTGAGTAGATCCTGTCATTGCCATATAATTAATCGGCTGTCATGATGCAAATCAACAAGAACTTTGAAGGTATACTCACAGAGGAAGAGCTCTGTCTCATTTCAGCATTTCTGGAAGACGCATAGAATTTATCAGGAACTGATCTTTCAACTCTTTCTCTCGCCTCAAAGGAAGCCTTATCAGCCATTGCTTTTTCAAAAGCACGTTGCCGAGCCTCTGCAGTAGCTCTTTCTACTGCAGCACGCTCTGCCCTGAGCCTAGCATCCACGGACTCCTTGTCTAATCTTCCTCGAGCCTCCACTGTAGCTCTTTGGCGTACCTCAGCAGTTGATCGTCCAAAAACAGTTCTTTCTGCTCTATCTCGGGCTTCAGCATATGACCTTTCACGAACTTCTAGAGTTGCTCTGTCAACAGCCATCCGGTCCTTCTCTCTTTCCCTCTCTCTTTCCCTCTCTCTCTCCCTCTCTTCTTCTAACTTTCTTAACTGCTCCTTTTCCAGTTCTTTTTCCTCATGCAATCTTCCTTCTATTTTCCTATCCTCTGGAGCAAGGGGCACATTGACTTGACTTTGCTTTGGTCCTACATTCTGATTTGTGCCTTTCTGATGGGTGTTCAAGGTGTTCTCTTTATCATCAAGCACAGTGAATAAAGCAGCTCCAATTTTCTTCCCATTTTCAGCCCGTTCCATGAATACCTGATGCATTGTGGATCTCTCCTTTGTGGATTCTTCACTGAAAGTCATCTGAACCACATTGTTTACTTTCCCACTCTGTCCTTTTTCGTGAGTGTTCACTCTGACTTTCTCAGGATCACATGCCATTTGAGAGATTATCTTGTCCTGTTTATTGGCAGGATATCCAATTCCAATGCCAGCTCCCTCTGAATCTTCTGCAAGCTCATGCATGGAGGGAAATTTTGAATCGTCTTCTATCTGGATTTTATCAGTTTCATGTTGCAAGTCATTCTGATTCTTTCCAAATGAGTTTGATATTTCTTCACTGAGAATCTCGGATGTCCCTATGTCAATATCCTGCTCATTATTTTCAAATTTTGTTTTCAATTTTTTATCCTCCCCACATGAAATAGTAGCTTGAGTTGTTTCAGGAGTTTCACACATCTTATTGTTAAATTTGAATGTCCCATTAAGTGAGCTGATGATCTCCCCTTCAGCAGGATCATGATTGCCTTGATCTAAGTTCACCACTTTGTCATCTTCATCCCACTTAATCTGATCAACATCTTCAGTCTGTTCAGCCAACTCTTCATGCTTAATGGCATATTGATTTGTATCTATACTTCTTTTCAAAGAACTAGTTAAGCTAGAGTTCTCTTCAGTATCTTCATCGTCAAGAATAACTGTTGCTACATGCTTATCTGGTTCTTGCTTCCAAACCTTTGTGAGTCTAGCATCAAGTTCACCTGTTTCACAAACTACTTCATACTCCTCATTCTCTACCAACTTATGAGTCTCTAGTACTGTCTCTTTTGTCTCCTCTGTCTCACAAACTGATTTTTTATGTATCTCCTTATCTTCTTGCTCAGAAGTCCTCTTCAAATTACTCTCACTCTCATCATGCCCAACAGACTGATTGAGCCTCTTTTCATACTCTTCCTGCTCAGTGGCTTCTTTCGCTATGCTCCCACTATTTTTTCCTTCACAAACTTCCTTTTCTTTCTTGTTTTCTTTTTTTTCACTAAACTCTGGTTGCTTCTTTCTCTGCTCCTGCTGTATTTCCCATTTTACATCATCCACTTGTTCAACAGCCTCTTCAAGATTTTTATCACACCTTTTAGGTGCAATACAATTTCTAAGTCTCCTTTCATCTGCTTTCTTTGCATGAACATTAATAATCACTTTATAAGTATCGGTCCTTTCACAGATATCATTCGGATTATCTTTAACTTCAACCTCAGGCACACTATGATCAACTGTTGCCAGCATCTCTACATTCTTATCAGCATCTTTTTGTGGGTACTGTTTAGATCTTTTTATTTTCTTCTTACTCATTTCTGATCCATAGCTAGTGATTTCCACCTTTACATTCTTAGGAGTCTCCTTTGATTCTATAGGTTTGTTCGATCCCTCATTCTGGCCCAATTTACAAGCATCTTCCAACATTTCCAGTTGATTATTTTTCTCTTCCAATTTAGGAGCCTCCTTTGATGCCTTAACTTCCTTAATGCCTTCTTGCGGCTGAGATGCTCCAGTGGCAGCTTTTATGCCATCTTTGCACTCTTCTGGCCCTTCATTATTTTGCAAGACACTGCTTTTATCATCCTTATCTTGCTCAATCTCCAAGGATATATCAGTTTCCACCACTTCAAAATACTCTGTTTCTCGTCTCCAAGCAAAATTGCCATCAGGTTTATGAGAAACTTGAGATGATGATTCTTTGTCATGCCTTCTGTTTGTTGGTTTTTCAACTAAATCAATGTATTTTTCATCATCAAGCAAATCTGAAGCCCCCTGAGACAATTGTGTTACATTTTGCCTTTCATGTGCACTAGGTTGCATCCCATTGCCACCTCTACCAAACACGCCATGTACTTTATCATCTTCATGACTGTTATCGCCATTGAAAGGCCCATTTATCTTCTCCTCCATAATTTTATCAGTATCTTGTGCTTGCAATTTTGAATGGCTCTGAAGATCCTCCTTTTTCTCAATCAATTCCTTCGCACTTCTCTTTGCTTGACCTTTCTCCGTAGCAGCTTTCACAGCTGCAGTTGCCACTTTAGATGAACTTGCATCTATTTCTACATCATAAAATGGTGGAGAATTCTCACCTGACATCCGTTCAAATGCATAACTGTTTGAAGCTCTCAGCTTTGAATTTGGTTTTTGAGGTTCCCCCTTTTCTACAGCAAAAACAGGAGGAGGTCTTGAAGGTGGCGGTAACCGAGAAGGCCTCGTTTTGAGGCTGATATCATTTACAGTCACAAATGGCTTCTTCCCTGTGAAAGCAGATCCACTACTTCCTGCAAGGTGGGTATCACTTCCAGGTGCTCTGAAGCCACTGTTTGCAGGCAAAGATACACTCTTCTTAAAACGTCTTTCTTCCACTCTTCTTCCGAGAAACTCTGTATTTAACTTAAGATCACCTGATGCCTGCAATTGTGTTCCCTCTTCTTCTACAACTGTTGAAGCATGAGTATCATTCATCAAGTAAGCATGTCCAGCAATTGTATGTACTTGAGCTATATGAGCAGCCCTATTTGATACCTTGACACTGGTCTCTTGGTTAACCTTTTGATGTAAGACATTGAACTGCCTTACATCATCAGACAGATGGTGAGCATCAGGATTTAGCAAACTTTGGCTCCTTTCAGAACAAGCAGAAGGATCTGTTTCATCCGAAAAACATTCACTTTGGGCTGGACTCCTGTGAGGACAATATGGATCAAAATCATGTTCTAATAGTTGGGTAAAGTAGAACTGCAATATGATCTCTTTGTTTACAAAGGATAGTCAGAAAATAAATCAACAAATTGGAATACAAAAATTAACAAAAGGACAGCAGCTCAATAGGTTCCTTATTTGACTGTCATCTACAAAATGCTTTTCATGGGAGATGGCATGCACCTGTTCGTCAATACAAAAACACAAGTATTTACTTATGAAGAGAGGATACTATTAATTGTATTCAATGACTTGATGATATAGATTACAAGAAGTACCTATATATATAGGGTTACACAAGCACACAAATGTAAAAGAAACAGCACTTATAACAGCCATGTTTGGCTGCCAAACATAGCAGCCATTTTAGGCTGTCTAACTTAATTCAAGCTGGAGCATATAGATCAAATGCTCCAAGCTTGCTACAAATGTATTCAATCCTAGGTCCTCTCAAAGATTTAGTAAATACATCAACAAGTTGGTCATTTGATCCAGTGAAAGTAGTAACAATGACTCCAGAAGCAACCTTTTCACGTATGAAGTGACAATCAACTTCAATATGTTTTGTCCTTTTATGAAAGACAGAATTAGATGCAATGTGCAAAACAACTTGATTATTACAAACTAATTTCATAAAGTTGAGTTTACAAAACTTGAGCTCTGTGAGAAGATACTTCATCTAAATAAGTTCGCACGTCCCAAGAGCCATTGCTCAGTATTCGGTTTCTGCACTTGAACGAGCTACCACATCTTGTTTTTTACTTTTCCATGACACAAGATTTCCACCAAACAAGATACAATAACCTGATGTTGATCTTCTATCCCAAGGACAGCCAGCCCAGTTTGCATTTGTATAACCAACAATTTTGGTATTTCCATGATTCTTATAATGTAAGCCTGTACCTAGAGACCTTTTAACATATTTTAAAATTCTGGTTGTAGCTTTCCAATGGCTTTCACATGGTGCTTGCAAAAACTGACTAACTACAGTAAGTGCAAATGAGATATCGAGTGACTGTCAAATAAAGTAGCTTGTCAACTAACCTTCGGTATCTTCCTGAATCAGATAAAGGCTCCCCCTGTCCTGAAAGAAGTTTGACATTGGGATCCATGGGTGTGTCAACAGGTTTACAATTTGTTATACCTATTTCTTCAAGTATATATTCAATGCATACTTTTTTTGAAAAACATAAATCCCTTCTTGTGATTGAGCAACTTTCATACTAAGAAAATACTTTAAATTTCCAAGATTTTTGTGTCATCTCCAATGATAACAATGTCACCAACATAAACTACCAAATAGATGTTTTTTCCTGATAAATGCTTGTAAAATACAGAATGATCAACCTTGCTTCGAGTCTCCCGAACTGTTGAACAACTCCACTGAACCTGCCAAGCCAAGCACGGGGGGATTGTTTCAAACCATAGAGAGAGCGCTTAAGGCAACATACTAAATTCCTTCCTATTTTAGCTACAAAACCTAGAGATTGTTCCATGTACACTTCTTCGTTAAGGTCACCATGTAAGAAGACATTCTTGATATCCAACTAATGTAATGACCATTGACGAGTGGCTGTCATTGGTAGGAAAATACGCACAGAGGCAATTTTGGCCACGGGTGAAAAAGTATCAGTGTAGTCAACACCAAATACCTGCGTATAACATTTAGTAACAAGTCGAGCTTTAAGTCTATCAACTTATCCATCTGGGCCAACTTTGACATTATACACCCATCTGCAACCAACTACACTTTTGCCAAGAGGTAGAGGTACCAACTCTCAAGTTCCTGAAGAATCAAGAGCTTCCATTTCATCAGACATAGCCTACTTCCAATCTGGTTGAGATAAAGCATCCTGAACATTCTTAGGGATGAAAACATAAGACAAATGAGAAATAAAAGCACAATAGGATGGAGAAAGACGCTTTTGTGAGAGAAAATTATAGATAGGATAAGGATTTCGAGTAGACCTGGTACCTATGCGGTTGGCAATAGGTGAATCTTGGACTGAGTCAGAAAGATCCGACGGCATATGACATGAATCAACTGGACGTTTATGATCTTCTTGTAAACTATGTAATTGACGAATGCGACGCTGATATATGTGTGAGAAAGGTGACATAAGTCTTTCCTCTTGGATTTGGGGCAAAGACTCGAGATGAAGTGAGTGAGTGCTTCTTCAGACACTATATGAGGTGATAACTCAGAGAAGGTAGGAATAGGAAGTATTTCTGCAGTCCCAATGGGTGCCCCAGTGAAATCGATCTCGTTAATAGTAGTTAAAGAAAAGAAAGGTGAAGACTAAAAAAATGTAACATTAAAGGATGTGTAGAAACAATGAATCTTAGGACAATAACACCGAAAGCCCTTTTGAAGACAAGAATATCCAATAAAAATACATTTTCTTGCTTTGGGATCTAGATTATCTCGTCCACGAGTAGTGTTATGAACAAAACTAGTACACCTAAAAACCCTTAGCGGAAGCTTATGCAGAGGTTCTTGTGGGAGTAAAATACTAAGTGAGATTTTTCCTTACAAGACAAAAGAAGGCATTCAATTTATGAGGTAGCAATAGTGAAGTATAGAATCTCCCCAAAAACTTTTAGGAATCTTTTGATGGATAAGTAAAGTGCGGGTTGTTTTGACAAGATGTCGATTCTTCCTCTCAGCAATTCCATTTTGTTGTGGAGTTCTAGCACATGAAGATTCATGAAGAATGTTATGTGAGTGAGAAAAAAGTAATGAAAGGATCAGAAAAGTACTCTTTTGCATTATCACTAAGCATGATTTTTATAGAGACTCCAAACTGAATTTTTATTTCATTATAGAATGTTTGGAATACATCAAAAAGCTCAAAATGATTTTTCATCAAAAAGACCTGAGTACAACGAGAAAAATTATCTATAAAGGTAATAAAATACCGATAGCCAAGAATAGACAGGACACAACATGGCCCCCAAACATCAGAGTGAACTAAAGAAAATAGGATGGTAGTATGCCTATCAACCCTACCGGGATATGAAGTTTTGGAATGTTTCCCAAGTTGACATGACTCACATTCAAGAGATTTTAAATTTGACAGATCGGGAATGATTTGACGCATTTTATTAAGACTCGGGTATCCCAAACAGTAATGAGTAAGAAAAGGAGAAACAGTAGTGGTGCACGCAGCTTTGGAACATAAGAAGAAGTAAAGTTCCTTTGATTCATATTCCATATCAATGATCTCCTTCGTGTGTCGGTCCTGCACAAGTACCGAATTAGAAGAGAAAGTGACAAAATAGTTAAGAGACCTTAGTTGGAAATGGAAATTAAATTGAAGGGACATCCAAGAATATAAACACATTAGATAAGGATAAAGAAGGAAGAAGAGTAACGTTCCCAATGCCTTTTGCAGCACCTACTGATCCATCGCCAAAGGTAAACTGATGGAAGAGAATTAGAGTAGGCAATGTGGGAGAAAAGATCAGGATTACCAGAAAGATGATCAGTGGCTACGAAATCAAAAATCCACATAGAGTTAGACTGGAAAGCAAGAGCGATATGAGATGCTTCAGGAGTGACAGAAGTCCTAACAGCCTTGAGTCGTAGAAATTCTTGATACTCAGTGTTTGAGATAGTAGTGTGTTTTAGGGGCATCTGAATTTACTTGGATCACATTAGTCACTATTGGCTTGCCATGAAGTGCCCAACATTCTTCCTTTGTGTGACCCGATTTGTTACAATGATCACAAAATCGGAATGGGCCACGGCCACCCAGACCACCACCTCGACCTCCTCAGTAACTTCCTCGACATCTTCCTTTGTTATTGTTTTGGTAATGTGGAGTTTGAAAAGTAAGAGCAGAGTGCTCTATTGTAGAGGAGGGTGTAATTTTTTTGAAGACGAAAGAAACTTGTAGAAGTCTTTTAAACATGTCTTTAGTACTCGGTACAGTTCTTTCGCTGAGAATTCCATTACAAACTTGTTCATAATCTGACTCAAGCTTTGCAAGAGTGAAGACAACAAAAAACTTGCCACGTTGAGCAAGCTGGTCTACCGGTGATCCTCCAATGGGCAAAAGTTTGTTGATTTCTGACATGAGCCCTTGAATTTTGTCTAAAAAATTTTCCATTGACATATCTGACTTCTTGATATTCACCATTTCACTAATATTGGAATAAAAACGAGAGATGTCATTTGTATATAGCGATTGTGCGTGTTCCCATACGGATGCACAAGTTATAAAGGGACGGAACATAGGAACTAGAAAGAGACTGTCATAGAAGACTGCATAATTGGGCATCAAATCTGTCCCATACATCTCTTTCATAGTGAATTTTCTCAGAATTGATAGTCAAATGATCAACTACCCCTTATCCTATAAACCACGATGTCACAGCAGAAGACCACTCTTGATAATTTTGGGACCCTATCAACTTATCATGAGCGATAACAACATTACCAAATAAATTTGACATATAAACTTTTGGTTGAACAGATTGAAATTGGGAAATGGGATTCAATATTTCTTCTTCAGCCATGACTTTTATTTTGTTCCTAATACTAAGGTCTTATATTGGTTCAGAAACTAATTGGAGATAAGAAACAATTGCAGCAAAAAAATTTTAAGACCCAAGAGAAAAAAAAAATGTGACCCGTTTCAAAAATCAAATGTGAAACTGACAAATAACACTTGGAATGGATCAAGCAGAACCTGGAGAAGCTTGAGGAAGAAGTGGCGCAGCGTTTCGACCGCTGCAAGTGGCACGTGAGGCTCACGCGTCGAAGAGTGAGGAGGCGCGTGACAACAGCTTCTGACCGCTAGACTGCGAGTAAAGTTCTGAGAGGTTGAGGCGCGCCTAATGATGATGTAAGATAGACAGAAAATAGAATGAAGAATAGAAACTGAATTTAGATTGAAGAAGTTGCAACTTGAAGCTTGAAGAAGCTGAAACCATGAAGTGAACCTTGCAAATAGAAGAGGATATATATTTCTGATGTTTCTGAAATTAGGTTGCAGATTTTATCAATAGGTTGGAGATATGTTTTTGATGTGTATCGCTGAATATATAGAGGAGGCTTGAGATTGAAAATCTTCTTGAAGCAAAACACTAAAAAAAAATTCTGAACCTTTCAAATGATCAAAAAAGGTTCATGTCACAAAAAAATGACTCTGATACCATGTTAATTGTATTCAATGACTTGATGATATAAATTACAAGAAGCGCCTATATATATAGACTTACACGAACACAAAGATGTATAAGAAACATCACTCATATCAACCATGTTTGACTGCCAAACATAGCAGTCATTTTAGGCTGCCTAACTTAATTTAATACTCACCATATACAAACCAAGATGTGAACCTCTCCGACTTTGAAATACAACAAGAAATAGGAAGCATAATCAATTATTTTTCCTATAAGTAATATAACTTCCATAAGATTCCAAAATTCAAATTTGTTAATCTAGGACCACCTCTTCATGACTTGCTTACTAAACCTCTAATAATCATTTCAAATAGTTAATTTTCTTTCCACCTTTACATCTCTCCCTTACTCTTTAGCTTGCCTGTCATGTCAAGACAAACTACCTCTCTAATATGCTTCTCTCTAGTAGTTAAAAGTCACAAATTTTATTAACTCTCCTGTCCATGTCGCACAATGCCAGCACAGTATCACAATCAATGCAATTCCAAATTCAACACAACTTCCAAAAGCACACATCATCACCAGACCAATCCCTCCCACCATACTTTTTTCTTCAAGAAAAAGAAATGCTTCCATCCTCTCATCAATTTCTTCTTTATTTCCCACTCATCGTGTATCTAACATCCGTAGCTTACAAGTATTACAAAAAACTATCTTACTGTTGAAGTCAATAACAAAAAAAAGTAGTCACGTTCACTCCGCCGGGAAAAAAAAATAATGGAAAAAAAACACGAAGAAATGGAGAAACTAGCATATATTTGATCATTCTGGAATTTCCGACGAACAAACTCGTGCTAACATTTACATACACCAGCAAGAAGACCAATTTACAACCAAAAATACATCCAAACAAACAGTAAACTAAGTTCTAGAGTACTGAAGCAAGTGGAGATGGAGAGAGAGAGAGAGTATAAAGTTAAGCAAAAGCAAACATACCATGTATCGTCAGAAGAATGATCTTCACCGTTAGATTTGCTCACCAAATCATCAAAGATAACCGCGAAATCCAAGCCGTCAAAACCTCCAAACATTTCAGAGTAGTCTAACCGAGAGCTTCGGACGTCAAATGCCAACTCCACTTCTTCCAACACAGGAAGATCCAGAATCGGAATAGACGAGCCTCTAGACGAATGAAATCCTCCAAAAATCTCATTGTAGTCCTCAAACCTCGGAGCCAGAGTAGGCACACCAAACTTCGGCGGACCTCCAAAGACATCATCGTAGACAGACTTATGATGATGACTCGTCATTCCAAAGCCATTTCCACTATAACTTTTCTTCGAGAGAGAATGAGTTAAATTCTCCATGAAATTTAAACAACCTCCACCGGAACTCCGTCCGGCGAGTCTTCTGAGTTCAGAGAGTGAGGAAGAGGAAGGCTAAGGGTAAAACGGGAAAAAGGAAGTGGCGAAAATGGGAATGAGGTAAGATTTATTTGTCTTATTGAAGGGGAAAGGGAGGGAAGAGAAGTTGGATACGCTGACGTATTGAGCAGAGGAAATAAAAGAGACAGCAGTCAAGAGCATGAGAAATAAGGAGTGGATTAGACGGGCCGGGTTTGAAAGAGGAGCGGGTGATTGGAGAATTTGGGCGGTGTTGGTGCTTTGTGATGATTGTGACGTCTTCTGTTTTTTTTCCTTTTTTTTGAGTAGTTCCTTTTCAAGAATCTCCCGAAATACCCCGGGGGTCCTATTTGAATTTCGCATAATTTTGTCAGAAAAGTTGACGAGAAGTCTTCATTAAATCATTGCCTCCAGCTCCCATATATATCCGGATTGAATATTTTATCGCAATTTAAAAAAAATTTAAAAAATATCTATCGTGTTTGATAAACTAATAGAGAAAAATATCATTTTTATTTATAAAAAAAATGATAATTTGGATGTTAATAATAAAGAAAAGTATGCTCTTTTTTCTTCTTTTTATCCTAAAGGAAAATCAATCGATCATTTGTTGATTTGTGTCATTCTTGGCCATGCATGCTACTCTTTTCTATATTATTTCAATTTTATTGGGTATCCACAAAGGCACAAGTAGAATATGCTTTTAATGTAATCATTCTATTAAAAAATTAAATGCACTTATTTTATTTTAAAATATTTAAAAATACATATTAACTATCAAAATTTTCATTAAAAATTTACGTCTTAATAACTCATATTTACTATAACCAACTACATTAACAATAAAGATATCATAGAAAATATTAAAACTTCTACTAATTATTATATTAAATCAAATATGAACATCTAGAGTAAAATGGATATTATGATGAACTAATTTTGATAAACCCCTCTTATATTCAACAATTATATTAATGTATGTACTTGTGCATGAGAAATACTTCATCTTTCAAAACTCAAAAATCAAAATTTTCACATTTTTTATTTAAAAATATAAAAATTTGAATGCCTAAATTTATGAAATAAACATATTTTTTAGATTTAAAATTTAATTGACAACTCTATTCATTTAAGAGAGTATTATTTTACATTAACATGTATAGTTTTATTATTAATCACGCTGATAGAAAGAAAAAGACTACTATTGGTTGCAGTTTCACTTTAATTATTATATTAAATTAAATTTAGATTGATAAAAATGTATTAAATTGAGTCATAATGTTATATAGTCCAATCACTTTCAAGAATAGTTAGTTGATTATAACGTATTAATGGGAAACCTGTTTGGTTCCATGGCTTGGACGATGAATCAGAAAGGATAGAAAGACATGGCACCGACCCTAGCATATCATAATTGATATGAGGCCCTGAGTATTATTGTCTATACCTCAAATTGAATGTTGAATTTGATGACAAGATTGAATTTACCCTTTTGAAAGGGCAGAAGTTGAATCTAAAGTCTAAAGAAGCTGATTCCAGTGAGGTTTTGTGGATTGCACGTAGAGGATGATGTTGAGAGCTTCATATAGAATCAATAAATAATTAAAGTAGAATCCTCAAAAGGGTTTTGAGACTTCACTTTTGTTTTATTTTTTTTTTAAGAAAAAAGGGGTTTTTTTTTTTTATTACAATGGGGGAAGGGGGAAACACGGACTTGATTACGACCTCAAGGGTATGGGGAAGAGATTTATACCAACTAAGCTACTCATGCTTGCCCAGAAAAAGGGGTTTTGAGAATTTAAGTCTCAATCATTAATATTTATGATTTGCCTTATTTAAAAAATGTATGTAAATTTTTCTGTTATAGAAGAAGAAATTATTATATTTATTGTTTCAAGCCATTTCTTTAGACAGGTGAATGTAAGATTTTTATACTCTTTCCCTCTAGAATTGAATGTCAATATTTTCATTGTGATATATTTAAAATTAAATGTTCAATTTCTTAATGAATAGATATTAAAATTTAAAAGATATATTCAATGCATAATGTCAATAATCCAACATCTTAAATAAATTATCAAAAAAATAATAGTTTTGTTGACATTGTCATACATATGTTATATGTCATATAACATGACCTCAAGTTATATGTATTGGAGAAGAAAAATTAAAGATATGATTAACTTTTAGTGAGATAACATATTTTTCTTAATATTGACATTGAAGTATTGATGATACTCTAAGCTATTATAGTAACTTTCTTAATGTTAATTTTTAAAAAATTTTATATTAAGTTAAATATGAATATTTAATTTCAAATAAATGAAGTATATTTGTGCATTCAAGAAAAGGACTAGAGACTTTATTTTGAGAAAAAAAAAAACACTTGAGCTAATCATAACACTTGAGTAAGACTTGAATAGTGATATAAATATATGGTAAAATGTACATGTTACTCAACTTTTTTTATAAAAAAAAAAAAATTGATTTTTTCCCCTCTATTTTTTAAAATTTTATTTTGTCCCTCTAACTCATATAAATTTTTATAAGTTTGCATTAGTTTTATCTATTAAAATGTTAATGGACCTAGTATGCCAACCTCTTCATTCTAATTTTTGTTCTCCAACTCACAAAAATGATAATAATAATAAAAAAAATCATTCCCTTAATTTTATAGTACATGATTAAATGTAACTTATTTCTTCTTATGTTGTTTCTTTATTGAGAGTTCTTTTTTATCCGGAGTCCTTTTTTTTGTGTGTGTATGTTTTGGCCAAAAGCATTTTTTGAGGGAAAAAAAAAGAAGAGAAAAGAAGAAAAATAATTAGGCCAGTGAAGTGAAAAGTTGTTTAAAGGTTAGATTTCTTTACACAATGCTAACACTCGATTGGCTAGATATCAACCAAACAAATTCCCATCTTTAGCCATCATTGGTTGAGAATACTATACATATAAACTGTGCAAGTGTACGTAGATAAAAATGGCCACATAATGGATTAAGACAGCCGTTTGATATGTGGAACATTAAATAGATACCTCTAATTTGTGATAACATATAGTAGTAAGAGAGCTATCATTCAACGCCATGAGAAGAATGACAAATGGGTTCAAATTTCACATGCCTTTACCTATAAAACTAACACAAACAAACATGCTTGCACGATCCTAAATAGAAAGCTACCCTTGTGTACTTAATATAGCCTACTCATCTAATCCCCTCCTCTTTATGTCAATTTTGAATTGAATGTTAACTAGTTGACAATTAATTATAGAATACACGTCTATCTGATTTAAATAAGGTAAGGTTAAATATGAATTTTGTACTAATAAATTGGAAGAGCAGCAACTTAAATGTCTAATTAAGAACATTAAATGTACCTTTAATGATATAGTAACAGATTGCAAATTAATAGACAATAAATGTTAAGAAAGTAATCTTGAATTGCAAATTAATTTTGAGTTAATTATCATAACACAGATTTATAGGATAAGATTATATGAAATCTTACAAAAGAGAATTAAAAAAAAAAAAGCTTACGGGATACATTTAATTGAAATATTTAATGACTTTTTTATAATTTTGAAAAGTAACCGAAGGAACACCCCCTTGAGAAAAGGATTTATGATGATTCTCCTTGAATTTCTCCTCTTTTTGGTTGGAAGTTTCAATAGCAAATATTCAAAAGTAATAAAGAAAATATTCAAATAGGGGTATTTTTTATTTTATCATCATTTTGGAAAAGAAGATTTTGTTCTCCTCCCCCTTGTTACTTACTCTTGTTCCCCACATCCACTCGAAAAATGCCACGTGTATTTGCATGAGTACTTTTAGAATTAAAGAATAAGAAAAATGAAATATTTAATTATAGCAATCTGCAAATGGGACCATTGATTAACAAATACTCATAGAGAAGAAAAAAAAGGAAAGAAAGAAAAAAAAGAAGCTCTGTTCCTTGTGCTTCTAGGTCCATTGTGTTGGCTTTTTTTAATGCAAATTACACCTAGCAAGATGATGAATTAATCATTATTTGAATTTTTAAGTACTGTTTTTCGCAAATTGGTATATGTAAATTAGTCATTAATTAATTCGGTATTTAAGAAAGAGTAGAATGATTGCCTGCTATAGAAGCATCAATATATGAAATATGAATAAATGAATACGAGAGCACGCATGCAATTTTCCCCTGCACAAGATTTTATTATACTTTGTGATTTCTTAATAAGGTTATTTCGACTGTCCATATTTCCCGAATTTTACCATCTTCACCCTTTTGCATTGACAGGTATATTTTTCATTCGTTTAATTAAAAATTATATTGATTAAATTTTTTTTCTTAAAAAATAACCTTATTGTTTTTAAAAAATTATTTTTACTATCTCTCATTCTATTATTCTATCTCTCAAGAAATAAAATATTTTAGTTTAACGAGAATTTTAGAATTATAAAAATATATATAAGGACTGAGATAATATTGAAAATAATTAATAAAATATTCTTATAAAATCATAAAGACATATATTTAGAGACAATATAAAGTTATTTAATAGTTTATATTTTGAGACAAATGAAGTACTATGTATTTTTCTAAATTAAGTCATTTAAATTTAATTTTTTGTTCATTTATAACTACAATTTTAACTGTTTTTTAAGAGAGAAAACATTAAATAGAACCCGATGTTGAGGTTAAAACAATTTATATATAGGGACGAAGGGAGTATAGTCTTACTTAAGAGGCTGAACAGTAAAATATTGTTCAATAAACTGTTTTTACATATTCATAATGTACAAAGTTTTGTAGATGTCTCATGTCTGGTTCTATCTAAGACATATGTGAAAAAAAGTGGGAGATAGGTTACTGAAATTTTGAAATGTAAGAAATTATATGCTAAAAAGAGTAATGGGAAATGGGATTTGCATTCCCACTATCCATAGTGAAAAAGCTAAATCATCATTTCAACTCCAACTGTAATGGTGAAAATTTCATGGTGGTTTGGATCTGACTCCATGTAACGTTGAATATTGTCTCAAAGATGATTGATTGAGCATCAATTTACAACTATTGGGTTCTATTGGATTGCTATTATAACCTATGCTGTGGTTAAGTTGTCTAAGGTTCTATGATTTCAACTTGTGCCCTTGATTCTTGGTAAATAAAGCTGAAGTAGACAGCCTTTTTCCTCTTTAAACCTTTTTGTGATTCTCATCTGCAAATAGTATGTGATATATAGCAAAGAAGATTCCAATTCGTATAGCGACTGTGCAAATGCAATCCCTTCGTTGAAATGTGTCTTATTTCCTTTCCGTAAAGCAATTTTGGCACATAAACATTTTTTTTTCCTTTTTTTCCTTTCTTTTGTTCCTAATTTTTCAGAAGAGGGGAGGAGACAAGTAGTAAGAGGAAATGAGAATCCCATAGCTAGTGTGGATAGTGTGATTATCCATTTTTCAAACTTCCCCTTAATTATGATTAGAAATTTAATTCTAATCAGTGATTTTATTTTAACTAGTGATCCGAAGAATAGCAAAAACTGTCATTATTGAGATGAACCGTTTTGATGTAAACTTTGTAGATGTGTGCTATCTTTGTCTCTACTTAGAATCTCCCAAATTAAAGAAATTATCTCATTTTCTGCTCAAATCTCTCCTTTTAAAATACTCAAACGTTAAATTATCGCAGCTATAGTGAGATAAATTTTCTTGTTAAATAAAACAATAGCAAGATATTACTAATATTACTGTTATTGACATCGCAAGGAGGCAAATAATTTTACTTTGGTCAGTATCCGAGCTTAGATTCTTGATTCACTTTGTTTGGTTTGTAGATCAATGCAAACGCTCGGATGAGCCTGGCTTGCTGAACTCAATCATGGCAATGATTCCAAATGGAGATTAGTATGGAAAACTAAATGATGATTATGGTTCAACATAGGAATTTTATATTAAACATTGAATTCCTACACCTTAATTGTTCAAGTACACATATGATACTTCAATTAGCAGCACATTGAAGAGGTATCAGAATAGTTTCCCATAACATCAAAATGACTGCACATATATTTAGCTGTAAAATGTTAAGCAGGTTTGTTTGCTGGAATCGTCACAGGGCTATACGGAGAAAACTGAAGATTGTCACTGTCTCAAGTTTTCGACGATGTAGGAAGCATACAAGTCCCTGCAACAGCAATATGAGAATGGTAACATCAAAATGTGCAAATGATGAGAACAAGCAGGTACTGGTTATAGAGGAAGAAAATAAATGTTCACATTGAATATTTGATAGCTTCAGTAGCAGCTTCAGCAGGCAGGAAGTCTTCCACAGCAACTGACTTGTTCTCATTCTTTTTGTCTATTTGTTGAAGGTAAAGGGGTGTACAAAAACAATAAGCAGGGAGTGAGTAACATATGATTTCATTTTCTCCATCTTGGATTAAGTAGAAAGCAAATGTATAGGATTGATTCTATTGAATCGCATGATGAGCCCATGTCAAAACAACTTTTATTTGTCAAGATGAAAGCTTTACTTTATTTTCTCACAGAACTTTCAATGCCTTGAAATGTGACCAAAGTCTAGAAGCAGAAGTTAAAAATGCAATTGGGGTGCTTCAAACTGTAATTAATGTATGATGTGCAGAAGCCAATATGAAACAAAAACTGGTGGTGGATACAGTCCTCAAAGAAGCGGCGGATTTCAGCAAGGCGATGTGGCGGCAACTCCTTAATGTCTGTGTAATGGCGGAACTCAGGATCATCAGCACAGACAGCTATGATTTTGTCATCCTTTTCACCCTGTAAAATGATGTTTTTTTACTTTAGCTTAAACAACACTTACTTCAACTTAAGTTGGTAATGGTGCCATTGTTTTTCTCTCTAGTACCATGTTCTGGTAAGAGTCATATCTTGATGGTGATGCATCATACAAGTCATCAAACATTTCAAAAAAAATCAGTACCAAAGGCTATGCTAGGTTCTACAAGGCTGAAGTATGGAACATGAGAATGGCTTCCAAGCCAAAAACAACCAACCACCTTGAGAGTGCTTCATCCATAATTGCAGGCTTTAGTGGCAGGGCTTGATCCCCCTATGGATATTCCCCTAAAGGTGGCCCAGATAAAGCAAAATTTTCTCTGCCATAGAGACTGCTAAACATCATTTCATCAAAGTACAGGCAAAAGAATCTTTACCTGATCAATCATAGGCATCAAACCAATTGCACGTGCACGAAGAAAAGTTCCAGGTAGTACAGGTTCCTATGAAAAGGGGCAATGAGTCATAAACATTGTCAGTTATTGTTGGAAAATGAGATTTTAACAGAACATGCAATATTTTAGAACAGTAAGAAACAGAAAAAAATGAAAGTAAAACAAGGCAAAACCTGCATAAGAACCAGAACATCCATAGGGTCGCTATCCTCACAAATTGTTCGTGGGATGAATCCATAGTTATGTGGATAAACAACTGATGAATAGAGGATACGATCAACCTAGAAAAGTAAAGACACAATGTCAATTCTCCATCACAGTAGGATATCAATGAGCTGGGATAGAAACCAGTTTCAGGGAAAGCCTATAACTTTTAAGATGCTTAATTATTCACTGCAGTTGCTATTACAAATTATTCATTACTGCAGGAGATAAGTACAATGAAAATAGCTCTTTTTTTACATGTAGTATCGAATGGTATAATCTCATAGAAAGCTAAATAGGACAACAGTGTCCTCACAGGTAATATGCTGTTCTATGTGACTATTTGTTCTTCCCTTCTTTGCATAGCTTCAGCATCTTGTTTCTTCACACAAAATGTTTTCCAACTTCCTTTTGCTGGATTTCACTTTCCCTTCTTACGGTTTCAAATTCAAACTCAATCGTCTAACATGGTTATAGTGTTCCTTGACATTTCTTTGTTTGCAAAGACGAACAGAAAAACTGTGTGGTGAATCTACACTTATCAAAGTAAATCATAGTGAAATGCTGCGAATCAACACTTGGTATTTTTGCTATCCTCTTATTTTCGGGGAAAAAATGGAAACTTAGGCAAGTGCTCTATAAGAATATGTATCTTTCATCAGTTGATTAAAACCTTCCCCCTACTCCTACTCCCATCCCCTCTTCCCTGGAAGCAATTTTAATGACAAATGCTAAAATACAAAATTGATACTTCCTAATCTAGAGGTAATTCTTAATAATTTGGGATCCGATCATAGTTTGTCACCATCGGCTATATAGCACCAAAGAATTTAAAAAAAAATATGGATATTCCCATCCCTGAGGATGACAAAGAATCCTAACTGTCAATCAGGTAACACAAATAAATAAGTGTTTCATCAAGAGATGGATGTGACATGACTTCAGATCATTCAGTCACACTGTTAGGGAAATCAAATAATGCAGCACACCAATCAGCAGAGCATGAATTTCATGGAAACGTATCCATTATTTCACTAGATGATACCTGATAAGTACACATAAAATTTCTACAAACTACTACCCACAATATAAAGGCAAGTCATCTTGCAGTTAAAGTGACCAATATCATCTGAAGTCATACAAGTGTGTGAAATTGAAGGGAAATAGATGGGATAAAATGAGACACGCCTTGATAAGGCCAGTAGCCTTGTCAAGCTCATACTTGACTTTGCTGCCTTTTCCAATTTCCACCACCTGCCAGATTAACACAAAGCTCTAGATCAGGATATGCTTCTCAGTCATGAGCGATGTCAGGCTCAAATGAAAATTTAAAACTCTTAATAATGGAGATTTTTATCACAAATGGGCCAGAGTGTTGCTCCATCAATGCTTCTTTAACATATGCTAGAAATAAAGATGTTGCACAACAAGAAGTCTGCAGGGTGATTCTTGCAATGATACAAATAAAGATATATGCCATCAACAAAAGTAATCATCAGTTATTAGTCTATCTTTTAGGGAAAGAATAGGTGAAGGGCCATGGAAAAAGAGAGTTCAAATAACCACATCACATACTTCCAAAGCTTTCGGCAATCAACAGGGAGATAAAGACAAGAATACTTACACAGTTAAAAATTGATGGTGCTCCGGGTCCTGCAAGAACATACAAATACATACTTCAGTTAAGCAAAATGCATAATAGATTAAATGCCGCCTCATTAAGGGCAAAGGTCTATATGTATCAATGATGAGTAAACAGAACCAGAGAGTAGATTGAGATGCTGAGTAATTCATCCATATTAACTTGATGGATGCTAGGTGACATGAACTTTAGGCAGCTGCCTAATCTTTAGTAACAATAAAAGCAAACAGATTAAAACAGCATACCGATTTCCAAGTCATGCCAGGGATGTGCAGCAACAGTCCTTCGTGACATGGAGGAGAGAATTCTTTCATTGAGCATTATGCGAGAGTTGCCTGAACTTCTTCCACCAACTTGTCCACCGTTGTTGGCCATATTCTACTTAACCAATAAAGCACATTCAACATTAAACATCTCAACAAAATGATTCTTCAGTTATTAAGGATTATTAAATCATCAACAAACAGGACCATCCCCCCCCCCCCCTCAAAAAAACAATCCACTGATCAGCAACCTGTTCCTCAAATAATATGATCAAATTGATTATAAGGAAAAACACCCAATAATCAGGACAATCTTGATCATTCTGGCATAAATGAAAATAATTGTTTAATTCAACACCCAACCAATAAATCTAAGGAAGTAAAGACACAAGCAAATAAAATAAAAAAAATTGTGACAGACTGAACAATCAGCACGTAGTCGAGCAACGCAGCAAACCGAAACAAAACCCACCGAAGCCTTCTTCTATATTAGCCGTCTTTGACCCAATGCACAAATTGATCAGAGACTCACAACACATGAAAAGATGAGTGCGAAAGCAAAATCAGAAACACTTTGCTTCTAAACGAAAAGGGCCGTTCCGAATTGTAATCCAGAATAAGATCATTAAAAGATAAAGAAAAAAAATGATTCCAAACTAATCACTTCATGCAACCCAATCACTAATTAAAGGGAAAAACAAAGAAAGAAATCAAGAAACAGTAAATTACAAACCCAAGAAAGTACCATAAAAGAAGCATTTCTCAACAAGAATCCACAGAAGTTCAGAAACCAAGAAATAGCTGCATGCATAATCAATTCAAACAAAAAATTAACACAAAAAAAAAATGGAGAAAAGGGGTTAGCCTTACAGCAGTAGAGAGAAAGAAGAGAATCAAGAGAATTCGATGAGCGTTGTGAGGTGGCGAACGAAAGCCAGCAAGTTAGGCTCTCTCTGTGTTGTAATCTTCTCTTTTTCCTTCTGCTCTATGTGAGTCAGGGACTCACTCACTCAGCTATAGAAAGGAGGATATTTCTGATCCTTGTCAGGTGGTCAATGTGAGTCGTAGGATGGTCAAGTCCATATTCATCGGACAGTTATCAAGGTGTCCACGTTTCGGGACCATGAAAACAAGCGCAACTAATAAGTGTACTTTGGAAAACGGATTTTTAAAGGAACAATAAGCGAATGCCACGTAATATCGCTTTAACGAGGTTCCTAGACTGACTGGTGTGACTACTAGATTCCAATAGTATTAATTACTCTTTTCAGTCGTCAAAAGAAAAAAAAAAATTTCTTTCCATGCTCGAATATAATTCTTTCTTTCGAATTTTGAATCATTAAATTTATATTTTAAAATGTTCAATAATAAATATACACTATCCTAAAATAAATATCTTTTATATATAAAGTTTTAGTATTAAATTTCTTAATTTAAGAAATTTATGTCAAGTAATTAATGATTTCAATTACTAATTTAATTAATATAATAATAAAATGATAACTTCATTGAAATAAAATATTTTTTTAAAATTTTTAAAGTAAATCAAGTGTGAATATTCAATTTTAATCGGAGAGAATATAATATAAATAATTTCAAATTTTTGTGAACAAAATTAAATAGATTAGTTAAATAATAATTTATTATATTTTTAGTTATAATAAATTTTTGTGAATAAAATTTCAAAACTAACTTGCCTTAAAAAAATTTATGTTAAAGCTAGCTTTAAAAGATTGAAGAAAATGGAGGGAGAATAAAACACTTGGAAACAAGGATGTGAAAAAAATAATGAAAAATGAAAGCAATATTGAAAATAAATTATTGATTATTTTAAAAAAAAATTAAAAATAACTTATAATTAGAGAGAATAGAAATATTTATAATCATTGAAATTAAGAGGTTGAGAGAGTATAAAGTTTAAATGTGAAATTAAACAGAATATTAACAATAGAAATTAAAATTTAAAATAATTTACGATTGAAAAATAACCATAAATTATTCGTCACGTTTTTTTCTCCATATTCTCGATCCATCTTTAAATCGGATTTAGGTAGGTACAATTAAGATGGAGCGGAATGGGAAAGAGAGCCCATCCCCATTTAAACCTATGGAAAATTGCGATCCTGTGGGATTAGTGCTGTGTTAATCTGCCACGTTGCGTTTGAATACTTCCCCTCTACTAGTGAGGGATTTCACTTTCGTGAGACCTTTTTCCCATTAATGCCCCTTTTATTTTAATTTTTTTTTAAAAAAATTATAATTTCTTTGTTCTATTTCAATTATTAACCTTTTTTTTATTTGAAACTTTAAATTTCAATTATTCAATTTTTAATAAACATTTTTACAATTTTACAGTAATTATTAAATTAGATCAACTTATAAATTTTAGTTATTAATATTTATTTTAATTTTTATATAAATTTAAAATTAATAATTGAAATGAAATTAAATAAGTATAAAATATGAGAGTTTGTTTATTAACATTGAACAAAAGCTATACAATATTTGATACAAAAAGGCCCTATCCAAGCTAAAAACTTGAGAGCAATTTTGTGCAGTTAGCAAATGTATAACTCTTAGTCAAAATATGACTAACTAGCTAAAGAAGGAAGAGTTCCGTGATATTCTTGGTTTTTAAAGTACTAAAGAGCATGAATTGTTTGACAAAAAATAACATAACATTCTAATGCTTAATTCCTTTAAATCCATCCATTTTGTTTTCAAAATTGAGAATAGCTCATCCATGTTCCTTTGTGCTACTTCAAAACCCACTATAAATGTTATCGGGAAGAAGTTTAAACCACATTGCCTTTGCCTTTGGTGCATCCTATTGTATAAACCTGACTCCTAACAATGCAGATTAAAGTGACTGTTTGGATGTTAAGGAAGAGACTGTTTGGATGTTAGGGCTACTATCTATCGGTTAGTTATTGTGTTGCATTGATCAGAATAATGGTGAACAAATTTGAAACTTTAGTTGCTGAACAATTTGCTTCTTTTTGTATCAAAATTTTGAAATACAGAGAACAACAAACGGTTTTCTTTCAGCCAAAGGGCTGAAAGAAATCATTTGGCACAAAAGGTCACACAGACAGTGCCTCAAATCTTCCTGAACATGTGGAAAATGGTATTGTCTTTATAGTGATTTAATATTAACAGAAGCTAAAAAAATTGCCTAAATAGCATTTTTACTTTATATAAATAAAAATGGCATTTTGATGATGGTTCACAATAAACTTTTCGCGTCTAACAAAGGGCTTCCTCTTGACACAAATGTTTCTGAATTTTTCCATTCAAATACTGCTCTGCCTTGTGCAATCTGTGATGTTATGATACCTTATGCTGATTGTAGCTCCTTCTGTATAAGCTCATAATCTTGGCTGTAAATTCTGCCATTGTACAAGAAATACTGTTTAGGTAATGTATACTGAGAAATTACTAGGGGAAATCTTTCATATTCTTGTGCATTTTCTGATTAGTTTTAGAATTTTGGTCCTCTAGTCGTGGGAACAATTTTACATAATATAGATGAATATGTTATACTAGATACCGTGATATTCACTTGCTTTAAACAGGTTATTTTGGTTGTTGATGTAGTTCACTTTTGTTATCATTGTTCTACAATTTTGGTGGTAAGAAGATATTTTAATGACTATGACTACAATTAACCTATACTATCGATAGGCTATCCTTTTGCATTTTGTTGGACTTTTTCTGCATTTTAAATTAAGAGTTGAAATAATCTCTAGACAACATACTATCTTCTACTGTAGCAACAGTGTATTCTGGATTAAGCATGCAATTTTCTATGAGATAAAACTTAAAAGTGTGTATGAAAAACTGCTGCGGGTGGTTTACCTTCCAACTTTAATAATGCACTTGTTCCTGTAGGAAGTCTTTTGTCCTGCAGATGGATCACTTGTGTTATTCTTTGACCTTCATTTTGTGCTTGCAACTATACTAATATAAAGAAAGAACTTACATAATAAGCATGCCAATAATAAAGTTCCCTCTTCGAACCAGCCTCAATACCCTTAAGAAATTGTTCAACTAGCTTCTGTGGTGATGAAAATAATAATATAGAACAGATATCAACATAATTTGGTGGAGCAGTTTATCTGTAGAAAAGGTGTCATATGCATTACCTGAAGAATCAACTTTGGGTGAACAAAATCCAAAAGGAGTGTTTGGAACTTCCCTCGGATGAAGTATAATCTGATGAAAGACAGGCACTTTAATTTTTAATATGACAATGATCACAGCTGTATATAATTTTTACTTTGTGAGATTTCTGCTTCTTATTCTATAAATCCATTTGCATCCCTTAATCCAAAAGTATTCCTGATCTAACAATCTGTAGCCACTCGGTGTGGTTCAATTAAATACCAAAATAATACTGAAGAATAACCACATCCCATGTTCCTGTTACGTTGTTCAACTAGTGAGTTATGTTGAGTATTACTAAAAATAGAGGAAAGAGTTAGAAACTTTACCTCTTATGTGATGGATCAGCTATGATTTCTGAAGCAATTTCCACAACGGCCTGTTCCCATCCTAGCAGGATTGGTTGGTCCTCAACAAAAGGATAGCTACAAAAGGTTTGATTCTTAAGAATGTATATGAAGATAAAAACTTAATGCACTTTCCAGTGATTAATCTTACTGGTGTGCTTTGCAGGCTTCAAGAGCCATAATTGCTCTCCTTAAATTTTGCTTTGATTTGTTGGCAACTTTAGCTGCAAAGTTCATTGGCAGTTCAAAATCTTCTTTTCTTGCTATCTGAATAAGGACCTCCATTATCTAAGCACACAGAGGAAGGAATTAGCCCAGAAAACTTCAAATGGAAGCAGGTATAGCTCATTGACATTAGTTAGTATACTTACTTCATGAGTTACTGGAGGTTCAACCTTAATAGTTTTACACCGGCTTTTAACATGTTCAAGAATACTTGCATCATCTTCACAGCAGAGAATGAGTTTGCAAGCATCGGAATAACCATCCATGATCCATTTTATCAAATGTTGTATGTTATCAGCAGCTTTATCAACGTCATAGAGAACTATAACTGTAACATACCAGGCATAGATTAATAAGCAAAACATTCAATATTCTGAATCAAAGATATTTATCAAGTATTCATGGGAATCCACCTTTGTATTCTGCCTTCATATTTGCATTGCTGATCTCAGGGATGACAGCATGGTCAGCACATATTTGCTTCACTATAGCCATTAAGGCATATATGGCATTTGGCTCAGAATTTACATTGAGCTCAACATGGTGAAGACTTGAGCTTACTGGGACTGCTACTTCCATTACTCTTGTTTCCTGTCAACAGATTGAAGAAACAAAAATTTATTATTTCTTGCAATCACACCATTATCTTTTAAATCATAAAAATTGTTTGCAATATGATTCTTTAATGTCTCTAAGCTGGTTTGTGATATCTTATGTTAGCGTACTTGTTCATTGAAATTTTATCAAATAGTTTAAATCTTTTTGCTCTTAATGATTCAGACAATGAAAAAAAAACAAAGTTTCGAAGACATGTAAGTAAAAAAGGAGGAATATATAAAATCCAATTAAACTTTCTTTTCTGCCACTATTAGTCTGGAACTTTGGTATTGTTCTTCAGTTACAAAGTTACCTGAACACGGAAGTATCGCAAACCATGAGATATCTGTAAAGCAAAAGGAGGAATAAATAAATTTGAATATGATCATAATGGACTTGTCCAGTTTGTGAAAGGAACTTACGTTCCAAGCAGAAGGTCCATAGATTTCACGCAAGAGTGCCATTGTCAGTGCTTTTTTTCCAGAACCAGGAAGCCCCTTAAGCAAAATGTGTGGAAAGATTTCGCCGGATACCTTTAGTAAAAGAGATGGAGTAAAGCCAAGATTTAGAAGTTGTAATCTGTGTTAAATGTTTTTTTTTTCCTATTTTTCTGTGTAATTTTATGGTCAATCTGATGATTCTCAATTAAAACGTAGACAAGATCCCAGTTATCTCTATGTTTGATGCCAAGAGTAATCTAGGTTTATCTACTTCTGTTGGTCATAATTGGTTATCTCTATTTTCCCCTTTCCATGTTGCATGATGATATTATTCAGTCTATAAAGGGGATGAAGATGCTTACAAGTTTCTTTAGTACCAGAGCTTCTTGCTTGTGGCAAGTGAATCCACTTAATGAAGAAGGTCGATGCTTGTCAGCCCAGAACTGTCTCAAGTTTTCAACCACAAATGCTTTCTCAATAACTGAAGCCTCATAGAATGATCTTTCTTTTTCTGGAGATTTCTTGGACCTGCAATATCCCTTCTTGATGCAAGAAAACCATTTTTCATTTTGGTTCTTCTCTCTGTTTGCAACAAATTTTCTGGTACTTCCATTTGTCCTCCCACTGTAGTCACTAAGATTACTGGTCTGCCTACTTACAACAGAGCTTGTGTTTGTTGTTGATCGTGTTGAAACAGTGCTAGCTGAGGTCACTCGAGTATGCTGATTGAAACGATGATCTCCTTTGGTTCTTTGATGCGGATCAGGATCTCTGTCAGTGTAGTTCACGGTTCTTTTTCTGTCAGTGCTACCATTTTCGGAGAAGATACTATCTTGCATTGTAAAGGCAGCATATTCCTTAGAAAAGAAAATGTCACCAGGTGCTATAGTTTCTGTGCTTTGGAAGTTGAGATCAAAGCCAGTTGGAGCTGTTGAAATCTTTGCATTGGCCAGCATTTCATTGATCTCACCACCTGAAGGATTATGCTTATTAACACCATCCCTCTCCTTTCTGGATGTGTTTCTTGGTAATGGAGACAGATTCCTATCTGCTATGTTTTGCTCTTTGTCACCCTCATGCTTGCTAGAGTCATACTCTTTCAGCCTGGCTCTGGGAGCAGAAGCAGTTCTGCGACTATAATTATTGACCTGTTTGTGTTTTCTACTGGAGCTCAGAATCTCTTCATCATCTGGCCAGGGGTCCTCTTTCTTGGCTTTATAAGGAGATACATGTCTACGGTGCTCAGTTATTAAAAAAGGACTGAGATTTCTACGACTATCAGAATCAGGCTTAACATCATCCGTGTTGTATCTGGGACGCTCAGATCTTGAGAATGGACTAACAGTTCTACAGCTATCAGAATCAGGCTTAACCTCATTCCAGCTGTTCCTGCGATACTCAGACCTTGAGAAAGGGCTAACATGTCTACGACTGTCAAAATCAGGCATAATGTCATCCCTTCGTGGTGCAAATGGTGATTTGCTGCGTTTCCTTTGAGCAGGGGTGACCATTGTAGCTTTCTGGGGAGAAGTATCTTTGTTCTCTAGCTTTCCAGTGGTTCTGCTGCTTTGCTTTAAAGGGCTCTTGTTTCTAGCCTGATCCTGAAGCACATTTAGCTCTTGATATCGATCTACATCTTCAGTCTTTCTATAAGGTTGACTCCATGGACTGTCTTGCCATTCTGTCTCTGTATCTGATGGTTCATATCCACTTCTTCTCTGCTTCAAGCTTGATGAAAGGTGAGACTGCAATGCTCTACTATACCGTGGTTTGCTCTCCATTTTATCTTAAGACTTAAGATGGATCAAAAGTTTGTTAACCCCTTTAGTTGTAATTTAGCTTGGTTAAAGGGCTTTGAGAAAATTCCTCAATGGACTCAAAAGACAAGATTAACAAGAAAAAAGATTTCCCTAGGGAAGAATAAGGAATGATACTGGTTTGGAATCACATAGAATTTCTTGGAAACGAGATATTGATATATTTTCTGGCTAAGTAAAAATGTCGATGATTCTGCTGGAGGTTAATGATTGCTATTTTATTGATCACAAAGGCATATTGCCAAGGAAGCATGAAAAATGCTTATATTTGGGCAAGCGATTTACACAAGGTGGAGGCATCGATGAAGACGATGAAGCTTTGGCATGCAGTCCAAACTCCAGAGTGAGTATTGCTAGCACCGGAGATTCATTTTGGACCTATGGATATAGCACATAATTTTGGAGCTAGCGATGTAACAGCCTAGTTTAGCAACCATATTCCTAAGCTATTAACTATAATACTACAACTGAATTGCTTTAAATTGTATTATGTACTATTAATATGTAATATGCTCTGCAATTTTCATGTCAAAATGAAATTTTTGTCTTGAATCTACGGATTTAGTTGTAACCAATTGGAATCTAAACAGTGTAACTGTGCCGCCAATGCTGCTGGTAATAGAATTTTGCCAGGTATGATTTCGAAAGTTACCTCCAAGGTTTTCAATCCCAGGACCATTTTTTATGTAAATAAAAGTTTAAACTATGCCCGGAAAGAAGGGGAAAAAAATCTGAGGAGAAAGTATGCTTCAATTGATTCAACATCTAAACTGAAACTTATATTATTAGTATTTCCTGGATAAGCAGATCATATGTGAGAGGCATACAATCAAGCAAAACAGTCGTCATTCTTTTGTTTTTTTACCCCCTTTCTTCTAAAATTGATTTCCCTAGGGTATGTACAATTTCAGTACAAATAAAACATGTATTCAGATGCAAGGAGTAATTTTGTGTTGAATCAAAATCTTTTCATGCTCTTTCAAGAGGGGTAGATGTCAAATTTGATACCCAATCCAATAGAGCTTTATTAACTAGCTCTGGAACTTCATCATGGGGACAATGCCCTGCTTGTAGATTCACAAGGGAAGTATTGGGGTAGAACTCCTTGATACGGTTGGCCTTGGCAGCACCAACCCACGGATCTAGGTCTCCCCAAAGCAGTAGCAGAGGACAAGAGAGTTTGCTCAAGACACTGTCTAGAGTGTACTTCCTTTGGTTCGACATGAATTGTGTCATTAGTCTGCCAAATGCCAACAAGAGGAAATTATGCATCTTTTATTCAGCAAATGAAATTGAATCAACAAATCTCTTAAACTGCTGATGAGAATCTGCAGATATTTATAAACAAGTTCATTTAACAAATTAAATGCAAAGATGAAGAGTATCCGATGCCCAAGAACATCATCCCAAAATCTGGTTAGCTCTTCGCCATTATTATGTTCTTGCATCATTCATTCTGTGCGCTCATGAAGATTATTAGCTATTTTTATACCAATACCACAAAAGGTTCGACATATTTAACAACTAAACTTTTTTTTATCAGGAAAGTGGGAGAAGATAAATGAATATCATAGAAAGTACAAATGCAGATAAGGAACCATATGTTTGCAAGATCCATACCTGTAATAAACTTCCCCTGCATTTGGGTCATCTGCTGGCCTTGTAATTGAATTGATCAAATAGTCATCCACATTGGAAGAGTTTATATACACCTGAACAGAAAAGAATAAAGAAATTTAGACAAACCTTTTTTGGGGTTTGAACCTTTGCAGACATGATAGAAGAGCTTCTTGAATTTGAACAATAAAAGCGACTTCCGGATAATTAGACAGGGGAAAAATTGGAAAAGTTAGGAAAGCACTTGAGCATACACTCTTTAAGACAGATTGAATTCGAGCTGGTTGCCTGGCTTGCCAGAACAAAAACCCAAGCACTATGCGCTGAAAAATTTCTTTCAGTGGCTTTAGAATGAACTTCTGCAATGCATTTCCTTCAGATTCTCTATTTTCATTAATAGCATCCCCAAATTGTCCTGCACTATTTAACAATACAACCCCCCTAACTTGCTCTGGCAGTGCGGCTGCTGCCACCAAAACAGTGAATCCTCCAAGGCTGCAATATCAACAAGGGTAATGCGATGAAAAGTCTCAACCTCCAGTTTTGAGAATTTAAATGTTCAGTTCTCAAAATGAGAGATTTTGCCTACTACGTGAACTGAGAGATGGCATAAGCAACTAAACTTTTTTCACCTGTTACCAACTAAAACAGCTGGTTCTTTGACTATCTCTTTCAGGAAATCTACAACCTGATCTCTCCAGACCAAAGCATCATACTCAATCAATGCCTTCTCACTCCAGCCAAAGCCTAGCAAGTCCAGAGCATAAACTTTGTAGTGTTTTGCCAATTCTGGTATGTTATACCTGAAGAAAAATGTGGAAGTAAATGAACCTCATGTAATTTTCATGATAAAGTTCAGGGGGCATGTAAATGGGCAGTGAAGAAACATAAAAGACAACATGATTTCCTTGTAAAGCAGCTATTTTTCCCGAAAACCATTGAAACGTCCTATATTAGGAGTAACAAGCATTGCAATCTAGCCCAAACTAACAACACAATTGAAGACTTGACCACCAGCACAAGAGCTTATGACAAAACAACTGAAAGTTCACAACATCTACTGCTTTAAATGGGGAGGAGGTAATGGAATCTGGTGGTCATCATTCACAACAAAACTATTCTTAATTTTCATTCAGCACCATCAACAGATAGAAAGGACAAAGTTCAAACCAAGACCATAGAAAAATACCTCCAGTGAAATGCAGAAGCACCAAATCCATGAACTAGAACGATTGGCAATCCTTCTCCTTCTGCAACATAATGTATGCTTCGGCCTTGCCATGTCCAGAAATTGTAGCCCTCAGGCTTAAATGGCAGTCTCTCCAACCCTATAACGGCAGTTATTTCCATTTACAATAAGTACAAGATTATCACTTAATATGGCAGGCCTACAGCTATGCATTAATATGTCAGTACAATTTCAACAATACAAATAATAAGGGAAATTAAGTAACCTTCTGAGGGTTCAGTCATTACAGAAGAGGAAACAACAGAAGCTCCAGCAGCTAAAATCCCTTTGAAAGCAAAACCTCTCCTACTTAATTTGCACCTGCTTTCTGCAAAAATGTGATGACAATGTTGGAAGACAAGAAATAGAAAACATTAATATAATCAAGAAAACAATGGAAATGACAGCTTACTATGCTGTTGAATCCTCATTCTCAAAGGGGCAAGAAAACTGTTACTATTACTGGGATTGAAGAGCTCAGTCCTCACGCCATGTGGCACAGTAGCACATGAAGTTGACATGGATTCAATTGCAATCCCAGAAAGGGCTTAGAATTTAGATTCAAGAATGAAGCTTTTGATTTGCAGTAGTGAGAAATATGTCCGAATATAGAGAAAACTTAGCAGAAATGGCAGCGTGATGATAGAGAAAGCAGCAGATTTTTCCTGAGAATTTTCAGACGTTTTCTTGAATATCTTGATTTTCTTTAATTTTTATTTTCAGTTTGCGGTGGAAGTGCGTTCTCGATTCGTGGACTATTGCAAGCCAATTAAACCTTTCTCCCCGAGAAAAATATTCAAATGCATTTTTTTTAATATCGTCATCTCTCCCTCAAATAAACAAATAAAATTTATTATGATGTGAATTTAAGCTTAAAATTACTTAAAGAGGAGTACCTTTAAATGAGTATTACATAGTCATGATTAACTAATTAAAAGTCTAATACATTTTTATAAATTCTTAGTAGTAATATTAGTTAAGTATTTATATGTATTTCAATAATCAATGTTAATTAAAATTTGAATGTTTGACTGCTAATTGCTAAATGATGACCTTGATGACAAAATTTCATTAGGATTTTTTTTCCCATTCTATAAAACTATGTTGACTTATTTTAAATATAAGATCTATATTATTCTTTCGAGTTTATTTATCTTAGAAAACATTAAAACATTTTTTTCTTTAATTTCTCAATTTTTTTGTCAAAGAAAATTCAAATTTTGTGTAAAACTTAAATGTGAATTCCTTTTATATAGTTAAATGTGCATTTTAGTAGCAATAATGTGATTCTAGTTATCATGTATTTAGACATTTTAATCAAAAAAGGAAAACAAAATATGTACCTCTCATCTTTTTTCCTTTTTTTTGGGGGGGGGGGGGAGCATTTCATTCAATTATGAAGGAATAAAAGAGGGAATAGGAAGCATTCCAAGATTTGAAGTTGGCAGAGGAATTTCAATTTCAAGAGGTTGAATTTGAATGAAATGCAATCAGATGATTCTTGCGATTAGGGTCTGAAAGGAAGATAACGTAATTTTGTTGTTCATAATTTGGTTAAGTGATCTAAATCTTTTGTAATTTTGGGTATATCTCAATCCCTCCCCTTAATGTATGATGCGATCATGGGGAACTCCTGATTCTTTTTGTACTAAAACAGTATTATTGATGATGATTTAATATATTAAGCTTGTATTTATTATATAAAAAAAGTGATGCATAATGTATTTATTCATTATGTTGTCAAATCAAAATTGTTTTTTATATTTTTATTTTAAAATATTAAGATAAAGGTTTATTTTTAAATAAATTTTGTTATCTATATTTTAAAAGTATATTTATATTTTAAAGGTAGAGATTTTTTTTTTTACATGTCAAAAAAGTTAGTAGTTTATTTAGTATTTATTTAAAGTTAATAGTTGAGATCATATTTTATGTATCTGAAAAATTGTATAAAAAGTAGGTTTTTTTCTTAAGTTGAACACTGTAAAAAATTTCATTAAATCACTTATAAGTTATATCTCAACTTATTCCATTTATAAAAATTATCGCCTGTCTCTTTTTTTTTTATAAAAAAACTATCATTTTTATATATATAATAAAAACTATTAATTAAAATGCAATTTTGATTTGTATAAAAAAACGACAAAAAAAAAAGAAAGAAGAAGTTATCGGGGCGCCAGAAAACGGGCGGAATGCAAATGACTGCTGCCCGGCACCACACATCGATTCAGACCTATACTTCTTGATTCTCCCTTCCCTGAAACTCCGATCTCCGTCCTCCGTCAACAATGGAAGCATCTGTCCGAATACTCTGCAATTCCGCCACTCGTCTTCTTCCGAATTCCCTCCTTTTCCTTGAAAAACCACTGCTTAAAACATTGCCAACTAACTCTTTTTCTTCTCCTCCTTTTTATCATCCGCCCATTTCCATTCCTCCACCTTCTTTTCTTGGTCCCAAAAATCACCTCCAAATTGTTTCTTCCACTGCCCACATCACAAACTCCTCTATTCCATTTGGGTTTTCAAATTCCCTGTCTTCTTCTTCTTCACAGTTTCTGCTCAGTTCTATTTTGGCTAGATCAAATTTCGCCCGCATTTTCTCGGGTCCAAAAGGCGAGGGCTTGGCCTGGAACTATGCTGAAAATGGAAATGGAGGAAGGGAATTTGGGGTGGCTAGTGAAAAAGGGCCTGTAGTGACTGTTGTGTTGCTGGGGTGGCTTGGGGCGAAGCCTAAGCATTTGAGGAGGTATGTGGAAATGTATAATGCAAGGGGAATTCATGCTGTGACTTTTGTGGTTTCTGTAAGGGATGTGCTTTCTGTTGATCTAGGGGGGAAAGTACAGGAGAGGATATACGGGTTGACTCGTAAGCTAACTTCCTGGCTTTCTGAATCAGAGAATGATGGTCGCCAACGGTTCTTACTTTTTCACAACTTCAGCAATACTGGTTGGCTTGCGTAGGTTGAATCTATCTTTTTTTCTTTTTATGTCTACACTGATTCAGAGTTCTTGCAAGCGAAGTATGCAATGTTGCTGTAAAATGTCTTTTCTCACCAAATTCTCTAGTTGAAAGATTAATATTGCTGGCAATTATGTTGAATTTGTGGCATATTTTGTGTATTGCTTTCACGTTGAATCATGCTGTGTTCCTTTTTCAAAGCAGATATGGCGCCATTCTCGATAATTTGCAGGGAAGACCAGATTTGTTAGAGAAGATAAAAGGATGTGTAATTGATTCAGGTGGTGACCCTAATATAGATCCCAAGGTTTGTACATAACCATTTTCATCTCAGAAGTTTGGTTATTTAATTTCTATTTGAAAATGTAGCTTGATGGTTTTTTTTTTCTTCTTCTTTTGTATAATTATCTTATTATATCTCCATCACCTTTCTCATAATTCAACAGTTTTGATGAGTACTTATGTACATAGTTGTATAATATTTCACTGATAGTAGCTATCTGCAAACTCACTTTTTAGTACTTATGTACTCCACTTGTTTTTAGTTGTCAACATCACTTTTATGTTGTGCATAGTTATGCAATGGTTGATTATCCTCTTCTAGAAATGTTTTCTTGCAGAAGCAAAGTGCGATAGCTGACCTGGGCCTCAGTGTGTTTCCTTTTCTGTGTTGAGTTGATTTAGTCGTCTTTATTTATGCTAAACATTTGCGCCCTGAATTCATAGCTCTTCTCTGCGTGACTACTGACTACTATTTTCACCTATTAAGAAAACAGTGATTTTCATATGGCAATGACTTCTTTTTTTTCCTTTTTCATTTTTATTTTTTGAAAAGGTAGAGTAGATATCATATTTGAGGCATCAACAAGTTGTAACCCATAAGCAGTGGTTTCTTTTTTCTTTGTTTGAATTCTTTGAATAGGCAGAGTAGATATCATACATGATGCACCAATGTGGTGCAACTGTCAGACATGGTACTAAGTTTATCTTTGTCTAACTTTTGCTATCAAATTGTTCTTATTGCTTTTGATGCTTGGGTTCCAAGGCTTGTACAGTCCCTTGAGAATATTTGTCCAGTGGCAGCCTTCAGGTGTCATGTATACATTTGCTAGCTTCAGTTTTATCAATCAAGAGCTTTATTCTTTTGACGTTGCTTTTGAAGTATCTATTTGTTTGCTCATTACATTTTATGTCTAGAACTCAGATACAAAAGATGACGTCACTTAAAAGTTACATGTACAACAGTTATGCTCTGATCTAAAATGATCCCATCTCAAACTTCATGGGAGTCATGAAAAGAAAATTGGAAAGCTTTAATCCAGGACTGCAGTCTGTAATATGTCTTTTGAGAGTTAAAGCTATATGCTTTGTCTCATATTTAGTGTGAACTGTCAGTTTCCTAATAAATCTAAGTGGAAACAAATCTTGGGACTTAAACTCTGTAGGTATTGTATATTAGGATATACAAGCTTATAATTGTTAGTATTGTGGTATTTAGGTATCACAGTGAACAGAAGCTTTGTAGTTTGTAATAGAATATCTAGTGTTGTCAATGCTTACTCTTGTGACATTGGTGCATGCATTTCTATAATGAAGAGTGCTCTGTAATAATTAACCTTTGCCCTTGGTAGGTCTGGGCTGCTGGATTTGCTGCAGCCTTGTTGAAGAAGCACAGCTCTTCTGCATATCCTTTAGTGGAAGCAGGAGGAAGAAGGTTTGGAGATGGCATTGACACGTCAAAGATACAAGGAAAAGACCCTCCATACATTGAAACCTTTATGTTGTCTGCCTTAGAGAAGCTGTTCTCGTTTCTTCTTAACTTGCCTGGCATCAATCGGTAAGTTAACTGAGTATTCAGTATAGTAATTAAAGACCCTTGCTTTTGCATCTCCACGGCAAAAGAATCAAAGAAAAACATTAATTCTAGTTTGGGCACTGTTTTCTGAATCTGTATCAGGAGATTGAGCAAGATCATCTCGATTCTCATAAAGCAACAGCCTCCTTGTCCTCAGCTTTATCTGTATAGTAGAGCTGACAAGGTCATTCCCTTCCAGTCGGTGGAATCATTTATTGAAGACCAGAGGAAATCAGGGAAAACTGTGCAGTTTTTCGATTTTGGATCATCTCCTCACGTGGACCATTACCGGACATTTCCTGATCTATATTCATTGCATCTCAATAATTTTTTGAACAAGTGTTTGACAGTGGAGAGAAAATTGTAAAATGCTGGCATTGTAACTGCATTACCCAGTGAAGTTACAATTTAGAATACTTGCTGCGGAAAAATAATTTTGGCCTTAATGATAAGTCAGTATTGTTTCTGATCTTTCTGGAATCAATATTTTATTGGGTGCTTTAGGTTTCATGATGTTCCCAGTTGGTTTCCTTTTTCTTCTCTAGCATGTATTGTTTTAAGTTCTAAACAATCAAAGAAGAGGAGATGAACTAACAAGAAGGCACTACCAGGAGGCAATTTATTGTCTAAGGCTGATAATTCCAGGGGTAAATTTCCCCCTAGCACCTGTTGGGGTAGAGGTAAATTAAGAGAATGTGAATGTGAATTAAGCCAAAGAATTATCCTATAGTAAGGGATTCTTTTAGTCGCAACTTCCAGCAAGAGGAATTGAAATTTGAGAATTTGGTCTTTAGAAAAAGACTATGTAATTTGGTGCAATTATTTACACCTTTTATAATGTATTAGCACTTTTTTCTTTCTCATTCGCAACTCTGGCTATTATTACTAAAAAAGAAAGAAAGAAAAAAAGAGATTTGGTGTGTTATATGTCTAGGTTCAATGTAACGAGACCGTAGTATTTAGCCAAGAATACAATAATATGTTACGAAACAATAGTGACTTGTGGGGGAGCTTTGAAATTTGTTGGCCGTAGGCCTGAAGTTTGGTTTTTCAGTTTTCTCTCCCTACCACTCTACCAGTCAGTCAACCCAGAAAAAAGAACTCCATTCTACCAGAATAATCTGCATCATCATGCCAGAAGCCTATTACTATTCAAAATGATAACACTACCCTTGGAATTTGTTTGTTTTGTTGTTGGACTCTCTCTCGTTATTTTAGCTTACGTTATTTATATTCTCTCAATTTTGTTTTGCTAATCGTTTATAGTCTAGCACATTCTTTAATAAATTTGTGAAGTTTATTTTATAAAAGACCAAATAATTCTTATAGATTTTATTCTATTTTAATTAGTTTTATTTTTTTCTATTTAAAAAAAAGATAATATTACTAGTTTAATTTGAAGAATGTGGATGTAATGTGTATAAAGAGGCCTTGATGCTTTCTCTATTTTTGTCTAATTTGGATTTAGAACAAAAATTAAAAAGAATAGCTAAGTTGCCTATTGTCCATGCGATTAATTATACATTATTAATATAGTTAATTAATGATAATAAATTTCTTGTCATAATTTATGAGAAAAATACATTTATTTTTATAAATAAAATACTATTTAATTTTAGAGGTCTTAAAAAAGAAATACTATTATTTCTTTTTAAAATAGAGAGAGTATTAGTTGAAGATATTTATATTACTATAAATATATTTTTACTAAGGAAACATATATTGATTTCTTTTTTATTTGGAATTTTTTATTATAGACTCTCATATTCTTCCCGTCTTATTTTAATTATTCATGTTTATATTTTATGATGTCTCATTCCAATTATGTAATTTCTATTTTTAGTGCGTACTTTTACAATTATATCTTGTCATTAATGATAGATTTTGATGAATTGTCAATTATTTAGTACATAATATATATTTCTTAAGAGAATTAATACATATACACTCGTTATTAAATGAAGACAATTTAAAAACTTTAATTGCATAATTATCATTTATAATATTTATTTTAATTATTATATAAATTTAAAATGAACAATTAAAATAATTGATAATAAACTTTGTCCTTGAATTATTAAATTTCTAAAAAAGTATGCCATCTAAAAAGTATAAAATAAAATGTATGTAATTTAATTTTTTAAGACGTTGATTGAGAATTACCTATTTGGAATAGTTTACCTAGGAATGTTCATACTTCATAGGTTATTTTGTTCAAGGGCAGATTTGTCCATTTATGGGGAAATTTGGCTTCGGTCGGATCACCCCATACCGAACTAGTCTTGTTCATCATTCATTGAATCATTGGTGATTCAGATAGTTCATTCATTGTGGCTGCGCTAAATTCAAATCTTGTTCCTGTTTCCACCGCTGTTCTTTAGTCTTTCTAATACTGCTCATAAATATATTCTTCCCTTTCAAGATTTGAACTTTCAGCTAAGAAATGGTGATTTTGGATGAACCCTCCTCAAATTATACCTTATCTCCTCCCAATTCATACGCAGCTGTGGTTCTTGGAGGCACTTTCGATCGCTTGCATAATGGTCACCACCAGTTCCTCAAGGTTTTTTATGTTCTTTCATGTAATTGCTGGGGTCATATGGGATCTTACTTGTAGAATGTAAATAGTGAAGAGAAGGTTGATTTTGTAGGCAGCTGCAGACTTAACCAGAAATCGCGTTGTAGTTGGCGTTTGTGACGGGCCTATGTTGACTAAGAAGCAGGTATTGTAGCATCTGTTTGTATAACACTGTTGTTTTTTAACTAATTACAAAGCCAAAAAGAATTATATCTATTTTTATTGTTTCTTGTTCGAATTTCATTAAGTACTTGGAAGTTTGAGTTTATGAATTATCTTTGCAAAACAATCTGCATAAAATTAAGTTTAGCTTGGAAATTAGGCAGGGAGGTAGCACTTGCAACCAGGTCCGCCAACTCTTCATGTCTTGTTTATTGCAACTCTGAATTATTTCAATATTTAGCAAATTTATAGATCAATAAGTCAGTAACCGGTGAGAAATTCTTTAACCATTGTTTGCATTTGTCCTCGGTTTACATGAGGAATGTGTATTAGCTATTGATTCTACCTTTTTATAGACAGGCAGATGTTTGATTATAGCAGCAAGATGTTGATCCCCGATGAAGCTTGTCCTACAACCGTGGAACATTCTTGGTGAACATTAAGTGGATATATTCTTGGGAAGAGAAAAATGAAAATGCTCTTTAAGTATCTACCGTTTCATTTAAGGGTGTTGAATCAAAATCTTTATTGCTGAGAGTAATCATGGAAAGGTTTAATTAGTATTTAATATGAAGATGTTGGAAGTATCTTTTGATAGGCTTACATGCGGAACCAATTAATATCTCAAGAAAGTTTCAAGTTCTTCCATGTCTCTATGGTAATACTGCTTTGTCACTTGAATAATCATATGATGGAAACCTCTACAACGTTTTTGCCATATGAAAACATTGTAATTTCTGCACACTCAGGATGTTTAGATGCCATGTTACAATCTGAGACAGCCTTTATTGAGAAATAGGAGATACTTCTGTGTGTTTCGTTTAATTGTTTCTCTAGTCATTTGTACTTCAGATTCTCTGGCATCCTGATATCCTTTATATCTGATTCCTTACACCATGTTCCTGCAATTTTGTGCAGTATTCTGACCTAATAGAGCCAATAGAACATAGAATGCAAAATGTTAAGGAATATATCAAGGTAATTTTACCATTTTTTATGTCAATGTTTCCTTTTATTTTCCAGTTCTTATGCAACTTATTTATGAGGGAAGTATTTATTAATGCTATAGCACATAATATATTGTTACTGAGATGCCATTACTCACTTTCTTTTCACAACTCTATCTCCTACCTTCTCTAACCTTCCCTACATTGTATATGTTGCTGAAACCTTTTTCTCTCCCGTCCTTTAATGAATACAATCTATATTATTTCTTGAAAATTTTATTTCCAGACTGTTAAGCCAGAGCTGGAGGTGCAAGTAGAACCTATAGTGGATCCATATGGTCCCTCAATCATTGATGAAAATCTGGAGGCTATTGTTGTCAGGTGAAATGCTGTCAACTTCTTCAGCATTTTAGACATCTCGTTGTTGTTTTGGCATCTGGAGGCTATTGTTTTGGCAGCTGTCAACTTCTTCAGTAAATTTGTTTTTTCTTGAGACCTTTGTGCATGGAGAAACTTATATGTTCAATTAATAGGAAGTCCTGGAACTATTGCCACAATCTAAAGGCATGCAATCCTGAAAGCATTAAATAGACAGATAAAAACTGAATGTCTGCTTTTACAGGAAATTTATTTCATTGTTTTATGTTTGAAAGAGACAATGAAAATCATTTGCGATATTTCATTCTGGTGAAGGGATTGATCTTTTTGCTATCTACTGAAAAGGCTTACACAAGAAATTATCAAAATAGTAGGTTTTTCTGGAATAGGTTTTTTCTCAAGTCATCTTTAATCAGATCTCAAATTCAGAAACAAACATGATGTAAATTATCTATCTGTAAATAGTTCAGAAAATGCTTCACTGACTTTTCTGTTATGGATGTGTAATAGACTAGATGATTTTTTTCATTACTTGGGGGCTTCCTGTCTACTTGAAAGAAAATTATTTCAAGTATTTCATAATTGTTATTGATGTGTAATATACTAGATGCATATTTCAAATAATTTTCTTTGTTGAAGTCTCTTCTTTGGAGCATAATTCTCTTTGTTTTAAGTATTAGATTTAGAGCTAACATTACTTTTACAATATGCTATTTATTCCATAAATTATGATCAGCAGTTTATTGTTTTTGATTCCTGTATCCTAAAATCTGATATTCTTGTTTGCATAGAATAGTTTGAGCTTTGCAAAACTCACTATTCAGTTCCCAGTGTGTTTGTAGACTTGAAACTAGCTCATTTGAACTGTTATTCTGGCAGCAAGGAAACATTACCTGGTGGGTTATCAGTCAATAAGAAGAGAGCCGAGAGAGGCCTTTCGCAGCTAAAGGTTCAGTATTATGCATTGACTCTCCAAATCCTGTTAAAGAATGCAAAGATTCACATAGAACAGGAAGATTTACTTCCATCTTTACTTGTTTATGTGGTTGCAGATTGAAGTTGTAGACCTAGTACCTGAAGAAGGTAGTGGAAGCAAGCTGAGTTCTACAGCACTAAGGAAGCTTGAGGCAGATAAACTTAAGCAGGTTAAGCTAGAATGCCAAGACTAAATTTTGATTGGAGTCATAGAGCCAAAGGGCTGATCTTTTTTCTTCATCACCAGATGGAAAATTTGAAATACTTTTTTTCTTTTTTCACAAGCATGTTTACTTTTATATTGAACAGATGTACATGACTCTAGCGGATTTTCCTCTGAACAGAAAAAAATACATTTTTCCTTCTGTATTTGGTGTAAATAAAATTAATACTTATGCTAATTGATTTTGGATTCTGTCATCCTATTGCTGACTGCCTCTTTCCCTTCTTTTATCTCTGTTCTCGGTTGCTCAAAATAAAGAGTTTTTAACTCTCTTTTTTCTTTTTCTTTTTTCAGTTGAAAGTTGTTTTAAGCTATTCTTGGTTTGATTTTTAGCTTTGAAAAAGGGTTTACAAAGGTTCTTTATAATGAGTGATGAATACCTGTCTTTCTGCTAAACAACACAAAAATAAAATTAAAGTTTATGTAAATATGAATACATCCAATACCTCGAAACTCATTGCTTTTTTTTTTCCACTTAAAATAAAGATAAATTCCTATTCACTTCGGAAGATTACACTGCGAACGCTTTTTAAACAGCTTTTGTTTATTAATTTTGAAATTAAAATTACTATATTAGTTTTTAAAACCGTTTTTGTTATCAACATTTCCTTTAGCCACTCTAGCAATCGATGACGGAAATCATATCTATGAACTTTTCGTATTGGCTGTGATAATTCCTCATGAAATGTCATGATCTTGAAAATTACTTTTCAGGTTTTATTTTCTTGATCAAAAACTTCTTCTCTTTTTTTTTTTTGCAAAATATTTTTTAATTTATTTAATATAGTTCAGGGACTAAATTCACTAATTTTCCTTATTTTTATGACACTAATGGTTTTTGGTCGCCAGTCAACTAAAATTTTTCAGTCTTTATTAATTACAGCAAAGAACTCTTGCCATTATACATAATACACTATGCTGCTTATACACCTCGCTCAAACGACGTCGTACTGAAAAAGATAATGGAATCATTCGTATACATATATCATAATGTAACTAACTAACCGACTTAGCGGGATGCAGAAATTAACGGCTATTTGGATTCAAATATTTGAAATCAAATCATCAAAATTCACACCTCTTCCTCTCTCTGTATAAACTCCTTTTTCCGCTGTTTCACTCATCTTTCTCCTACATCTGATGCCCTGAAATTTATATACACATAAAATCTGAAGTGGAAGGACCTTCTCAATTTTAGGAAAGATATCCCTCCACACCTTAAAATTTGTTTCAAGATTTGTACTACTTCTGGTTAGTTTCTTTTGGTATTATCTCGTCATAGTGAAATCCGTATTGAGTTTCTTGTTCTTATCATTAAGGCAATCAAGAATTTTGGATGCAAATGTTGTATGTCTGTTGTTTTCCGGGTTTCTGGTGGTGAATATGAACTTCATTTCTTGAATTTCAAGAAATTGTTTTTTAATTTCAGATATTTTGGTGCGTTCGTTTTTCTTTTGATTCAATTATTGTGTTCTGTGTTGTATGCTGAAGATCTGTTTTCAGGTTGATCTTGGGAAATTGGAGTAAAGATGAATGATCTCATGACAAAGTCGTTTCTTAGTTATGTTGAATTGAAGAAACAAGCCCAGATGGATCTTGAAACAGAGACAGATATAGAGAAAGGTCAATACATTGGCACTGATGAAGATAATCTTTCTCAATTCTTTCAAGAAGTGGAGGTTATTAAGGGAGATATGCAAGAGATTGTGAATCTCTTAGTTGATCTTCGAAGCTTAAATGAGGAAACCAAGTCCACTCACAGTGCTAAAGTTCTTCGAGGGATTAGGGATCGCATGGATTCAGACATGGTTGCCGTACTTCGGAAGGCCAACATTGTCAAAGCAAGACTTGAAGCACTTGATAAGTCAAACATGGCCAGCCGTAAAATCTCGATGACTTGTGCTGAAGGCACTGCTATTGATCGAACCAGAATGTCAACTACTAATGGGTTGAAATTGAAGCTCAAGGGAATCATGGGTGATTTTCAAGATTTGAGGGAAACAATTCTTTCGGAATACAAGGAAAGCCTGCGAAGGAGATACTATAATGCCACTGGTAAATTGGCCAATGAAGAGGTGATTGAAAAGATGGTTTCTGGGAACGGAAAGGTTGAAATCTTTGAAGGAAGGATGGAAATGGACTTGGAGAATAAAGAGAGGCATGAAGCTGTGATGGACATTCAGAGGAGTTTGAATAAGCTTCATCAGGTGTTTCTTGATATGGCTGTTCTGGTTGAGACACAAGGCCAACAGATTGATGATATTGAGCAGAATGTCGCTATTGCTGGAAGCTTCATTGCTGGTGGAACCAACAGTCTTTTCTATTCTAAGCAGATGAAGAAGAACAAAAGGTGGGTTTTATGGGTGTTGGCTGTAGGTCTAATCATCTTGCTGGTTTGCTTCATAGCTATGTTATCTTCTTAGGCATGAATGTGGAGAAGCATAATCAGAATACAATGTATATGCTAATTCTTTTGATAATTTCTTTTAGGAGTTTGGTCTGCAAACTTGCTTGTAATTCTGATCTCGCTGGGCTTCAACTAGCTCAATATAATCGTTTGATTATATAAATGTCAATTTGATTTTCAATTGCGCATAAATCATTTCTGTACTTCATGCTACCTGGCATATATTTGTTAAAATTTATATGAAATGGGTGACCAAATTCAGAAGCGAAAGAAAAAGATAGCAAGCAGGGGGAAGCTGGAAGCTAAAAGATGCAGCACTGTCATTCTAAATTTCTGTGCTGAAGTACAGGAAACAATAGATTCATGGCCTGGAGAAATGGATCATAGCTTAGTCTGTAATCTCAAAGGAGGGAAATTCTAATGAATTTCAGGATTGCAAGCAGTCATTTGTCTGTTTGGTCAAGGGAGTGAAATCCTTCATCATGGCATCTTAAAGTTCCAGGCAGTAAAACATTTGAGTGTGCATCTCAGTATTTCTGGCTAGAAGTTGTCGTGAGGAGACCATTTAGGAAGATAAAAACGGTGAAACAAAATTCATAATTTGGAGGACCACAAAAAAAATGTCTGATACAATATGAATCATATTCAGCATCAATTCTCTTTTTGATAAATCAAACAGAAGGGTTTTCTCAATCCAATAGCATCTCCAAGTATCTGGATCCTTCTTATTTAGGAGTTGTGTAAAAGATACATAGATTTAGAGCAAAGACAAGGAAATTGAATGTTCATGACATACAAATTTTCAAAATTTATTGTCTGTCAAGGATTTTTTATGTTGAACTAGTCACAAGAGAGAAGAGAGAGAGCAGAGAGAAATTGGGAACCGCCATTTAATATGTGAACACATTTCGACCCAGAGAAGAGATGAAGGGGGTTTCTCAAACTTCAAGTAACACTTAAATGCTGCACAGCAGTCCAAGATTGTTTGGGCTCCAGCTTAACTTTTCCAATCTGGAGGTACCATATGAAGACAACAGATAAATGTGAATATCAGAGCATTTATGTCCAGAGAATATTCCAACATTTTTTAAAAATTTTCTTGAATCATAGAGGAAACAATGTAAGATTAAATCATGAAATTTGGATCAGTACCATGCAGTCTCAATTTAGTTTTTTCAATTGAAGAATGAATAGGGAAAAGGAAAAAAAGAGAGGCAAATACTATGCTCATACCAAAGATATCATTTGCAACAGGAGGGAAAAAAACTCTTACCTTCGCATTTTCAACACAAACAAAATTTTTGTAAGATGCTTCCATTGTCAAATATGGGTTCCACAGTACAGTATCTGACCAACTGCAAATGCAACCAGGATTCAGAGCCAATAAATGTGATGAGAAAAAAATAGACAGAGGAAAAAGGCAGTTAACTATAAGTTGTATTAGCACCAACATAATGTTGCTATGGATTTGTCAATTACTCACTTGGTATTCTTGATGGATATTGTATCACCCAACCCATTGTCCAGATACAACTCATTAGAAGCATCAAGATATACACAATCAACAAATCCAGGAAATGTTACCGTATCCCTGAGGTATGAAAGGAAAGGTTATTGGGACCCTTTATTGTGGTAACCAAATGCATGTAGAATCTTGTCCAATGTGATAGTATCTAACCCCTGAACAGGAATTGAAAATTTCAGGTTTAAACTGTGCATGCAGATATGTATGTTGATATCATGGTCCCCATGTCTAGAAAAGGGAGTAGATATAATAAGTTTTACGCATGGATTAATGATTTCAGAGAAAACATCTTTGAAACAACTAGCACTTTTTGCTTTTCAGACTGAAATGAAGCAGATTTATATTTGATTATGAAGAATGCCAACCTTTCTTCTTTACCCTTCACTGGATTTTTGGGATCAGGATCTTTGTTAAGTGTTTTGCAACTTTTCAAACCTCTGACTGCTGCCCCTGTTACAGAAGCCTGCAGCAATCAAACTCATTGCGTAACACTTAGATAAGATAATAAAATAAGGTAGCAAGGTGGAATGTCCACCAAAAAATAACATGATTGTTTCATGAATATGATATTGCATTCCATCTTCTTATATGACTCTTACACACAAGGTTTTGCAGATAAAGTAGTTCAAGTTTCAAGCTACTTTTGTGGATACACATGACCTAGTATCCATTCACCTCCCATCCAAACTCCCCAAAGAGAAAAGGCAAACAAAAAATTGTAGCATAAATTGCCTGGAGGAACCCCAACAACTAATTAATTTCAATTCAAAGAAGCAGAGACAAACATATATCCACAATACCAACAAGGTTTGCTCAATGGTACTTCACTTTCAGCTAGTTTCCTAACACTTAGTAGGTAAACGATCCAAATTTGTTCATGTTTAGGCAGATCAATTGGTATAATCTGAACTTACACTGAAATAAGTGTGCAGGGCAGTAGTAAATGAGAAAGGCCTCTGGTCTGTATTTGTGATTTTCAATTCTGTTGAAAGTCTTCCTTTCTCCAATATGACCTGCAGGTAAATAATAACAGCATGAAACCACAACTCAACAATGTGGCAATAGGGCTCAGTTACCTGAAACATTTCTTAATTTCATAGCTTCTTCATTGGGACTAAAAGTCAATATTGACTAGATAACCAACCTTGTACAGCATTTGGAAACTGTAGTCCCACATTGAACGGCTGTATGGACCATCTTTTAGCTCCAATGTAATAACAGGGTTCCCTTCCACATTTTCAGATTCAGCAATGGACCAGTTCATATTCCTTGCAAAGCCATGCTGTGAATTAAAATAAAGATACTTGAGGTACACAATCTCTAACTAAAGATATGCAAAAGCACACCAGATAATATGCTGAAAAATCTAGTGAAGCTAAGAGTTGTAAGATAAATACAGAAACTGCTGGTCAGTAACCAGCTTCATTAGTTTAATATCTGATGTTGAGGGCCTTGAGGCTGAAGGTGCTGTAAAGAGAATCGTACCCCAAGAATACATAAATTTCGAATAATAAAATCGACATGTATCACATTGATGCATAGCCAGCCTTCTTAAGGGAAACAGCAGAGCTTTTGCTTAGACATGAAATAAAAGGTGCAACTGTCACACCTTAAGACTACAGTCCCAAGTGAACCTATGATATGAGGTCTGGAAATAACTACCAAATCTAGTTCCAGATCAGAGCTTTTTGCAGTAGTAAATGCATGTTTTATACCCAGATGAGTCATTTTCCAACAACAATCTAACATAATGGATATTTGAAGTCAACATATAGCCATCAGTGAAGAACTAGCAATAGGTACCTGCTGCATTTCGCCCGGACCAAACTGTGGGAAACAATGTGGAATTCCTCCACTGCACCAAGGGAAAACATTAAGCAAGGGTAAAAGATTTTTGCTTGTTATGTAATTTGCATATTCAAATTCATGCTTCCAAGAAATACAAGACTCCAGTCTCATATGACTAGTATCTATATGAGGTTCTAAAATGCTCTCTTTCTACAGCCAAGTCCAATGAGCAAAAGTTTCAATACTAGAGTAGACATCCTCTTACTACCGTAGAAGATCGGCATTTGTCAAGGTACACAAAGAACTGCACAAGTGGCTATTGATTTCAACTTTCAATGGATAACCTGATAGGTTTCTGCCCATTAAACACAGCATCAGGCCGGACAAAAAGAAGATCTTTACCGCCTACTTTCCAAGATGTGACACAACCGCCAAACAAGTACAACTCTGCCTCACTGCAAATTGCAGAATCATATCAAGTAAGGTACAACTTATGAAACAGTACTGCAACTATAGAAACACAGCGTCTAGTTTTCAAGTACAATAAACATCAGATGTCTGATCCTAATTTTTTGCACCAATCAATTTGGCTTACCTACTGAATTGAACATTGGAAACTATTGTTGGCTGATGGGCCAATCTCCACATTAAAAATTGATAAGGTATTATTTCATTTCAAATCTCAAATACAGATCATTTCTTTTATTTTTTGAGGGGTATTGAGTGTAAGATTGAGGTTGAGGAAAGATTTCATCTTGCCCCAACTATTCTAGTTGGAAATTATAGAACTGAATTGTCATTGATCCATATCAGCAAGACCCTACCATATGATTTAAGCTAAGTTCATTTTATTGAATAAAACCATACCACATTTACACAGATATATTGATGCCAAACCACGAGCTTCATTTTGGTAGAAATTAAGTCACCTAATTCTCATCTGCTACATGAATCATAACATAAACTTATAAGGACAATAAATTTCCCCACCTTTAACCAATGACTTAACATCTTGAGATAGATAAACTAATCCACTTTTTCCGAAATTAGTGGAAATTGAAAAATGAAAATGAGGCCCAGAAGAACATACCTTCCATGAGAAGAAGTTAAAACGACCTTGGGCAGATTTCCTTGGCCCTCAGAAATCTTCACTCCAAGACAAGGATTTTCTTTGCTAGCACCGCTGCTTGCAAATGCCATACCTGAATACCTGCAGCAATGTCCAGCACTTCAAAGAACTTCAACAAGATCAAGAAACCAGAACCCACAAAAAATTAATAGAAATAATAACGAAGGGATGGGGATTGGATACTCACCGGTTGACCCGCCGAGGTTTCTTTGAGGAAGGTAAGGGAGTGACGGACCATGTCATGGACAATGTCATCATATCTTTTGGCTAAAAAAGATCTATTTTTTTTCCGAGAATGTTGGTCCGAAACTGGCAACTTTGGAAAGATTTTCTTCCGCAGCTCACTACTTCTGAGAAATAACTTGGGACAACTTGGCCATGATTTGTTCCTATTCTGGCTCATATGCCTCGTGATAAATTCGAATATTCTCTTTACTGAAAAACCATTTGGTTCTTCAAAAAAAAAAAAAACTATTTGGGCTTCCTAAGTATTTAATGAAGATTCCCTCAAAACAAAAAGTATTTAATGAAGATATTCTAAATTCAGATTTTATATTTTGATTACCTTAAAAATGTTACTTTATTTTTATTCGGACTATTATCTTATATTTTACATTTTAAAATATTTTCATTGTTCTTATGATGTTTCTTATTTCATCATTTCTAATTTGATCAATTTGTTTATTTTTTACATCAATTAATAAAATATAATTAATGTGATTAAAAATGTCTACTTTTTATAATGTGTTTTTAAAATACTATCGCAATTTCTTATTTCAAAGTAAATTTAATGTATATTTTAAATATAAAAAATCTCACTTAAAATAAGAATATTTTGATCAATTAAAAAATCCATTATTTTTTAATAAGGAAATGAAATATAATTTGGGACAAAAAATAAATATATTAAATTAGGATGGAAGGAGAATTATACACTTTCTAAACTTTCATTCTTAATAAAATAATAGATTCATAAAAAAATTCATTGTCACAAGAATATGGTAGAGGATGATGATGAGGGCATTGTTGCGGGGTCATAGTGCCTATATCCTGCTTTATCAGATGTGATATGGTTTTGAAACAAGAAGGAATACTTCTTTGTAACTCAGCATTTTTTTTTAATACATTGGGATGGGATAGAGGGTTAGTCTGTTAGTATTAGCGTGGACTCAAATTCAGGTTTCATGGGTGACACAACTTGCATCTCTCCAATTGAACTGTGTGTCTTCTTCGTATCTCAACATATTTAAACCACGAAAGGAAAAAGATGAATATTTTTCCCATGAGTTAAGCCCTTAACCTAATCTGTAGGGGCAACGAATGAATCTTGTCTCAATTGCACCAGTGATATAAACTACTTTGAACATTTGCTGGCGTGACTCACTAAGGAATTCCCTTTCGGGCGAAAAAAAAAACAAATGAAATTCCCTTTTGGCTTTTGTTAGGAAACAATGAAGGCTGTTTCACACTAATTTAATGAAAGAAAATAGTTCCATTCCCCCTCACTTTTTGGGGTCTTTATTACAATTTGCTTTTAAACAATTTGAATTCTTTTTCTTGCACTTTTCCTATCTCTGAATCATGATACTCAAACAGCCTTCTGCCATCTTTGTATAAGGCAGTTTTGTACAAGATAATTGATTGTGTTTGTTTTGTACAAGTAAAAATTTAGCTAAATTTCGAGTTAACATTTTGGAAGATCCTTTGGTGGAGGCAAAACAGTCTGATCTGCTCCTGGTCCATCTTCTACAAGAAATGCTGTCTTCAATCCCCACCCAGTATGGAGCTCCAAATGACAGTGAAAGAACCACACTCCTGCAAAATTCATTTCAACAAGAACCCATCAAAATTTCTTCTTTGTTTAAATTAAGGGGGGCTTTTTTTCCTCCTTCTTGATCTTGTTCATATTGGGTTTTAATGTAACCGTTAGACTAAAATATCAGGGCAGCAAAAAAATTGTTGAAGAAGAAGAATATATGCACCTGGATTATCGGCTCTGAAGCGAATAGCAGTCCAACCACCAGTAGGAACACTGACCGTGTTTCTTTCAGGAGGATCAACCAAGTTATAATTTGCTGGATCGTTTTTAGGATCAAAATTTCCAATACCAGTTCCAAGAACAAAGAAGTTGTAACCATGAAGATGAAATGGATGCGATTCAACTGTAAGCAGATTAGTATCCTGCAAAACCAATTCCACTGTGGAATTGAAGGCAATTTTACTAATCCTTGTCCCTTGCGTTGTCCCAAGATTGGCTGTGAGTGGTGCTCCAGTATAATTGAAAGGTTTTGGGGGCTTATCAGGGAAATCAGTTCTGAATACTCCTTTAGTATTGTTGAAGAAATGAGATTGAAGAAGTGCAACGTCAGGCATTGCAAAGGAGATGTTGTTCAGAGAAGCCGTTAGTCGGGTTCCATTAACACAGCTTGAACAAGGATTTTTCCCAAGGCCAACAGCAAAAAACAGGTTCCTATCAACATTTAGAGGAACATTTGCTGGATATTGAGGGGTATTTAAGCTTCTGAGCTTCTTGTTATAACTCAAGGCAAATTCTGAATTATTTGATTCTGGCAACTGAGGAAATTTTGGAAGAACTGTATTCGGGATTCCCTTGTACTGAAATATAGCTGTGGCAGTTTTGTTGTCTACCGGAATTGGAACGTCTACAAAAGTTCTTGTAGCCATGAAATATCTTCCTGGAATTCGATTTGCACGAACGAGAACATTTGTTGTCTGTCCTGGAGCAATCAGCAAAGCCCTGGTTGTAAATGGTTTGATATATACTGCATCAATTTCCACCACTGTCATGTCATGACCAGCAATGGCAAAGAAGAGTTCATCATTCAGGGCAGCATTGATGATTCTCAAGAGGTATGTCTTTCCTTGTGTAACTTCCATTGCAAAGGTATCTAAGAAGGAGAGTAGAATTTTTTTTATAAATGTTAGTATAATGCATCTTCATATGCATTTGGGGTAAACAAATTCTGTCTGTTTTCACTCTTCAAATTCTAATTTTCTTACGTTTCTCAAAACAAGGGAACAATGGCCCTGGTTTTCCATTGATTGTATGTGCATCAGACATGTTTGGTGGCAAACCCAATTGGTTTCCTTGATTCACTACAGCTTCAACATCTGCATTCCACCATTCCCCTGCACAGGAAAATGGAAGGAAAATTAGAGCTCACACAACTTATTTCTTCAAGAAATCCATTGTGTGTCCTGAAAGTAAGTTCTAACTTGGCCTTGAACCCATACAACAGAAAGCTTTTGGCTCAAGTCTTCTAGTTCATTTATTTCCTTGCAGACCACTAAAATTGCATACTTAGAAAATAAAGGAAGTAGCAACTAATTAACCAGAAATGAATTTTAGGCCTACCTAGCAAAATTATTTCTTCCATATCTGGCTGTGGGAAGGGAAGTGGTTTTCCTTGGTCTGGCATGACTACAATTGCACCATAAACAGTGGCTCTTAGCCAAAGAATATGGGCATGCCACCATAAGGTACCTCTTTGTCCTGTCACGTTGAAGTCATACACATAGCTATTGCCTGTCTGGATTGGACATTGAGTTATGTAAGCCGGTCCATCCACCCAACCATTACGGTATTGTTTTAGTCCATGCCTATGGTAAAGAATTCAACCACATGGTGATTAAAACAATGAAAAATTGATGATAATTAGATAGCAGCTCAGAAGCTCAAGTGTATGAATTTGATCAATGTTTGTGTATTGCATACCAGTGAATGGACACATTGTACTGTGCATGATTAGTAACATTGATTTGAACTCTGTCTCCTTCGTTAGCATATATAGTTGGCCCTGGAAATCTTCCGTTTACAGTCACTATCGGTTTCTCATGGCACAACCGGCTGACATTACTCACTCGGACCTGTATTCATCAAGAAAGAAACAATTAGAGAATAACAAACAGGATTAAAGTGAATGAGAAATGTTCAAAGGAAAAAAGAACTCACATCAAACTGATACGTCTTAATTGCAGCCTCTGTAGGCAGGGAAATAATGAACAACAGAAAACCAAAGAGAAGAAGGCTTAGGTTCTTCATGTTGAAATGTTCCTAAATTCTTGAATGTAAGGGAGCAGATGAGGTTGAAAGAAGAGCATTCAAGCTATATATTTATATGGCTTTGAGTAAGCAATTGTTGGTTATCAGTTCGTTAAAGAAGAAAGGGCAAACTGCAGAAATAACCAATTAGGTAGAGAAGCTGAAAATGTGCTGTATGCCAAAGCTTGTAAGCAAAATTTTGATAGGGATTTTGAGACCATTGGCTAACTTAGAGGCATAGAAAGCCATCAAGAATAAGTCAAGAAGAATGAGAATACCATTTTGATTTAGCTTAGGACATTTGAAAACATTTTAGGGCATGAATGAGAGGTACATATGGCCAACCAACCCCCCCCCCCCCCCCTGTGTTTGCTGAGCTTTACAGTTAAGATAAAGGAATAGCTTTTTCTCTATATTTTTGCCAAAGATTAGCATATTTAGTACTGTTTCGGGGGAGGGGGACCCTTTGACGACTGTTTCTTCTTTCAAGCCTTTCAGCTTTGAGTTAGGCCATTTTTTGTTGCTTTTGACCTCAGGATTTGTTAAAAGAGAAGTTCATAATTAAGGTTTCTGATTGGTACCAAACTTGGTTGCAGTCTGCCAGGAAAGATGTTCAAATCTGAGTCGACTATAGTTTGCAATATTAAAATGGTGCAAGGAAACAGGAACTTACTTTGAAGCTCTTGTTTCATTTTTTTTTTTTTTTTCTACTTCAATTCTTGGCCATTATCCATATGGAAGGAAGGCTTGTATCCTAATTAATATCATCCCCCCTTGAAGGAAGACCCTTCCTTCAACCTTAGCTCAGTCCAAAGTTAACTTGTCTCAGGGGCAAACTTGGCAAATAAAGAGTGGTACATCAATTGAATTCATCGATTATTAGCTAAGTCAGTCTAATTTGAACATTATGGTTTTGGTTATATCACTGTTAATAATGATCATATTAAGACATTTATTATCACTCTTTTCTTTGTTTCTAATTTTGTTTTTTTACGAGGCTTAAATAATAGAACATAAATCAAATTTAATATATATATATATATATATCCTAATAATTTCTTGTATATAAATATAATTCGTTGTATGAATTTTTTTTAATTATTTTATCATTGATTTTCAATATTACATTTATTTATTTTCATCTTTCATCTCATTTTTTTCATATTTTTAAGACAAAACATTTATATTTTCTTTTTCTTAAAATAATTTTTTTTATTTTCAAGACATAATAATTAAATGTATTTTAAGAGAAAAAAAAGTTTATTAATATGCGCAAATGTGGATCTATCAACTTATATTTATATTTCTGAATGGAATGAATAAGAGATTTTTCAATTTAACTTAACCATTTTGTACTAATATTTCAATAAAGTAAAAATTAATAAGGAAAATGGATCAAACTATAACTTCACATATTCCTTTTAATAAAATATTTTAAGTAATTTCATAAATACTAATAAATTATTTTATTTCTTATTATACTTTTATTTATTTTAATCTTTCTAAGAAAAAAATATTTATTCTCTCTTTCTATCTCTCAATAAAATAAAGATTAATTTGTAAATAATATACATAATAACTTTAAAAATTAATAAAATATGTTATAATTATAAATGAGATAATTTGATTAATGCATATTATAAAAAGGAAAAGAGAGAGTATATTATACTAAAATAAGCTTCGAGCCCTTCTCCAAAAAGGGGTAAAAGTGGTCTATTCTTCCACTTAAAATACAAGTTACATTATTTGGATCTTTATCTACTAATTATAGTGAAGGAGAACTTGGGGGGGGGGGGGGACGAGAGTTAGGTTTTCTAAGTTTTGAGAAAAGTTGTTACAATGGCTTACAAAAATATGCACACGAGTAATGAATATATATTATATATACACATGGATAATAAACGATCGTCAATTTTATAAAATAATGGGACTCACTTTCGCTACATTATTTTTAACCGTTAGATTCTTCTTTCCTTGAATTTGGACCATTGATTGACAGAAGTTAGAAACCCTACCCTAAATTCTGCTGCCGCGATCGGTTCTGGAGAGCAAGCAAATCACAAAAAGCCTGGAGCTCTGAAACATGCTTTTGTGACTCATGGCCCATGGGCCATTCTCCAACTCCCAGGCCGTCAGGAAAAGTTAAAGCGTTATACTACTCTCCATTTTATTGGATAAGTTTTTTTTTAAAAAAAACTTTTAAAAGTAATATATATATATATATATACAACTTAATTATTATTTAATCATTTATTTTAATAAAGTTATTATATTATTTTTATTATTAATTTAGTCAGTAATAAGATTATTAATTAGTCAATTGATTATTAGTGAAATTTTAGATGTAAATATTTTTTTTTATGTCAAAATATAAATTATGTGGATAACTTTCGTATTGTTTCTAAATATAAGTCGTCTTACTATTTTTTAGAAATATTTTATTAATTTTTTTTAATATTACATATTTCTTTCAAATGAGATTTTTGTAATTTCAAAACTTTTGGTAAATGAAAATAACTCTCTCTCAAGAGATGGAGAGATAGTAAATACAATTTCAAAAAAAATAAATAAAATAAAATAAATAGAGGCATTTTAAATAAAAAATATTTACTTTGTCTATGTAATTATTGGTCAGACAATTTATATTTCTGAACAAAATAAGTATGTTTATTTAAATAAATTAAAAACATTCAAATTATGAATATCTCATAATGGAAATATATATATATATATATATATAAAGGTGACACAAGTTTAATATATATATATATATATATATTTAATTTAATATGATAAAAATATTATAATAAAGGTGACACAAGTTGTTGGTGTTACGGGGTGGACGGCATGCACCTACCATGCAACTTAATATCATTAAACTTGATCTGGATCAGGGCTATATTGTCATATTTGAGTTGATTATTGTCAATTCACTCGTATTATTGAAAAATTGTCAATTCAAATAAAATATATATTTTTCATTTAGAATTGAATATTCACATTTACATTTTAAATATTAAAAAATAAATGTTCAATTTCATAAAATAAATATATTTTTCATCTAAAGTTACATTAATAACCTTTTTAATTTAATATATTTATATCTCACAAACTAATTATCATACTACTAACTTAATTAATAGTGATGATAAAGATGTAACTTTCAAAAAATCAAATGTTCTTTCTAATTTTTAGTATAAGTCAAATGTTAACTTTCAATTTCACCGGATGAAATAATTAATAAGTGAAAAACTATTCAAATTAATTTAAATACTCAAATTATAATTTTAACAATTAAACAAAAAAAATCTTAATAAAATTAAGGTTTTTTAATTTAATTTAAAGATTCAATGTAAGTAATGACTAGCGATTAAAGTTATATTTAAAATTTTGTAAAGTTTTATTTTTCTTTTGGCAAGTTAAAGCCAAAAAAAATCATAATTTAAACAAATTAAAATCTAAGTCTTCTGAGGGTACATTTGATTTAGTTGAAAATTTGTTTGTCAATAAACATATCGTGTCGTGTCAATTCTAAATCATTATAATTGTATCGTATTGCCTGACTAATCAAGCTCAAATTGTGAGTCCTAAATTGTGAATGCTTAATTTGTTACAATATACTTTTAAACAGCCATGATATTAGCTCTCACTCTTGTATTAAGATCATGATTGCAGGTTCCTGATATTAGTCATTGATAAGTATGTATATTATTAAACGCCATCACAAGGGGGAATAACAAATTGTGTTGGATTTTTCGGGATTTTGATTGGGCGTGATTTTCTTATTGTATTTGATGAGTCTTGACCTCTTTTAAGTATTTCTTTAAGTACTAAGATAGTAAGGAAGAAAGTAAAACGGGAATGTTATATAACTAATTTTCTTATATTCTTCAGTTAATTGCAATTTATATTCTTACCTCTACTGCCTTAATTAACTAAATATATCTTGTCTCAACGACCTTAGATTCTTGTTTAACTTATCAAAATCACTGTTGATTAACCAAGTTTATATCCATAGTTGACTCATGCATACATAGCAACCATATATAGTATCTACACTTTCACAGGCAAGAAATTCTCATAGTTGACTCATGCATACATAGCAACTGCTGCCCAAAATTGGAAGAATAATACTGACACTTGTTAGCACGTAGGAAATAGGCACCAAAACCTTATTTCGACCATTTAACCAAAATAATCCAATTTTAAATCTTTTGATCCAAAATAACACTTTCAATGAATGTGATTCACAATCACGTTTATCCTTTGTCAAAAGTGTCGACGTGTTTGGCAAATACATTTTCTTAGCAAAATTATTTAGATATTCTTTTCAAATACGTTTTTAATTATTTTTGTACATCCTCACATAGTAGGATTATTTTGGATAAAATGTTAAAAATGAGATTATTTTGATTAAATTCTCACCTTATTTCTATTGATGACAACAAATTTTACACAAAATGAAGAAACCCCATATACATGGGTCACCAGCCCATTTAATTAAATCGATATATATTCCTTCTTACATAGTTTTTGGTCCTAAAGAAAAAAACAAATTCCTGCTAGTTAAGGTGAAACTATATATACTCATTATGAATATAAGTTGATGTAATCATTTTTACACATATCAATAAATTTACTTTATTCCTAAAATATTATTAATTATTATGTCTTGAAAATAAGAAAGATAAAAGAAAATTTGTTTTGAGAAAAATAAAATACAAATGATTTGTCTTGAAAATAAAAAAGATACATAAAATTATAAAATTACAATTGTGACATTGTGACATACAATGTTTCCATGCGCACCACATGTGCTCTTAGGAGATCTTATCTTCAATAGTAATATTAATGTCAAGAAAAAATCATCACAAATGATTTTTAATTAATGAAATGTGTCACATTATATAAATGCCAAATAATCACATGAATGTCAATTACTACTATAATTTTTACTTATATTTTCGACGTCTTTTTTCTTTATTTTATTGAGTCAGCACGTAATATAAGTATTCGTCATTTGACAATTTTTATGACACTATTAATAAAATTTATTGTCACATCATTATGATAATCTTCAAGACTTTGTGCACTGGAATAAAAAAATTTATTGTAATATCAATTATATATATATATATAGTATGATTTTTTTCTTGACATAGAGTTAATAATTGGAAATGATTTTAGAGTCGTGCCTTATCTTACAATGATTTTTTGTCCTAACACGTTTTCCTTTTCTTTTCTTTTTTTAAAATAATGTTGTGTAATTGATTGAACAAAACTAGGATGAAAGCTGTTGTCTTCTTGTGGGCATGACACATTTTTAAAGAAACAGATATTGGTATAATCCAAACAATTAGAATCAAGAATCGTGAGAGACTTGTGAGAATCCATAATGGATTTAATCTTCATATACCATTGAGATATATATACATCAATATGTTCATGTAAAAAAATTAGTAAGCTGACATTTTACTAGAGATACTAAACAACCTTGTATGATGGGTCAGTTTTACAATGCCATGAGAGTTTTTTACATGTTTTGCTTTTGCTTGTTTTTTAAAAACAACTCCAAATTAAATATTACAATATATTTATGTAATGGATTAGTCTCTCAATTCCATAATTGAATATACATATTTTTAATTTGGTATTATTAAAATTAAATATTTATTTTTTAAAAATAAATATATTTTCATTTAAAGTTTTACTAACAATATCTTTAATTTAATATTTACATTCTACTAACAAAATAAATAACAAGAATAATAATTAAACATCTAAACTAATTTGGATATATTTAGGCAGTTGAAAAACACAATAATGTGGGGTAATTCATCAAACCAACAACACCCACCACCACCATAAAAAATAAACATTAAAAATTAAAGGAGAACAAGTACCCTTACTACAGCCTAAAATCAGATTAGCAGATCAGGAAGAATCTGATTTGATATTTCTGTTGCCGTTGCATCAAGATAACAACGACAAACAAAACATCCCCTAAAAGGTACAACGACAAACAAAATTACCTTAAAAGCTTTACTATGATACATATACTCAAAAACAAATATGGAATTGCAATATTCATGTACACGGAAGCTTTGATGGGATGCATTGAAAATCTACCATAAAAACAATTTCTATAAAAAAACAAATAAGTAATTAATATTTTTTTCTAATACATACAGGGAAGGGAGATGCGGGATTCCAACACTCGATCTCACAATACGGTTGAAGTTATTTTACTATTAAACTACTTTGATTTTGTCCAAATAAGCAATTAATATACTACGAGGTTTCTCTCTCTCTCTCTCTCTCTCTCTCTCTCTCTGGAAAGAAAGTTAGAACTTGCTGCTGGTGAAATTTTTTATCAACTATAAAAAATATAAGATGAGGTTATAATAATATTTCTTTTTAACTTTTAAAAGAGGAAACTTTTTTATTATTATTTTAAAAACTACTCTCGAAATTGATAGGTATATTTAGCTTTTCATATCAATTAAAAAAATTAAATATTATTAAAAATATGTATTTTTTATACAATATTCCTAAAATACTAATTTTGTATCAAGAAAATACTAATAAATTGTTTTAAAAATATTTTTTCATTAATTAAATGTATTTTTCTAATAATCTATTTGTCAATTGTTATTCAAAATGTATTTAATACTCACACTTTAAACAAGTGTATTTTTATCAACTAAAAAATATATTACCTTTTTAATAAAGAAATAAACCTATAATTTGAGAATATATATATCAATTGATAGATGTAGGGAGTACTACTCAGTAGTAGCTAATATGGTGCGTTTGCAAAATTTATTAGTTGTACTAATGATGGTTAGAATTTGATTAAAAGACGCATTAAATAGTTTTGCATTAGAAATTTTACTAAAATAACAGTATCTACTTGATAATCGAATAAATTAACCCAATATAGTTGGCACAAGCTTTTTCAAGTTCTCGTACTAATCAAAGTTGAAATGAAAATTTAATGTCATCATTCTTGTCTTCAAACTTTCCAAAAAAGCTTCTAAGTTTTTTCTAAATAATCAAATCAAAAGCTGACATATTACTCTCTCTCCTTGGATTCCATTATGGTAGTTTGTACAACAAAATTCATTTTTTTTCCCCTCATTTTTTAAGAAAATCATGGTGATTAGTGTTGGGTAATTGTGATTATCAATTGATCCTTACATTTTAGCAAAAACATTTAAAATATACTTAGAATTAAACCAGCCCCTGTATTGGGACCCACTATGTAGGAATTTCCCTGTTACCAATGGACACGTGTAAAAGTCAATGCCTTTTTCCACCCTAAGTGAAATCACAGCCCTTCAAAGCGAAAGCTCGCAGTCCAAATCGAAGGACAAATCAATGGGCACTTTTTATAATCTCTAGTTTTTGGAGTCTAGAAATAATTTTGTGGCTTTAGGAGCATAGTAATTGGAGAATATACGTGTTTTTGTGTCTGAAATTTCCAATTTTTAGGGGTGTGAGAAGAGGATGTTGAAGCATATATAAGTGGACGAGAAAAGAGAAGCTGTTGTGTCCTGATTTCCTGCCCATTTCCGTTGGGGCGGCGGAGGAGGCGGCGGTCGTTGCTGGAGGGGTGGCAGACTTTTGCGAAGCCGATCTGGGTTTTCCATATAGAGCCTGCCGGAAGAGGCGATATCTACATTGGCGTTGTACCTTCGATCTGTTTGCTTCTTTCGCTGATCTCGAGATAATAGAGCTTTTCCTTTTGTCGTTTGCGCAATTTGCTCAGGTGGGCTGCTCTAGATTTCGTTCCTTTGTTGCTAGGGGTTTATAAATTTGTGGGTTCTTTTGTATGTTTCATTTTCATTTTTGCGTGTTTTTCTTATGTGGGTTGTTGTTAATGGATCTTCTAGAAAGTTTCTGGTCTTATATGTTGAAATGGAGATCTTAAGTAATAAAGTTTCGATCTTTTAAAAGGACAGTTAGAAAAACTTTCGGAAATGTGGTTGATTTGTATGGAAAAAATTGTGTATTTGCCTTCTGAGATTAAAATCGCAGTAAGTCTGGCTGGGCACCTATTTACTGCTAATTGAAAAGGTTGATCATGATATATGCCCCTTGTTGTGTAATTGACCTTTTTTAGTATTGATGAATGGATGTTCTTGTTGATCTCATTTTGGAGGTAAGGTTTTAGGATTTAAAATTGTAAACTTGATTTCAGATCTGGTGCTGGAAAACGAACTTTCGCTTTCTGAGAGTATTTACTGCAAATGAGTGTCTTTGAGAGCATTAGCTTATGATTTTGAATGATTTCCTAACAATCCCGTTTTCTGATTCTTACTAATGCTGTTGCAACTTCATTTTCATTTTGTCTTACAGCTAAAAGATAATCCACTTGAACTGAAGTATAGGAGTGATTGTATGATAAGGCTGATATGTCGTTCAAGAGCATTGTGCGTGAGCTGCGGGAGATGAAAGAGGGAATCGGGAACATATCAAGAAGAGGAGGGGAGGGAAAGCATTGGCGCCACCGGACCAGGTCCCATATAGCGCCTGATGTGGTCACATCTGAACTGATGCAGCAAGGGAAGTGGGCAAACTTACCCCCAGAACTGCTTTTAGATATAATACGGAGGGTTGAAGAGAGTGAAACATCATGGCCTGCAAGGGCTGTCATTGTCTTTTGTGCCTCGGTCTGCAAGACATGGAGGGACATCACAAAGGAGATTGTGAAGACACCAGAGGAATGCGGAAGGCTCACCTTCCCCATTTCACTGAAACAGGTGCGTTTACTAGCATTTTTTTTTAATGCATCTCTCTGATCAGTGGTGTCAAGGCAACTTTGATTTTAATATTTGTTTTCATTTTGTATTGATCTTTCTCTCTTTTCAACCAGCCGGGACCTCGTGAATTTCCAATCCAATGCTTTATTAGAAGAGATAGAGCAACGTCAGTTTATTGTTTGTGCTTTGGCCTCACCCCATGTATGTTATTTCATTCCCTAGTTAATTTCTTGCTTACTTATTGTTACTTTATTATTTCAATTCCCTACCCCTTGTTCTCCATTGCATGATTCATCTATTGTTATGGCTCCATGTTCTCTGTTTCGTTATCTGATGTTTATAGAAGTGATTCACTAAATAAAAGAAGGGAAACTGCAAGTGCTTTGTTTTTCATATCTGTTGTTGACAAAAGGACGTGATTTCACTAATTAAAAGAAGGCAACTATTGGATTCCAAGGGTAGAAGAACCCTTTAATTATACTTAGTAAAATAATTCCTTTCATGAAGTTGACAATATCTTTCTCATGGCCATATATTTACATACGTGTGGCGTTGTAAACATGCTTTCACACTATGCGGCAGCTATAGCTTACACAAGTGAAGCATATTTAATTTTCAATGTTTGTATATGGCCTTAGGAATATTGCTCCAACACTGGTTGGAGGGCACAGATTTCCTGTAAATGGCTGGATAGATAATTTTTTTATATAAATTGAATCTGTTTAGACCTAATAAATTTAAAGACATAAGGTTGCAAAGGGTGATAATGCACTCGAGGCTCTTAGGGCCCTCTTATAGCCTAGGCTGAGTAAAGTAAGCCGCACGTACATATTATATACATATACTATTTCTATATGTTATATATTAAGCTTAAGAGGTTAATAATTCTTTGGCGACTTGTCTATGGTGACTGTGAGGAATAGATGTCTGCAGTCTAAATAATCTTCTCATTTTATTCTCGCTCAGAGTGTTGCTGGCAACAGACTCTTGAATATCCCATTGAAAATGTTGTGGCAGCTTTAGAAGCTATTTCGAGAGTTTTTTTTTTTTTCTTTTCAAGGTATTAATCAAGTAGAGTTTTGATAAGATGTTATTTAGCCTTTGTAGACTTTTCTCTGCTATTCTCAAGGTAGAAGCTCAATGAGACTTTTAGACTTTTCCAGCAATGTGCAAAAAAGAAAAAAAAGAGAAAAAAAGGTGCATGCCTGAAAGGTTCTGAGGCCTTTTCCGTGGACAACACTGAAAAGACCTAAGCTATCCTACTAACCTTCTGGTGATAGGTTTTGTCTGGGGTATTTGATCTGCCTTTTCTAATTACCTTCACATACTCTCTTGAAAATCTTTCCCTATATTCTATTACTGTCTATAAGTAAACGTCATTTATTAGTTTCTTTTATGGTTATGAATGGAATGAGCAGAAACCTGTGGGAAATGCACTGTTTTTTTCTCCATTGTGACATTTCTTTCTACCATTAGTTTTTGTTTTCATCCTTCTGTGTCTTAGAGATTAGATTTGATGCTTTGGTGCTAACAATCTCATTTAATAACAGCTGCGGATGGGAGTGATAAACTGTTATTGGCCGCCAAGAAGATCCGCAGGGCAACAAGTACAGATTTTGTTATATCCTTGGTTGCAGATGACTTTTCACGAGCCAGCAATACATATGTTGGAAAACTGAGGCAAGCCATCCCAAATACATTTTCCTATCTTCTTTAGATGACTGTTGCTTTTATCTTCTTCATTTTCCAGCTACTAAATGCCAAACAATTCAACCAGGTCTAATTTTCTTGGCACAAAGTTTACCATTTATGATAGCCAACGTCCAATCGATGCTCCAGCTCACCAAAGTCGGTCGAGTCGAAGATTCAACGCAAAGCAAGTGTCTCCAAGGCTACCTGCATGTAACTACAGTGTTGCAACCATTTCCTATGAACTGAATGTTCTTCGCACCAGAGGACCCAGGAGGATGCATTGTGTCATGCACACAATTCCTGTTTCTTCAGTTCAGGAGGGTGGAAGTGCTCCGACACCTATGTCATTTCCACTGCTTTCTGATGAGAAGTCTTCTACTCCATCCGTTTCTAAAGCAAAGGATGCAATAACAGAGTCAAGTTCCCTGACCCCTTCAAATCTACCAATATCATCATCGCCAAATTCGGGAGAGCCACTTATGCTTAAAAATAAGGCCCCTCGATGGCATGAACAGTTACAATGCTGGTGCTTGAACTTTAAAGGTCGTGTTACAGTAGCTTCCGTTAAGAATTTCCAACTTGTAGCAGCTGTCAGCCCTTCTCACAACATATCGGCTGCAGAACAAGAAAAAGTGATTTTGCAGTTTGGTAAAATTGGCAAGGACATCTTCACCATGGACTATCGCTACCCCCTCTCTGCCTTCCAAGCTTTTGCAATCTGCTTGAGCAGCTTTGACACCAAGCCAGCCTGTGAATGATTTATGTTGACTGTAAATCTTGATCAGCTCTTGTTGATTTGAGGTTATGTTCTCTTCCTATATAAAAGGTCTCCCGACCTTTATACATATGGCAAGCAGTCACAGTTGTAGATCTGTAACGAGTAGTTTATCCACGAGCTGCTCAGATGAAAACAATGTTCTGCATGTGCCATGTGTTTGATTTGTGTTCGGAAGTTCTCTCATCTTCATGTCATCCAAGGCTGTGGCAATTCTAATATTTTCTCAAATCTAAACAAGTAACATTGTATGTGCGCAACTGTATCATTTCAAGCTGGGTTGCCTACAATAAGGCGGCGATTGAAGTTTGAAATTTTGCAACATTAGTTCTCTGCAGAATGCAAATAGGCCAATGAGCATGCTTGCATGTACCACATTAATGACATTTTCTTAGAGAACGAAGTATTGTTGTAAGAGCAGCGTCACTTCTTATATATATAACAATGCAATAAGTAAATTCAATTGTATTCCAAGTACAATAATTTCTTCTATATAAAATTGCTCGTAACATTTACATTTTATAAAAGGGAATAAAGAAAGTATGTATTTATTTGCTTCAGTCCTTTTAGTTTTGAAGTATTGGATATTTCCTTGAATGAGGCATGAAAAAGAAAAAGGGATTGTAACAATTGTGCAGATCTTCGCATGCAAAAAGTACAGGACCGCCGCTTATAAATGGGTAACAGTAGAAACACATGTATCTTCTTAGAGGAACCAAAAGAAGTTCAATGGAAAAGCAGAGTAGTGAAAAGCAAGCGATCATCATCAGCCTACTTGGTAGAGGAGAGAAAAAAAAATCACTGAATAATAACATTCAAAATTGCCATATAGAAAGACATGGGAGGTAAAACCGCAAAGGATGTCCAAAAAGTAGCACAACTGGAACTACTAGTTTATATAGAAGCCGGGCGAAGTGAATGTTCCGCCAGTCCCATAACTGGAATGTCTCGAAATTCTCATCACCACCTCTTTGTAATCTAAAAGTATTTCTTTCTTCCAATTTGAATCCACAAGATGTGGGACTTCATCTTACAGTTGAGTACATAATAAACTCTCTAGAGGTGAACTGAAATGGTTGATGTGGAATCGGATTTCTGTAACAAACAAATAAATTCTTTAGTTGAATAGTTACCCGCTACTTATGAACTTCAAAGGCGGATAAAGAATCTGAAGTACATACAGACGAGGCCCAAAGACTTTGATTTGGCGCACATGGGTATCCCTCCCATTAAGGTGATTTGATAATACAGCTATTTGCAACATGAATGTATTTACAAAAGTTTCCCTGTCAAGCAATGAAACATATAAGCAATCAACCACTTTAACCAGAAAAAAAAAAAAGGGCTGGAAAGCATAAAATTGATGCAAGTTTTCTTCTCAATTCTTGAAAATGTTACTCAATTATTGAGAAAAAGGTATATCACTAAATGATCTTTAGAGATCGCATATAGCATTTCTTAAGGGAATCTCAAGAAACAAAGGATGAATATCCATTACATTGTGTATATCAGTAGCATTCCTTATCTGTTTCTCTTTCTTTCCTTAAAAGTCTTATTCTTGGTTCTTCTCCCAATTCTATCATCCAGATGAAGAGCCCAACAATGTAGTGTTACAGGAGTTTTGAAGTAAATAATGCCTATGAGGATCACACATAATAGTTGATCACTGAAACTGAGAGATTAGCAGGAACAGTGTACTCAGAATAAAAGCAGAAAAACTGAGCATCAAATCATTAAACCTAATCAAACAACAAAGAAACCAAAAATCAACTTCTATGCTTACCGAGGGTCATTCCCAGACAACGATATATACACCCAACCAGTTGGCTTGATAAGCTCAACTACTTTAATCTCCTAAACACAATATAAAACTGCAGTTAAATTGGAAACAATGATCTCTAAAACAAAGTAAATTGTGACTGACATAGCCATTCAGACTTTTTTATCCCAGCATGATAACATATTCACTGTCAACTGAAAATAAACTTCAATATTAAAAGGCCTGCCTTACTTTCAAGTTGTGGAAACCGTCGCCTGCTCGAATTGAGATCTTACTAGGGGTGTAACTCTCATCAAGTTTGAAATCCACATACAGAACCACTAGCTAGCAGCAGAGTCATTACCAACAAAATATCACCAGAAATTTCTAAAAGTACAAAATACAAGAGTATTAACAAGAAGTTACTTATAAAAGAAGCATACTTGAAGCTTCACTTTCTTTTGAAATTGAATGTTCACCAGATGAGGCTGCGCTCCATCTGACCTAAATTCAACAACACCAAAATGGAAAGGAGTAAATAATTAGAAGGAAAAAAAAAAGAGGAATTCTTCCATAGGCAATAAACACAATGCAACACACACAAACACTTGCCGCTCCCACCCCCCAAAGAGCAAAAAAAAAAAAAAAAAAGACTTAAAACTGATAGAAGAGTGGCAGGTGAACTAACTGCCAATAGGTATCGAGGTTGTCATCACGAAGAGCTAGGACTCCATTGCCAGGTTTGCAAGAACTGACACTCCAAGCAGCTTTCTTAGCCATCTCACGGAGGTCATCGTCCACCACCAGCTGTTGATTTCCTCCAGTAAGCTTCCCCTCTTCCTCTCCTTCAGATGATTCCGCCATTTCAACTGATCACTGGTTTAATTAATCAATTTAATCTACCCAACTCTAGTACTTCTTATAAAACCCTAGCTTAAGAGTACTCCAGTAAATTATTGCTTCCTATAACAAAAAGGTAAAGAAGAAATCATCACAAACATTATTCAAATCAAATGCGATTGTTAATCTACAAGAACTTGTAGCAAGATTCCAAATGCACAAGAGCGGGAAGCACTTTAAATATCTTGAACGAAAGCGAATTTAAAATTTTATCTCTATCGACTAAATCTTCGACTCTTCATTTCGCCGCGCCACCTCTCTTTATAAATATAAAAGTCTCGATTTGGCTTTTCAAATGCCACATTTTTACAATTAAATCTTTAATAAATTTTTTTATTAAAAAAAATGGAAATTTCAATTGTGTCTCACCAAAATGTTAAAGCAATATCAACGTCACCTTTTTGTTTCTAAAATTAAAGGTAACATTCACACTATTTTGAGATTTTAGGCCAATCAGAGCACTTATCGTAGAACTTAATAGTATTTAAAAAAAAAGGAAATTCATAAATTCCAATAGCAAGACAAAAAGAAAAAAGAAGAAGAACGAAACAAAGAACCAAACAGTTTATACTTGAATTCAACAATTCCTGCAGCAAAATTCACATCGATGGCACAAAATCTCAGAAGTTAGCCGCGCAACTAAATATATCACAAGAACATAAATTTTAGTCTCCAAATTGAAGCTTCAATGAAAGTTAGGCTTTCACAACCACTAAAGGGGAAAGGGGAAGGATTAAAACTAAACAAAAACAAAACAAAAACAAAAAAGTTCATCTATAAAATCACAGAAAAATGAAACCTATCGATGTACAGATACTTGCCTATCTCACTTTTACGCCATTGTTATCTTCCATTGTTCCGCGTTGAGATTTGAGAGTTACAAAGAGAAAAGAGAGCAGATGAACTTCAAAGCAATGTATGTCAGAGAGCAATCGAAGTGAAAATATGTAATTACGTAACAACGCATTCTTAGATGCGTTATCACTTCAGGAATTCCATATATGCGTCAGTCCAAATATTCCATATTTGGACTGTGTGGTTGTCAAAAACCCTTGCACTCCTGATGTCAAAAATAAAGAAAAAATAAAAATCTTTTTTTTTTTTTTTGACTTGGATAGAGAATTTTATATTAATTGTGGGGAAAATCACCGGATATGTTAATAAATAATTTAGAAACATTTTATTATTTATATTCATGACCTTTTATTTTAATTTTTTTTAATAAATATCGATCAATTATTTATATTCCTATGATATTCTAAATTGTAGTTTTTGATAGTAGTGACTTTTTCATTTTAAAGCGTGGGTAAAATTAATAAATTTTTTAAAGGATAAAATTAACGATTTTAAAAGTAGAAAAAGTCAATACAATTGGAAACTATGTTTGTAATGATAAAGAAAATATAAATAATTCCTCAAAATTATTGATAATATAAAAAAATAAAAGAAAGGATATATATATATATATATAAATATAAATATAAAATTGATTGTAAATAGTTTAGTGACAAATTTTTGACAAAAATATGTATATTTATAGAATGTTCAGCCTGGACAACTGATAAGAAAAAAAATCTAAAAATTATGTATTGTAATTAATATAATAATACGTATTTTAAAATAGAAGGGACTAGCGGTTCCCATACTTCAATATATGTCCATCATGTCCTCTACACTTCAATATAGGTTCTTCATGTCCTCTACATTTGCAAGTATTTGCTAAAATCTAAATAAAATTATGTAAGAGCATTCATAACTTCTTCTTTTTTTGTTCTTTTTAATGGAATTTATCATATGATATCATCTTTTTCATCAAGCATCTTCTAAGCATTTAGGCTCCAAGCATTAGCAAATAGCAACTCACTCAAATGCTGCAATTGCCTTTACATTGATTTCCAGCATTTCATATGCGATGCTCTAAGCAACGTGGATTGTGGACCTGTAGTAGGTAGACAAGACCACTCATGACTATCGTGTCAAGCAATAACTTACAAAATATCAATTAAATATAATTCAATGGAAAGCAACCAAGTCGTTGTAGTATAGTGGTAAGTATTCCCGCCTGTCACGCGGGTGACCCGGGTTCGATCCCCGGCAACGGCGTTCTTTTATTTTTTTCCTTTAACTTTCTTTTTATTTATTTATTCCTTTTTGGAAGGGAAAGAAGTCGTTTCTATTGAAAATAGGAAAAAATTTCCTTACATAAAAAGTAGCTTCTTTTCTTAATAAATTTTGAGACATTTTTATATAATTTTTTTGCTAAATTTAAATGTCAAAATTGGCAATCAAAATTATTTGTCATTAGTTTAAGGGTGCAATCAGTCTTTAGTTCGGTTATATTCTAAAATTTCAGTTTCAATATTTTATTGGGAAAAATTAAATCAAACCAAAATTTTTATTGAATCAAACAAATCAAGCCGAACAAAAAATTATTGAAATTTTATGTCGTATATATAAATAAATAAATAAATAAATAATATTGAAACATTAACTTTATTTTTTGAATATTTTTTTTAAAAAAAATGTGAAACCAAAACCCAAAACATATTTCAAAACAAAAAAATTGTATAATTCGATTAAATTCATTGATTTAAACGAATAGTAAACACCCCCCTATGGACATTTATCACATTTCTTATTTAAGTGAAAGAATGAGGATTAAATTTAAAATTTTGTTAACAAGCCATGACTTTTATTGGTTAGCTTGTGTTTGTTGACTTACCAGAGTATAGAACAAGTCCATGCCATTTTTTTTTTTTGGGGGCGGGGGTTAAATTGACCTTCCACTCTTATCATACTAAGTACAATTTTAATTAGAAACCATTCATATTAAAAGCCATCCATGATGTAACTAAATAATTTTTCACTTGCATTCTAAAAGGCAAAAAATCGATATTTACTATCCATCACATCCCGAAGGTGTAAAAAAAAGAAAGAAAGAATTTTATCGAGTCATAGCTGAGTTGTTAAAAATGAAAGTACTAAGTAATTAATTTTTTTATAAAAGTGGTTTCGATTTCTAATTGAAGACAATTTATTTTGTCTCTTTTTAAAAGAGGACCTTGATGGCACCAATAAAGTTGTTATTTTCAAACATAAGCTGTAAATTGAGTTATAAAAAAAAAAAAAAGTGGGACTGTAAGGGTACCGGGTACCCTAGTAAATGAGCAACATCTAGTTCAGAGCCATCCAAGTAGAAGAAGGCACAAGGTGCAACAATAAAATCTCAAAGCACTCTCCCCATGATCTGAACTTTCTAGGACCACAACAACTATAGCCATAAAGCCCAAACGAGATTGACCCTTTTTAAGTGTCATAACTCAAACTCCATATTCTCGAACAAAAATGTAAACTCCCATCACCCAATGTAATAAAAGAGATGGAGTATCAAGATATGTTTGAAGAAATGTGTCGAAAAGAATTTTTAAGTAGTACATTTTAATTACTTATGAATAATTTGTATACGTAAATATCTAGTATATACATGCGACAGATAAATTTATAAATGACTTAAAAATTTCTAATCATAGAAAGTAAATCTTGATGTAATAGATGTCTGGCTAGTGGCTAATCTAGTAGGCTACCTAATATACTCACTGCTGTGCGATTGTTTGTTTATTTGTCACGAGGAACAGAAGCAATTCTAGGGAACATAGCAGGTGATAGTACAGCGAAACACTGCTATAATGAGGGTAAGATTGTACTATTTTGTCTAATGTAACTCTCGGATAAGGTATCTTTTACAACTTACAAAGGCAACAACAACAGCATCAACAAATTTGTGACTTGAAGTTGAAATTTTGTCAGTGGTCATCATGTCATGTGCAAGTGCAAGATCAGTTTCAAGACAACTTAGTAAGGAAAAACGTTATCTTGATGCTTAATGTTTTTTGTTGGTCTTTGTCCATTGCCAATGCTACTGGTAACTACGTGGTCTCCATTGCAAGGAAAGCCACTGACAAAAACAAAGCAACGGCTCAATCAACAAGTAGATTAGTAAAACTACAATTTGGACCACTGAACCACTGCTGGTCTTCGCCTTTCCTTTTCGTTCACCTAGTTCCCACCACCACCTTAGCCCCACTCTGCTTAAAGTTTCCCAACTGTAATACCTTACTTCCTCCTACATCCAACATAACTTGGTTTTTCCTTTACCGTTTTTTTTAAAAAAAAAAAAAAAAATTTCAACCATCTTTTGGTGAAATAGAGTCAAGACCAAGTTACCCCAATTGAGATGTACATGGTCAAGATGCATTTCCAAACTGTTAAAGGTATTGATCATTGATTGCACTTGGGAATTGGAAATGGTTTCGGGGATGATTGTGGTTTTGTTCTACTTCCATCCACCAGACATTTTGATACGAGTGAGAAACATGCATTATTCATTCAAGGAGAAGGAGAAAAGGAAAAAATGAGAACTACAAATTTCAACTATATCAATGAAATCTCGAAAGTTACAGCTCTGCTTATATGATATGAGGATATAATTTACTCTGCCAAGACTGAACTAGAAAACATGTATCGCCGGAGATTCATGGAAAAAATTCTTCATCAAATTCATGATCCTTCATTTCTTTAGTCTTCATATCAGTTTGCTTCCTATATACAACACTGAATGATGGCTCCCAATATATGAGATAATCCAGAACTGCGATCAGGGCTCCACAGTAATGCACCGAAAATTGTAAGAAATATGCAAAATAAATTCCGGTTTCCAGGTAGGAATTTCATTTGTCATTTAGAGTTACAATCCTACTAACCATATGTGCAAAGTGAATCACAGATTACTGTAAATATCATCCTTAATGAAAGTTGAAGTTGTAAAGGCTTTGCCAATCACTGTCCCAAGTTGATAACTGTTGAATTTGCTGCAATTTATTAACAATGTCAAAGAAAATTGTTAGAACTTAGGTAAAATTGAGTATGATGTTACTGAATCAAAGTGGAATCAAAATTACCTGGAGACTAGAAATCGAATCAAGATATACTTCTGGGAATGATATTGAAGATGTTCCAGATTTTTGTGGAACCATTTGCGTAGGAGTAGGATTGGATGATGTATCAACTGAACAACTATTAGATCCTTGCGGGTGAGGCCCTTGATTGTATTGATGGTACGCTGATTGGATCAATTCTAAAGGAAAAGGTGTAGCTGCTGTTGAAAAACTGGCCAGGTAAGCGGGAAGCTTCGAATATGCAAAAATATTTTGAGCCAAGTCAGTTTTGCATGATCAAATGCTTACATTCAACCTGAAGAACACACACATTTTCCAGGTCTTGGTTTTTACCTCTTTTGCAAAGAAATGGTCTGTGTTCAACTCCAGCCTTGGATTCAAAGCAGCCAATTTCATTGAAAGGAACTGCTAGTTTCAATCAAGTGAATGTTAGAAATTAATTATTCAGGGCATTTCTTTCTTTCAAAAAAAAAAAACAAAAAATCTTACTACTAATGACCCTTCTTTTTCAATTACCATCGAATGGTAAAATAAAAGTGATGATATATACAGCTACTTGAGAAATGAAACTCGGTAATAAACAATTATAGTTTTACCTCTACTTGTTTCTGAAGAGACTGAACATAATTGATGATTTCATCAAGCATCCCTGCCTTCCCTGTAACTTTGTTACACCCCGGGACTAAATCTTGTAAACACTTCATCTTCATACTGATTTTCTCCCTTCTAGCCTGAAACAACAATTCTCAGAACATGAGTTTTTTTTTTTTTTTTTGGAAATTCTATTTAATAACTTATTTCTGAATAATAACTCATAGTAAGAAAGATTTTGTGTTGCTACTCACTCTTTCTGCTAAGCTATGATTATCAGTGGCCTGGCCACGACGAGCTCTGACATGAATATAATCAGTCTTCTGAACCAAATCTGAAGCCTTTGAATTCTCCTTGGAAGTTTTCCCTGAATTTTCCTTTTCACTTTTTACAGTAACCTGCGATTGCACTTCTCCGGCTTCTTCAAATCTCTTCGCCTTACACTCTTCTTCTGCATCAAACTACAGACAACAAAATTAATTAAACTATGAAGATGCTTCGACAAAAAAAAAAAAAAAATTTGTTAGAGTAAAGAAAACTTATTATTTGTACCTCAGATTTTCGTTTCTTCTTGGAAGCAACGTGGTGATGATCTTTAGATGAATTAGTAGCGGAAACAGTAGAGAAGGATCGTTGATGGTGATCCATATCGAGAGAAGTATTATTACTAGTAATTTCAGAGCAGGCAAAGCCAAAATGAGGCGAATTTTCGTCAAGAGACTGATTATGGATATTCATAGGATCCATCAAATTTTGATACTGATACAGATGCATTGAATGTATATCCTGCGAAGAAGATTGTTCATGCTGATTTTGATCATGTTCATGGTACATACGCTGCAACACGGCTCTTTGTCTCTCGAGAACACTCATATCGGTATTAATATTCCCGGCGACTAAGGAGAAAGTTTCCGCCGCCGATGACGACGGTGAGTGTGCGCAACTTAGCATAATTGAAAGGTAGTTGAAGAATGAGTGTATAGTATAGGTTAGGGTTTTAGCAGCTCCTGATGCTAAAGAGCGCTGGTGGTTATAAAGAAGAAGATGAGAGAGGCCATGGGAGAGAGGATCGGGAAGGGAATATATGGGAGGGATAAAAATGGTGGGCCAGAGGACCATTGCGCCAGAGGTGCAACTACCATGTGAGAATGTCTGGAGATTTTTAACGGTAAACGGACTGGACTGGACTGGACTGGATAGACGGCGTTTTAGTATCGGCCTTTGATGGGAACGTCAGTATGGAGGGAGAGTTTAATGTGGAATTTCTGTAGTTGAAGGAGGGACCAATCGGTGGTCAAGACCGGAGGTCTGCTGTCTGCACCATATTTTAAGTAAGTTGTTAAGATGCTGCATCTTCTATTCTTCCTGAATCTAAGCTTAATTTTTCTTTTAAAATACACCACATTTACGAATCAAGATCTTTGGATACATAAATAAATCTGCTTATTATCTCTTTTACTTGAACATTTCTGAGATCTACAGCTATTTTAATAGCCCCATCTTGATCCTCAAGTTATATTGTAAAACTTTTTGAATCTGCCAACTATTTTCAAGTTATTTTAGTCCAATTATTTTGATTTAACCAAATTCGTTGTACCACGAAATGAGAATATTTCTTCTTCTTCTTTTAAATAATAAAACACTTGATATTCTGGTTTATTCCTCTTCTAGACCTTTCTTGAGTTAAAAAAAGAGAAAATAAAATTTTCCAGAAATTTATTTTTTTCTCATTTATTTATGACTATAATTTTTACTCTAGATAATATTAATATTAGAAAAAAGTATCATAATCATGTATTGATATTTATGAATCAATTAATATTTTAAATTTAAAAATTGATATTAAAATCACTTATATTTTTTTAATAGAAAACAGTAACTTGTTTATTTTGGTATAAAAGAAAAGAATGCCTCCTCTCCATAACTTAGTGGGCTTACTTGAGTTATTAAAGGTTTTCATACTCCTTTTTTTATGACACTCGAACTGTAGTTCCGATCTCGGGTTATGCAGCAAGCTAGCAAGTGATTGTAGATTTCCCCTAGACCAAATCACCCATAATTAATTTTAGCATGATTCGAACTTAAAGGTTTTCTTACTTTAAAGCAATTGCTTGTTGCTTGTAGGGATGGCACAAAGACATGTTGAATTGGGTCTTGAGTTGTATCAGGTCCTGTAGATGTAAAAATTACTCGATATAAGTGAGAAAGTAGATGTAAATGGAGTTTTAATTACTATTTTTTTTTTTGCGGGGATGGAAATAAAGATGCATAATGTATTGTATTTAATGGATACCCACTCATGCCCTATATTTTTTAACATTTATATATATAATTGGTTTATATATGTAAATAATATATAAACTATTCCAAATTTATTTGTTTGCAAAAACATTTCATCAATATTATTAACTATAACACGCTAATTGTACTATTAAAATCAATTATAGTGAAAGGTATAATTTTTAATACAAATAATCACAAAAAAGGATTACTTAAGAACTTTTATTTTAAAACCAACTAATGAATATTTGTGGAAACCAATTGTTTGGGTGCTTCATGAATTGTCATGTTTTAGACACTAACTTTCTTTCTTATTTTATTAATTCATTTATTTTGGTGATAAGAAAAATGTCTTTTTATGATTTCCTTACATAAAGCGAAGCCATATAGCTCTATACAAATTTAAAATAAAAACAATAGTATTCATCAATAAAGTATTATTAACCAAATAAATATAATATTCACAATTTTCCTCTAAATAAATTACATTAATTCTCCCAAAATATTAAAGAACAAAATATACAATGTATATAATATTTAAAAATAAATTACATTTATACTCCCAAAATGAGAGGCATCATCCATGTTTTGCATAGTTTGCTCACATCCTCCATACAAGTGGTTTCTTATATAGTTTTCTCATAAATTCGTAAACAAAGTCATTTACTGTCGATGGGTATACAATATATCTTTCTTATTCCCGTTTGATTTTATTTCATAAACTGAACATTTCTCTTTGCATAATTGAACAAGGATGCATCTCAATAGATAATCGTATGTCATACAATGACTCTTTCCTCAATCCATACTTTATAAATTTAATTTTATCTTCTCGATTTCTAGATAAAAATACTAGTGAGTACCATTGTGAATTACAATTTCACCTTGCACATTTATAACAAATTTCTAATCTTTTTGGCATAAAAACTTTTACCAAATCCAGATAAACGTTTTTGAAAAACTGAATGTTCACCGTGAAATTGAATCTTAGCTTCAATAATAAATCTAATATCATATGGAATTACTCTTGACATTATTAATCTCATGTAATATATTTTTCTTAAGTAATTAACATGAAATTGTAGATAATATTTTTGTAATTTAAGAAGGTTATTATTCATACTTATAAAAAAGAATAATCAAGATGATGAAGAAGAAATGATAAACAAACGAAGAAATTGAAGAATATAAAGAAGTACTTGATAATGTATCAAATAAGATCATTTGAAGAAATTTTTTTTTTAGATGGGTGATTGGAATGGAACTCGTTTTTCAATAGTTGATTTTTTTGTTAAATCATATTGAATTTAATATAACATGATAAACAATTAACATTATTTATGCATTTGGAATTAGCGTACAAGTGTCCATTTTTGTCAAATCTTTTTTAAATTAACATAAAATGACAAAATATGAATTATGAATGATGGGTTTGGAATCCAATTTTGAAATTGTCGTTTGTATCACATTCGATTGAAATTAATATTAATAATAATTGATAATTATATTTAGTTAAATAGATTGATTTATTCACCATCTCAAATATTATTTTATTCAAATGATCATATTAGATACTTCAACAAGTATTTCTTTATATTTTTCAATTTCTTTGTCATAAAATGGAAGATACTTCATCACAAAGAAAATAAGACACATCAACACTACAAAGGGAAGATACTTCCATACCACAAATGAAATGTAACTTAATAAATATTTTATCAACAAAGACAATTAAAAACATTGAGTTTTTTTTGTGAGACAAATCTTGAAAATTATAAACCTTATATTGAAACTTCAATTGATTTGGGGAGTATGTTAGGTAGTTATAAGAATAATGTATATGAATGAGGTAATGCTGAATTAGTTGGTGTAGTTGCTCAGACTGCACATAAAGAAGAAGTTAAAATGGTTGGTGTTATTCCTATTTCGTTAAAACCATTATACGATAGAACAGTGAGATCTGAAATACAAGTTAAGTAAATGTATGAACGCATATGTATTATTATACAAAAATCTGATGCATTCATAGTATTATCGAGAGATTATGATATGCTAGAATAAATGTTCAACATATTTTCTTGGTTAAACTTGAATTTATATAACAAACATATATGTCTGTTTAATGTCAATAATTTATTTCATCATTTATTAATATTTCTTGAAAAGACTGTTGAAAATAGATTTCTATCACCTTTTTCAAGACGACTTATTCTTTCAACAAACTCTTTGTATGAATTTATATTCAAATTAGAGGCGTTTGCTCATATTGTATATCTTGAAGTACTTATAATTAATTTGTCAATTCTAAGTACATCTACTATAAGTAACAAATGCAAAAAGATAAAATAGATGAATGTGATTTGAATATACAATAATAACTTTGTCCAAACTATCCTATGATTAGACTTTCTTGATGTATTATGTAGCATTTGATTTATGGATGCAATTTGCACTTTTTATTTTCCTGGATGTAAAATATATTTATGTAATGTAATTTTTATTTATATGTTGTCATATAATTATATATATTACGAATAGCATGATAAAATAATTAAAGCAAAAAGAAAACAAATAAAAAAAATCAAAGTTAATTCAATATTTATGCAGCCCCTAATAATTCTGACAATCATTCAAGTAACTGTCACCAAAGAAAATATTTAAATCAATCCCCATCATCTTCTTCAACCAGACAAACCGATCAATTTTTATGCAATTTTTAAAGAGATTTTCGTCTCATTCCCAATCCACGACATCTTCTGGCCTTGCCTATTTTGATAATTAAAATGGAAAAAATTGCAAATTAGTAGTTCCCATCTTCTTCTTCAAATAAGCATTAAGTCTTCTTCACCTCAAATTTCGTCTTCATCAACCACCTGATTTTAACCACACAACATCTTCTCTCTCGAAAATTAGCATTGTCTTATTCAACTCAACTTTTTGTCTTCATCAACCGCGAACTAACCCATCGATTTTCACCGTATAATATCCCAAAATATCAAAAAACGTGCTTGCGCATATCCGGATCAAAGCCAGTATAATCTTCCAAAATATCGAGGTATGTACTCCTTCCAACTAACAATTATTTTATGATTATAATTATTTGTTCATTCTGATTTATTTTTTCAAAAAATAACTAATGGAGATTTTTATTTATAATTATTATTCATAGGTTTGTTTATGTCCTCGATCGACATACAAGTCAAGTTTTAAATGAAGTATTAAATGAGAGTCTTTGTCAACATAAACTTGATACAAAAATATCAACAATTACTCTTGATAATTGTTTTGCGAATGATGTTGTTTCAAATTGTCTATTGACCAGTCTTCAAAAGAATGCATTAATTTTAAATGAAACACTTTTGCATTTGAGATGTTTAATACACATTTTGAACTTAATAGTTCAAGATGGACTCTCGAAAATACAAAAACATATTGAAAATGTTCGAAACAGTGTCAAACTTTGAACATCATCATCCAAAAGGATGCAAAAATTTAAAGAAGTTTCATCTCAATTAGATGCAAAGATTTAAAAAAGTTTCATCTCAATTAAGAATTCCACCTACCAAAAAGCTTGTTTTAGATTGTAAGACAAGATGGAATTTCACATTTTTATTGCTTACTAGTGCATTGTTATATAAGGACGTTTTTCATAGGTTGCATCAAAGGGAGCAATTTTATATTTGATTGCCATCGAATGATGATTGGAATGTGACACAAGAGATATGTGATCACTTACAATTTTTTTATAATGCCACTGAAAAACTTTTGAAAACCAAAGCTCCAATTGTGAAGGTGTTTCTTCCATTTATTTGTAACATTAGAATTGGTTACAAAATTGTGCTAATTCCACATATGAATTTACACGAGTGATGGTTTAAAAAATTATTACTAAGTTTGTTAAATATTAGAACAATGTTCATAGACTTATGAGCACTGGTTAGTTTTGGACCCTAGACACAAGTTGGGTTTTTTTGAACTCACATATCCATTGCTGCTTGATGATGATGCATTCATAAGAATTGAGGAGGTTAAGAAATTATGTGTTGAATTATATATTGAATACAAGAACAAAATTGATAGCCAAGGATCAAATAATGTCGGTTCCTTTATTCAATCTAATGTACAAGGGGGAAAAAATCAAGACAAGGAAATCTTGATGGATATACTTCTTTTTTTTACATTGCAAATAAGTTCAGAATTGGATCGATATTTAAAAGAATGGCATATACCACTTGATATAGACTTTAATATTTTGGTATGGTGGAAGACTTGTGAATCTAAATATCATATCCTTCAAAAGAAGATTAGAGATATATTGTGTATACCCGTGCCAACAGTAATTTCAAAATATGCATTTAGTACTGGTGGTATTAATTCACATCGTAACAAACTTCGTTCAACTACCCTTGAAGCTTTGAGAGTCTATCAAAATTGGTTATTATCAAAGATAAAATGTAAATGTTTTTATTCATTTATCTTTTAATTAAAATTTTAATTATTTTATAAACTTAGAAAAATAATTATCTTTCTTATTTATTAATGTCGATGGAGATTTGATGTCTATTTTAGAAGATAATAATGAGTGATGATGATGATAATGAAATAGTATATTTAATTTATTTGCTATTTATTAATTAAAAATTATTGTTTTTTTTCTAGTAGTATATTTGGTTGTTTAAGATTTTTATTGCAGATTTGTTGTTTGATAAATATATATTTTTAATATTGTATATATATAATTGGATATTTTCAATTAATTTTAAAATAAAAATTATTAAAAACTATAGCAGGAGTAGCGGGTAGGGATGAAATTATTAAATATTCACGGAAATAATGATAAATATACCTATTATGTTTTAATAGGAGATCGGGGATAAGGACAGAAACAATATTTTCACTCTTAGAACTGTATTGAAGGAAGGATATCTGGCCCGCATATTTTTTTTGCCATTCCTTCTTCCTGACCAGAAAATGAAACAAGATTTTGGATCAATTTTATATAGTAGTATTTGTCAAAATCAGGATATGCACCATTCATCTTTCTATAAATTTCACATGCAATGTTGGTGAGACTGTGGAGAACAAAGATGTGAAGGAAGGTTTGTGGGGACATAGGGACAACTAGTACAAAGAATCCCTAGCATTAAAAATGTATGCCATTATTTTATATCTAGAACAGTAGCATTATGGATTGGTACTTCACTCTGGCTTATTAATATTCATGATCAATTCGTATTGAAAACATGTTGGAGATTTTGTTTGTTTCAAAATTTATAAAAACACTGAAGTTTGTAATTACTTGAATAATTTTGAATTTACAAAAAGATTTGTTCAAGATTTATCTTTATTTATGTGATTCATGAACCTATTTTAAACAATCCTTTGGTTGCTTGAGGAGGGGTTTCAATTACTTTAAACTTTTAAGAATAAGGGCTAGCAAATATCTATTATATTAATCAGTGTGTCTTTATAGGAAGAATATAAAGATAAGTTTCTGTATGATTATTCAATTTTCAGAATACTTCGTTTGGTTCCAACAAAATGCATACTTTTTTGATGTTGTTGGCTCTTTCTTTCTTCAGTTTAACCAAATAGCAGAAAAGGATATGCCAAACAGAGGTAGCAAAATCCTTGTTTCTTAGCTTAGCCCTATGAGCTATCCTAAGGTAATAGTTTAAAGTTGTCTTCACGCGACCAATAAGTGCCCACTTCACCCACAGCAAATGGCATCGGGTTGTTGCATTCCTAATGTCGTAGAACATAACAGTGAAGTGGGGAGGAGTGAAATTGATATTTAAATTTTCACCCGATCAAAAAGTTTAATTCATACCTTTTTAGGTGGATTAAAAATTTTCACACATAAATAATAATTATTTAATGAACTAAAACAAGACTCGGACATATGAATAATAATTATTTAATTAGTATAAGTAATATTTAAACATAGAAACTCTATCTTATTAACTTTTCATCTAATCTAAAAGTTTAAAATGGTAAAAAATGTACTGAGTTATATCATAAAATAGATAAGGGAATAAAATAGTTTTTCCAGCCAAATAGAGCACTTTTAGTGCTATATCAACCCTGTTTTCCTAGTAAAACTGTATAATACATGCCTCCAATAAATCAAATGTTTGACTAGTATATCTATCACCAACATTACTAACCAAGACCAGAAAGGTTTTCTTTTTAGGTTTAGCAGAGGTGATGGTGAGGGGGAAAGAAAGTGAAATGAGAGAAAAAGAAAAGAAAAAAAAAATGGTCATGAAAGGCATTTAAAGCATATCCTCAAGGAGGAGGAGACAAGATCACATTAGCTTGATAAAGACAGATGCAGCACAAAAAACTTAGGGGTCCCTGCAGTCTACAAGTCTTGGCCATAATGAAATTAACAACTGTTGAGGAATCATCTTTAAAATGATTGCCAGAAGATAAGAGATGGGTTGTGTTGGAAGGATCTCATCATCTTCAGATGGGTGTGTTTCTTTTCTTGCTTCTGTCTTTAAAGTTTCTTGTATCCCTAAATATGATATGTAGACCTACACTAGAATACAAAATGGTATTTAATAAAAATAAGTCTAACATTCAATGTGAACATAAACGAAAACTATTGTAAAGTAATTATTCAACTTTTGTAGAATTAAGATGTAATGATTAATATCAAAGTGAGATTAAACTATTTATAATTATAGTACGTGATTGAAATCTTAAAAATTTGACGTGAAATTTAAATTATTGAGGTCTTAACAAACCTCACTCCGTTAGGTATGTATTTTTTACCCCATGCTTAAAACATTTGGCATTTTGGTACCTAAATAGTCCTGTCTGAGATTGCCTAACTCTGGCAGTGGACATGTAGAGTCTTCATCCAATAATTAGTTTAGTCGTATCTCTATCATGTGAAGACGATGCAATTACCTAAAATCTAATTCCCATAATATGGGGAGTTAGGACATTTTTATCACATAAAATATGTTCCATAATGATTACTTAATGCATAAATCATTGATTAAGGATCACAAACAGCAATAATAAACTCACTCCATTATTAGATAATCATGATCTTTTGGGACCTCAAGAAAGGCAACCCCATATCCTTCCATGATCCACGACCTGTTCCAAATCAAGATTCTCTGGAATATCTTGGCCAGACAGGTCATGGTCAGTTCATTTCTATCATATTTACAACTACAAGAATTTTCATCAGAAACTTGAATAGAAATTAAGTCAAAAAACTTTGTTAATTTGAACTGACAACTCAATAATGAAAGTGATATAAAGATTTACAGGAAACAAAGAGGAGCCGGGTGTAAAGAAAAGAAGGGAAGATACTAGCAATATGAACACGGTTCCTCAAAAGCGTTTTTTTTCCAATATTTGACCATATGAGTGGATGCCAATAAAAAGCCAAGGCCACCTGAGGAGGCATTGAAATTCCATTGACATCAGACAAGTAACCAAACACCAACTAAGAGTGGCTCAATTCATAAGTCATGTGATCCCTAAATAATTCTAAGGGGAATGAATCTAAGTAAGATGGTCCTACATGCATGGATCTTGGTCCTTCAACAATAAGACCTCTTCCTGCTAGTTGCAGGGCTGTAGGTCCTGAGACTCTTTGAGACCTCTGACTGTGACCATCAGAAGAAGCATACATCAAAATTATGGATCATTATTAAATTGGAGCAATTCATGCACTTACAGCCAAAAATTCCCCTGCAGGCTTGTATGTACGCAAGCCTACATCATGTCCTCCTCTCACACAAAGGAAGGAGATTAAAATGGGTTATCAAATTTCTGTATAGCAAACAAAGTTTTAGCAGCAGCAATGGCATGATTAACTCAGTCGGGACTATTTGATCAAAGGTTTTCCCTACATGGTCCAAGTGTTTCCTCTCTTGTTTTCTCCAGATGCTTCTAGTTTTATCTCTAATCAGTAGATGAACCTTTCCTTTGACAGATCTTGCTCGAATCCCTTCAACTTTCTAGAGTTATTAAGTTTTTTAGCTTATCACTGCAATACTATCAAATAATTAACAGGATTAATGTATGATATTTGTCTGAGCGGAGAGAAAGCTCTCTTTGCTTGATTTGTAAGTTCTTTGAGTTTTGACACTTATCCAATACATGCTCCTCTCCTTTAATGCTGCCCATGCTATTTATAATATTCTTTTATGTGTGGGCATCAATGTCATGCTCGAGAACCGCTATAATGACTTGGTAGTACATATAGTCAACTATTTATCAATTGAATTACTTTATTACTGTATTAAAATAGATATTCTAAGTTGTACAATCAATCCATTGTGTTATGTCTAAGCTCATCAAATATGCCTAAGATGGAGAAAACAGGTCAGAAGAAACTGCAGAGCTGTCTTTTCTTATCATGCATTTGTTTCTACGCCCAGCATTTGAATTCTTTCTCCTAAATAGTGAAACAGGAGGGTGCAAAAGATACCCAAGTCTGTGTGACCAAGATTTTGAAACAGAAGGAGCCTTTACCAGTCCTATACAATGAAATACCATACATTATGAATCATATTGTTCGGGTACAATGAATAGCTCAATGGATAAGTTGTATATATCCATTTACTCAAAATTATATATACATCTAGAAAACTAGTAAAACGCTAGTTGTTATGCCATGAAAGATTATCATAGCTCTAACTGGAGAACAAACCTAAATTAAAGGCTTAAAACTACAACTGCCACTTAGCCACTAACGACCTCAGTAATCTCATGATATGATAAAATCCTTGTCTACATATACATGTCCCTATGCATACCTCTAAAACCCTTCAGCACCTTGAGCAGTTGAGTTCTAAATGTCTGAGATTAAAAAGGAACTGAATCCTATGTGGGAGAAGAACTGTGTTTAGAGAATCTAGACATTTTCCTGAAAATTCCTGCTGCCGTACAATAAGATTTCCTCCTTATGGAATGGTTGCCAGGGTCTTTCAAGTTCTCAATGTCTGATTCAGAGCATTCTCCACTTTCTTGCACTTCTTCTCTCAGTAGCCGTCGTAATTCTGTTGACATTGCCTTCGCTTTGTCATTCCCATTGTAGGATACAGCAACAAGAAAAGGGATGACACCCTCATCCATGACCAGCTGGCAGTATTGAACACGTTGAGAGCATAGAGAAAGAAGGACAGCCACTGCATGCTCTTGGTCATCATGACTCACACTCTCAAGTAGTTTAATTATGGAGGAAATACATCCCTCAGTCTCTGCAACTAAAACTCTAGCTTCTTCCTTGTAGCAGAACTTTTCCAAAATGACTATTGAATAACTCGCCAGAGCACTATCTTCTAGAAAAGTAATCAGCTTAGGAATGAAATCAGAAACTACCATAAAGGACATAATGTTACTATCTGCAGATAAATTACACAGTATTCGTAAGGCCAGTTCCTGTAGTCGTTCAATTTCTTTGTCAAGTATTCTCAGAATGCCAAACAGAGCACCAGATGTTGTGAAGTTGCCATTGCAGAGTCCATGGCATGAAAACACCTCCAGAACACCAAGAGCTTCTTCAACAGCTCCAGTGTCAAGAAATGACGCCAATAGCCTATATGCTTCTTCTTCTAGGTATTGTATACTACTTCTGAAACAAGCAACACAATAAAATCAGCATGAGAGTACTGCAAGAACGTCATGTTCAACAACTACTATAAAAGCAAAAGTTGCCTAATCATGATCAGAGTGGACTCTATCCAAACAGGAAACAACAATAAAAGTTATTATGAAACAAACAACATTACAACTTGAGCTAGTGTATCTTTTGCATCTGCATGGATTAATGCCAAAAAGTAGCAGAGATTGCAAAAATCATATGCAATCCTGTTATAGGCACCATAAGCGGAAAAGAATGCAAATTTCAGATACCAGAACTTGGCAATGCTTAACTACATCATAAGATCATAACATAGATGATATCATCAGCAATCTATTTCTTATTCAAGATAGAATGCAGCCTACTAAAAAATAGCTGCCATTAGCATCTATAGCAAAATAGTACACAGTACCTGCAATTATTCAGAAAAGAAAGCAGCAAAACACATCCTGTTTTCTGAGCTTCCACATCACGAAGGCCATGTGCATCGTTCAAAAATTTTAAAATTATCTGTAACAAATTCCTGCATGACATGGAGTTGCAAGTTTGATGTTTATGATTCTCAGAGATCTTAATATCTTGAATAACTTTACTCCTCAATTCCCAAGGCAGCGAATCCAATTCAAATAGAGTTTGCATATCTGTTTCACTTGTTTTTGTATTAAGTTGACATCTATGAAGATCCTCGCTGTCAGTTGACATCATATTCAAGCCATTTGGGATGGTTGGATAAGAGGAATCAGAATCCTGTCTAGCATTTGAAGATTCAATAGAAAAGTTACTGAAATCTATTGGAAGAGAGAGATCATTCAGGGAACTGCTCAAGCTAGCAATGGAGCCAGATGAAGTTTCCAGCGGCTGAAATATCACAGGCAAACTGGGATCAGAAATACTTCTTTTATTAGTTGTGCACCACTCTGTAATTAGATCCTTTAGGGCAGTATTTGGGGTCACTGACAGGTGGGGCAAGTTCCTTTTAGTCTTCGGGCATGTATCTTGACCTTCATCAAACCATTTCTGAATCCACATCCTTTCAAATGTTTCTCCAGAAGCAATGACGACAGGGTCATACATAAGTCTCAGAGACAAAGGGCACAAGAATTGTTCAGGGACTGCAGGTGCACTGAACATGTTAATTTGAGCATCATCTGGTCCACCAAATAGACGAGATTCCACTTTGACAGATTGATGGCAGGAGCCTGAAAATGGAAAAGATTCTTCCTGTGGCAAAGACATAACCTTTTGCTTTTCCACAATCAATTCACCATACTTATTTAGAAGATACAAGAAGAATGATAGGATCTTTCTCTTCCTTTCATTTTCCCCAGCTTCATCACGCAGCCTCTTGATGTATCGTCTCTCTATCAGGAGGGATTTCTGGGAAGTGATACCAAGCCTCTGCGCAGCAGCTAGAATGGCTTCAAATGCAGTTTCCTCTATTGAATCCATAGCAGAGCCATACTGATGAAGCAAATTTCGCAAAACCTTCCCAGCCTCCTCTTCAGATGGGTCCAAGCAAAATGCTCCATTCCTAAGATCCAAAACTACTTGGTAGATCTAGAGGAAAAGGTTAAACGACTATATCAGACGCATTAACTTTGATGCCTACCAAAATTCAAATTGAAAAGGAGGATCTAGGAAGAGAAACATGGAAATCAAAAAAAATAAAACAAATAAATAAAGAAGCAAAGAATGGTAAAAAGTGATTATTTGTTAAGAAGCCAAGATATTGATTGACTGACAGTTGATATCTTTAAATACAGCACTCGTGAAACCTCTACAAGTACATGATGTTTGGAAAAAGAAGGGAAAGTGACAACATCTGTGAAATAAAGAGTCAACCATATAGAAGGTCCTCCACAATCTTCAGACCTGGAAGTAAATGTCTTCCATTTGCTAATCAATTTTTCTTCATCTTCAGACTTGAAGTTGAAGATACAGATTGGCGGTGAGGAGGGAAAAGGGTTATATTTTCATGGGAAAGTACAGCAAGGGAGGTATTAATTAGAAGAAAACAAGTGAAAGGGAAGCTAACACCAGTTAATATCCCAAAAAAAAATAGGGCAGTGTTGAAATAATGGGGCAAAATAGTTAAAAGTTAGATACTGGTACATAAAAAATAATTCAAATAAATTAGGATGATCTCCTAATGTGTACAGATTCACCATCACATGTTCTCAACTATTCTTTTATAATATCGTCAAAGAAGTCCTGTAGTAAGGCCTGTTAAATTAAGAAGTCATGTAGTAAGGTCTGATAAATGTTCACATGTTCTAAAAGTTTAAGTTGATAGAGAGGGGTTGAATTTAAACATTTAACACGTTCCATCACGTGTGGGCCGAACACAAATTTTCAATAACATGCTCAATATGTGTATAATAACAAATAAATGGGCGGAAGCAAGGGTTGAAGACAGGACTTCCCGCTCTAAAACCATGTTAAATTTACACCCACTCTAAAAGCTTAAGCACTTTATAGAGAGGAGTTTAATTTAAAAATTTAACAAATATATTGGATAACTTCATGCAATGCAATAAGAGTGAATATGTACAAGCTAGTTATCTGACATCAAGTGACGTGACTATTCACTAGGTCAACATACAAATGAAACCCAGAATAGGAGGAGATTTAAAATAAATAAATAAAAGAAAATGCCACTCTGACCTTTGCAGCCAGATGTAGAGGAACCATATTTTGTATTTGGCCTAGACTCTGCTCCAGCAAATCCCTTGATTTTATGCATCTTGATAGTATAGCATCTCCTGTTAGTGCCTGAAAATTTCATGCATTCTGTCCTATCAACATTGACATTGAAATCTAAATAATAGACTGTTACTTAAAAGTTCTGATAAAGTGCATACCAGGTAGAGCTTACTGGACTCACAACAATTCTGAATAAGTAACTTTGCTATGACAATTGCATTTTTCAATAAACAAAGTGCATTTATTCCGGATGAGCATCCAGGACGGGCTGCCTCTATTTCTGGTAATATATTTGAGACCCTATTAACCAACTTACGTAATTCTTTGCACATGAGTTGATGCACCTGCTAAAATTGCATAAATGGTCAGATATCTACATTAATTCTTGTAAGAGGTCTTGCAAAGTAAGTAGCCAACAAGAGTCGCCAGGAAAACAAAAAGTAACCAGAAAATGTAACAACCCCCCACAAAAAAATCATCAGTTGACAAAAAGAGAAGAAATGTCACATTAGACAAAAAATCCAAAATCCAACTCCAGATAATGGATTATTTAGCTGAAAAATAGATTAAACTTCCACAAAGCAGACCCTTTTTAGAGACATCACAAACTTGTAAGGACTTATATCTTAATATCTATGTAACAAGGAGACAGCAGGAGCATAATTATTATTTTTTTACCAAAACAATAACAGATATACATAAGAACTTTTATCATTTAACTTTTATCTTATGTAGCTGCTGTGACTCCATGAAGCCCATCTCACGAATGGCTTCTGGTATGAGATGGGGTTCATGGAGTCACTGCAGCTAATACAGAGATCTACAATTGTATTAGACACAATTAGTATGATATTTATTTCATAAGAACATCTAGCTTCATACTTCTTGGACAAGGGTCCGTTGAACCATCAATTGAGGTTCAGAAGCAGCAACAAACTTAAGCAAGCTTATCCGAGTGGCATCATACCTTTATGTCATGAGGAGATGGCAATGATTCTGTAACTTCAGAAACATCAGTTCCCATATGTTTAAAAAATTATATCAAGTCTGCAACAGGTAAACTGCCACGTGAAAATATTTGGTTATTAACAATTTACAAATTTAATATGCCAATTGTCAGTTTCAAACAGGTGAAAGAAGAAAGACAAATTTCTACAAGAATTGGAAAATAAGCTGCAACCACCTTGAATCACCGAAAACATCATATAATTATCCAAAAACAAAGACATCTGTTTCAAACTGACTGGTAAGTTGAGATTCTACTCATAGCAGTCATTTATCACTAGTTATACACAAATCTTCTAAGAACATGGCGGGCTATCTATAGATGCTTTTATGACAATGGAGAACAAAAGGGCAGCAAACATATGCTGATATATATTTCCTAACAGCATGTGGAGTTGATTATTTCATTTCGGAAGCAAATTGAGTCGTCACAACATTTAGCAAGGAAAACTATTAGAAAAGTAGAAGAAAGATGCTTGAAATCCTTGAGTTCAGTAATAGAACTAGTCGTTATGAAATCTCAACTACACATGAAGAGAGCTTAATTAATCTTCTTGGTGAGAAATGGATTTCAACTTATCTCTTCAGGATTTACATGAAGGAAATAACACTTGTCCAGCAATTGTCAGCTACACAATCAAGGAAAATTTTGTCCAGAGAGTAATATACAAAAACAAAGAAGAAAAGCAGCAACATAACGATTAATAAGCAGCAAACCATAAACATCAGAATAATCATACGACTGAAAGGTAAATAATTACTCCCTTCCAATTGTACACTTGGTATACAAAATAAAAATTAAGACAAGTATGCAACTAAATGTACTCATTTAATATATATTGTATAAGTATTTAAAAAAAAAATCATTCTTCAATAACAGTTTGAATAACAATTGGGATGGAACACCTTAAAAAAAGCAAATAAATCGTATACAATTGTAATGGGAGGGAGGGATAAGTATTGGTCGATAATTAAATCCAAAGGAACACTCGTACCAATGAAAGAGAAAAGCAGAACAACGATGATTTCCTCCTTTGCTCAACAAGAGGAAGCAACTTCGACACAAGTCCATTAGCTTTCATTGTACAGAGTATCCAAAGAAACCATTCAAGGCAAGCAGTGGATTAGAAACATAACTATATTAACTTCTCCAGTTCCCTTGTTTAATAAAGCGATTCGAATTCAATACTAATATTTTGCTTTATTTTCCACTGTGCAAGAAGAACAATCCTAAATTGAAGTTCAAAATCTTCTCTGCACAAAAGAGCGTATCTTTTCACCGGCAACTGAGACCTCAAGAACCCACTTATCCTTCCCTCAGAAGGACAGAATATCACAAACAGAAACCTCAAAATTAAAGGAAAAAGCAGACTAAAGCAACAATTAACGATTGCTCATGAACCAATTCAAACCACCAAAGATCATAGACTCCTTTTTCCGGCAGCAAGTCTAATAAAAACGGAAGAAAAGAAAGTACCCCAAATTCCTTTTAACACTGAGAGAGAGAAGTCAGAGGATCCAACATAAGTAGGGAAAAGTATGACAAATAATGGTTTATTGTTTACACAATTCACCACAGGTGATGTAGTGAAAAAGAAGATAACGACACCTATGATGATGTGGGCTCCTTCCTCCTCCCGTTCTTCCTAGTACTTACCACAAAGAACGGAAGCAAGAAGAAGACTAAGGACGACACAGAGATGACAAACATCAGAAGAAAGGTTCTGAAATGAGAGAAAAAGCAAACAGTTCCCTCTTTACAGGGTTAGTTGCCCGCAGCCTCTCTTGAATTCCATTTTCAATTTCCATGCTTATTGACATTTCTCTCTTTACATACTACTATTATTTTTAGAATTTGTCACGATATATACTTTTATATTCCTTAAAAATACATATTCTTACAATTTGTCGATATATAGATCAAAATACATTTCATATGATATTTAAATAAAATAAATATTTAATTTCAAATTTTTCAAAATAAAAATTTAGACATTTAATTGCAAAAAAAATAAAAGAATATAGAAAGGGGTAAGTTCTCAAGGCACGTGAATGAAAGAGATGATAATTAAAATAAATAAAACGTAAGACCTACCTGATTTGAATTAGCTAAGTTAAAAGTAGTCTAAATTTTAGGTTATAGACCAAAAAAAAATGTTGTACGATATATATATATTGTATTCAAAATTCCAAATACTCCCTAATAAAACCGTGTGCTGATTCGTGTCTGCTCTTACTAAATTCCAATGTTAAACACCCCCCCCCCCATTAGCTAGAAAGTGGCATATTTTGAATCTTACTATAAAATATAATTAATAAATTATTTAAGATTATAATTTTAATTAAAAAATAATTTTAAGAATTAGAAAAAAAGAATTTTGAAATATATTTTTATGATAAATGTAAAAAAATATTTTGAATAGCATTCCAAATATAGCCAAATATTTTTCATGCTTAAAGTAGCAGAACTAATAAATCCACTATAATGATAATTCAGTGATTGAATAATGAAAATTGAAAAATGTATAAGAAATGGGGAATTGTAATTGGTAGAATAGTAAAGAAATGGGAAGAAAAATATAAACTACAAAGACCATACCAAGTTCTACTCTACCCAGAGGCTATAATTCATCTAAATTTTTCAGTCAAAAGTATAGCACATGATGCCATGAAACAAACAAAAGTCAATATTGTTGGTTTTAGGGAACTATTTTTAGAAAAGAAAAAAAAAAAGACTTCAGAATAAGTCAAGTTCCGTCCCTTTTATGTGTGTTTGAAAAAAGAAATAAAAAGAACAGGGGATTTATACTCCCTAATATCTAGATAAGAACATAAGAAAGCAATTGGAAATTTTGGTTGTGATGTCTCTTTCTGTGATTTTCTTTTTGTATTATTATTGATTTTTCACTTTCACGTATGTATTTGATTATTGGTGGCTTTACCAAAAGCTACAGAATCATACAATACGAAAAGACGAAACCTTTGATGTGATTGTGCTCTAGTAATGGTCTATGAGTAAAATATCTTTAAACCCAGGACCAGATTTTTCATTTTTCTGTGGCAGTGAGACCCTCAAAGAATATATTTTTTATTTGGTACAAAATTTAGTAAATTTTTTTAGCGAAATTGGCAAATTTAGTCATTTATTTATATTATTGATCCCTTTCTTATTTTTTGCACTATTAGATAACTTATTTATCAACATTTGTTAACTTCTATCATTACGTCTAATTTTTTATTACTCAACGATTTGTTAACTTTATTAATCTTTTGAATATAGAAAAATGTGTTCACCAATTGTGTCAATTTTCCTCAATGGACCAATGGTTTAAAAAAATAAAAAATAAGGAGCAAAATTCATCAAATGTATAATTTGCCAAATTTATTTTTAAATCTCCATTTTTTTTTTGTTTACTCTCTCTCTCTTATCTTTCCTTTCTTCTTCCTTCTCTCTCCTTATCTTACCAAGCTTGATGAATAATTATTTTTAGTATTTTAATAATAAAAGTTAATAAATAATACAATGATCTACTTTTAATTATCAATAATTATATAAAATAAAATGTAAGCTCATATTATTATATATATATAGCATCAATGACACATGTTGAAACATACATATATTATTGCCTCGTAGTGTAATATGCAAAAACTATATAACTAATTATTTTTTTCTTAGTACATTTATTTATAGCGTTTGACAACCTATAATTAGTATAGTTAAATAAACTTTTTAAATAATATAGTTCTTCTTGTATTGTTTATAATTTATTGTGATAGAATTTTTAAATGAATAGTATCACTAAGTTAATAATATATTTTATGTCTTTACTTTCTTGAGGATGAACATTTTATTTGATCAAAATAAGTAGATGATTGACGGTGATATTTTAAAAAAATAGATATTTCTATCAATTTATTTATAAAAAAAGGTACAAAAACATCGAATCAAAACAGTTGTATTCTCATCTCCTCCCATTTTGTTCCTTTCAAAATTAAGAAACCAACATCCAATTCACTTGAAGTTATGTCAAAAAAAAAAATTATATAATTATTTTAGATAAATTCTTCACTGTTTTGGATAAAATTGGTCTAGATATAGATGAGCATCAAGATTCAACAACTCTAAAGTCTTAACTTGTAGATTTAAATTATTGGGGAAAAAAATGATATACTTATTATTTGCAAGAAGTCAGGTTTACCAAATCAAAACTTGAACAGGTCTTTTTATACGTTTTTCAGTTGCATGAGTCATACGTCCATTCAAATTATAATAGTTTCTTTGTTTAAAATTGAATATAATTTTATATTTAAATTTAGAAGATTTGTTTCCCTTTAATTTATATTAACATGATGGATAGTCAAACTTATATTTTACTAATATGAATTCTTTAAATTTAATGGCTATTTGTTCTTCTATTAATAGGATATTATCTTTAGAATCAAAAGACATTATAGGAGTGTCAGGTATTAGTTGACATTGGAAGATTTCTTTGGTTTCAGTTACGAGATTTTCGTGTGCGTTTAATCGTGAATTTATCATTTATTTACCTATATAAAAAGGAAATATTATGAAGATTGAATTATTATTCTTCTTGAGATGTTTTTTTTAAAAAAAAAAAAACTATTTTCTAGATGAATTTCAAAGGTCTCTCGCTCTTTTGAATTGAATATTTTTTGTTGTTATTAATAAAGTCTTTCATTTGATAATCGTGTAATTTGAGAAACTAATTAATTGCATAGTAATACATTTTCGTATATTCTCATCTTGAAGGATTAAGTGATTAGCCGTCTTAATACAAGTGCAATTTGAGCTAATTTTTTTAAGAGGGTTTGACTCTATGTTCCTAAATACTACTACAAGTGGAGTATAATTTTACATTATCAAAGTAATACTAGTATATAAAATGGATTTAAAAATTAATAAAGTGGCAAAGTAAATTAAATTCCAAATAAACAAATTGATGGGTTGAAATTTTAAACATTGAGATTGACTTTTAGACAATATTTTAGGGATGTAAAATGATAAGGAAAAAAACTTGAAGGACACAAATGACTTTTAAGTAATACTTTTAAAGATCAAATTAGTTATTTTCCCAAAAATATTTATTTATACAAAATTTATCAACATATATGCATAATTGATATTGAAAACACATGACAGAAAAAATATAGTATTTTTAAGGTATTTGGCTTGCATAGTCTCATATGTTTTCAAATTATATTTAATAATTTTCAAATTCAGTTCATCATTGAGTTTATATATACCAATTACCATTCCCTATCTTACCCTAGGAAAAATAAGAAGAAGAAGAGAGGAAAAACAAAAAAACTTTAGATCCTCTTGCAAAAAAAACAAAAAATATAACACATATTGTTTAGAGGCATGTTTGTTTACAATACATAATTTGTTGTTTAGTAGTTGTATTTTAATCTTATATCTTTCCAAAACAGAATTTTTTTTTTTTTTGGATGAACATATTTAACATGGGATTGGTATATTGATAAAGACAAACAGAAGGAAAGATGAAAGAACTTCACAAACAAAAGTTGTTTACGTGTGTAATATGCGTTCATTGTTTTCCATTAAGAAAGTTCTTAGGAAGGGTAATGAAAAATTATTGTTTATTGTCTGTATGTATTTTTTTGACCACACTATTTTTTGTACTATTGATTCAAAGAAAAAAACATGAAAGAGGACAAAACTGCATATTCATATACCAACTTTGCAACAAATCCATTACCCAAAAAACAAAAAAAACAAAAAAAAAAACAAAGATTTGTAAGAATTTTACAGACAAAAACCTTGACTCTGAATAGTGTGTATAGGCAGAAGCAGCAGGTTGAGAAGGAAAATTTGGATGGAATGTAGGGCTTTTATTTTTTATATGTTTTTGTTTTTTGGAAAATAAATGTGTTATTCCAACATTACCCTTCCACACATGACTAATTATAAGATTTATTCTAGGATTAAATTGTCAAGAGGCAAAAAGGATGAGGACCAAATTATAAACCAATTACTCGAATAAGAAAAAAATAATGTACCAACTAAACTACTAGTATCATTTTTACTTCCAAAAGATGCACAAGTTTGAGATTAACCTAAGAAACTTCTCCGAGGGTAGGTGTACTTAATTTTTTAAATTTTTTTTGAGATTAAGTCTTTTGTTTTGCTAAAAATAATACTCCCTCCTATTTTACCCCATATTATAGGTAGATCTTGAAAGATCTTATTCCCGACAAACTAAAATAAAAATATGTACATTCAATTTTGAAATTTTTTTTAATAACAGTTGCATTATATAAGTAATTCGTGTGTGAGTGTGTGAACAGATTGTGTTAAAAGGATCTTCAGGTGGCGTGTGTAGGAAGAGGCCAAAGGGACGGGGGAGGGTCTTCTAAGTTCTATCTATGCCCTTTCTATACGATTTTATGAGTAGAATATCCTCAAAGTCAGTTTGGTAAAGAGAAAAAGCTTCTCAGTCAATGAGCCATAGTCGAATACTCGTAGCGACGTTATTGTCAACACTAGAAATTAGTTTTGAAAACACTTTTATTCAATTTCTTTGATGTCTCAACCAAGTTGTGAAATTGACTGCATTTCGGCTTTAGTTTTTTTTTTTTTTTTTTTGAGAAATAAAGGTTTCATTATAGCTAGACGTTATTGTCAACACTAGAAATTAGTTTTGAAACACTTTTATTCAACTTCTTCGATGCCTCAACCAAGTTGTGAAATTGACTGCATTTAGGCTTCAGTTTTTTTTTTTTTTTGATAAATGGGAATGTAAATTGAATTTTTAGAACTTATTTCTTGTAGTCAATTTCACAACATATTCATATTATTTTTGTTATTTAGAAACTTTAACATCGAGAAAATTATTATTGTTTTTGTTATTTTTTTTATCAGTGGTGAGATCATATTAGTTAAAGATATGTAAATTCTTTAAATTCAAAAGATTATCAAATGAAAGTTTGAATGAAAATACATTATTTAATGTAGATATTTAATTTTAAATATTTACAAAAAGAAAATATAAATATTTAGTTTTTTTTATAGGAAGAAAATGTTTCATCAATGGAAAAAGAGTCATACTACTCGAAAGTGATAATGAATGATAATTTAATACGATCTAAATAATGAGCAGATTTATTTTTAATCCGCGAAACATAGGAAAAACAAGAAGAATAAAAGGTATACGTAAATGTGGCAATTTAAGTTTGGTCTGACGGGGTAATTCGTATTTGAGACTGAACTGAACTGTATAATTTTAGACTCGTAAAAATTCGAATTGAACTTGCTCATTAGGGCCAAAATTCAAAACGAGTCGGGTTAGCCCTCGGGTCAAGTTAAAAAATGACATTATTTTCCCTTTTCGATCATGATCGTAAAATTTTAAACTTGTCAAAATTCAGCTCAAGTCAGATCCGAATTTTTGCATTGGCTTGCTCGGCCTGGTAGCCCGGTTTGGCACCCTAGACATACAGAGGGCTTTAATGACAGAAATAAAATGTCCCAAGGGAAGAAAGAATGGTAGTTGGAGTTATCAAGATGAGGTAGTCCCTTAAAATACATAAATATGCAATATGGCCTTATATATAAAATTGGCCACCTTGTGTAGGAATGACAGGGGATGTGAAGGAAACCTTATTGGGTAGGATATGAACCATGATTTTCTTTCTTTATTGGATTCACAAATATTGGGCTCTTTAATCCTGATTACCCATAAATCTTGAACTGGGCTGTCTGCAGATCAAAGCTCTGAAGGAGAAGAACCTTGGTCTTGGCCCCAATTTTGTGGAACCCTTTTTGACCCTATTTTTTGTACATAGCTATCAAGTGTGAAAAAATCCACTTGTAAGAATTGGGCAACAAAGCTGAAAGAGAGGACAAGAAACGAGGCTTTGGATCCTTTTCATCAATGAATCTACCTATCATCATCCCTGAATATACCATGATCTGTTCATCCATCCATGCCACAGGAATTTTTCTTAGTATTATGACTTTTACCAAAGGCCCTCGTGCTTGACTGAAAAGCTTGGCCATTAATCAGAGTAGGAATGTTTTGGAAGTTCAAAGATTATGGACTCATGAAACCATTGAATCATCACATAGTAAAAAAGAGTCAAGATTACAGCCTTTATCATGGGGAGAAAAAAACAAAGGGAATCCTTAGAGTGTATCTTTTGCAGAGAAAGATACGATAAGGATTCCAACTAGCAAAGAATGATGATGTATCAAAAGGACCACCACATCTACTACAGAATCCTTCAACGTTCTCATCTGTCCCTCTCATCTTATAATTGCACCACCTAATCTAATAAAAATTTGTAAAGAGGGATAAAATTTATATATAATACTGAGTAACTTTTAATGACACAAAATAAAATTTGATCGTCAATTTTTTTTTTTTTTTGTACTTATCTAAAAACCTAAACTTTTTATGAAATAGAATTTATATATTGAACAGTTTCAGCATTGCCTCTTCAATGAAGCCAACACCTACTTGTTTTTATCATTCTTTGTGCATCTATTACGTTCACTAAACCAGGCATATATATTATTCTATCATTTTAGAATTAAATATTTATATTTGATTTAGTCTAAAAATTAAAAATAATCTTTATATTCTTATTAATTAAGAGTTAATAGAATGTAAATTTGTTAAACTAAGTTGTTAATGAAACTTTAGATGAAAATATATTTTATAAAAACAGACTTTCAATTATACATATTTAAAATATAAATGTATATATTCGATTACGAATGGAGGGATATTTGGTAATTTCCTCTCATCTGCCATAATATATGGGACCACAGCTTAATGAAATAACTAATAAAGATGGAGATGTCCCTGATGTTTGAAGAGATAATTCATGAGAGCAGCAAGAACCTTTAAGCAAAAAATAGATAGATTCTCACTTCCATTTTGTAGAACAGCTCAAATGTTTTATGTGACCTATCGAATGCAGAACATGCAATAGTGTGCCTCCACCAGCAAAAAGCATTGGTGCCTGCAATTAATTCTTTTAAGGGGAAGATTATCCATAATTATCATTTTGTTACCTGAAATCAGATTCTTTCTAGGAGCATACTATTGGAAAACAGAAAAGATTGTGCTTCTATTCCACTTGCAAAAGTTTTTGTGCCTGCAGTCCTTTTGTTTAAAAAATAGCAGAAGAAAATTCCAACTCTATATTGTTAGGCTCATGTTAAAGAAGAGCAGATAAATTGTTCTTCCACTCGAAAAAGTTTGTGCCTGCAATCAACTTGTTGTGTGAGCAGAAGAATTGAATTGTCAATCATATTTCGTTATGCCAAAACAATACTTGTACCTGTGAAGAATAGAGCTATATAGTGCTTCCCTAGCAGGAAATTTGGTGCCAATCAACTTGTTTGATGAGAATATAAATAAAGCCTAATTGAAATTTTAGTACTCAAGTAAAAGATCTGTTTTGGATTCTGGTACTGAAGAACAGACAAGATTGTGCTTCCACTAACAAAAGTTGTGGTGCTTGCAAACAAGCTTTTCTGATGAGCAAATAGGCTCAACGTTTATGAAAAGACTATATCAACTTGGAGAAAGATCTTGAGATTCTGGGAACCCTTTTAAGCAAGCAATAGAAATGCATGGGAATACAATAGCAAATGCCAATGGAATATCAGAATAGAGCAAGAATGTAATTTTCTTTGTACAGCCCACACTTGAGTCTCTAGGTAAGGGGACTCAACCAGCAGAAAATTTGTTAAGTATTAGCCTGCTTCACCAAAATACAGACAATCGTTATACAGAAACTGTTATCAGGCAGAATCGTTTACCTTTATGTTACATTATGGTGTTCCAACTCCCACTTAGAGCTAAATTGTGAGGCTGTATTTTCCTCTGATGGAAAAGTCTAAGCTAATAACTGAATAACCTCACACTTGGATTTGATCCAAACATGGATAATCAGGAAAACGTAGGATAAATGACATTCAATCAGCACCAAATGTGAAAGTAAATGTTCGAAATTTAGGTGGCATCCCCTCCCCCACCCTGAATAAATAGGTCCATTAAGCATATGAAGTTGCATTCTCAGGCCTAATGAGCCCTTAAGTTTAAATTATCTAGGCCATGCTCCACTAACTGTTGCGAGGGAAAGGTTATTGAGAAAATGGAATATTTAATTCAATAGGCTTTACCGGGCTGGCTGGCTCCAATGCTTGCTTAAGAATGGTACGTAACCTCTCACATTAAGTTATCAGTCTTAGAACCCAGTTCAAGATCAGACTCAATGCAATAAAAAGTAAATCATATCAAGGATACACAGTAGATGAGTTTCCAGAATCATAAAATTTGTCTTCTACATTGAGCACCATTCATTGTTCATCACCGATGTGTTATATTAGCGGTTTGGTTCTAACATTTGCTGGCACAGTAACCTCATCAAAATCAACTAATATTTGCTAATTTTCGTGACATGAGACAGGGCCACTTCTCATGGTGTTCGGAAAAGAGAAATGGTAAATTGCAATGTTATGCAGTTCCAACTAGCACTTGTTGCATCTGCCCAACCGGTTCCTTTTGGCGAAGTATTATAAAGGCTTAAACTTGTATAATCTAATGAGTACTATAGGAAAAACCATCATTTTAATCACAGATTAAAAAGGATGGGGAGAAGACACAAAAGTCTGTCTGCTGTAGTTTCTTGTCTACAATGTAAATGCTATAGTTCCAAACCAAATGGATCCAAAGATATGCAAATGATAACATAAGGTACAGTGTGTCCTTTGATACGATTCTCCTGTCACCCTATGCTTGATTTCGTTTGTGGCTCTAATGGTGACGAGTCACTTCCTATTCTGGCTTTTTGCAAGATATATTCTCCAACTGGCAGATCCCCACCACTTTTCTCTGGTTTATAAGCAGCCCCCTTGGAAACATCTCTCCATAACAACATCCTTGACTTCAAGTTTCTTCCTTGACTTGCACAATTATCTCTTTTCAGCTCTTGCACTTTTTTGAAGGATTCACCCCAGCATCCTAGCATTTCAACTTCAGTTTCAGCCTATTTCCTCTGTTCTCTTTCATCAGTCAGCTTATAGATTCATCATTTTTTGCATAAAGAATTTGCCGGCTTTGCCTTCACAGGTAGATTTGAAACTCAAGTAAGTCAATGGCATCAGATTCCCTCTCTTCTTCCCGAAACTCCAGTTCTTCTTGGACATCCAAGCAAAACAAACTATTCGAAAAGGCCCTTGCTCAATATGATAAGGACACTCCAGATTTCTGGCAAAATGTTGCCAGGGCCGTGGGAAAATCTACAGAGGATGTAAAAAGGCACTATGAAATGCTTGAAGAGGATCTCAAACACATTGAGTCTGGCAGCATTCCGTTACCAAATTACGCGGGAGGCAGAAACAACCGCTGAGATGGGGTTTGCTGACTACAGGTACTTTATTTTTCTACCTCATTGCTGAACTGAAAATATCATATAAACCAGATTTTCACATTGAAAGACTGCTCTTTCTTTACCCCCTCCATGCAGCTCCATTAGCAGGTCACGTAAGCGTCTTTTCAAGAGTTTAAACTCTCATGCAAATCCTTTGAAGTGTCTTTTAAAAAGGAGGCCTACCAAAGTCAAATCCTCACAATTTTTGGAATTTAGAAGGACGAGGCACTTATTATCAATTTATCATCCCATGATACTGTTCATAAACGGAATATTAGTGGGTCTTAGAAAAAAATGCTGGAATTGACAGTAAAGGTCAAAGTTAAACATACGTTGGGCTTGCTTGCCTTTTGGAAATGTGGTTCGTATTAGCATATCATCAAACCAGTTATCATCAACCAAAAAAGGCAACACTCCTTAGCTATTCGACATCTTATCCCGTCAAAAATTCACTAAATGCCCACATCAAATCTAATCCATATCCTTTGAATGGCTGTAGATAACATGGCTAACTATTCCATGTGGAGTATCAAATACCAACCTCTCACTTTCAATTCCAAAGCAGGCCCTTTTAATACCTTTCTTTCCAAACCTTTGTGAACTTTATGTTATCATCATCCTTGTCGACCTCAACCAATTTATTCATTCTTTCTCCAAGAGTTTTGAAACATTTGTTGTGTCAAACTTTCGGCAGAAAAAACTTCAGCTTCTTATCAGCTAAAGTCTCCAACTTTTGCTCTGATTCTTGTAAAGCGTTTGTGTTTTTTTCTAATTGGATTCTTTTATATATGTCTCTCTCACACTTTTCCCTACTAATCTGCAAATCCAGCAGGCCCTGTGAAGTACAAGAATCGCTATTTTAAGGTGAAGATGCATCTACTACTATAATTTGGAAATTACTAGAAGCAGCAGTACAAGTGTTTGTGAAGTCTCCAGTGTCCCTTGGAAACTCTGTTGTATTGTATAATCTGCGCTCTTTCTTCTTCTTCTTTGTCATAGATAGGAGTATAAATGCATTTTGCACAAGAACAATGTTGCCTTATCATAACAAAATGTAATCATGTCTTCGTATCAAGGACATATTAGACTTATCTATATATTGTTCACAATTCCACTACTCTGTCTCTCATATATTGTATCAAATGCAGCATCTGATCAGAAGCCACGTGAGAGCCGTATAATTATTGTCTTGTTGGGGTCAACAGGCGTTTGGAATCCAATGGGATCTTCGATCATTACAAATGTTTTTAGGATGAATTTGAAAGTTCATGGTAAAAATAAAATGATTCATTAATTCCTTGTTTAGTATTTATGGATGAATGAAGAACCCATAAAAATTAATGGTGTATATATATATATATATATTGGAAAATCTTCTAAGAAGCATATGGGGTATTTTATATACCAATATTCACCCCGTTTCATGAATTATAAATGGAGTTTTGAGATATCAATTGTTAACCGTTAATCAAATATCGAATTTGATATCAAAGTAAGTTTAGAAAATAAGCTTTTAATGTCACGCATAAAAGTATTTATTACTAAGAAGCCTATTTAAACACCGCTATTAACAATAAAACATAAGGGATATAATTTTTAAAAAATATTTATTATTTTTTATTTTATCCTTTAAAAAGTTTAATTCTAACTTCTAAATTGACCCAAAAAACCCTTTACAGTCTCCACAAAGTTAGGACAAAGGTTAGGGAATTTCATGACATCATTATGCAACATGCTATCACTACATACATGAGGATAATTTGAGGTGTAAATGATCAACCTATTTTTGTCTATTTGACAACTAAATAATGCTACGATCCAAAATGTTATGTTTCACACTTATTTTATTTTTTTATATAGTTTTTGAATGCAAGTCCAGAAAATGACATGCAAGTACTTCAAAGAGATTTTAACAACACTTTGATAAATACATCTAACATATGCATCTTTTTTATGGTTGAAACCATTTGTTTAATTAGTGACCAAGGAGTTGATATAAAACTCTTAAGTCGTGAATTTAATACTTTATCATTTCATACTTATCTAAATTTATTTTTTAAAAAATAACAAGAATAAGTAAATGGACCTAATTGTAATACCCCTTCTCACTTTGAAGGTTTTTATGAACATAATATAATTTTAATATTAAGTTTCAAATCTACCCTTAATAAATATTCTAAATCAATCTCTCGTTATATTTTTCCATATTAATAATTACTTTTATTATATATCCAGTTAAATAGGGATAAAATTAGAATATAATAATAAATTATGATAGAAAGACACTTAATATGAAACAAAACAAAACTTATTTAATGACACTTAATATGAAATAGAGAGAATATATAAGAACAGACATACCTATTATTAATTTGGAATATTAGTTTTGTATAATGAGAATAATTGCAGACTAATTAATGGCTATATTTTGGAAATAAGATAATACTCAATTCATTACATTTCAATTGTTCACTTTAGATTTGTAGAAGAATTAAAACAAATATTTGAAATGATAATTATACAACTAAATTTTATAAATTATTATCGTTTAATAGCTAGTGTATATATATTAATCTTTCTAAAAAAATAAATTTTCCTATAAATTGTTGTCAATTCATCTAAATTCCTATTAATAATAAGAGTATAATTATAAAAATATATAGTAAAATTAGAAATTGAACCATTATAATAAAATGCAAAAAAAAAAATATCATCCATTGCAATGAAATAATTGAAATAGTTAATACGGAGAGATGGGCCAAAGTCCTGATCAAAAGCCCATTCTCAATTTTGTAAAAAGGCCCAATCTTTAATAGCCCCGATTCATTGTTGGCGGTTGCTGAACTTGCAAGAAAAGTTGATAATAGAAATTTAAAATGAAACCACCAAGTCACCAAATTACGCAAATATCCCGCTTAAGAGCGGCGTGTTAAAGTCTCATTGGCTAACTGTCACAACGGATTGTTTAAACCCTAGAGACTTCGCCAGCGATGGCAAAAGGGTTTATGGTCTCCCGCGCCTGAGCTTAAACCCTCAGTCGCCGTTACCATCTCCGATTCCGTCTCAATGTCGTTCTCAATTAGCCATTAGTATCACTATAATCAGAATTAAACAAAACAATACATAATTTTAGCTCAGAAACCACAATGGCAGCTTCGAGGTTATCTTCATTGGCTGCTGCAGCAACCGCCGCAACTTGTTCGACCCAGTCCAATCGAGCGTATGCAGATGGTCCGTTCCGTTTCTATCCCTTTTCCTCTTCTTCTGCTAATTCTCAGACGCCGCCCCAGGCTGGTTCTTCTGATTCTGATTCTAAGGCTGCCGAGGTTGAGGATTCTAGGGGTGGTTTTGACCCGGAATCTTTGGAAAGGGGTGCTAAAATACTTAGGGAAATTAATAGCTCTCCTTATTCCAAACAGGTTGGTTTTTTAAGAAAATATGATTGGAAGTGTTTCTTGGGGAAGAAACTTTGAGATTTTTTTTAAAGTTAATTATTTAAGCAATTGTGCAATGAAGGTGTTTGAGTTGATGAGGAAGCAGGAGCAGACAAGGCAAGCAGAATTGGCTGCTGAGAAAGCGAATTTTGAGGCCATTGAGTCCCATAAAGATATCGTCAGTACTTGATTAATATCACCTTCTTTTCTTCTTTTTTTGTTTGTATTACAATTACTAAATGCTGATCTTGTTCATTTGCAAATTAAGAAAAGTCCACTTCTTTATCATCTTATTAGTGTGGTGATTAGAAGGCTCAACCTTAAATACTGCCAATGTATGACTGAAGGTATCATTTGAGGCTGGCATCTTAAATAGTTTTGATCTTTCACTCTATGATTTAATTTGATTTTTAAATGTGACATTTAAGCTTTTGAGAGATTTATATAGGAGGCAGAAAGATTTATTTCTTTATTATTACCAAAATAACATAATTTACCATATCCTTTGATGTGAAAGTACAAGCTCCATTTGAATGCATATAAAGTTGCTCCTCTTCTGCAACATACACGACCTATGGATTTGCAGGACAAAATTTGAATAGATGGCAAAAGCTAAAAAACCTCCCATACTGTGTTGTGTTGTTATCCTTTTTTCTTTTCTTTTTTCCTTTCTTCTTTTGGAAAGGAGTTTCGCATGGTTGTTTCCTTGAGAGAGATCTAAGATTGTCCCAATTATCAAATCTGCGTTGCTTATCTTGTATTGCTGCAGAGGCTCTGATTATAGCCCTCTGCCTTTAGCCTTTCTCCGGCTTCTAAATTGTACATTTTTCCATCTGAATTCCATTTTTTTTCCCTTTATGCAGGAGAAACAGAGAAAATGGGCTGAGGACCAGAGGAATCTATATCAACAGCAAGCACAGACAAAGGCACAAGTGATGAGATATGAAGATGAATTGGCTAGGAAAAGGATGCAGGTGTGACTTTGATTCTTATTTCTCCATAATATCAATCTATTTGATTATTGGCTAGCTCTTTTACTGCTATCTGAAGACAAAAGACATCATTTATCATCTAGTAGTGATTTTACTTCTTCATTTCCCCCCCCCCTAAAAGCACTAGACTGCATTCTTCAATGGTTGATAGTTCACTCGCCATCTTGTTTATTTCAGACAGATCATGAAGCTCAGAGACGACACAATGCTGAGTTAGTGAAAATGCAAGAGGAATCATCAATAAGGAAAGAACAGGCAAGGCGAGCAACTGAAGAACAGATTCAGGCTCAACAAAGACAGACTGAACAGGAGAGAGCTGAAATCGAAAGGGAGACTATAAGAGTAAAGGCAATGGCTGAGGCAGAAGCTCGGGCTCACGAGGCAAAACTGACTGAGGACCATAACAGAAGAATGCTTATAGAGAAGATCCATGGTGAGAAGGACAAGTGGCTTGCAGCCATCAACACAGCTTTCAGTCATATTGAAGGTAGCTCTCACCAATCAATCCATTTCAATATGCTTAAATAGTTAGATGTAGCCAAATTGTATGAGCCACTCTTTGTGCATCGGCATATTATGAATCCCAAGATATGTACACTAGCTCTCATCTTACCTAATTTTATTCGTACTCTATCTCTTTTAAATGTTACCCCTGAACTCTGCATGTTGGCTGGCAATCTATAAGTGTTTTCTTCATAGAATGGTTTATTTATTGATACTTCCTGATCTTGTTCTTTTTGAACAATTATAATTTTTAAGTTAAGTCACATGTAATGATAATATTTTGACTTGTGAGTATCTAACAAGTTTTGTGGATTCTAGGATACGTCCTACTTGCGAAGAGTTAGCAGGTGTCATTCTTAGTCCTGGGCCATTAGTTGAATTGGTTATATGTGGATTTCATGCAATTGTTGGTTATCTTCATTACAGGGGGTGTCCGTGTCCTGCTGGATGATAGGGGTAAATTGGTAATGGCTATTGGAGGAGCTACAGCATTAGCTGCTGGAGTTTATACTACTAGGTTAGCGTTCTATGACTTCCTCTTATCAATTAAATTATGAACCAATTTGACAATAATTGGTTGAATCAGTATTCTTTGGTTGAATCAATAATTATGACCTTTTTGTTTGTTTATTAGTGGGTGAATGAATACGTGAAGAAAGAGAACAGAAGCATAATAATAAGATCTATGGAGAACAGCAGCACTAATACTTGCATTTTTTTTTTTTTTTCTTGTTTTGGGCTGGTGGGGGTGGTTGTGTTGGGGAAGGAAGAAAAGAGGATGAGTAATTGAATATTTGTAACTTGTTTAAATGTCACAAGAAGTTGAAACAGGATAAAAAATATTATATATGCAGTGCAAGTCATTTTTGGAGAAGTGGGAGGAATAAATGGTTACTGGGTGTTCATTAATCATATCCTGACCATGCTGAACATATTCTATCATTTTATAGGGAAATATAAGAATATATATATATATATATAAGAAATGAATTGTAGGATGCCCTTGACATTGAATTCTATGTCAAGCAAGTGTTTCCATAACTTTTGATGGTCTGGATTGTGTGGTTGATTTTTGTTTCTGTATAACAAGAACTTTCTGCCTGTGTTGATTTTTCATTTTGTGAATGCTTAAAAATCTGATGTATTTTCATTGCATCTGAATCCATTTTGCACTCTCAGGGAAGGTGCCAGGGTCACCTGGGGATATGTCAATAGGATTCTGGGGCAGCCATCACTAATTCGTGAATCCTCAGTGAGAAAATTCCCATGGTCAGGGATAGTTTCTGGTGGAATGAACAAAGCATTAAATTATGGCACGGTGGCGGGGTCTCAAAGTAAATCCAGCTTGGGAGATGTTGTGCTACATCCTTCACTGCAGAAACGAATAGAACACCTTGCTCGGGCTACAGCGAACACCAAATCTCATGAAGCTCCCTTCCGTAACATGCTCTTTTATGGGCCTCCTGGCACTGGCAAAACAATGGTTGCGAGGGAGATAGCAAGAAGATCGGTAAACCACTCGTTATTTCTTCCCTTGTTTTTGGCCCTTGTAATGTTTCAGCCCTGCAATTGACTCCATGACTGAGGGATGTTTGCACTAAAATTTTACATGTCTCAAATCATTTAATATGCATAAGAAGTGAGACCATAATATGTTGTGTATATCTCCCATCAGCAGCCTTGTTAGAAAGCATCCTAAGCTTGTATGCAATTGGCTAATTCTAACAAGTGAGGACACAGAGGTCAGATCTTGTAATCGTATTCATAATTAAGTATACCAAATCTGAACCTCTACTTTTATGGTTTTCTTCATTTTGTGCAATTAACTGGATCTTGTCTTGAAAGGAAACTGATGCTAATTACTAGTGTTATTATGCTCTTATTAAGAGTTATGGTTCCTTCCGCTAAAAAAAAATTACTGGGGAATACTTGGTTATAAAGGCAATTGTATAAGGAAAAGAAGTGTAACAGTTCTTTGATTTCTTTCTTTCCCAAAATTTCTTTGAAAGAAGTGGTCTACGATATTGCAGGGTCTTGACTATGCTATGATGACTGGTGGAGATGTTGCACCTCTTGGTCCACAGGCTGTCACAAAAATACATGAGATCTTTGATTGGGCAAAAAAGTCAAAGAAGGGTTTGTTGCTTTTCATTGACGAGGCTGATGCCTTCTTATGCGAGTAAGTTGATTTTTTTCTGGCTTGACACTTGACTTTCAGTGTATAATATGCAAGTAAAATGAAACTAGAGTACTAGGAATTGGGCTGAGTGGAGTTTCTACTGTTTGTTTCCAGGCATTTAAGTTTAATTTTCAATTGTAATATATTCACAACCAATGATTTTCCTCTTGCATGTTTTATTCAAAATGGAAATAATCATCTTCAAGTGTAGATATCTAAAATTTGCTGTATTTTTCTCAGCAATATGTAGTGCTCTAAACATGCTTAGCATTCTGAGTTTTGCAGTACATATTTTTTACATCAGCAGACCAGTTGCACATTCTTGTTCATGTTTTCCATTTTGAGGTTTTTGATCTTATGGAACTTTATATGTGCAGACGGAACAGCACACACATGAGTGAATCTCAACGAAGTGCTTTGAATGCTTTGCTCTTCCGAACTGGAGATCAGTCGAGAGATGTGGTTCTCGTCCTTGCCACAAATAGGCCTGGAGATCTTGACAGTGCCATTACTGATCGCATTGATGAAGTAATTGAGTTCCCTCTCCCCCGTGAGGAGGAACGTTTCAAATTGCTCAAACTTTATCTGAATAAATACCTATGTGGTGAAGGTGAAGGGGAAGGTGAGTCTAAGTGGAGCCATTTGTTTAACAAGAAGACACAAAAGATCACTGTAAAAGATTTATCCGATGATGTGATCCGAGAAGCTGCTCAAAGAACAGAAGGATTCTCTGGCCGTGAGATTGCAAAACTGATGGCTAGTGTTCAAGCAGCAGTCTATGGGCGTCCAGATTGTGTGCTGGATTCTCAACTGTTCAAGGAGATTGTTGACTACAAGGTTGCAGAGCATGACCAAAGGGCAAAACTAGCAGCTGAAGGTGGTGGTGGCAAACCAAATAAGTTGCAAAACTAACACGGGAAGTGCACTCGCAGCCGGAAGTTGGAGGGGAAATTTTGTTCTAAACCATTTTTTGAGTCCCTCTGATTTATTTATAAGATATCATTTAATAGAACCAAAATTTTATTCGGCTTCTAATAAATTCATTCTCATGCAAGCGTTCTTACTACGTGGTTATCACCGGTAATCCTAGAAGAGCTTCGGTTTTATCGGTTTTATTGACAAATCACACGATTTCAAAAAGAAGGGTGTATCAAAGAAAAAAAGAAGTTATTTTCTATCGTAAAGTTAAATGTTTATAATTTTTTATTGTAAAGTGAATTGTTATATAATTTTTATTATTTAAATAATTAATTATAAAATACTCACTGAAATAGGCAAATAATACATTCTTACACATTTAAAAAAATTAATGTTATTAAAATTATAAAATATTATTTTGTTCTTTCTATTTTGCTATTTTACTTTGTATTTAAAATTTGATCAAATCTATATTTAATTATGTGAAAATGTGTATAAATTTAATTTAAAATGAATAAAAAATTGTATAATTATTTTTGAAAAATAAACTTTTTAAAGTTAATGTGTATTATTCTAATATTTTAAAAATTAATTTTATAATAATAAACTATTTTAAATATGAATATTATATATAATTAAAAATTAGACTATATAATTTGATAGGTACAGAAAACAACGACCCATGGTCAGAAATCATGAGGCCCAAGTTTCGCGCAAACAGTACCAAAATATCTTATATTTTGAAAAGAAAATAGTAGTTCTTATTAATATTTATTGTGCTACTAAAAAATGTATTTAAAAAAAAATTTAATTTGTTTAAAAATTATAAATAAAGATAAAATTGTAAAAATATTTTTTAAAATTAAAATATGAATAATTAGAATTACCATTCTTAAAACGAAATATGAAACCATTGAAATGAAATGGAGGATTATATACTTAGAAATATCAAAATCATTGTCCAGCCCCGGGGGAAGTGGTGGTTACGATTGAAGCCCGCAAAACTGTCCGAAATTATCCATAAAAACGAGTTGAACGGTGAATTGACAATATCATACGGTAAAAGTAGGGTCTCGTCATGAACGACGTGGCTGAACAGGAGTAAAGCTTGTCTCATGCATTTCCCCAAAGAACCGCCACGTTTTACTTTCGATCTATAACTAGTTTAGCATTCCAATTTTGAAATACCAACAATTTTTCCTGATCGTTTATATCTTCATTCTACAAGCACGATTTTGTGTTAGTGAAATCCAAGTAATCCTAAGATTGGCTTTTTGTTGTTGTAAGGAAAAGAAACAGAGAAATTTAGCAGAGATTATGGCGAAAAGAACAGCTTTGTTTGTTCTATGCATTGCAAGTGTGACATTTTTATGCTGGGGTTGGGGAGAGGAGGCAATGGAGAATGCCAAGGATGGAGCAAATTTGGCTGCTGAAAAATCGAGGATCAAAGTTGAAGAGGCCAAGACTAATTCTTGGGCTGATTTGGCTTCTGATAGGTTGTCAGAGTAAGCATATTTACTTATCAAGAAATGAATTTTTTTGTTATTCAATACTCTCTCAGTTTTAGTAGTAGCATTGTAATTGATTCTTTTCTTATTGCAATTTTGATTTGGACCTAAGAAATGCAACTAGATAGTGGGATCAATGTTATGAGATCATATAGCAATGTACTAAGTGTAATCTTTGCTAATTTTTTTCTGTGGTTGATGGGATGTGAGTGGTCTACGTAGGAGTTCCAGATCGGAATTTTTAGTGTTCTCTTGTTTATTGGGGAGATCTTGGGATTTAGGAACCTTGAATTTCTTAAGGAATGTGATTTTGGAGACTTAATCTATGTTCATACTATCACTCCAAATGTCTAAGTAATAATTTCATTTAGCAAAGAAATATATGTATGCTTTAGAAATGCTGCTTCCCTGTTGCTGGACTAGAAGATGTAGTCTGCTTGTTTTCCCTATTGACTAAAGTTTAAACTATTGCTGTCATGCCTTATTCATTACATATTGCTTTTAGGGGATTTGGATTGAATCAGGGCAATGTTAAAGATCCATCCCAAAGAATGATGGATAAGGCCAAGAATGTTGCATCAAAGGCCACCGACACAGTAAACTTCGTTGCTGATGGTAAGCAATTTTCATTGTCCCTCTTTTGTAAGTATGATTGCATAAGAACTTTCTGAATAGGGGATTTGCCCTTCTCCTCTCAAATTGCAGAGACTTCCAGGTATGCTTCTCAAAAGGCAGGCGAGATAGCAGATATGGCTGGTAATGCCCAAGAGAGCGGTGGCAATAAAGCCCGTGAAGCCTATAAATTTGCTTCTTATAAGGCAGGTGATGCCTATGATTTTGCTTCAGACAAGGCTGATCATGCCATGAAGTCAGCTTCAGAAATGGCTAGTGATGCTAAGAAAAATGTGAAAGAAAAATCTTATGATGCCTACTCATACACATCTGATAAAATAGGTGAAACAATGGACATTGCTTCTGGTAAGGCTAGTGATTTGGGGGAGAGTGGTAAAGATAATGCAAATAGAGCTTATTCATTCATCTCCGATAAGACTGGTCAGGTTGTGGATATGGCTACAGATGCAGCTGAGAATGGCAAGGAGAAGTTAAAAGATAAAACTTCTGATGCCTACTCATACACCTCTAATAAAGCCGGTGAAGCAATGGACAGGTCTTCAAATGTGGCTAGTGACTTGGAGGAGAGTAGTAAAGATAAGGCATACGAAGCTTACACATTAGCCTCAGATAAGATAGATCAGGCTAAGGGTACGGCCACAGGTGCAGCTGGGAAAGCAAAGGAGAAGATAAAAGATAAAGCTGCTGATGCTTACTCATATGCCTCGGATAAAAAAGGTGATGCAATGGACATGGCAGAAGGTATAGCCAGTGATTTGAAGGAGGGTGGTAAAGACAAGGCATACAAATCTTACTCATACGCCTCTGATAAGACCGGCCAAGCTATGGGTACCGCTGCGGATGCAGCTGGGAATGCCAAGGAGATTCTAAAAGATAAAGCTTCAGATGCATATGACTCTGCTTCTGACAAGAAAGATGCCATCATAAAGATGGCCTGGGAAAAGGCCAATGATGCCAAAGAGTCAATGGATGGTGCAGTGCAGAAGGGAAAGGATGAAGTATTGAACAAATATGAAGATGCAAAATCAAATGTTCAAGAAACTTATAGAACTGCTAAGGACACTATGACACAAAAGGCCAAGGAGAACTATGAAGCAGCTAAAGAGAAGGCTACACAAGCTACGGGTGATCTAGGAAAAAGAATGAGAACCAAAGGTGAAGATCTATGAAAAAATAACAGATTTGTTGAAGGACGCTTGGTATGGCTACCAACTCCTGAAACGCACAGTGAGTAACCAATCACTAGCTTGTTGCTTTACTGATTAGGATTTTCTTTTAAGCATTCTAGGTCAAATAGCTTCAGAAAGTTTAGAAGTCACAACGTGGTATACACCAAGAGATGCTTTGTATGTGCTGCTCTTTGGTCCTCTTGCCTTGACATACATATATAATTCTGTTGCTGTAATCATCCCCATTCTCACTTAAATGAGCAAAGGGTTCTATGTGATGTACTGTTTTACAAGTAACTGCTATGTCAATTGCTAAAGATTTCTGTTCTGCTCGTACATTGCTTGTAGGGCAGATATTCTTTCTTATACACTGGTAAAATGTTAGCCACCAAAGTTGGGAGGACGAGAAAACGATGAATCATCCATTGTGGCTGCAGTAGAATTTTGAATTATTTCTCCCCACTAAAGCACTATAATAATAGCACACTATTCTATGATAAGTAATCTTAATTCTGTTAACCTTTACAATAGATTTACACTAGCATTATTTTTGGGTAAAAACGGAAAAAAATAATAATCTTAATGAGGTTAATTGTAAGTATTTAGGATGCTTTGTGAGTTATTATTCCAAATCACAAGAAGAAATTCATGATGCTTGGCAGTTCTAAAAAGACACTTCTTTCCATCACCTGAAGCATTCCCAGTAACATTTCTTGTGCCGCAAATCTTTAGAAAGATAGTGGAGTACCATGTTTAGTTTACACAAAGATGTACACATTTTCCTAAGAAATAGTAAAAGTCTTTTACATCTTGTAAATTGTTTTGTTTGTGGCTTTCCCTTTGTCCTCCCAGGTAACTTGTAAATATAGTCAATGTAACTAATGACTGTCAACAAATGTGGGAAACAAAGCATATACTGCCTCCATATACACAAACACGCACAAATGTGGGAAACAAAGCATATACGCCTCCATACACACACGGGAATATATATATATATATATATATATATTTATAGGATTTCGATGAGTCTTTATTATTTTAAAATATAAATTGTTTTATAGAATTTTATAAATATTTTATTATTAACTTTCAATAAATTATTCTTATTTATTTTCATATTTCTTTCACTTTTTTCTTATTTTCAAGATAAAGCCTTTATATTTTATTATTCTCAAAACAAAGTTTCTTTTCTCTTTTTTAATTTCAAAATATAATAATTAAGTGTATTTTAAGAACAAAATAAGTTTCTTAATATATGTAAAAATGAACACAACGACTTATATTTTTTGACAGAAAAAGTACAAAAAAATGACTATAATTTTTGGCTTCCCTATGATATTGAATTCACACAATATTAAATTAAATATTCTTTCATATAAAATGAAATGTTTATTATTAACTTTAAAAATTAATTTTATATAATAAGAAGAGTTTTTTACTTTAAAAAAATAATTGCATTATTCTTGTTATTTATTCTCTTTATCTCAAAATATAAGATACTTTGAACATTTTACACATTAAGAAAATATTATAGTTTTCTAAAATACTCTCATTTATTATATCATACTTTTTATTGAAAATTTAGAATTAAACTATTTATTTTTTCTCTCACCATTTAAGAATATGGTTAATATTATAAAAAACATACAAAATAACTTTCAAAAGTCTCAAATATCTTATATTTTAGAAAGGATGGAGTATTTAGTTAGTGATAAAACTATTAGTTAGTGAAATGTAAATTTTTTAAATTAAAATGTTTGTCACACATTTTTCTGATTAGAAACATAAATATCCTTTCCTTAGAAGTGTAATTCCTGTGCATATAGGGATAGTACATCAGTTTCTCATCTGATTATGTATCTTATAGGCCATCTGGATGGGAAGAAAATTTTCTTATTTTGATTTGTACATGCATCTTTTCCCCTAATTAAGGGAAGAAAACAAGAATATTGTCATTACTATATATGATAAATATATAAATTGTAAGCTAAACTTTTAAATGTAGTGAAAATTTAACATGTATCATATCAGTGTTTACCTACTATAGATTTTCTCCCTCTAGTAGCATGGATGTTTTGTACTGTCTGATAATCAGTCATGTGAAAATCTTTAACATCTATTGTCCCTTGTAAATTTTGAGCCATTTTCCTCCGAGAGTTAGCATCTCTCTGACTTGGTGGTTGTGGGCGGGAAGATTATTCCTCTTGGGGTAAAAGATAATTACTTTCTGTGTGGCTTGTCCAGTAATATAGCTATTTATCATAAAACTTAACATGATTAATTATCTCCATTGCTTTTGTAATCTGTTCCATTTTATTTCTGATAGCATTGATTGTACTATGATCTGGGAATCTTAATTATCCACCATTTCTGGGATCTCTACCAAGTTAATATCTTCACTGTAACATGCAAGATGCATCTTCTTTTTCATGTTTATGGCAACTGGATTTTTTACCGCAACTCAAAACTTTCTCTTTCTGGACTTTTTACCTGTGTATTTCATAAGTAATTTTGAATATATCAAACAAGCACCAGATCTTTCACAGGCAAATATGCAAAGAACTACAAGTTATTACACAAACATAATATGAACTATACTAGACCATCTTTCTTCCAGATCATATAAATAATGGGAGTAACAAAAGAAAGATTCAAAATTGAATTTGATGTCAAGTTCATGGAGCATTTAAACGGGTTTTATAGTATTGTTAAAGTCTGCAGGCAAGTGCCATCAACTTCAAGTACCCCAAGAAATTAGGTGAAATTATGAATAAATAATTGCTGAAACGGAAACGGAAAAAAAAAACCATTTTCTTGAGCAAATAAAAATGAAACAAGAATTGTTTAATTTGGGTAACAAGGGAAAGAAGTTATTAACGAACCTGATCTATTGTAATTTACTAATTTCCTATATAATATCAAGATAATCCCCGGTGATTAATCTTCTTATTTTTCACATGAGCTTCTATAAACTAATGCATGAAGAATGACTAGTCTTTCTAAATAATCATATTTAGCTGATGATTATATATGAACACAAATCTAATATATTCCTTAAGTAGTAAAAATTTGGAATGATCTCAAATGTGTTTTTTCCCCTTTGTCTTACATTTGTTTCTTCTTCATTGCTTGTTTGTTGTTGTGCATCCAAACCTTGAATACCTGCCTCTTTACTCCCACCTCATCACAAAACTGCTGCACTTCTTGTTCATCCTGCTTCTGAATCTTCCAACCCAATTTCTCAGCAAATTCATTCATCCTCTCCTTCTGCTGTTGGCTGAATTTAGTCCGAAACCGCTTTTTCGACACCGAAAATTGGTGAACTCCTCCTTGTGCTCCAACTTCACACTGAAACATATTGAGATCTTCACTAGAGGACTCCTCAGGCGCTCCTCCGCCTCCGCTTCCACCGCCGAAGGTCATCATTATAGGGGCTGTCTGACTAGTGGTGGTGAAGCCATGGGAATAATTGTGAGAGCATTTGTGATGCGGCATTGCAAGGATAGATGGTTGAGGCTGAGTCCGAAACACTGAGCCGTGTGGTGCACCGGTACTAGTAGTATTGTGTCTATTGTGGGCTAATTGTGTGTAATAACTGGTTGTACCAGCAGTTTGTGGATCAGAAAAATCACTCTCTTTCCGGTGGAAATTTCGATGACAATCACAAGCTGCACATCTTAAGCCTTCTGGGGTTCCTTCTTCTCCACTAGGCATGAATTCTCCACATCCATCCACAACATGCCCTCCCTTGCTTGCCGCGTGATTTTTGAGGCATTCCCGGTATCGAACCGAGGTACAACTAGTACTAGTTGCTGAAGCTGTGGGCTGTGGTTGTGGTGGTGGCGGCGGTGGTGGTTGTGGTTGTATCTTTGAGTTTGATGCATTTGTGGGGGTAGCATTGGTAACTAGAGTCGGATCTGGATCTGGGCTCAAATCTTTATCATGGCGGTCTAGTTGTAGTAGGTGTGGTTGGTGGTGGTGGTGATGAACAAGATTTGTTTGATCTAGGGTTTGGTTAGGGCCAAGAACTAAACTAGACTCATTTCTTCTTTCCGGTAGGATTGAGGCCACTTTGGCTGAGGATTCATGGCTAAGTGAAGATGGATTGTAGCTCATAGAGTTGGGCATGGTATCCTTTTCTTGTCCTCTTAGCTCCATAGTTTTTGTTTATCTGAGATGATCCAAGCTTTATCTTCAGCTGCTCTTGTGTTAATCACTCGTCCCCGTCCTCGTCCTGATTACAGCATCTCAAAATCTCTATATCGAACCTTTGAATGTTCTCATCGAAATTTCATGGAGGATCATCAAGCTATCAACTCGATTAGTCTAATCTTGAAACACTTAACCTAAGAGGGAGCTAATCAACCAAGTAATCTCGGACTTTTGTGCTTTCTTTTCTAAAGTGATATGGACGTTTTTGGTGCTATATCCACGGACCCATTTCCTTAATTTTCAACCTGAGTCTCAATACGTAAGAAGATTTAGTGGTGCAAAATATCTCAGATGACTATGGTTATAAAGTGATTAATCTGAGAAAATTCGAGGCATCTGAGACCAGGGAAATAATAATAATAATAATAATAATAAAGAAATGATTATGAGGATGGGTCATGGGACCCTTTGGATGTATAAAAGAAACTTATAAAGTATACTGATTAATTTGATATATATTGCAGGGTAGCATCAACAAGAAAAGGTATTTTGGGTTTAGCACTCACTGATCACTTGAGAGAAAAGCTAATTATTGAAGAGAAGGTGATATAAGAATAAGACTAAGAAATAGTAAAAAGAGAAAGGAGAATTTATGTCTCCTAACAGCCCTTCAAGGCCATAAAATCCACCCACTGAAGGGAACAAATGGCTGGGATGCTAAATGCACTCCAAGGTGAGATAGGGAGAAAGAGAGAGATAAGGTAAACCTGCTCTGGGACTACAATGACACTCACAGACTCATCTTCTAAACAACCGACAAAGTCTTGCTCGTACTCTGTTAACACCTGCACACTGGTCCAGTATCTCATTATTGCATCAGCTATGTTTTTCTCTATCTGTGTCCTCTTCCCAGAGCTCAAGAATCAGAAAGGAGAAAAAACAGGCTAGTAAAATGATGTGACCTTAATTAACTTTGGTTGGTGCTCGCAAGAACCTCCTTAATTTCTTGCAGAGGCCAAATCCTTGTTGATAAGTGAGTTTAAGTTTCACATAATCACACACGAAAATCCCAGTAGCTACAAACAGTTTCAGCATTGCGACAGGTTCCAAGGAAGTAATCAAGAATGAGAGAGAGTGAGTGAGAGAGAGAGAAAGAGAGACCTTTTGTTTTGCCTGTCTTGGTGGGTGGACTTGTAAAGTGAAAATAATGGTCCACAGCATAACATTTTGGTCCAGTTAGTGTTTATGTCAGATTCTCCTCTTTTCCTCCTCAATACTCATGTGGCTCTCAAGTAGTAGCAATAGTGCAAAAATGCTCTTTGAACATCGAGCTCTCTTTTTTTTTTTGGTAAGATCATATCAACGCTAATGCTCTGAATCCCATCAAAACTTTAAAGTTTAAGCGTGTTTAGGCAAGAACTGTACTATAACGATGACCCTAGGATGTTACGGGGCACCCCTTTTTTCCTATCCAGTCTCTCTTCTACATATGGGCTTTAAGGCTTCTGAGTCTTTTTGCAATAGATGCTGTTTGGTACTGGGCAACCAATGTTGGCCAAGCTGCATCCATCCATTCATCTTGAATTGTACCAATCCCTGTGCATGTCCTATGGTACAGTATTTGACGTTTAGCCTAATGATGTTGTTGCTGTTGTTAATTGTTTGTAAGGGCTAATGGAGATGGAGGTGACTCACTCAGTAGGAGCAGGGGTACAACTATACAACCACCACTTTAATGGGTCACTATTGGCTAGCTTTCCACTTTTTTGTGCGACTCTTTCCTCATTTTTTCTCTGGACCGTGCATTTTTTTTCTTTTGTCTAAACCTCAGGAGTTGCTACCTGTTTTCTGCTAAGTTTTTTGTTCAACTCTTCAATGCTTGTTTCATTGATTTTTGGACCACAATGTCTAGACCTATTCAACATTTCTTTGACCAAATACCTTATCAATGAATGCATGGCGGCATATTACATTTAATATCTTCTGTAATCTGCATTCAAGAATTTGAAGATACTTATGGAGGAAAAAAAGAATCCGCTCACAGAATGAACAATGAGAAGAATCCTTCTTACCGTATGTATTGATTCTTTTGTTCCTTTTTCTTTCATCTAATCATAGTGAATTAGAAAACGTCTTTTTTGGTATTTAATTATATGGTGTTAATTACTTTATTTGTTCCTGAAAGACTTTTTACAAAGATAAAAAAAATATTTTTTTTTAAATTGTTATTATTTATTATGTCTTGAAAATAAAAAAATTTATTTTGATAAGAATAAAATATCAAGACTTTGTCTTGAAATTAAGAAAAATGTAAGCATATATATATATATAAAAATAATTTTAAAAGTCAATTGTGAAATATTAATAAAATATAACAAAACAAAAGTCATCTAAATAATTTATATTTTATGACGAATTGAGTATAAAATGCTACTATAACCTAAAAATCTTAGAAAAGCAAGATATTAAAAATAGACAACAATATCTTCTATGTATCAAAAATTTATAGCTTTGTCTTGTCCTCCAAATAATAATTTGGAAGATACTAACAAATTAGCGGCCTTGCAATTGCTAAGTGCTTTGAATTATTTGTGATTTGACTCATTTATAATCAAATCCGATACTTTTTGGGAGCACAATTTAAAAGTTTTTTTTTTTTTTTTTAAGGCATGCGGTACGCATCAGCCAAGCCCGCGCAGCTAGACGCTAAGGATTAAATGACAAAGTAATTCTTATGTATATCCAGTTTTAAGATGCAGGACTTACTCATTCGTCTCAAATTGATATTGTTTAATTTTTCATATTGATTAAAAAAATATAATTAATATTTTGAAATGTATATTTTTTATAAAATATTTGTAAAATATCTTTTTAACATTGGAAAGCTTGAGTATTATAAATTTAATGCATTATTGGAAAAGTATTTTCTTATTAATTAAATGTATTTTTCTAATAATCTACTCGTCAATTATTATTCAAAGTGTATTTGATACTCTCACTTTAAATATTGATATTTTTATTAACTAAAAAATATATTATTTTTCTTAATAATGAAACAGGCCTATAATTTGAGATAAATAAAAAATGAAAGCAAATCTATTATATTTATTATTTGATTCAACAACGTAAATTAGCATGCACTATTATATTTATTTGATTTTTATTTTTCGATTGCATTAACATTAAGATATTTTTTAAAAGAATATGAGTTAAATAAAAAATACTAATACAGAATGTCACGTATAATTCTAACCAAACCAACTAATTGGAAAAATGAGAGTGAATACCCAATGATATACATAATTAAGTATTTAACATTAGTTTTCACTGCGTCAAAAATAGTATTTCAATTTAATAATAAGCATTTAAGCCCGTTCTTATAAACTATTTTCATTTTTATCCATTTTTAACATTAGATATTAGTAGGTACGAAGCAGAAGAGGAAGACAAGAGGAGGAAACCTATTTTATTTTCTTAAATTGCTTCCTTCCTTTAAAAAAAAAAAAAAGAAGTGACAATTAAGAGGTTATAAGCACTCTTTATCAAGTGAATGTCTGGCACTTCCTTCTAATATGTTATCATTAATTATGATACTTTAGTCATCTACTCTTAAAGATATGACATACATTAGGCTATAATTTATGATGATGATCTTAATTAAATAATTAATATCACTTTTAAAAAGCACCATTTATATTTTGCAATTATATCAAAGTAATGATAAATAGCTTGAATTAAGATAACTTTCTCAATTTGTACCTCGACAAAGTCGTACCTTCAGAAGCTTTAGACGTGTAAATTCTGCCATTATAGTACTAATAAGACATGATTAGTAGGTTTTGCTTTCCCCTTTGATCTTGTCTCTTTCCTGGGAGTTACAAAATGAGGTGTCATTAATACACAAAGATCTAAAGCTAATACTTAGTTAATCCTACTTTATAACTTAAACCCATTATTAAAGAAATTAATTGGGAGATTTCATCACAGGAATATTAAAACAAAACAAGAAAAAGACAAGTGATCATTCAGATTGGTGTTTGGCACTACCATTATTTTTCTGTGATTGATGATGGGAACAACTCCCAAGCAGCTAAATATGGTCTATAATTGACAAGTATATCCAAATAAAGAAGTCGGGATTTAATAAATACTAACAAAGTCCCATTTTTGTTCATGATTGGAAGAGCCATCAGCCAGTTGCTATCCATGTCCATGCTTGGCGGAAGCTCAACCCAGTTTTATAATTATTCTTTCCTCGAATGAGTCAACGATTTCAGCTAAAGAGATCAATTTTTTAAGTTAGTTTTAAGTTTTTATCAATTGAGTTGTTATTAATTTTGATACTCCCGATGTTCATTTTAAAAATTAATAAGAATTTTTAATTTTAATAAAGTTACATCTTTATCATTATTATTATTAATTAATTTAGTAGTGTGAATAGTTAGTTACTAAATATAAATCTTAAAATTAAGGAAATTGTGAGTAAAATTTTAAATGAAAAATTTTTATTTTAAAATTTTAAATATTTATTTTCAAACATTTCAAAATAGAAATGTGAATCTTGTTTTCTTTTTATTTAAAGTGCATTGAATATCTTTTTAGTATGAAAGAATTTAAAGATCAATCTTGTGCATTAAAGTTGAATGGAAGAAGGCAATAATTGAATACATTCCACTTTTCAAACTATTAAATTAGAGGCAATGCAAGGATGCTTCGAGTAGGTCATGACGCCTTCCCAAAAGCAATAACCTAAGTATTTTTATCTTTTTATGAGGAGAGATAACTATCCATTACATATGTATTAGAGGTCCCTTAATTGAGGAATGTGTTCGGATGACGGACACATATCAACAGGGTTCAAACTCCAATACAAACCTTCACAATATTTAAGTGAAAATTTGCCCCACATGAATTCGAACTGCATTGCTGGAGAATTTTTTCTCACATAACCACATTCTTACCAACTCGGCTATGCCCCTGGGACTAAATATCTTTATATTAATACTACATTTGGATGGAAAGAATTGGAGAAAAAGGAGATGATGAGAATTATCTAGGTGTTTAAATTGATATATTCTTATAAGAAAAAAAAGTATGACAAGATTGAGTTTAGTTAAAATGGTATAAATTAGTTTTTTATTCATTAGTGGGCAAAAGAAAGGGAAAAAATGACTCATTGAATTGTCTTCAATTTAAAAGAATCACACTCTGCTAACACTTTTTTTTAGGTATGATCTCATCACTCAACACATTAATAATAAAAATAATGTAATAACATAGTTAAAAGCTCCATAATCTTTATTTTAAACCAAAAATAGACTTTTAGTTTTAGACAAAGAAGTATTTTTAAAAAATAAAATAGCCATATATCAAAATATTTATACTCATCCATAGATATTGATAAAAATATAAGTGAATAATCTCCATCTAAATTTAAATATTAACTTAGTAGATAAATTAAAAAGCATTTTACTATAACTAAATTAAATTCTTATATAGACTCAATTTTTAAATTTTTTTTTAAAAAAACATTTTTGAAAGGTACAACATGATGTATAAAGATTAGACATAGTAAGAAGTTTTCATGGAATATAAATGATGGTATTGTTGCCGATCTAAGCATATAATACTAGTAATAATAAGCAATGGTTGTGCAGAAGGTAAGCAAGCTTTAGAAGTGGACTTTGAATGTACCAAACACAGACACAAACAGAGACCATGGAATGGGAGACCAAAAAGTTTGCCTTGTAGAATGCAAAATGGAAAGCAAGTGTGCCCTCAACAATAATTTGAGATTGGCCCTTTTGTTAAAGGCAAAATCTAGTTGAAGATTATGGACAAGTCCCCTCAACATTCGCACGCTTGTTGCATTTTCTTTTTACATACATGAATGAAATGGTTTGACAGATAGGTGATGGAATATAATGATGCAATTGGAGGAATCCAACAAAGCTCTCATGCCTCTCAAAGACTGCAAAAATACATGTGCACTCTCTAATTCAAATTCTAAGATATTTTCATGATTAATCTCATGTCTTTTCTTCTATTGTGAAGCTGTTGCGGCATTGCGGCTATGGGTCATTTGAATTCTTTTCTTTGATTTTTCACCTCTTTCAACAGTGTGGAACTCAGAAGGAAACATATCTTGTTTGGATGAGATGAGAAATGGATAGGAGAAACGTGCAAAGGAAATCCGGAATCTCCCCCCCCCCCCCCCCTCCCCTAAGGAAATGAAAGACTCATTGGCCTTGGGAAAGCAAATCAAGTCAATGATGTAAATGGGAAAGAAAGCATATTCAAAAAATGATTTTACGATTATGACAAAGGAAGAGAAAATCTCTTCATTTCAATTTTACTGCCCCCGCCGAAAGCTTAAGAGCACATATTCCTTTCGGATAATGAGTTTGATGGACGTTGATATTGTACATTGGCATCACGCCTCAATCTTTTTTATGCTAATCAAAGATCTACAAGCCGATGAATTGACCACCTTTTTGGACCAGTCAATAAAAATGTCCCAAAACTCACAAAGTTTGAACATGTATCATTGGTTGTTTTTGGGCTGGCTCCCAAGTCCACAATCCATTTTTCTCTTTCCATCTTTCTTCTTGGGGTCCAGGTATGGTTTGGAAGGGAAATCCATTTTGCCATGCTCAGAGCTTAGTCTGTATGGGCCTCATGGCCCCATTTGACACAACGAACTTAGATTAATGCTCTCCAATGGGACAAGGAAATATTGAATTGCACGAGGATCCCTTCAATTCAATGATCCAAAAGTCAGACAATCAATATCTTAATTTTATCCCCAAACGAAAAAGGATGCATTGTATTTGATGGTTCATGATAACAATGGAGCAGGCCTAAATGAAAGGTTCTTCTTCTTCCTCTGGTACAAATGTTTTTAACATCTATACTACTCTATAAAATAAAACCTCACATGCTAAGAGCACGCTTGTTTTCACAAGTTTGCAGACTATGCTACAAATACAGCTCCATAGTTGCTATAAAATGCCGGAGCTCTTATATACCAGGAAATCGTTTTGTTCTCTCGAACTGCATTTCTTACCTGAATAAGGTGGGAATCTCCCAAATCATCAACGGACGCTTCCTCTCTAGTCATTGGCCCCAAATGCAAGCCCTATAACAGAAGGGTCATATTATCAGCGCCGTACTAGCTGAAAGACGAAAGATGTATTGTACCATATAATACATCAGAGAATTATTACAAGACGAATTTTATGTCAGAGAATTACTAATGGACAAATTTTCAGATACAATGAAATCAAGATTTTAATCAATTCAAGCCCCAGAAGGAAAGAGAGAATAAGGAAGGGAATGCTGTAGAAAATTGTAAGAATTTTTTTTGAAACGCTCAATTCTCTTCAACAAAAGCATCATATGTATCTTTAAAGCAATGAAAGGTTTAGTTTATATCCCCTGCCATTTCATGTATCTTTTATCTCCATGCCAAAACAAACAGCCTCACCTCCCTCTCCCCCAAACACCAAAAAAGAAAATCTATAAAGAACTTAAAATCATATAACCTTTTCCATCAATTGATAAAGCAGCTATTGATGGATCCTTCATCAATTTCCCTCTTCTATAGCAGAAGGACAGAGGATTAAAAGGGCAGATTCCTCTAAACTGAAGCACTTTTCTTTTCTTTTTTTTTAAAGAGAGGAGGGGGGGGGGGCGGAGGTGGCTAAGTTTCCAAGCTTAAAATCATATACTGCAGCACTTATTCTTTTTTTGGGCTAAGTTTCCACTTTCCATGCTTAGACCCGACCATTCTTAGATATTCTAAACTATTTCAACCAAACAACTTGAAGCAGAGAAATGTAAAAGATTAAATCTTGAGTATTTGTTAACCATCCCATGTTCCATGTCCATTTTGATTTCCGCTCTAAAAAACCAAACCTTTGATAGGTCAAAGTCCCCCACCCCAATCATGCTCCTTTCAACAACAAGAGGGGGAGCGTGAAAGATAAGATAGCACAAGATGTGGAATAACACTTATTAATGATATCCAGCTTGGACTAAGCATTCCCATATTTTGGAAAAATTTATCCATTGGAAAAAACAAAAAATTCCCCAAATTTCTGAAGCCTTGCACTTGCTGTGTTACTACAAATTCTTATTTTATTTAAAGGAGAAGCCACAGATTCACAAACCACCTAAAACTAGTCCATGGTACTCAATTCTTATTGCAGTATCATTCACAAGTTATAGAGACAAACCTTTCAAAAATGTTATCTCTGGTAAATACATAAAGAGATTGATATAAATTTCTTTTGAAGGGAAATTAATATGCCATAAGATCCAATAATAATATATGATTTCTAGTGACTCCCACTTGTTTTCCAACATTGCCAACTAGAAAAGTATATTGAATTGAGAAACTTTCCACTTTTTTCCTTTGGAAATAATATCTTATGCAAATATACAACTAATAAAACAAAGTTTTACAGTTTGAACTAATCCGGGGAGGGGGGGGGGGGGGAGCAACGACTGCAATTCTAGAGTAAAATGATCAAGACATTAAAAGTTCCAAAAGTTATTCAAATCTCTTAAATAAACCCCCGCACAGTAGCCATCCAATGGAATTTAAATTCTCTGCTAGTGTTTTTGGACACCAACATAAGTACCCTCCTTCAGCCCATGAAAAAGCAATGCCTGCAATTGCTTTCAACTGTCTTAAGTATGCTAATTCTATTAGAGATGAAGTTCTAAAGCTGTTTTTCAAAACTTGACCAGAAACTTCCCAACAGGTAGAAAGTGACCAGTAGAAAATTTACAGATCAAGATGAATATTCCATGAAGGAAATTGTATAGTTCAGGGGAGCAGGGTTTGACACTACAAGATATCAGCAATGAAAAAGGTCATATTCTGTTCAATCTATTCAGCAAGTTTCTGCTGAGAACAAGACAATAACTGGTGGATTCCCAAAACCAATTCACTTGAGTGAGGTAGAAGTCCATGGTTTAGGGTAATATCAGTTGTTGGATACAATGAATAACATCCAATCCTAGCATGTGAAAAAAATAAATAAATAAAAATCTCAAGAACTATTCAATATATTATATGATACTTTGGGTCAAAATGTGAAATGTGTGGTAGATGCAAGAGTCCTCAGCATAATAATCATAATCATACTAATCCAACTAGAGTACCAAAATCAGGATGTTAGTCATTTTCCCTGCAAGAGAAATTATTAGTAAATGACCAAACAGAAAAAGCTTTCCCCAGATGGCAACTCCATTATATATAAAAACCTTAATTTTTTTTGGGAAACTAATTTTTTAGTACAAAATCAATCAAGTTACATTGGAAGAAAAGAGAAAATTGCTCAGAGATTTCCCTAATTTAAGGGTCCAGGCCCAGCAACAGGTAGTTCTTAGGCATACACAAGTAGAAGATGGGCCATTTTCATGTCTTGATACTATAGCTTTCATAGTATGAATTAAGCAATGCTATGACCAACAACAATAATAACAATTAAACTGCTGTTTCTCTTTTAAAAATTTCAAAGGTAACCTTATCTACATATTCAAGTGAGCAACTAATATAAATTGAATGCAAATGCTTTCTCGTACAAAACCATTCAATTCCTTCAAATTGCGAGGGCAGCCTCTTGAGAAACCAGAATCACTTGAGTTTATTTTATGCTTTTTAAATAAAAGGAGTAATCTTTATGTTGAAAAATAGCTCAATCCATTATTTCGTTCTGCAATGAATATATGCAGTATGCAACAACCAACCTAAGATGAACATAAGAAAAATCAAAGTGAAGCTAATTTGAACATGAGAAACATCAAAGTTAGTAACTGAAAGAACCGAACACAACTTAAGTGATTCCATGTCAGTTGTCAACTAAAAGATAAAAGAGAAGGAGTACTACCCAAGATTGCCCATGCCATTAATGGGTTCCAAAAGTTGCAATTGGTGCTGTTGTTGAGGATCTTCCTGCGGTTCAATTTGTTGCAACGGCTGCGCATTGCCAACCTCAAGCGATGGAGCTCCACCAGCATTCTGTGTTCCCTTAACCCCTGAAATCTGCCACATGTACCAAGCTCCTACGGACCTGTATGGCTTCCATTTCTCACACAACTGCTCCATTTGTGAAGGCCTTGGCATCTCCTCTAATCCATATAACAATTGCACCCCCTTTCTCACCCCCAAGTCACTAACTGGCAAAACATCAGGTCTGTGCAGCGAAAATATCATGAACATGTGAACAGACCACGATCCAATTCCCTTGACCATAGAAAGCATAGTAAATAATGACCTATCATCCATTTTTACCACAGTGTCATCAGATAATATCCCAGATTTATACTTGTTTGCCAGGTCATAAAGATAGCTAGCTTTTCGACCAGAAACTCCAACTTGCTTCAGCTGCTGAGTGGACAAGGCGAGAACATTGTCAGGACGAACATTATCCTCCCCACCACAGAGAGATACGAAACGATTGTAAATTGAAGAGCCAGCTTTATAGGCGAGTTGCTGGTAGAGAATGCTCCTAGTCAGGGCAAGGAATGGGGAACGGTGGGTATCAAATGTTGGCATTTTGCAAGTATCGATAAAGGCCGCAAGCAAAGGGTCTGCAGAACGGAGGTGACCGAGGGCAGTCTCAATTTCGCCGGCAGCCGTTAGTGGTCTGATGATTTGGGGCAGAACCCTGGAGGACTGAGAAGCACTCCGCCTCCGGTTTTTGGTTGTGGATGACGCATTAGTATTTGTACTGGTGCCACCGGTGGTAGATGTGGCTGCAATTGTGAGGGTTGCCGTGGTCCCTGAAGTGGTGGCGCTGATAGTAGCGGTTAAAGCGGAGTTTTGAATAGGAGAGGAGGAAGAAGTGGCAGCGGAGGCAGAATCCGCAACTTGAATAATCTTCTTTTCTGAACTCTCCGCCGAGGAGGTGGCGTTCGTCGCATCGGCGATGGCGGAATTGGAATTAGTCGAAAGCTTTCTGATCTTTTGCGGACGAATTGGGATTTTAGATGGATTCGATGATTTTTGAGGAAGATTAGAATCTTCAAGAGTATCAGTTACAGCATTAGGCAGTGGCAGGGGAGGAGATATGGAGTCCGAATTAGGTTGAACCAACTTAGGCGGAGATGAAGAAGAGGATGACGGGGGAGGGGCTTGAGATTGGGTCTGCGGTTGTACTTGGGTTTGTTCACCCATGTGACCTCTGAATCGAAAGAACTAGGAGATAAATTTTCGTATCCAGGTGATAGGAAGTGGAAACGGACTGAAGATTTGGGCGGCGGCGATGGAGGACCACGGCGGGGGAGGGTAATGGGGAGGATGGGGGGTGGGAATAGTGTAGTGCTGTTGTTTTCGTGGGCTTTTCTGTGGTGACTGGCGAGAGCAGTTACCTGACTTTATGAGACAGAGTGGAAAAAAAAATGTATACATGGTGGAAAAGGTCAAAGCAGCGAGAGAAAGGTAGTGTTTGGACATTGAAATTAACAAGTGAATTTTGGTTTGGTTCTTCTACATTTTTTCCCTCCAAGCACTAATTGTCGTGTATCTCAATAACTTATGGTTTAAAAACACTACTTCCACTACTTCAAACATGTATAAATGATTCAATACGTGGTTCATTCACAGAATAAGCTGTTGGAATTGAAGTACTTCAAACATGTATAAATAACTCAATATGTGTTCATTTATAGAGTAAGTGATTGGAAGAGATGTGTAAATATAGATAATGAAATTTGATGATGAAGAAAATTGATCGAGACGTACAAATAAGATTAATGAAAATATCACAATATGACACATTCACAAAATCAAATCAAACGACTTATCATTTATCAAATTATTTTTCCTTATTTATCTTTCTTTTTTTCCTTAGGCTTAAAGCTTGTTTAGATAACTTTTTCCTTTTCGATTTGTAGTTTTAATATTTTACTTGTTTTTTGCTTAGAAGCGATTTGTAACTGTTTGAACCGTTCAAAGTAATAAAATTTATTAGTTAAAAAATTCTATTGTCTAACTATTTACTAATTTCGCATTATGCTAATAGATATTGAAAACTTTCTATAGTTGCTTCAATAATTTATTTATCAAAAAAGATTTCATGAATTCAATATTCTAGTTGAGACTTAAAACTATTTGTGATCATCCAAATTTGATGTATTAGTCGATTTAGGATTCATCGGCCGATCATGTAACTCGTTACTAGGTATATCCATTGACGATATTTCAAACGAAAATATTAATAATAATATATTAATAACTTACTCCATATGATCAATGTTATTTGGAGAAAACTCATAATCTATGCCGGAATCTGGTCATTCTTTTGCCTTGAAATCTCAATAAGATTAAGTTTCAAGCTTGTTTGATATGCACGTCAGCTAAAGATTGGTATCTAGACCCAAAATAGTTAAAGAGTTATTAGTTCATTATATTAGAGGCAAATAAAAAATATTGAAAAAAAGAATGGCTGTGGAGTCCACATTTCCTCCAGGGTTCATTTTGGAAATTTTTGGGCTTTTGATTTTGTAGAAAGCCTGGATTGAAAGGATAATATCTATATATCTATTATATAGTTATTCCACCATTCCATTATTTTGACAAATGTTTTCATTAGTTTTTTTTAAAAAAAAATTAATATTACAATTCACAAATATTATTATAAAATAAAGTTAAATATGAACATTAATTATCATTAATGGGTCAACTACTCTACTTGACTATATTTCTATAAGAAACACTACAAAGTAATTAATTAACTACTTCTACTAATTCAATTAAAAAACTACTTCTATTAATTTATATTTATATATTCCATAGAAAAATATACATATTTTTAAAATAGGAAATTTTAATTATATAATCCTTTTAAAAAATAGGAATTACTCGAAATTTAATTCATTAAATGTAAATAGCTTATATTCCTATTAAATTCAATTTTCTTTTTAAGAAATATTACAAATTTTTTTTAAGGAAATATTACAAAGTTAGATGACGGAATCATAATTTTGATATGAAGTTGGCGAGTTCAACCGTGACAAACTTGAATTTTATGTATCCAAAGTACTCCATTTGAAATTATATTAGTAATTATCCAAAATTTAATTCATTAATATAGATAATTGAATTCTACTTAAATTTATATTTTTTTATAAATATTAAGACGAAAATTTTTGTTTAATAAATTATATATATATATATATATTAAAAAATCATAATAAAAATTATATAAAATATAATCCATTGATGTAGAGAGTTGAATTCTACCTAAATTAACATCATTAAAATTAAAATATTATTTTATTATTAACTTTAGTATAAAATTTTATGAGTTAATAAAATATAAATATTTTAAGTTAAAAAAAGAAAAAGTTCATTTTTAATATGAATGAATTTTAGGTCAAAATTATGTTTCCATATTCAATAAAAATTAATTAATTTTCATGCATTACACGCATGCAAGAATATATTGAAAATTAAATAAATTATTTTTAATTATAATATATATGAATTCTATACAACAATTCACATTATATTTGAATTATATTTTATTTAAATTTAAAAACATTTAAGATATTATAATTTCTTTAAATTAACTATTATATTTATAAATAAATAAAAAATGCTCATATGAACGAATTTTATTTTAAAACTAACAAACTTATTTCAATTTTTGTTAAGCAAACTAATTTTAATGCATTGCGTGAGTGCAAAGGACATAACTAAATTGAAATAATATAATTTATTTTTTATTTTCTTAATTATTATTATATACATTATATATAATAATAATAATATATTATTATTATGATATAATTTTAAGTATATATAAATTATAATTATAAAATTTTAAATATTCCAAACATTTTAGAAATATAAAATCCGTGGATATCGCACGGCAAACTAACTAGTAACAACATTAATTATAACAAACTCACCTTAAACAAAACGATAAAGTGCGCCAATGACATGTGTCGTCACGAAGTCAGTCTCTCCCGCTCTTTCGCATTTTACAAATCATCGTCGTCTTCTTCGCTGGGCTTCTTCAACATCTCTCATTTTGTAAACCAAGAATCAAGGAAGAAGACGACGTTTGCAATGAGCTCCAGTTCCAGAGATGACTCGGCTTCCGATGATGGGCTTAGGAAGCCATTCCTGCACACAGGTAGTTGGTACCGTATGGCTTCCAGGCAGTCCAGCATGATCGGATCCTCGGCCAATATCATCCGTGAATCTGTTTCCATTTTCCTCTGCGTCTCCGTTATTGCATTGGGTCCTATCCAGTTTGGCTTCACTGTAAATTTATTTCAGTTTATTTTTCATTCACTTACCTTTTTTTTTTTCATGATTTCTAAATGCAGCGATCCAATTACTAAATGCAGCATTTTATTTTATTTTTTTCTAACCATTATTCCTATACCCTTAACATAAACTTTCTTAACCCCTCGAAATTCTCTAATTCGATAAGTGAAATACATCATATTTTAATCAAAGATCAGCATCAAACAAGTTAGCCAACATAAATTAAAATTAATTCATTCGTTAGAAATTAAATTGTTGTAATGTATTTTAGAGATTTTTGGAATGTTTTTTTTTCAAATATGAAATTTAATCCAAATGGAGTGAAATGTTGTGTTTTTGTTATGAAATGTTGCTTAAATTTTGTTGATTGGATTGGATGGGTTTCATTTTGGAATAATTAATCGTGCTATAAAAACAAAAGAAATGGTTGAATTTGGGATTGAAAAGTTTTAGTCATCGCCGGGCTTGGCGGCTCAGTTGAGTATGAGGGAGGGCTTGGACGAGCCTTGTGAGGGGGAGGGAGTGCGCAGATGCGCCTTGTGACTTGTGAGGGGTAAGCCGTAAGAGGGCTCGGATGGGCCTTGTGAGGGGAGAGGATTCGGACAGGCCTTGTGAAGGGTAAGGGGGTCGGAACTGGCCTCGAGAGGTAGGGGCATAAAAATAATCTTCTTTTTTTTTTAGGAGAAATAAAATTCATTCATTATAAAAAACAGATACAAAATGAGGGAAAGGCTCAAACCCAACATGTGAGGTAGAGTGTTTTTGTGCATATTGGCCTAGGGAATGGGCAGCTTCATTTGCTGCTTTGGGTGTATGCAGGGCTGAAACGAAACATTCATCTTGGTAGGAAATGATGTTGTGAATTAGATGGCCTAGGGGAACAAAGGTCATTGTCTTCTTTGTAATGGCTAATATCATCTCATGAGAATCACTTTCAAGAATGAAGTTGTTGAAGGCATGTGCTTTAGCAATCCTTAGGCTTGTCAGAGCAGGTTCAATTTCAGCGGGAAGTGGAGAGTTGAGGCAGCCAAGTTTGATGGAAAATGAGAAAGGCATTTTACATTTTTGTCAATATATGCTGAGTTTTAGTAAAACAGATGTTGCTTTAGAATTTTTTATTTTATTTTATATGGAAGTAGAATGGCGGAGTGAAAATTAATTGATGTTTCATGTTCTTCAGTGTGGGTACTCAAATCCTACGGAATCTGATATTATTGATGATCTTGGACTTACAATTTCTGAGGTCTGCACTCTGTTTCATACTGATGATTAATTAAAGATGTGTTTTTTGGGGGGTTCTAATTTTGAGGGATACATTTTTAGTTTTCTGTATTTGGTTCATTGGCAAATGCGGGTGCAATGGTTGGAGCAATTGCAAGTGGCCAAATTTCCGAATACATTGGACGGAAAGGGGTATGATATTGCACTTCTTGAAGTCAAGTTAGTGTTTTGTTCTGAAATGATTTTCGAGTGAATGTTAAAATGCAGTCTTTGATGATAGCTTCAATTCCTAATATAATTGGATGGCTCGCCATTTCATTTGCAAAAGTGAGTTATGGTTCATGATCTGGTTCAATTCATTCTTTGAGATTATTGTGAAAAATTTCTTTACTTATAGCTTCATACCTTTTTTTTGTTAGGAATCATCATTTCTATACATGGGAAGATTGCTAGAAGGATTTGGTGTTGGCATTATTTCTTATACGGTAATATGTTAATTGATCACACTTTTCTGAATTTACCTTCAGATCGGAGAAATTGGGGAAAGAAAATGGCTTTTCATGGCAATTGGATTCTTCATTTACTGTAGGTACCTGTATATATAGCAGAAATAGCTCCTCAGAACATGAGGGGAAGCCTTGGATCTGTAAATCAGGTTGGTTTTGTTTGTTGATTCTTAGTTCACAAATGAAAGGGCAGAAGAGGATTTTATTTGAGATATTTGATTTTTCATTTTGTAGCTTTCAGTAACAATTGGAATAATGATTGCCTATCTATTGGGAATGTTTCTACACTGGAGAGTTCTTGCAGTGATTGGTGAGTCATGGATTATGTATTCTGGCTGAGTGGGGGTGCTCTCTCTGATTGACTTGTTTGATGTCGAGTGAAAGGCAGTCGAAAAGTTTACCAACAGCACTTGGAATAACTTACCTATAGTTTCTTTACATCTATCTCCTGGATTGTCATCTTAATTTTGATTAACTCGAATGATGAAGAAATTGTCTTATCAAGTTAACAAGTTTAATTTGGCAATAAATAAGGATTCCAATTGCATAGCTGTCTTCCAAGACTTTTTTAATGAACTTTTACTTAAAATATGTGCTAGCTATAGACTGAATCATTTACATTTCTCTCTGAAAGAAGCTTAGAAATGCTCAACTCCCCTGATCTACTAGGTGTGATTTGTTTTAGTCCAGTAGTTTGAAAAACTGAGTTCATATTTTATTTAGTTCTTGTTGTGCCTCACATGGACTTCTTTTTCAGGAATTTTGCCCTGCACATTATTGATACCTGGTCTCTTCTTTGTTCCGGAATCTCCTCGTTGGTTGGTAGGACTACAACTGCAAAGATATATCAATTTTGTTTTAATTTGACCTTCTTCTCATCTTTGGTAAACTTCAAATCTAGGCTAAAATGGGGCTGAATGAGGATTTTGAAACATCTTTGCAAGTTCTGCGGGGTTTTGATACAGACATCTCCCAAGAAGTGAATGAGATCAAGGTACTCAAGCGAACTGCTCTCCCTCAATCATTTATGGGGATTGGAATCTTTTGAAAACTCAAACCTCATGCAAGAAGATTCAGTTTCCCATCCCCCTCTTAAACCAATTTTTAGTTTAGTGCTCATTTATCATGCACGTGTTTTCTAATGTAGAGGTCCGTGGGATCATCCAGAAAAAGAACCACAATACATTTTTCTGAGTTTAAGAGGAGACAATTTTGGTATCCTTTGACGGTACAGTGCATGGTCCAAAGTTCTTGGTTCAGTGTGAAGAGTTCTGTTCACAGATTTGGAATTTGAATAAGAATTAGAGTCCACTCACCTGCCACTCCTCAGCAACTAATACCTTTTCTATGGTTGATTTGTGTTCTGCAGCTTGGAATTGGACTTCTTGTGCTCCAGCAACTGAGTGGCATCAATGGTGTTCTATTCTATTCCAGCAACATCTTTAATTCTGCAGGTAAGTACAATCTTTTGGTTCTGAAATTTTGAAAAGTTGCACAATTCTCTTGTTGTCTCCTCACTTTTTTTTCCATTTTTTTTCTGTCTTCACATTTCTAGTGTCTATAACGTATATTAGTGTGAGTGTACAGTCAAACTTGAAAGGAACAAAGCATATAGGTTGAAGAATTCTAAACATGTCTTTCTTCATGAGGCCAATCAGCTGTGCTTTAACATGAGATTTGCTCAGGCCTTCTTTACTAGTTTGCTGGGTTGTGTTTCTGAATACCAGCCTGCCTTTGATTTTCAAAATATAGAATGAATATCTCTAAAGTGAGTATCTTGGAAAATAAATCTATACCATGCATCATAAATTGCTCAAATTAGATGCTGCTTAATGTACTGATTTACATTCGGAAATGTTTTGAATTAGGTTCCTTATTGTTTCTATAGTTCTTAAACATTCTAAGCTGGTTAAATATTTTGTCATTATATGATTTTATGCTGTGTTTGACTTTGCTAGGGATTTCGTCTAGCAAAGCAGCAACTTTTGCAATTGGGACCATTCAGGTAACAAGTAGCTATTATAAGTGGCATCCATGATACTGTATGGGTAACAAGAGCATCTTTCGTGTAGGCAATTGCAACTGGAATCACAGCAATATTGGTGGATAGAAAAGGTCGCAGGGTGCTTCTCATAGTGCGTTTGCCTAGAGATTTTTACTTGAGATTCTACTATTTGCCTAAGCTGAATAGAAATTAGAATAGATAATTTAATCTAAAATCTCTGTGCAGCTTTCCACAACAATGATGACTCTAAGCAATCTCGTTGTTGCAACTGCATTCTATTTGGAGGTGAGTAGTTCTCATGTGTAGTTCAAGTTACTAGTTTAGATAATTGATTTAAGCTTTTCCAGTTTTCATTTCTCATCTCAATTTCTTTTTGACTCATCTTCTCCTCGTATGTTTTTGCTATTGTTAAAGCAGGGCATTGTACCAGAAAATTATCAGTTCATCTTGGGGATAGTATCCATGATTGGTCTGGTGGTATATGTCATGATAAAATCCCCTCCCTGCTCTCTCTTTGTGACTGTCTGTGTCTCCTGTGCATCTCAGTTTCTCTTTCTCTCTGTTTTTCCAGGCTTTGGCGATTGGTTTTTCTCTAGGGCTTGGACCCTTACCATGGGTCATAATGTCTGAGGTATGCCAAAGTTAATCTGTATAGCTCATAGAAGAAGTTACTAGTGATAGAAAAAAGAAAAAGAAGGGTTCATCAGGCAAGAAATAAAAGTTTTGAGTTCTGAAATATTCTGAGAAACGTGTTTAGGATCTTACAATTTTGTGCAGAGTCATGTCTGCTGATATTTCATATGCAGTAAACAGAAAGATTTCCATGAAGATTTTGAAATTTGTATTTGATTCATAAACTTGAATTTACAATGCAGATACTTCCAGTGAATATTAAAAGCCTTGCTGGCAGTGTGGCAACATTGTTCAATTGGCTGACCGCGGGGATGATTACAATGACAGCACCGTTGCTTCTGAGTTGGAGTACTGGAGGTGCTCTCTCTCTATCTTTCTCATGTACACAAGAGTGCACCCTCAAAATAAAAAATTGATAAAATAAATAAACATGAAACGAACACACTCTTCTGGTTCTGTATCAAGAAATTCTGTCTAACTTTGAGTAATTTATACAGGAACGTTCACCATTTATGCATTAGTGTCGGCTTTCACATTAATGGTTGTGAAACTTTGGGTTCCCGAAACCAAAGGACGAACATTGGAAGAAATTCAATGCTCCTTCAGATGATAATCCTTCACTCACATACAAATATGCTGCAACCTATGCTTTCCAGAAAACTTGGTGCCAGCATAGTGTAAATACATTTCTGCTTATTCTATTGCTTTGCATTCTCCTCTTAGTATGCTTTTCTCTTGTACACAGAACAAAGATCAGGTGGAAAAAAAAAAAGAAAGTCCTTTAAAATTTATTTCACTACTTATCTTTCCATGAATATGCAAGTTCATATATAGAGTGAAAAAAAAAGGTTTAAACCAACATTGCAAGATATTACTCGAAAAATTGACAAAGTACAGATGAGTAAAATTTGGAGTTAATTAACATTGTTTTGCTTCATTTGCTTTCAGGGAAGCAAGGAACTTCTTGAGACACCTATTGAAGGTGCAAGGTCGCTCTAGGGGAACCAGGTGGCCGGCTTTCTTTATGCCTTCATACGTTGCCTTAGCTCCTAGTTGCCTGTTCATTTTTATCATAAGAAACCGGTCAGGTTTTTGTAGCATTCCGAGTGATTGTATATGCTTGAATAATGTTTTGAGATTTCTTAAACTTATGTTATCTTATGTAACTTGATTAATTCAGCGGTAAAATGAAAAATATCCTATATTTACAGTTGATTCTACACACAGAAATTTGGAGAAACTTACTCTTTCATTGTCTGAGCATGCTCAAAGTTGAAAATCTGATCATTTTCACCCCATAAAAGGTGTATTCTCTGCCAAAAAAGAATAGGACTTATACACACACAGAGAGACTGCAGACAAATGTGTATATATATCAAGGAAAAAGAGAGTAAGGTGTTCTTGCAGAGGACAGAAAATGAAGGATTCACCTGAGGAAAATTTGGGATTGTTGTATCTTTGTTGCTAACTACTAAACCTTCAAGTAGTTCACCTCTTTCTTTTCTGTTGTTGAACATCACCTACCACAAGGGACAACGTTGAATCAATACCAAGAGATCGACCTTTTCACAGAAAACCTGAGATAGACTTGCCTAAGAAAAAGCCATGCATGCAACGTTGATAAACTTTGCCCTATCTAATTTGCTCTTGGGTGAAATTTAGTTGAACGAACTTGGTGTTTATATGACAAAATGAAAGAACAGAATCTTTCAATTGGATGGTGATGGAGACTGGAGCAGAAATGTCAGCCACCTGCAATAGTTTAATTATTGCATGGGGGGGTATGGTCACTCTAGCCATAACTTTGAAATCATTTATGGGATATAGAATTTGTGTGTACATATTTTAAAGAAAAATTGCCCCAAATTGTCTTAATTATTCAATATTGTACCTATTCTTATTTATTGTCTTTTTTTGTTCCTAATCTATGAGCAATTACCGAATGTTATATTTACATCTAAAATCTGACGGAATTATTTTTTTTTAAAGGGAAAACCTGAAAAAAGACAATATTGGGCAATATTTGAAATATTATAGACTAAAAAAGTCAATAAAAAATAGGACGAAAAAAAATAAAAGTTCAATGAATAAAGACTAAAATGGAAAATTATCCTAAAATTTATTCTTTTGTAATTTTTTTTTATTTAATACAAATGTAAATTACCCATTGTCCCTATTTACTAATATGGTTAGTAGTGATATTTATTATGTGGAAGGAAAAATGAATCTATTAAATTGAGAATATTATTTTTGATACTTTATAAAAAAATTATTAGTTTAAAGAACTTTAAATGAACACGAAAATTAATTATTAATTATTATTTTTTTGTTAATTAGTCAATAATACACGAAAAAACTCTCTCAATTATTATAATAAAATAAACAATCTATCATAAAATAAAGTCAACTATAACTTACATTGGAACAGAAAAAATTTCTTGTTTGTTTTCATGAATGTTATACTCAAATTCAATAAACTTAAATCTCTCGAGAAATAGCTTAGTACTAATTGTTGATTTCTCTATTTACAATATTTGCATTATTGTTTCATTTATTTTAATTATCGTCAAATTATATATGAACTTTTGTAAAAATAAATTAACAAGTCAACATCACAAAATAATAAAATGAACAAGGAAATAAATTTTAGATATTGTCTCATTTTAGTCCTAATTCTTTGAACTTTTATATGTTTTCGTCAAAATTCACAAAATATGTAAGCTAGATTAATTATAAAGTCATTATTTTCCCTTCTAAAAAAATAAATCATTCGTTAAATGTGTTTCAATTTGCAGGCTAAATTTGCATTCCTCAACACCAAAAATCAACTAAATGCTAGACATAACAATTTACAAATTTTGAAGTGTACAAATCATGGTAAAATTAAGGTTTCTTTTAATAGAAAGTATTAAACATTTGGTAGTAAAGCTTCCTAAATGGTAAGTACATCATGCATGAAAGATAGGAATGGCATGGTAAATTAAATTACATCTCATCAACCTTATTGTTCCAAAATCAATCATATTAATAACAATATACTTTTTCTAATTCTTATATTAAGGCGACTGATAAAATTAGATTTGGAAGGAAGGTATTAGGTACTAACAAAAACATCTAGCACTAAAATTTTCTAAATAGCCAGTATGACACACATGAAAGACAGGATCGGCACGATGAAATGAAAAGGAAAACCCATTAAGAACCACAAGAAGAAAAAAAAAAAGTAGGATTTGGGTGTGTGTTGGGGGGGGGGGGGGAGATTGATGATTCAAACTAACCTCAAGAAAATCTTTGTGAAGTCGATCAGGGAACCAAAGCTTCTTGTAAGCAGCCACTTTCAAAAGTGCCTTAAGACCCTTTACAGAAGTTGGCAACAACAGCTCTGAAGATGAACTGAATCCTAAACTATTCACTGTGGTCGTACTAATGGTATCAGTCATGGCCAGTATCGAACCTGAGATCACGAGAGCCTCAACAAATTCTGGATATAACTCCGCCAACTTAAATGCCACCATACCACCATAGCTAAATCCAACCACCGTACATTTCTCAATTCCCAACTTCTTAAGCCCCTTAGCTAAACACTCAGCTTGAAACCCCGGTGACCGGTCCAAACTATTTGTGACCGAACCACCAAAGAAGAGAAGGTCCGGTACATAAACTGAGTAATTCTTTGTCAAAGAACCAACTTGAAATTGCCAAGTGACAATTCCTTCACCAGCAAAGCCGTGGATTAGTACTACAACTGGTTTGGTAGGTTTAGGCTTGGTGGTAGTGAGTATCTGATCTTGACTTCCTTCAATATTATTGCTAGTAGTTTTCTTGGACTTTTTCTGTTTTATGATAGTTTCTATGGGTACCCAATAGTTCATTACTGTCCCTTCTTGGATTTCCACCATGTGAGGTACAACACCAGCCATTTTCATTAGGCCATGAAGTAATGGTTTCTGGGCTGCAACAAGATTGACCATTTTTTTTTTTTTGGGTTCTTGATGGGGAAGATCAAGAGAGTAAGAGATGAAATCCTACAGAAAGAAAAGTGTAGATAGATTCCTATAATCCCATGCTTTGGAAACTGAATTGTGGAGCCGATTTTAAGGATTCGAGGGAAGACAGGGTTGGTGACGGGTTGTTATTCCTTGTTGCCATTGATATATCTTATGTTGAAAATTATATTATGAGTGGACGTAGTAGTCAATTTCCTGAGGAAATTTTAAATTTATTCTAATTAAGAAAGTGATATTTTCGTTCATTGAGTCTTTTTCTAGATAAAAATTTACATGCAGATTAGATTACGTTATCGAGGTATATAGCCACAATGGTTTAAACCGACCCAACCTTTTCTTATTATATATACACATATCCAACCTGATCAAATATCTTTGAAGTAGGATTAAATTTAAATGGGAACCTCCATAGAGTTTATCCATCCTATTTGCACTTGTGAGGTTTGATGAATTTCTTTTTAAAAAATTTATTAAATAATCAAATGCTAATTTAAATTACAAATTCAATATTGAACCCTTAGATGGTTACTTCAATGGCCTCTCCAAAAACCAGATTTAGAATTATATATAATGTACTTGAAATACCAATTGGAAAGTGTCTTCTATATGGAAATTAATTTGATATATAATAGTCTCTCTGGAATTGAATGTTCACTTTTTATTAAAAATTAAAAAATATCATTAACTTTAATTAACTTATATAATTATCATTAACATTAATATAATAATTTGTGGGACATAAGAGTTAATGAGATATAAATCCCTTAAATTAAGTCAATATTTAAAATAAAAATATGAATATTTAATTTCGGAAATTTTTTGTTTACTTGATGCTGCAAATGCAATGATGCAAAAGATTGCACATATGATTATAACTCGTAAAGTTTGAAGTCCAAAAAGATGTAACCCATTCTTTCTCAAAACAAGACACCAGATCGTCCCACATATGGGAAGGTCTCTTCATTCAGCAATTTCTTGCACGAAATAAAGCAATTATTTGTTGAGTACTCTCTCAACCAACGTCCACTAAAATATATTAGTTTTACTTTTTCATCTGTCTAAAACTATACTCCAATTTCTTTATTGATGGTGCAATTTAATTTTTAACCATCTAAATATCTTTAATTAACACATCTTATTATTAAAAATTCATTTTCAAACTAATGACTTAATAAACATTAAGTTAAATATTTTAATTTTCAAACATAAGTATACAATTTTTCAAAGACTTTAGATTAAATTTGTATGCTTTTTCAGACAATGAAATTTGAACTTGACTAAATTTTAAATACAATGGGAAAGGATAAAATAGAAAGAATAAAGAAATTATTTTACAATTTCAACTACATTCAATCTGTTTTCTTCATCTTTATGAGAAAATTTACTTATCTATTACTGAGAAGGAGGAAGGGAGTCCATACTAAATCCTTTTTTTTTTTGCGCAATATGACTCAGATCATAGACAAATTCAATGTTAATTATTTAATAATCATCTTTATTGTCAAAATGGATAACTTAAGTTCACAATAAATTTCTATGTTTATTTTATTAATCATATTATATTATTAGATATTGTCGATGTTAGATGAGATGTCATACTAATCCAAGTCCTCTGCACAAGTTTATATTTTATAAGAATTTATTTTTATTTGATATTCTCTACTTGCGAAATTAAATATTTATTTTCAATTATTTCACATTTTTTATTTTTTATTTGTGTCAAAAATTAATGTTCTTTTTCATAAAATAAATATAACTTTTATATTTAACATTTAACTAACCTCCTTCTTAATTTAAGAGATTTATATGTCACTAACATACATATATATATATATATATATATATACAATGTTATTACTTAGTTATAAATATTATAGTAATTTTATTAAAATTAAATATTATTTTAAAATTTTATATTAAGTAAAAAGTAAAGTTCAATTTCAAATAAATGTAATATTTTATAAGAAATTTAAACCTAAAGGAAAGCTCAATTATTTAGCACTACAGCCACCTCACATGGCAACTGTCGGCTGTGTACATCGATCCTAAACTAACAATAATTTTAGCTAATAAATTGTTACTACTTTATCAACTAATACAAGGTTGTTGAATATTGATCAACTACACTGCCTACTTTCCATGGCATCCTTAGTATCCGAGGAATTAATGTTTAAGTCCAATTTGGTTCTCCTGATGACGTCCTCCCATTACCAATTTCATTAATTTTATAGTTGATGAACGGATGCCCACCAGATTTCGCTAAGGTTAGCCAACCTACTATTTTTTAATCATGTTAAGTTCAGAAACGTCATTCTTTTGTCAAACAAAAATGTCTTGGATTTTTACGTATTGAAATATAGTCCAAGAATACTACTCGAAGTGAAATGTTGGGTTTTAATTATACTTATTATTTTAAAATTATGCTATCAAATGTTTAACTTGAAAAAAAGACTGACATAATATAAAGTTTTGTAAGAAATAATTTATAATTTGAATTATCAATATAATTATATGAGTCGAGTTTGAATTTAAGAGCTTAAAGTTTAAACATTTTAACGTATTCAAATTTGAACGGAAGGATAACTTTTGATTTCAACCTCGAGTTTGAAATATTAATTTAATATTTTATTTCAATTCTTTTTTAAAAAAAAATTTATATATATATATATATATGCGTGTGACTTTCATCTGTCACTCTGTAATATATTTCTGTTTTAGTCTTTTAGACTCAAAAACTCTTTTAACTAAATTTAAATCAAACTTACCTCAGTGAGACCCAGTCGAGTTAATGATTGGATATTTTGTTAAAAATCCATATGCCACTGTTTAGGGCCAGGATTAAAGGCCCAAAATCTCCTTTTCGTCTTCACGAGATGAAATTTGCCCTTTTCGCTTTTCAGTCAATGAACCTACCTACTAAAGATCTTGGGCTGGATTCTTAGGCGCTTAAGTTTTAGTACCATTTAAAGTTGGGCTTGGACATCTATATAAATAATCATTCAATTTTTTTATAAGACGATTTAAAACAATTTCATATTTACTAAAAAAATTATAATATTTCTTATTATACTCTTATTTATTTTAGTATTTTTTTGAAAAAAATTAATATTTATTCTCTATTTATTTATCTTAATAAAATAAGACTTAATTTGAAATAATATACATAATAACTTTTAAAAATAACAAAACATTTTAAAATTAAAGACAAAATAATTTATTTCAGTGCATGTTATAAAAAGTGAGGGAAGGAGGGAGTATTTGGCTTCAAGTTTGAATTGCAAAATTGGATTTGAAATAATTAAAATGAATTTCGGGTAAGCATATGTCATAAAGTTCACCCGATCTGAATTTCATTGTCCAACAATATTATTATTTTATTCCTTTTTCGGCGAGGTTTTTTCCTTTATGTATATAGATTAGAGATATGAATTAAATTATGAAACACTCAAGAACATTAATTTATAAAATCCACAGATAAATTCGAAATAATTACTAGTACTAGAAATCTTTGCACGATAAGACACGATCGAAAACCTAAATTTGTAATAATTCTTGGCACATAATAATATTGAACTTCAATTTCTTTCATTACTACTCAAGACAAGACCGAAAGCACTTAGAATTGGTGGTGATCCAAGGGAATCAAGTTTCCATACTTCTTTCTTCATGTAGCAGTGCATCATATGTTTTGTGGGTCTCCAAAACAGTATCATTAGACTGATAATTAAATAGTCTATAATGGATCAGATTCAGAAGTACATTCAAAAGAAGGTAGAATTGAGAAAAAGAAAAGAAAAGGAGATGATAGGTACAGCAGCATTACAGAAAAGGAAGACAAATCTAAGTTTCCTTTGGACACAAGACTAGACCTCCTCACAGGAGACAAATCGAGGTTACAGTTTATGCTTTACATGTAGTGTCTGTTTGACCACATTTTTTTTTTTTTCATCTTTCCCTATAGGTCTCCTTATTATGTCCCTTCTCCAAAACTTATCCCTTTTGCTCTTCACTTCACTTCACTTCTTTCTCTCTCTCTCTCTCTCTCTCTCTCTCTCTCTCTAAATATCCCTGTCTTCATCACTTTCTTTTCCTTTACTCCATCTAATCTACCCCCAAGAAAAACCTCAACAATGGGAATCAAGATTCTGCCCTGCTACAGTACTCTACCTACTTCATCATCTTTAACGTTACCTGGAAAAAAGTAGATCCTGCAGCCAGGGAATAACAAAATTAGACCAATCCCAAAGGATCCAAACTCACACTCTCTCTTTCTCTCTCTCTAAAGCTAGAAAGAGCAAAGAAGACTGAGATTCATTCTTCCAGTTGTATATTGTTGCTTTTGAGGCTTTTTTTTCATTTTTTTTAATTCTATTTTTTGGGTTTTGGTGGTTGTTGAGTTGTATCCAAAGTTCTTGTTTTTTTAACTTCTCAATGCTTTGTTGGGTAACACATCTGCATGCAAATGCATGCATGCAAGTGTAAATATGACTCCCTTGAACTCCACGTGGCACGTGGATTAATGCTAATCATTGATTCTTTTTGGGTTAGACTAATACTAATACAGTAATACCGACTAAAGAAGCAATAGGTTATAGGTAGAATATCACTAGCAACCCTTATATACCCATAGAGGCATATTGAACAGTGAAAAATCTTTCTCGTAATTGAATTTCCAGAAGATTTATAAAATGATGATAAAAACCTTTAGTTTTTTTAATTATTATTTTACTATTTGAGCATGTAATATAGATAAACTCATATCATATGATAACTTGTAAATCATACAAATTTATACAACAAATTCATATCGAGAAATTTGAATTCAAAGAATAAAGTAAAGCATGAGTCTCTATTTAGATATTTATTTTGAGAGAGAAAAAGAGCAATTAGGTATTACTCTTTACTACTAAAAATATATAAGTACTTAAAACCATTGTTATGAATTTAAGAGTTCTTAAGAATTATTTATTATAAATTAAGTATTTGTAGATCTTAAATTAGTCATAAAAAATGCAATAATGATTTTTAGCGTTAAACTAACTTAACACTGCAAAATCATAATAATAACATATTGCATGATACTACTAACTCCATTCAAAATATAAAATATTTTGAGCATTTTATACATATTAAGTAGAAATTATAATTTATTAAAATGTCTTCATTTATTATGTTATATATTTTTTTAAAAAAATTAAAGTAAATTATTTATATTCTTTCTTCATTTAAAAACAGAGATAATATCAAAAGTTTTAAATTATCTTACAATTTAAAATAAAAAATGATAATAAAAATATCTTATATTTTAAATAAGAATCAATACGTAATTATTTTCACTACTGTGACAAGCTTAACTCTACAAAATCCATCCAGATCAGTACATAAAAATAAAAAATAAAAAAAATTGGCCGCAGAATATACAAAGCAGTATATGGAAAATTGGTCCAAGAAAGGGGGGACCCACTAAATCCAACGAGCCCAATAATACACCATGATTGACACCAAGGTATAGTACTATCGTGGTAGTATTAGTAGACGTGGTAGTATTCCGATGCGTATGTTTTTTTTTTTCCCTTCTCTCAAAGGCTGTGAGAATTAAATTGCGTTCGTGGGGTTTGTTTTGAATGATTAAGCAAATCCCAGAGTTTCATTAAAAAGGGTATAAACAGAGATCGCATTAATTGCCAGAATTTTCATAGACGTTTGCGCACTACCCAAAATCCCTCCCCTACTCTCACACTCCGAGCTTCATTGCACTTCACCTCAATTACCACGCCCTCCCAATTTTGTACTACTTCCATTTAAATAATAGAGTTAAAACAAATGACTTATATAACATTTCAATCACATATGAACTAATTCATTTTTTAAAAAAATACAGCACATTTTATTTATAATATAATTCAAATTTATAATATTTTATATAATACTTTATCCGTTTAAAAATATAAATCGTTATATAATTTTTTATTATTCTCAAATATAAATTATTTTTATATATTTTTTACTATTAAATTAAAATATTATCTTTATTTATTTTTATCTTTTATTTCATTTTTTATTTTTAAAATAAAGTTTTTATATTTCTTTCTTTATAAATTTTTTTTAAAAAAAATTCAAATACATAATAATTAAATAATTTCTTTTAAAAAGTAATAATTTATATTAAAATGAGTTCAACCATTTATATAAGTTGACCACCTGCTTGTTTAGAACCGCAAGATTAATATTACGATGAAATTCACTCAGGATTAACGTGGCCTTGTGATGTGTCGAAATGAGGGGAAAAAAAAAGAAGAAAAAGAAAAAACTCGAGGCTGGAAGGAGGTAGTCGTCTTGTCTTGGGGTAACCGTAGTTTGTTTGTTTGTAGTTTACAAAGCGAGAGAGAGCATCTTTTGGAAAGCGGTGGTCTTCCCGTTTGTCGAACTATATGGTCTCCAATCTCTAGACGATCTGATTCTCCAGCCCCTCCCTCTCCTCCCCTCTACTTTCTTTCTCTCTCTTAGTTTTTTCTTTTTTTCTGCTGTTTGAATCTTTTGATCGAATCCATCGATACTCCAGAGATGTTTGTACCGCCTTGGGCCATCATGAGTTTGTAGGGTCCTTTTAGTTTTCCTGTTTTCTATTGTGTTCCTCTTTTTATTTTCTATTTTTATATTTTGGTAGTAGTGGAATTTTCTTCTCCCAAGTGTACTCAATATATATATATATATACACATATAGATACAGGTATGATAATTAGGAAAGGCGGATCGAGGTCGATGTCCATTTCAATCTCAGTTTTTTAAATTGATTTTTTTTTTGTTTTGCGTATGTTTTTTTAATTTTTAAATACATAATATTTTATTAAAAGTACGAAGCAAATTTATATTTATTTATATATTTAAATGAGACCCTCATATGAATAAATTGCCCTTACTCGGCTAAGTATAAATAAGTTAAATTTTTACTTTCATTGAAATAATTATCATAAGACTCTTTTTCATTAATCCTTGATAAATGGTCGTTTCATATAATTGTGCAACTAACGAACTGTTCAAAATATAGTAAAAAAAAAGAAGAAAATGGATAATTGGGATGAAATTGGTTGTCAGCATATATTCTTTCTTTTTTCCTATGATCAATTTTGTTATGAAGATAGGTAGAGATGAGGGAAGGAAGTGTACGAAAAATTGGGTCAAAGTTAACCTCTAAAACCAGAAGAACATAGGTTGCTTTGATGATTGCAGAGTATCCCCATTTGAATGATGTACCTTTATCCCCGGCCCCTTTCACTTTTTTCTCTCACCATCATCATCAAAATCTAAGGATCTTCCTCTATTACTACTGGTACAAGAAACCAAGAAAGATGACACATAAACAAGTGTGTGTTTTGTGGATGTGTGTGTGAGTGAGACTGACTACTAAGACTAATACTACTACTACTACTACTACTACACTTGGGACTTGGTAGACCCAAAAGAAGGTAAAGATTTAAACGCATGAGGCAGTAGTGATTATGATGACTTAGAAAAAAGAAGATAAGACTCCCATATGGACATATTTTTGGCATTGCCCACTTCACGTGAATTCACGGTACGACTACTGATTGGTAGCCGGAGTTATAAGCTGTCGTACTCTCCAAACTCATCATTCTTATTGGTGTGGTCGTCATTTCATGGGGTGAGCGAGGGGTTGCCTACTTTCTTTCTTGCATTCCCAATTTGCCCGATTTGACGCCCTATAACAACCTACGTTAAATTGAAATTAAGATGGAATACTGTACTTAATTCTATTTGTCTTCTAGTACTTCAATTACACTTTATTTAAGGAAAAAAGAGTTCTAATCGTAAAGACATACTCACTTCCTTAACTCATTTTTTATGAGATAGCAATCAAGCAAATTCTTTTATTTTTATCATTATTTTATTGAAAGAGAAAAAGAGAAAATAAATATTATTTTTTAAAAAAAAATTAAAATAAATAAGTATAATGAAAAATAAAATAATTTATTAATCTCTATATATTTCAAACCATACATATGACATATATAACTTAGCCGATTGATCTAAGTCACATAATTACACTTTAAGAAAAATCATTTAAAACTTTTATATGTACATTAAAACTTAACAAAATAATCCTCATGATCAAGCTACTTAAAAAGTTGAATAATAACACAAGCATAAAACTAATACGAAAAAGAGGGAAAAAATAAATATAATTATTAATAAATGATTTCATCAATAAAAATATATAAATCACTCAATAACTCTCTTATTATTTCAAAATATAAATCATTTTATGAAATTTTATAGATATTTTGTACTTTTGATATTATCATTATTTATTTTTATATCTCATTTAACATATTTCTTATTTCTAAAACATAATAATTAATGCCATATTATGAATATTTTTTTTATATGTATAAAAATGGGTTCAATAACTTATATTTATGAACGAAGGAAATAATAAATATTATTTTTGTGTGAAATTGAATATATATTCATATTAAATAATGTAAGAATTTAAAATACTTTTTCGTCTAAGGCAAATTACTATAATAACAATATTATTAATATAATTAATAGTGAAAATATATGAATAGGTAAAATATGAATTCTTAAATTAATAATGATTTTTTAAAAAAATACTTCTTATTTTAAAAATCTACATAATTAATTTTGAATTTTTCAAAATAAGAATATAAAAATTTAATTTTGGACATATTTAAGTATAACTAATTTGATAAACTATTGATATATTTTAAAAGTTTTTTCTTTGGCGACAGCCAAGCATAATACCCTGTATCTCCAATTTCAATGATCTACCATTATTTTTTAAATCGTTCTTGAAAGCCTTAAAACTTTTAATATCTTAATTTTGATTAAATGACAAACATTGATAAGGACTAATGGCTTTATTGTATTAGTGATGATCTTTTAGGATTCATATGTCTAATCCTTGCAAGATCAAAGTTTCAAATCTTCATAAAAGAGATTTTGATGTCAAGCCTTGAAGATAAGCGTTTCTGGATTAGATAGGATCTAGAGGTGTAGCTTTAATTCTTTATTTATCTTTGGTTATCTCTAAGTCTATCCCTTTGAGTAATGAGTTTCATAGGTTGCTCAATAAAAGTGAAATGATTTTCAAAATGCATTTCATTTGGATAAAACATGAGTTGGGTATTTGAAATGATTTTCAAAATACATGCACATACTTCAAAATTCATAAAATATAGTTTGCAAACTCTTAGAGTTGTTTGGGAACTTGTTCTGCATAGTTTTAATGCATTTGTGGTCGACCTGACAAAAGTGTGGACGACCCCAAATCATGCGGTCGACCAAACTTCTCAGAGTATCGTTCGCAAGCTGTCCAGAGTTCTCTGGAACATTTGTGGATGATGGTGCAGACGACCCTCCTGATTTGCGGTCGACCGCACTTCTCCTGAGTAGGATTCAAACAGCCATTTTTATGACCGTTGGTGCATACTTATAAATACCTAATCGTTTAAACAATTCGAACTAATCACTTTTTGAGCAAAAATCTGATCCTAACACTTCATAGAACCTCTGGAGATTATTTTGAAATCAAATCTTAACATTCATATTGTGAAATTCATCAAAGTGAGATTTATACAAAATCATTGGGGTTCTTGAGCAACTTACAAGAAAACATTACTTAAATAGGTATTTATGCTTTGCATTGATATATCTCCACATTAAGGTGATTTCATATATCAAACTCTTCTTATTCATATCTTGATTGATTTGTTCAAGGTTGCATTGAGCTTAAAACTCTAAGGGTTAGAGCGAGCCTTGAACCATAGAAAACTGTGTTTGTGTTAAGAGCTTCTTTTTCATTAATTGTTGTAATAGAGATAGGTGTGTAGACAAGGTTATATTGTAAAACTCAAAGTGTTGAGTGAATTTTGGTTGGTTAAGAGGTTTGTGTTGTAAAACTCTAAGGGAATTGGGTGAGCCTCTATTGTATTCTTTCTTACTATATTAGTGAAAGGTTTTGTGAAATCCTTGAATAGATAGCTCAAGGTAGTGGATTAGGTTTTGTTGGATAAACCGAACCACTATAAATCTTTGTGTTCATTCTTCTTTTCTTGAACTCATCATTTCATACTTTGGTTGAACACCAAGTGTTTGATATTTGTTATCTTAGAAAGCTTGTTTAATTTATAAAGGAAAAATCGGTTAAAACCTAATTCACCCCCCTCTTAGGTTTTTGAGTTCTATTTGAATACTTCGTTTTCTAATTTTTTTTTTCTACTTTACTTATATGTAATTTCAAGATATAAATTTATTTTTTATAAATATGTTATACATTATATTTGATATGTGTTTTGAATGAAGCTACAATATAAAAAAATGTATATCCATTAATATTTTTAAATAAGAATACAAGTATTAGATAATACATTTATTGAGAAGAGATATTTTAATCAAATTTTAAAATTATTATACTTTCACAATAACAATTAAATAAAGATAATTTATGAAAGTTAGTTATATAATTATATTTTTTAATACTTTTCTTATTCTCATTATAAATTTAAAGTAAACCATTAAAATGGAATGGAGAGTAATATTTTTTTGTACAATATTCATATAAACGGAAAAGCAATAGGAGGATTTGTGGTGGTGAAGTGAGAGTTGGAGGGCTTAGTAAGCAATTGAATTGAATTCCATTTTCCTTGGGAGGCTGGCAGTGACAGAGCAGAGAGAGCGAGGAGGGGCAGGCAGAGATACGGATACGGACAGAGGTTTTGATGTATTGGGTTTGAGACTGTTGCCTCGTGATCGGAGAAGGCAGATCCATGGAAGACTGTTCCCGCTAGTCACGTGGGTTCTTTTGACTACCCGATGACCACCCCATCCCCCCCTCTTCCCCACCTCATAATTTTCTTGCACAAATATATGCACATATCTTCTCCTTTACGTACATTAAAATATTCCAAGTCCAACATAGAACTTCAACCAAAAATAACTGGTGCACAGGTATTCCCTTCTTTTCCTATATATAGTGACTCGATAGAGACCATTCCTACCCACTTGAAAACTTCACACTTCCTCACCTGGTTTTCCAACTCAGTTTCAGGTTTAGTTTAACTCAAAGTTCTTCCCTTTCTTCTATAGCTTTGCTTATAACCCCAGCCCTTCTTACTATATATATATATATAATTTGGGATTGGGACCCTTTCTGATAATATTACCTCTTTAAAGATATCAGAAGAGTTGGGTCTCAGTCTTACTATATTCGTTCCTGATAATATATTACATATATATATATACTATTCTTATCATGGCAACTAAAATTGTTCCATTTGACGACAACGTGGTGGACTGCAGCTGCTGACTGGTATTTCGCCATTTTATTAGCTTAAAAGGCTAACAGACAACACCCCCTCTTCGTACTCTCTCTAGAGCTCTCCCTTCTAAGCCTTCAAAACTCTCCCGTTCAAATCTTATATTATTACATATCGCTCTCAACTTACTATTTGCTCGTACTCTCTGTCTGCCCCCCCTCCCCACAAGCTAATTAAGCTAGCTTCTTCTCCTCCATTTTCTTGCTTTATAAATTCAAGAAAATCACCCAATTGTTATACATACATCTGTCAAAGAAATGATGCATCGGTGCTCTCATGGAAATATGGTAGCTGGGGGACCATGTTCATGTGGGGTGTTTCATAATCAGGGTAATTCTTTCTCAATGTTCTTCTCCATGCCCAATAGTCACAAACCTTATGATGAAGCAGCTGCTGATATGCATTCTTCTTACGCATCTCCTTCATCTTCGGTCGATTGCACTCTTTCTTTGGGAACACCGTCAACTCGGTTGAGCAATGATAGTACTGAAAAGAGTCGGCGCTCTTCTTCTTCTTGCATGTCTAACTTTTGCTGGGATATATTACAGTCTTCTAAACATTCATCTTCTTCACATCATCAATCATCATCCCACAACAAGTCCAGTCGCGGAAGTAATAGCGCCTCTAACTCAGGCGGTGAAACCCTTCTTGCTAGGCGCTGTGCTAACTGTGATACCACTTCCACTCCTCTCTGGAGAAATGGTCCAAAAGGGCCCAAGGTATTTGATAAGTTCTTTATGCATAAATTAACCGTTTTTTTATATTGTTGCGAAAATTGCAAATGATAATGTTTTCTGATGCGAATCTCTGTTGCAAAATGAAGATTTTCTAGTAGTTAATTCGGTCCATCTGGGTTCCTTGCACGTGTGACACTCTTTGTTAGTTTGATGCATTTTTTTTGGGCAAATTTACTACTGTTTTTTCTTTTTCTTTTTTTTTGCTATTTGGGAATGGGGACTAATGATCTCTCGAATGAATTGGCAGTCACTCTGCAATGCCTGTGGAATTAGATTCAAGAAAGAAGAGAGAAGAGCCTCAGCTGCAGCCGCCAGCAGTGGTGCTGCGCCGGGAGGTGTCGACACCCAACACATGCTAAATAGTAGTTCATGGGTTCACCATCACTCATCACAGCAGAATCAAAAAATGCCATACATTTCTTCAGCATATGGTAATGAATTTAGGTTCATGGAGGACGATGATCGTGACTCCGACACCGGAATTCCATACCTCTCTTGGCGTCTCAATGTTACAGACAGACCAGGCCTCGTCCATGACTTCACAAGATAAAAAGGAGAATTTGAAGAAATGATTAAATCAAGAAACAAGAAGAAAAAAAAATGAACCCCCTACATGACAGTGTCATGCTGATCGATGATGGTGATGGTGTTGAAAGCTACGAATCAAGAAATTCTTTTCTTTCAGCTGTTTTTCTTTTTTGTCCATCTCTCACATAGATGGAGTGAAAATGAGTTAATTCTATGTGTTTTTTTTTTCCCAGTTTGCTTTTGTTTTAGTTCTTTAACTTTCCACTTTGATCAGTCAATATATATTTCTTTCTACTTTTCAGTCTTACATAGGTATGTTTTTCCACTTTTTCTGTGAGTTTGTTTCTTCACTTCCTTGAATATGATATGTAACTCCAGATTGCTGCCTCGCCGTTCAAACTTGAAAAGTTCAACAATGGTATTTTGTTGTGGGCTTCATGAACTGCAGATGTTGGGTTAATTTATAGTGAAAAGTAGTGTCAATAATAACAAAAAATTGTACTTAGCTGAATACCAATACTCAGTCATTGTGACATTAGAGAGATGTTTTCATTCATCGACCTTATCATTAAATCTGTCTGTGTTTTTGGGAAGGAGCACACTTACACCACTGCGTGTGTAGTCATGAAGATAGATTAGATAAAGAACATGAAAGATGAAATCGGCTGCGACAAGTCTGACTGTCTTGTTAGATTGATGTGATGTTAGGCTGATGAACATAGAGATAGATGATGGTAGGGAGTATAGGATTGTAATAGCAAGACCCATGGTGGTTTGCATTTCCCCCGTGCCTGCCCCGGGATTCGGGATTTAATAAGGCCAGGCCACACGTTAGTAAGTAAAACGGACTAATTTCACACAAAAAAAAGTAGAAGGGCTTAAAGTCGTACATTATATACAATAGTGTGTACATAACTAAGGGAGAGTGAAATTCATATTTAATATTTTTATTTTGATTTTATTTTAAATTAAAGGTTAATCTTTATTAAATAAAAATATTTTTTATTTAAAATTTTATTGATAACTTTGCAAATTTAATAAATTTGTATTTTAATAACTTATTATTCTCATTATGAGTTTCATTATTAATTATATTAATATTAAAAATAATTTATTAAGTTAATTAAAATTAAAAATTATACTTAATTTTTGAAGGATGAAACAAAGGAAGCAGAAGAAGTAATAGTGTGCATAAGATGTCCTAACTTATTTAATGCGCGAGAATCAATATTTGAATATTAAATATAAATTCGTAGTGTTGGGACATTTTAGTACTCCTCCTAAGGTTATAGTTGATGCGGCGATGAAGTAATCAAAATGTGTATGTGGATTCCAACAGCAAAAGAAGAGAGAAGGATAACAGATCGGGTTTTCCTGCTATATATAGTTCGAATCTACTATTACTCTCTTTAATTTGAGTATTTAGTTTAGTTGATTGTAAACGGCCGTACCTAAAACTCAATTTTTTCCTTGTACAGAGCTTAATTAGGACATGGAATACAAACATCAAGAACTATCTGTATCCCCTCAAGAGGCATTACTGGTTGACAAAGAGTGGGGAGTTAGCAAATGAGTATGAGTATAAATTATATGCTTTAATCTGGAATCAAACATGAGAGTGGGGAGTATTTTTTTTTAATGATGTTTGACATAATAATTTATTCTCTAGTGATTTGTAAGTTATTAAATGCATTTCTCAAATAAATAACAACGGTTTTTTTATTACTTATTATGTTTCAAATTGATATGCTTATTTATTTTCTCACATAAATTTAAAAATATATAATTAATATTATTGAAAATATGTATTTTTTATAAAATATTCTTAAAATAACAATTTCACATTCAGAAGCTTGAGTATTAGAATCACTAATAAATAGTTGGAAAAATACTTTCTCATTAATTAGATATATTTTTTCAACAATATACTCACCGATTGTTATTAAAATTGTACTTAAATAATCTTCTTTATATTGGGAGTATATTATCTTCAAAATATTTGATTCGTAGCATGTCGAGCCACTTATATATATTTAATTTTTTTATTTTTTTGTAATTTTAAAATTTAAAATATTTTAAAAATAATTAGAGATTGAACCAATATAATATAATCAAACTTTGAGTTTGAGTAGACCCAAACAAGAGCTTTGCTCAAGTCATTTAATTCCCTAGTTTAGATTATATCCTCTTAAAAAAAGAAAAAAGATCGTATATGCATTTATTTAGGAATCTAATATAGGCATTAATGTTGGTGGATTTTACCGTTATTCAATCATTTCCTAAAATGGGTTGTCTGTCCCGTCATGATCGATCTAAGGCATAAATTCAAATCGATTTGGACTCGATCACTCTAAATTTTTATGGGTCTAAAAGTCTACCGCACAATCCGATTAGAAAGTGTCAAAAAAATTGATGTTTTGATCTAAAAAATGATATTTTTTATTTGGCTCGCGGGTTAGGCCAATTCAGCCCAAATTTGGGACGATCTACAAGATATAATTGTGTGTCGAGTCGGATCATCACAAATTTTGATGACCTTATTATTATAGAGCTCAGTCCAATCTAAAAATTGGACTACACTGACGGACCTATTAAAATGAGCTTAAATTATCATCCTAACTATTGATTCCAAAATACGGATTTTTTTTTATTTCTAGTGAAACTATATAAAAAGTCATGAGCTAAATCACATATTAAATTTGGAGTAAAAAACTAGTAAGGATAGTAATAAGAAAAAATGTTTATTAAATTTTGCAACAAAAAAAAAACTATGAAACAACTTTTCATCTATAAAAAGACTTATTTTTTGAAATCAAGGTAACACTTTAGTAATAAATGTTTTACTTCCTGAGAATGAACGGTAAGAAGATTAATACTAAAACAATTGTAGATTATTCATCAAATTTTTTTTTTGATCAATAATCATTTATCAAATACAACGGTGAGAAAAATCGTTGCTTCTTTTCTTGCTGCACTTCTGGGAATAAAAGTAAAACAAAAGGAGCATAATATATTAATAATTCATCTCAAATAGAGCCCCCCACCCCCTTCAAAAAACGAAGCTAGGAAGAAGAAGAACACTGCAGCGAATTGACCCATTGGGCCATCAAAGCAGGCCGTAAAAGAAACTGAAAATTAGACTGGGCTTAAAGCCCGTTAGAAGAAAGACCATTTTTAGGGTCTTCTACTCTTCTTCCATTTGTCCTAACGTTCACCTTCATTCCGGGGTTTTGGAGGGGTTTTACTCAAAGTCTCCGTAATTCTCCGGCACCGGAAAACCTTCAATACTTCGGAGGAAGCTCACCTTAAACTATGGGCTCCTCCGTCGAAACATTTACCGACTCAATGAGCTTGAAAGTAAGCGAACTCCTGAAGGAGGTACAACTCGATTACTCTCCGGCGAACATTAAAATTGTTGACGACGTGGTTTCCTCCATAAAAGAAGCCATTGATAAAATCCCTGAGGATATAAAGGTCTATTTCTATTGTTTGTAAAGTTCAAGCTCAATTTATTTGTATATATTTATTGTGCTTTATGCTGTTTGCTTACATTATGTTCTAAAAGTATTGTTTTGTATTGTTTTGCAGGTTACAGCTGAACTGGCCCCAGGGTTTGTTAGAGATATTAAGGCTGATAAAGTTGAGTTTAAATTCAAGAGGCCGAAATGTGTTGAAATTGGTGGTAGTTATTCAATACAGTGTGTTGTGAAACCGGATGTTAATGTGGATCTCTTTCTTCGTATGCCGAAGGTATCTTGAATTAAATTTGATTATAAATTTCCAGGGGATATCTCTTATTGATTTACTACTCAATTATATAGGCGTAGCTGCCGTCATGATAAGTAATGGTATGATAAGATCATTTTCCGTAATTCTTCTTAGATAGTTTAATTACTATATTATTTTTAATGTTTAAAAGCAACGTGGACACCTGAATTCATTTTCACCTTCACATGCCTGCCTGGTATTAGAAATCCCAGTAGTTTCTTAGTAGAGGTTAAGAGTGTATGATATTTGATTCTTACCATGGTAGTGACTTTCCTAAATGCTAAAGTCACATTTGGCTTACAATTGGTGGTTAGAAAATTTCTTATTTCTATTTAACCAATGACTTTCTCTGTTGATGAAATCTATTGCCGCATCTAGCTATTGCATTTTGTACATTAGGATGCTCTTGTAATCTTTTCCATCTTGACAGGAATGTTTCCATGAAAAAGACTATCTAAACCATAGGTACCATGCAAAAAGATTCCTTTATCTTTGTGTAATCAAGAAGCATTTGAATTCTTCTCCGCTAGTTCGTGATATTCACTGGTCGACCTTCCAAAATGAGGCTCGGAAACCTGTACTTGTTGTAAATTCAGGTTCTTCTTCACCAAATTGACTGGTTAAATTGGCTTCCTTATATTTGTTTTTAGAAGTCGCCTTAATAGCCGAGTGTATAAAATAAGTTTTTTTACTTCAATGAAATTTCTTTCAATACTAATGCAGCTGTTAGGCTTTCTGGAAACACTGATTTTATTGTAAGGATAATTCCTACTGCAACATCATTGTTCAGTACATCAAAATTGAACTTAGGCCGAAACAACGTTCGTGCTGTGAAAGAAGGTAGGATATATGATTTGTTTGTTAGTATGCTTTGGCTATCCTTAAACTCCCTGCTTAACTGAGAATGTGCCTTTGGTAACACTGCAGGGGATGCTTTACAAGCCACACCAAAGTACAACTCGAGTATCTTAGAGGACATGTGTCTTGAAGATAATGCAGGATTCATCAAAAAGACTTTTTTGGGAAGGAAGGAATTGACAGAGGCTTTAATGCTGCTAAAAGTGTGTGGCTAGAATGTGAATTTCGATTTCTAAAAGTAACTTCATTCTTGTTAGTTGTAATGTGATATTTTGTTATCATTGTGTAGGTCTGGGCACGGCAGAGAAGTTCAATATATGCACATGATTGTTTGAATGGATATTTAATTTCTGTTATAATGGCATACCTTGCAACAGAATCTGGTAAGAGCCGGATAAACAATTCACTGAACGCAATGCAAATATTTCGGGTGACATTGGACTTCATTGGTATGTATAGTTATTTTTTAGGCTTTTGTCCTAGTTAGAAGGTCTTTCTTTTTCTTTGAATGTCTCGCATTTAACTGATAAACATAGTGCTTGTGTTGTTTAATGCACTATTGATGCAATGGATAACAGACAGAAAAATGTTGATGATACCATTTTTTACCATCCAAATGTTGAATGTGGAATCTGAGTAATTATTTGATATATGGTTCAATACTGTTATTTTGAAAACTTTGACCACAAACTATCCACTTGTTTTGTGTTGAAGTGGTCCATTCTAGTTTAAATCTGTTCTAAAACTGACCTAGCTCTTCTGTTGCCTTTCTGTAGCCAACTCAAAAATATGGCCCAAGGGGATTTTATTTCAACCACAAGATGGGAGAAATGTTTTAAGCAAGGTATGCTTCTTAATGATCTTTGGGATCATGATATTTATTTAGTGACTTGAAGTGATCTGGAACGTTCAACAAGTGAAATGGACTCACTGGATGCTATTGGGAATTGCATTTCGCATTTACATTATCATTCTCCAGTAATTACCTATCTTTAGCTACTTCATATTTCACAAACCACTTCATGCACCGGTAAACTTGGACTTTTTGTTAGCTCTAAAAACCTTTAAAATTTGGTGCATGTGATTTTGAAGTATTCTAAGGAGCCTGTGCTATTTGGCAAAACCCTGGTAGTGAGACTTAATCATCCAATTATATGGTCAGATATTGGTTATGCATCATTTCTCAGTCAAATCCTGTTTGTTCTGGTTCTATTTTTCTAGTTTCTTATGTCCCCTTTTTTGTCAAGATTTTGCTGTTGGAAGTTCCCAACTAATTCCAAATGCTGAAATCTTTCTTGGAATGTCATTATACTGAGTTTGGACTTGTGTGAATTCTTATCTTTTGAATGGACTTGGGCTGGAAGCAGATTGGTTTCTATTTGATGTAGGCACTCAATTGAGAATAAGAACAGGGGGACAAAGGAGAGGGAAGGAAATGCTCCTTTTTAAAATTCTAATGCAAAGATTCTTGATTTTTTTTGTTTAGTTCATCTTCAGTGCTGGTTTCTTTTTCTCTTTTTGTATATTATTTCTTATTTGACATTCCACAATACAGGATAGGAGGCTGTACATGCAGTCATTTCCTGTGGTTATTTCTGATTCATTTGCAGACTTCAACTTGGGGTTTCGCATGTCACAGAATGGTTTTCAAGAGGTACTTCCACAGAAATCTTCATTTATTTGAGTCCTAGATTACACTTGGAAATCTAATATTTTCTGTGGTGGCACAATTTCCTGAGTGGATATTATCTTAACTTTCAGCTGCAAGGCGAGGCTGCTCTGGCACTTACTTGCATGAGCAAAGGTAGAGATGGTGGCTTTGATGAGATTTTTATGTCTAAGATTGATTTTCCAGCCAAATATGACTATTGCATTAGGTATTGTTCTTGAGTTAAACATTCATACTCTCATCTACCATTTCTGTGCTGCGCACTTGATGGACAAAATGCTGCAGAGGCTAATACTAGCATTTGATATGTACCTTGTTTTGAGAAGAAGTGAATTTGTATTGTATGTTTGATTTTTGCTATGCATTTGAGTCATCTCTGCATAAAATGTTTGGTTTTCGGTAAAAAATCAACTAAATGTGAGAATTTGTAAAATTTTGCAATGCCTCCTGATAATGATGATATGGTAAAGTATTATTCTATTTTAAAGAGAACATTGAATTTGGGTATTCGAAACTAGAATCTGAAAATTTGAAAATTATGATTCTCAAACATCAATTTAAATTCTAGAGATTATCAACTTGTAATATATAAATTTTAATTTTAACTTATTTAGGTTGTTTAAAGAAAGGAACTATCTATAGCAAACCTGACTCACAGAAAAAGGATTCCTATTACACAACCCATAACTTCATGGAAGAACGAATAAGTCTTGAAGAGTCTCTTTTCTTTCTTTTTTTTTTTTTCATTAGTTATCAAATCAAAGAGGATGTTATATCCAACCAACCGAATGTCTGAATCAGATAAGAAGGATTAAAACTAAGTGTCAATAGCCAAAAACCTTCTTCACTAGCAGCTAACTTGGAGCTTTACTTTGCACTTTACTGTTAGTCAATTGACAGGATTTCATAGTGGTAGCAAGAATTACCATGAACCTAGCCCATTTTAAAGAGAGTGAGAGAGAGGGAGAGGAAAAAAAGGCTTATGTGCATGAGATTTTTAAGTTACTGAGATGCCAAAGAGCAATCAGTCATATGTCTCATGTGTTGCTACTTTGCTCTCTGCAAATGAATTACATATGTATTGCGTCTCTAATTAGTACAATGGAATTAGTAGGCATGGAAACAACACTGGGCATTGGGCCTTAACTTTTCCAGGTTATTGTTAGAAATTGTTGAGTAGTGATAGTAAGTAACGTGTAGTGTTGCCTAAATTTTCTTGTGTTGCACTTACGTTCTCCCTCATTCATGCAGTATATCTATTAGGAGTTAGTCGCATGACTTTCTGGTTGCTTGTTTTGCATGTTGGCCTTCAACAGATTGAACCTGAAGGGGAAAACTGATGAAGAGAAATTAGGATTTTGCTTGGATGATGAATTTTGGAGATCTTATGAGCAGAAGGTACTTTCAGTCATGGTTCAAGGATTCAAAGACAGAGCCAAGTTTATTCGCGTTATCTGGAGGAATACTGCTCCTGATTTCAACGTTGAAGATGTATGATACAAACTGCAATCATCTTTAACATATGATTCTGCCACTAGGATTTGTGTTTGAGCCTTTTGACTGATTTCTATATAATTCCAGGGTTTCTTCATTTTAGACAGACAGCCATTATTGATAGGGATTTCAGTCAATTCAGCGGAGGAAACCTTTAGACTGGTTACAATGGGTCCCAGTCCTGAGGAAGGAGAAGAGGTATTGACTAGAAGACAACTTGTATTTTTTGTGTTCTTTTGGGGCTGTCGTTCAAATGCTTCTGTTATATAACTTAACTGGTTTTCATTTATAGTACTTTCCAGACCTTGCCCACTGAATGTTCTCTGTTATTTGGCTGCTTAATGTGTTTTTTATCATCTTTAATGTGACACAGGCTCTAGGATTTCGAAAATTTTGGGGTGATAAGGCAACTCTTAGACAATTTCGTGATGGTAGAATTGCTGAAGTTGTAGGTGAGGTGTTACATACTTCTTTCCTGTCTATTCTTGAAATAACTTGAAATCCTAAACAGAAACAGAAAATTGATAGAGATGGCATAAGTTGAAGCTACTTTGCTGATTTACAGTATGGGAGCGTAATGAATGGGAAAGGCATCTCATCTTAAAAGACTTAGCTGAGCATGTTCTCTCACGTCATCTTTTACTTCCAAAGGAGAATATAACTGCTATTGTAGATCAACTTGATTTTTCTCTCTTTAGTGCAAATTCAGGTATTTGATTTTTTTTAATTAGTGCTAATAGCTATTTAGTTAGGTTACTTCTCAACATTTTGTAGATTGAAAAAGGTTTGATTGTTCAAGGTTAATTTATGATCTTCAGATCCTATATCATTTTCTAAGAGTCTGCTGAAAGCATTTGATGGTCTGTCAAAGCGGTTGCGGCTTCTTGATGACATTCCTTTGAAGATATCCAGTGTGCAGCCTCTGGCATCAGGTTTTCTCCCTCTCCATCACTTCTATGGCTAAGCTGTATGTTATAGTTAGGCAAGCTAATGCTCTATGCTATTGACAATGATTCTTGGTTCCTTTGTGAAATCACCTATAGTACTGCACGGGGCTTTTCTTAACAAATCAATGTAGCAATTGCCTTATATGATTGATGAATCAAAGTATGCATACTTGTGACAGCATAGGTTATGGATCTCTTTCTTTCAAGTACTATTACTATGATAAATTGTTAAATATGCATGTGTGATTTTGCCTTATGATTCTTTGCTTTATCCGTTGATTGAGCAGAAATTAGAGAATATGGCGTTAAGTTTGTTACTTTAAAGGAAAGAGAGGGTTAATGCCTCCCTGCAGATGCATCCAAAGAGGTTTTTTGTCTATTATGTTTGGGAATGCACTGCAAGGATTGGAAAGCAATGTGTGATCATATTCTTCTTATAGCTTCTAAGATCTAATCCTTAGGATAATTCAATACAGTTTAAGAGATAGATCCTTTTTGGAGTGTAGAAATCATGGTATGGTCACATATACTTGACTAGAGCATCACAGAAGTTAAAGAGCAAATTAGGTACTGAAACATGTTCCTTCACCAAAAAAAAAAAGAAGGTACTGAAGCATGCTATTAACTCGACCACAAATCTTCTGAATGAAGGTGGCTTACTTACTCTCAGTGACCAGTTAGACTGAAATCCCTTGACTTCGCTTTTGCCTACTGTGGGTGGTCTCATTGTTCATGATTCAGGAGTGGAAAAGAAAAAGGCCTAACTTATTTGATTTGTGATTTTAGTTTGAGCATAGTTGACTACCAATGTCATTAATTTGGATTAAGTAAATCTGTTATCCATCATCGTACTTCATACCTCAGAAGACTCGGATATATTCAATATTACAAAACTATTTGGCTCTTGGCATTGCAGCTTTCAGGTTGACATCAGTCTATCCACCTGGACCTCATCCCTTGGCAAGTGAAAATCTTGTGAATGTAAGACCAGGAAAGTTCACATCAACCTGTATAGAGCCACTTGAAGTCATGATTCAGGTATGCATGACCAAGTTGATAAACTTATCTGTTGGCTTTTCAAAATTGACTTTAAGGAACAGTTTTAGTTTAAATATTTCTTAACATCTATTGCAGCTGGAAGGCTCTGGGAATTGGCCAATGGATGAAGTTTCATTAGAGAAGACTAAAGCTGCATTTATTCTCAAAATTGGAGAAAGGTTGGTCTTTTTCAGTTTCTATGAAACAGTACATAACTGCAATAAGTCTAACTCCTGTGATTGTAATGTGATGACAGTCTTCAAAAGAATTGGGGGATGATGTGTACCGCTAACGAGGATGACGTAGATGTTCTAATGTCTGGATTTGCATTCCGCCTTAAAATTTTGCATGAGAGAGGCCTAAATTTAGTGAGAAAGCAATGTAAGGAAAGCTTTGCTCTACTATGATGATAGGTAGAAAATGTATCTGTAAGACCTAGCGATAAATTAATCTGGAGAAACTGTCCTTTTCAGCTGGAAGCAGTCAAGCAAATCGAGTCTTATCTACAGACAGGAAACTTTTTATCTGCAGTCAGCACTCTAGCATGATCAATGGACTATGGGGTCGTTATCCAATATATGGGTCCATAGTTAGGTGAGAATTCAAATCCTTGTCCTTGCTTTATACACTTTTCCTTCTCATCCTCAAAGTCATATAATTCCTTTGCTGCTATAGGCTTGCAAAACGCTGGGTGTCTGCCCATCTTCTGTCATCCTTATTGTCAGAGGAGGGAATTGAGCTGTTGGTCGCTCATCTCTTCTTGAAGCCATGGCCTTTCAATCCTCCTTCCTCACGTGTAACTGGATTTTTGAGGTTAGACCTGCAATTGTCTTCAGACACATATTCCTTAACTTTTGTAAATTCTCGTTCCCTTCCCATATTATAGATATTTTTGTACTGAACCTGAAAGCAATATACCTTGTGTACAATAGTCCATTCAGATGGGGTGAAAGACACATAATTTGAGAAAATTAAGTCTCTCATTCGCACTTTTTTGTTGTGCTCATCCTATTGTAGACAGTCTCTTATTGTGCTGCTGATATTGCTGGTAAATTTAATGTCTTGCAGCAGGCTAGGTGCTTGCTGCAAAATAAACAAAATAAGAATTTATTTAATTTTAACCTTTTTCGTTTGACATTCTCTCTGTTATTTTTGTTAGTTTGTGTGATGCCTTGATTGTTTCAGAAACCTTGATGCAATTTGATTTGTTGCTGGATTATTGTGGTGCTCACTGCAATGTGAATATTTCTGTGAGAATAATATCAGGGGAAGCATTCATGTGCAGGTTCTTACGCTTACTGTCAGAGTATGATTGGAACTTTTCTGCCTTAGTCGTTGACATTAATGGTGATTTGACTGCTGAAGATGAAAAAGAAATCAATGTAAGTGCAACAACTAAAAATATCCAAACATAAATCAGTACTTTTTTCTGATCTAGTGAGTCCTTTTGTTCCCAGTGTTATGTCCTTAACAATGGTATCATACTTTCATGCGACAGGAAAATTTTGCATCAAGTAGAAAGATAGCTGAAGAAAACCCACAGAATGCAAGCCCAGCAATGTTCTTGGCTACTGCTTATGACAAGGCATCTTATGCTTGGACTAGATCATCGCCCAACACAGCAGTGAGTAGCTCCAATAGTAGATTTTTATTGGGGGATGTGCATATTTGGATGTGTGGGTGCCATGCTCCTAGGTAATAAGGGTTAGCATATGAACTATTTCCAAAAAGCTGCATCTGTTCCCAAAAGAACTTTCAATGGGTTGGGCGTCCTTAATGTTTCAAGGAAAATAATCTGTCAGATCTCAGATGTTAGTCTTGCGATATTTAATGTGTTTTGTCCTTCCCTCAAAGCCATGTTACCTGTATTCCATGCCATCAAAAGGAAGTATAGTTGTCATCAGTAAAATAGTCCTTTTCTCCTCCTATACAAGTACAGCTAAATAGAAGTGGTTTATTGTTTCTGGTGTCAGCTAAGGAGCTAAAATTATCTTTGTATTCATTGCATGATCTGGAATTTTTTCTTTTACCTTTGATTATTCTATCTTGATTGATGAGACAACTGTGTTGTGCTAGGAGCTAAGACGACTAATGGCCTACGCAACAAGCAGTGGAAATTTATTGACCAAACTTATTTTGCAAGACCAGTTTGATTCTTACAGATGGGAGGTGGAGAGAGCATTTTTCTTTTGATATTCTACTTTGGGGTTATGTTTGATGTTTGTTAACCTTTCTCAGCACTGACCTTGTACTTTGTGTGCTTGCAGTGTCTTTTTCGCACACCATTGAACAATTATGATGCTATAGTTCTTCTTCACAGGGATACATTGCCTTACCCCCATCATCTTCTATTCCCGTCTGAGACCAACTTAGGTTCTCTTTTAACCTTTTTCTTCTGCTTTTTTCATTTTTCCAACTTTTGTCAATGATAATATGTATATCTGGTCTATCCCTCATCCTTGGTCCTATTAATTAGAAATAAAGTATATTTTTGTCTGCCTCTGCCTCCACTCTCCTGCAACCTTCACTGTGTGTTTTAACTTTATGACCGAATCTAGCTTCAACCCTTTTTTTTTTTCCAATCTGTTAGGGAGGCTTGTTGCATGCGGGCGGCCCAGCAAAAGTTTTAACCCCTTGCTGCTGCCTGGAGACAGGAAACACGTGAAAATAAGTATAGAGGAACTGAGAAATAATCTTATGGTAGACTTTGATCCAGTCAGGTGCTATATCAATGAAATAGAGGCAAGTATCAACACCAACGAATTATTTAACGAAAGCTCATGGTTAGCTGTTAGTTAACATTATCTTAGACAAGCCTTTTCTTATCCATTATTGTCTGCAGAAGGGCTTTCCTGACATGTTCAAAGTGTGGTATGATTCCTTGGGTGGCGATGCTATTGGTCTTACATGGGGGAAAGCGAATCCTAAGGTATGTATATTGCCGTCCATCCGACTGCTAATTAAGGTACATGCTAAAAGGACAATGCAAAAATTCTCATACCTGATGCTCCATCTTTGCAGAAGCGTCCACGAGATTCAACGGGAGAGGACAATCAAGAGTTGATTGATGTATTGAAAGCTGTTGGAGAAGTTGGGAAAGGGTTTGTAAGGAGTATTCATTTTCTCAAGGCACCAAAATTAATCGACTGAAAAATCTGTTCGATGCGGTGTAATTAAGAGGGAAATATAGAATCTGTATATTTTGCTGAAATTTTGGTTAGATTTTCCCATGATTTGTGCTTTGTTGAGAGAGGTGATGGAAATTTATGTTGTAGGGTTTTTCTTGCAGCCTTAGAACAGCTAATTTGCCTTTTATTTAAATCTTATCTATTGAGCTTACAATGGCGATGTAAGAAGTTGCATCTCAGACTCTTCAGTGTGTATTTCCTCTTATAGTGTAAAGAATCTGAGTTAAAGAAGAGAGGACTGATAGATCAAAATTACAGTTCTGTTTGACCTTGAATGTTCAATTTATCACCTTAACAAAATCAACCTTATTTTTAAGTAGTCATTGATTTCTAATATCACAAGCCCTTCATGCTATTAATGGATTGAAGATAATGTACTCGTTTGCTATCCAAAGCAAGCCTCCAAAAACTTGATGCATCTCGAGTGCAGTTCTGTTTGGATTACCGGTGGCAAAATGGATGTAAAATTAATAAACATCCAAAATCATTCATAATTAAATGGATTGGATTTGGTTAGTTCATATAAGTTAAATGGATTTAAATGTCCATTTATCTTAATGGATTTTAATGGATATTCATTAAATTTAATAAAAATTCATTTAAAAAGTGTAACGCTTGGTCAATTTCACTAATCAAATATACTAATTACCATTTTAATAAAAAATAAATTTATAATTTATTATTAATTGTAATTTCAATTTTTTATGATAGCATATAATTTTTTTACATTTTCTAATTAAATTTATGATGTAACATATATTAATTTTTTATGTTCGAAAAAATAATTTTTTGAAAGTGTCAACTTCTTTAATATCACCATAACTAGTACTCATTCCAATGATAAAAAGAGTTAACTTAACTTTTCATTCAATTTTAAAGATTTTTGTAAATCTATAAATCGTTTTACTATCTATTTTAAGGGTTAAAATTAATTTAATTTTTTACTTTTATCAAATACTTATCGAAAAAATCAAATATTTAGGAAAAAAAATGTCTAAGAGGTTCTATTTCTTAATTTCTTTTATTGTCATTTATTTTTTTCATTTTAAACTTTGTTTTTAATATATATTAGGTCCTATTTCTTAATTTCTTTTATTGTCATTTATTTTTTTCATTTTAAACTTTGTTTTTAATATATATTATATATATTATATAAATTGAAATTATATTTTGCATATGTTGTACAATCTATTCAAATCTCAGTAATTTCTTTTGAATATATGTATAAATAATATAAATGACACTGTGACAATTAATTGAATACAATTGCAAATTTTTTAGATAAATGGATGTGTATGAATATCCGTAAAATATTAGATCCAAACCATTTAAACAATGTATAAATGTATCATAAATAATTTTGACTTAATGAAATGATGTCCATTTAAATTTATTCATTTTGGGAGACTTTGTGATTCAATAAATAAAATTGACTTTAAAAAAGAACAAACAAACTATATATTTAGTTTATCTTTAAAAAAAACTATACTTCATATACAAAGTTATTTTTTTTAAGGGAAATACAAAGTTATTTTAAAGTGAAAATTATTAAGACATATACTTGATATATAAGTTGTTTACTAATTTTGATTATTTTTTAAAATATCTTTAAAATATATTTTTTACTTTAATTTTATAAGTAGTTTAAATAATTTGACTAAATAAAGACTTTAAGAGTAAAATTTACATTAACTAATATTATTTTCACTAATGTTGTTTACTAACATTAACTATATATCAAAAAAATTTGATAAATTTTTTATTTTAAAAATTTCTTTACAATTCATTTTTACTTTAATTTTCTAAGTAGTTTAGATAATTAGACTAAATAATGACTTTACTAGTAAAAGAATTATTCCATGACTTTATTCTAATAGAAATTAAGAAAATTCATTGTAATTATTTGTTTACTCCTATTATATATATATATATATAAAAGGTCAAGTGAAATTGTTCATCTTCCCATATTCTTATGAAAATGGTAATTATAGTAAGAGAAGTGCTTACAATTATGGTAATTGAGAATAATAGCAATGATAATTGTTACATATAAGGTTATATAGGAGAAAAAAAAAATCTAATTTTCATGTAAAGAAAAGTAAAAAAAAAGCAAGGAAAGTAAAAAAAAAAAGAACATATCACATAATTTTGACTTTTCCAATTCAAATTGAATATTTGCATATTTATTTTATAATTTTTAGAATTAAATGTTCAATAAATATATATAATTTTTATTTGAAGTTATTTTAGTACTAAGATTAAAAATAATTGATTGAATATAAATGTAGATAATAAAAATTACACTAATAAACTTAATTAATAGAATTACAAATAATTACAATTATATGGATAAATGAATGTCCATGGATATTCATAAATCATTTATATCCAAACCATTTAAACTATTTATAAATGAATCATAAATGGATTAGACTTAAATGATTTAATATACATTTAAATTTATCCAAATGGATTTGAACATCCACATTGACACATGTAGTTTGGATGTATTTAGTTAAGGTCTTTTAGTTAAGTTTTTCTATTTATTCTTCAATTTAAGACATTTTTTTCATTCAATTTAAATTCAAATTTTACACCTTTTTAAATTTTGAAAATACCTTCAAATTTAACATCTGAATCTCACATCACATCTTTAAATTAAATTTTTTTAACTCAATTTACATATTTAAATAATTAATAATATATTTTTAAAATATATAAATCCCAATTGATATCTTATTAATTCAGAGTCAGAGCCGGCGCATTCCATATATGCAACTTCTCAGCCGCAGACTATAACTTCTCAGCCGCATAAATGATCTGAATCCCATCGATTTTGGAGGTGCCTTTGCGATGGGATTGCTCAGCATTATTCGCAAGATCAAGCGGAAAGAAAAGGAAATGCGCATTCTCATGGTGTATGTTTCCAATTGCAATTGCTCCTTTTTGCTTTACTATCTATTCTAGTAGTCTTTTTGTTTAACCGTTCGTTAAATTTTGTGATACCAATAGGGGTCTTGATAATTCAGGGAAGACAACAATCGTACTGAAAATCAATGGTGAGGATACCAGTGTAATTAGTCCGACGCTTGGCTTCAATATCAAGACCATTTCTTACGACAGGTAATTCAGGTAGTTCTCACTGCCTTGAACCCCTTGGTCGCAATGGGATTATGGTCTTATCTGGGATTTAGGTAGTTTTAATTTCTGTAATTAAGTGTTAGTTCTAATAATCAATGTTTCAAGCACTCGGTGTGTGTTGTATTTAATTCTACATAACCAGGTGAATATGCAAACTTTGGAATGAGGAATGTGGGTAGACTGATTTTGCACTTGCTGTTTTCTGTTTAATGTTCTCGTAGAATTGAGCTGCAAGATTTTATCTTTGCTTCAGTCATTCTTATTTAAGCTTATCTTGTGTTTGATTTTAAAGCTTCCTCAAAAGTTTATTGAATCTTCACGTATTTCGGTTCCTCCAAACTGTTTGTATTTCAAAATGAGGAGGAGATTTTTGTGTGGAGCAACTCGAAAGTGCTTGATTTCAGTAACTGCTTTGTATATCTTTGCACCTGATGTAAATTTTTGAGGATTAACAGGTATACTTTAAATATTTGGGATGTTGGTGGACAAAGAACAATAAGGTCTTACTGGAGAAACTACTTTGAGCAGACAGATGGATTGGTATGGGTTGTTGACAGTTCAGATCTTCGGAGGCTAGATGACTGTAAATATGAACTGCACAATCTTTTGAAGGAAGAGGTATATTTCATGCTTATTATCTTCTGATGCCTAAGTGAGTCTTCATTGCTGTATCATCATCACCTTTATCCACATATCAGAGTGCATCTTCAAGTGCTTACAAATAAATTTGGCTGATCTATTTACACAATGATCCTAAAATTGAAAAATTGGTCCAGCTATATTGTTTTTACCCATTAAAGTGCCATTCAAGTTGGATGAGAAGTTGAAGGCTGTCAAAGAAATGATTTTAAGATATGCCAAAAAAATGTTGCTGGTCCGCAACATTGAAGATATTATTCTTGTTTAGACTCATATTATAAAAGAATTAATTTCTTGGTATTTGAATTTAATTTGTGTGACCTTTAACACAAGCTCCTTCCTCCCTCCTCCCTTTCAAACAGAGGCTATCGGGAGCATCATTGTTGGTTTTTGCAAATAAGCAGGACATACAAGGTGCTCTTTCACCAGGTGAAATAGCTAAAGTAAGTGTGATTGTTACTAAAGTTCTACTTCATTTCTTTTGAGAGTCCTTTTAATCAATTTGCTGAAGTTCAAATTCCCTTCTTGCATAAGGCATTCAAGGTCACTGGTTACATTTAGTTTCTGCAAAGGTGCAGCAAAGGAAAAACATTTTTGCATTGAAGCTTTATTGTTGCTAATATTCAGTTTGACATTTTTCTTAGTTTTGCCTTGAAGCTTTATTGTTGCTAATGTTCAGTTTGACACATTTATTAATTTTCCTTGGGCGGGCTTCTTTCCTTTTTGTTTCAAGGCAAATCAAGGTGTGAGAACTGCTGCATACATGGATATTTGCTTCTGTATTTCTTAAATAGCCCACATGTTGGAATCATTAGATAAATATATTAATTATTGTGTTTTATCTTGGTTGTGTCTATATTCATTGAGATTTCCATATTGTTGGTCTAGGTGCTCAATCTGGAAGCCATGGATAAAAGTCGACATTGGAGAATCATAGGATGTAGTGCATACACTGGGGAGGGTCTTCTTGAAGGATTTGATTGGTTGGTTCAAGATATTGCCTCTCGGATCTACATGCTTGATTAGGGCAATGCACATTCTTATTTTTGTTTCAACTTTCAATCTAAAGAGTTTGAGAGATGTGCTTTATTTAAACTGATTTCATGAACATGTGCACAGTGCATTGTGATTTGGAGGTTTATTTCTTAAGTGCTATTTGTTTAGCCAAAATCTTGTCGTGAACTAGAGCCTTGGAAATTCTGAGTTTGATAGTTATTTCTAAGTAATTTCGGATTTTGGATGGCCACTGTTTTCTTTATGTTGTGGTTGTAGTTCATCCCTTCACAGTACATGGTTATGATTGATTTGGTGTACAAGTGGGTGGAGATACTGTTTTGCTGAAGTTATAGAGAAACATCTGATGTAAAATAACATGGATATATTGCAAGTTTATCGTCTACAGTTGGCATTTTATTCATGGAAGTTTTCCTTGCCTGTTTTTCATGACATCTCTGCTCAATTTGATCTGATACTCATTGACTCTATATCCATGGAATAAAATAGTTGCTTTTACTATTACTTTGGATGTATATTGGCTCTGTTTAGACCAGTTATTTCATGGTTGCTTGTCAGATTTAACTTGTATGCATCGAATGTATTAACATTTTTTCAGTGTATAGCGCTTGTAATTGACAGAGGCTAATGTGGAAAATAGCCTAAGAAGTTAGGTTTAGAACCATTTAGTAGGAAGTTAGGTTTAGAACCATTTACTAGTAATATAATATTGTAGATAAGAAAACATTATTTTCATGGTTTATGAAGTGTGTCTAGAACTTGTCTAGTACACCTTGTATATATATTTTCTCAATTGATCAATAACAGAATGAAAAATATTTTTCCACCAATAATCTACATGGTATCAAAGCTCTATCTCTGATCCGTAATCTGAACCTCTTTTTTTTTTTTTTCTTTGTTTCATTTCCCTTCAAGCATGTCTGAAACAGATTAGACCTCCACAACTAGCTTCTCTTCTCCTGCTGGTTAATCATCCTCAATTACCCCAGCTATGTCTGAGACCAACCTTGTCCCTGTGACCAATCACAAATTAAATGGTCACAATTATTTACAATGGTCTCAATCTGTGATGATGTTCATCAGTGACAAGGGGCGTGACGATTACCTCACAGGAGCTTCAAAACAGCCCAACAAATCTGATACTCACTACAAGGCCTGGCGATTTGAAAATATGGTAATGTCCTGGCTGATTAACTCCATGACCACAGAGATTAGGGAAAATTTTCTCCTTTATTCTATTGCACAAGAGATTTGGGAAGCTGCTCGTGAGACCTACTCTAATAGTGAGAATACTTCTGAATTATTTCAAGTTGAAAGTGTTCTTCAAGATCTCAAACAAGGAGACGGGTCAGTAACCACTTATTTCCAAATCTTACTCAATATTGACAGCAACTAGATTTGTTTGAAACTCATGATTGGAAGTGTCCAGATGATGGCATCAAATTCAGGAAAATAGTGGAAATTAAAAGAGTTTTCAAATTTCTCATGGGACTTAACAAATCATTCAATGAAGTTTGGGGTCGAATCCTTGCAACTAAACCTCTTCCTAGCTTACGAGAAGTTTTTTTCAGAAGTTCGGAGGGAAGAAAGTCGAAGAAAAGTTATGCTAGGATCATCAGGAAGATTACCAACCTTTGAAAGTTCAGCCCTTACAACATAGAAGAATCTGCCTTCACAAGAAGATGTTTCTGCTCATGCTGCTCGTGGTTCTCCTCAACACTTGAATGACAATAAGCCTAGAAAAGGGTGACCTTGGTGTGACTATTGTAGGAAATCAGGACACTTCAAAGACACATGCTGGAAACTCCATGGAAAACTTGTGGATTGGAAGCCTACTAGAGGGTATAATGAGCGTGAATATTGCGGGAATGTAGCCTCCACTGAAGTAACTGTTGTTGTAACTCATACACCTTTCACCAAAGATGTTCTTCAAAAGTTGATTAGCCAATCAAACTTCTAATCAACAAGTGCTATCATTGGAACTGGAAGTGCTGCTCATAGAGGTAATACATTCATCGGTTATGGTGCAGCCATGACATCCTCAAATACTTGGATTGTTGACTCGGGCGCTTCAGATCATATGACTGGAAATCGATTCTTGTTCTCATCTTATAACCCATGTTAGGATTTTATCTCAGTACGAATAACTGATGGATCATGCTCAATAGTGGCTGTCATTGACATTGTCATTCTATCAAAAGATCTAGTCCTACACTCTGTTTTATTTGTGCCAAAACTAGATTGTAATTTACTGTCTGTGAGCAAACTTAATCATGACTTGGTTGCATAACTAAATTTATTGCAAAATCATGTGTTTTTCAGGATTCAGGATCGAGAAAGATGATTGGCAATGCTGAGCTTTGTGCAGGTCTTTATCTCCTCAAGCATGAAAGCTCTCCTAAGGGAAAATCTTGCAACACAGTTTGTGTCAGTTCAAAATGTCAGTTATCTAGTATCTCTTTGTCTTCAAGTCTTTCCAATAAAGATAGTACCATCATGATGTGACACTACCGCCTAGGTCATTCAAATTTTATGTATCTTGAACGACTTTTTCCATTCTTATTTATTAATAGAAGTTCAAAATCTTTTCATTGTGACATTTGTCAATTGTCTAAACACAAACGTAGTTCCTATCCATCTCAACCATATAAATCTTCTCACCCTTTTTTTCCCTTATACATAGTGATATTTAGGGTCTCTCGAGAATCGCAAATATTATTGGAGCTCGTTGGTTTCTGTTATTTGTTGATGATCACACACGCCTAAGTTGGGTATTTCTAATGAAAGACAAATTTGAAACTAGCCAAATTTTCAAAACCTTTCACCTCATGATAGAAAATCAATTTAAAACAAGCATTCAAATTCTCAAGACAGATAATGCCCGAGACTACTTCAATTCTGTCCTAGGTGATTATTTGTAAACTCATGGAATTGTTCACCAAAGTTCTTGCGTTGACACACCCCAATAAAATGGTGTGGCTGAACGAAAGAATTGTCACCTTCTTAAGGTTGCTCGTTCACTATTGTTTACCTCAAATGTTCTCAAGAGATTTTGGGGAGAAGCTATCCTCACAGCCACTTACCTCATTAACAGAATGCCCTATTGAATTCTGAATTTCAAAACTCCTAGCCAATCACTATTTGAAGCATTTCCTAATTCTCACCTCATTTCTCATATTCCACTTAAGGTCTTTGGTTGTTCAGCATTTGTGCACATTCATGCACAACACCGAGGGAAACTAGATCCTAGAGCCACTAGATGCATATTTTTTGGTTATTCATCTAACAAAAAAAGTTACAAATGCTATTGCCCTCTTACAAAGAAATTATTTCATTCCATGGATGTCACTTTTTTCGAACATCAACCATTCTACCTCAATTCCTCAATTCAGGGGGAGAATAGTATGATAGAATCTCATAATTGGGAGTGGAACTCACTTATTGAAAATACACCCGCGAATAGGTCCAAACTTCAGCCACAAACTCTCATTTCTCCACCACTCGAATCACTTCCTGAGTCGGCTGTAACACTTATTAGGACACCCATGAGTGGTTCTGGTCCTGTTTCTATCCTAAGCAAGAGTCATCTTCCTATAACTCAACTAGTCCCAATCCAAACAACAACTGAAAAGGAATTGCAGATTTATACAAGGAAGAATCGAATTCAGGAACAAACTAAAGTGCAGCCTGTACAACCTCAGCATGAACCAAACACTTTTTCAGTTCTAAAATCCACTAAAAACATACAAGGTAAGATTGATCTAACTCCAGTTCCTTTGTCTGATCAAATTTCAGATTCTTTTTCAGATCTGGATTTACCAATTGCAGTACGAAAAGGCGTTCGACAATGTACACAATACCCCCTTCATAATCATTTGTCATATGCAAAGTTGTCACCAAAATTCAGAGCTTTTGTGACCAAGCTTGATCAAGTCCAAATTCCAAACTCAATCCATTAAGCTCTACAAAGACCCAAATGGAAGGCAGCCACTCTAGAAGAAATCAGAGCTCTTTAAAAGAATGGAACATGGACTATCACAACTCTTCCTCTTGGAAAATGAACTGTTGGATGTAAGTGAATATTCTCAGTTAAACACAATGCAGATGGCAATGTGTAAAGGTTCAAGGCACGTCTTGTAGCTTAGGAGTATACTCAGTCATATGGCATTGACTACCAAGAAACCTTTGCTTCAGTTGCGAAATTAAACACCATTCGTGTACTCATATCTTTGGCAGTAAACCAGGAGTGGCCTCTGTTTCAGCAGCTACAAAGGTTTCCCATCAAGAATGTTTCATAGAATGTCAATCCGTTTCTGTTCTTAGATTTAATTTGTATGCATTGAATGTATTAACAATTTTTCAGTGTATAGCGCTGGTAATTGACAGAGGCTACAAAGGTTTCCTGTCAAGAATGTTTCATAGAATGTCAATCCATTTCTGTTCTTCTTAGATTTAACTTGTATGCATTGAATGTATTAACAACTTTTCAGTGTATAGCGCTGGTAATTGACAGAAGCTACAAATTTTCCCGTCAAGAATGTTTCATAGAATGTCAATCCATTTCTGTTGTTCTTAGATTTAACTAGTATGCATCGAATGTATTAACAATTTTTCAGTGTATAGCACTTGTAATTGACAGAGGCTACAAAGGTTTCCCGTCAAAAATGTTTCATAGAATGTCAATCCGTTTCTGTTCTTACAACACTTGAATATTTTCATTGTTACCCATCACAGTTGAGCTATGCCCTGGTGCCCCATCTCCAGAATTCACATCCAGAACAGCCTTTGCCACAAATGTATAAACAATCACTCCAATTCTTGACCCGTTGGAGGGAGTATCAATATGTATAATTTCAACATCAAAGATCCTCTTTGCCTTCTTGAAGAAAGCTGATTCCTTCTTCCACCTCTTCAAATGAGCCATCACAAAGATAATCCTCTTCTCCTTATTGCCCCTTAACAAGAACCATTTCAAGGTCTTAAGCAGTGGCTCAAATAGATGATCATGGTACACCACATCAGATGCCAGTATGTAGTCATACTCTCTGCCAATAGCTTCCATTTGCGCAATGTCTCCCCAGCAAAGTGCTGCAGCATTGACAGTCCCACCATTGGCTTCAAGAATCCCGGCATTAGCCTCAATGTTGAACCGGAGGTTAGGAAGGACATGAGGGAGATCAGTGACTGTAACATTAGCACCAAGCAAAGCAGCAGCAGCAATCCCAACAAGACCAGTTCCTGAACCCAGCTCTAGAATTCGAGAAGGGACACAACTATCTCGGCCCCGAAACAAAGCAGAGAGAAAGCCACTGATGGTAGGATCACAGCAATGGCGGTCCAGGAGGGTAACAAGAGTAGTTGCAGCAGGCCAAAGCTGAAAGGAGAGGCCTTCAGATGGGAGTTGTTTGATGAGAAGGATAGATTTAATTGAGCTAAGGAAGTGCTCCAGCAGTTGCTGCTTCTGGTCTGCCGGTGAAGGTAGCGGTGGTTGTTGGAATTGACCTTCTTCATGGCTCTGTGGAGGGACCATTGTGAAGGGGTTGATATCCATGTCCGGGTCGTCAACGTCGTGTTGTTGGGTAGCCATTCTTCTTGATTTGCGGCTGCTGCTTTCAGGGTTTCCTTAGTCGAGACAACCCTTTTCTTTAGGCTCATTTTTAATAGTACTAATGTTTTACTACTTTAGGTAAAATAATCTCTATATATTTAGGTTATCCTTTGTTGTCTGAATGGGTATTTTTGGGTCTGAGTTGGGTCAAGCTTTTTTTTAGGGAAGTTCTTCCAATGTTCATTAGTCATCATATTTGCTTGAGGAAGCGAGCCTCTTTCTAATTGGTCTAATAAGCTGGTGGTAGCTGGTAAGTCAAATCTTTGTTTTAAATGCAAATCCTTTTGTAAAATTTGTTAAATATTTATTTATTTCTAATTTTACTGATACTATAAGTAAAAGTCTAAAATAAATCCAGTTAAAAAAAACCTAAAAATAATAATGATAAATTTTCTACTTAAATGGGATTTTGTTTACGTTCAAAAAAAGAAAAGAAAAGGATTTTGTCTTACCTCGTCAAAAAAATAAATCCTTGTAAAAAAAAAGGATTTTGGGATTTTGTCTCAGTCCGCTTGAGTCGAAAATTATACAAGCAAGGTAGCTCGTCTCTTGCACCATCAAGGGATTAGTTAATTTAGTTAGAAAAGGGATGGAGTTTTTTTTTTTTTTTTTGAAGAATGGAGATTGTTTCATTCCTATCATTTCTCTTTCCACCCATTTTCTGCTATCGGAGAATTTCTTTTTGAAAGAGAAAAAATCTTGATTTGAAATAAAAGGGAAGAAAATAAAAATGGAAAGGGTTTCGTAGGGTGAAAAACGGCCGGGTTGAAGTCGTTTTGAGACATAACTCGGACCTTTCTTTCCAATCCCCCGCCCCCCCCCCCCCCCCCCCCTCCCCACCTTTGTTTTTTTTTTTTGATAAATTCCTCCCCTATGGCTCTAGCCTCTATGCATGAAATGAAAGAGAAACTCGAGCAGGGCTACTGCCTGGGTCATAAATAAAAAAACAGAAGAGAAGACTCGAAAATTCGAAGGCCCGCAAAATCAGTGAGGATTTTATGTTCTTATCTTACCAGGTCTCGATCTGCCAGCAAAATAATCATTAAATTATTACACTTTTATCTGTCTATTTTTGGATTATTATAAAATGGATTTTATACTAGTGCTTCATCATTGTACAACACTTGTTTGTTGAAGAGAAAAAAAGAAAAACTATCCAAAACACAGAAGACATTCTTGAGCAAAAATGATAAGGGCAGTGATGGTGATCAATACCCTGGGCAAGCCTCGGCTTTCCAAGTTCTATGATTTTCAGGTTCTTTCTTGAATCCAATACCATTCTGTGCTTTTACCTTCTTTCTGTTTTGGGTTACTGAAATAAATAATTTTACCGTCTTTGTTTATTTGAGGTTTCTTTAGCCTGCGGAGAAGAAGCAAGAACTCATTCGCCATGTCTATGCTGGTGGGTTTTTTTCCTTCTGATTCATTGGTGCCATAGATTTAAAATAATAATAATAAGAAGAATCTGTTGTTTGATCTATGGTTTTTTTCCCACCTGGAATTGAGGGTTTTATTTTTGGTCTTGATTTTTACAGTCTTGTCCAGTAGGCCTGAAAATGTTAGCAACTTTGTGGACGTGGAATCAATTTTTGGTCCGGTAATTCTTGCCTGATGACCTGAATTTCATCTAAATGATGATATGAATGAGTGCTTTTGCGAGTTCATAATAGTTGATTTATTGTATTGGTTTTTTGTTAGGATATGCGGCTTGTGTACAAGCATCTTGCAACATTATACTTTGTATTTGTATTTGATAGTTCAGAAAATGAGCTGGCCATGCTTGACCTTATTCAAGGTACACACAGTCATTGAGTTTTATTGATTGGAATCTATGTTGAAATAAATGGAATCCTTGCGCATTTTCTCATGTATGTATACTGTTTAAAACAATTTCGAAAGGTGAAACTACTGAACTTCCTTTGAGTAATACATCCAGAGAAAATGCCACTTGATGTGCTTATTGTTTAATGCTGCCTCAATGATTTTCATCTATTAATGGGTTTGAGTAATACAACCTCATACTAGTTGTTTGAACCCAATTTTAATGAGGACCTCAAACTTGGTGCATCCACCCATTATATAATCATGAAATCGCACATTTTGTGATGTTACTACTTGCTTAGTTATGTATTAACTATCAAAATTTACTTCAGTTTTCGTGGAAACATTGGACAGATGCTTCAGAAATGTGTGCGAGCTGGACATAGTGTTCAATTATAGTAAGGTTGTACAATCATCTCCTTCAGTCCTATTTCTTTTCTTGTATTTGTGTTTACATTTGGATGTAAAAACAGTATGCCCTCATTATTTGCGTCTTTCTTGATATTGATAAAACCTTTTGACAGGAGCAATATAGTTCTCCAAAGAATCTACTTCGACATAAAATTTCTCATTCAAGTGAAGATATGCGTTTCTAACAGTTTGGCTTCAAGTTTCTTTGTATATTTACGAGTGATATTGACACAAATCTTAAATCTTCATCTTTTTCTCTCTGTGTACATGTTTGTGTGCCTGGCTCGTAAGGGCATCCACATGTTGATTTTTTGAAGAAAAACATAGCCACAATGATTGCTTTAGGATAATCAGTTGCCTTGGGATTTTTTTTTTTTCATAAATGAAAGTCGTTGTAATGGGCATATTTTTCCCATTGCTTGCTGGTGTCCATCTTCAGGGTTGTTTTGGATACCAAACTAAGCTTCAGATGTATGTTGCAGACACAAAGCATCTTGGATGAAATTATTTTAGGCGGTCAGGTGCTAGAAACAAATTCTTCTGAAGTAATGAAGGCTGTTGAAGAAATCTCAAAGTGCTCTCTCACTTCTGTGTTTGCAGTTCCTTTTTTTTCTTCTGGAATTTCAAAGTTCCTACATATTCCTAATACTTGAAAGTTTCTATTTCATTCAGGTTAGAAGCAATTTCAAGCAGTCCCTCACTCATACCTAGATCTCTCGCTGCTTGGCGAGGTAAATAGCAAGTTGTTAGAACCGATATCATTATCATTAAAATGTCACCCAATGGAGTAAGTTATAACTGAGTCTTGGATGTGGGGCAATCGCGCCCACACGCATCTGTCAGAAGTCACTGCAGGAACAGCTATCATGCATTCGAATGGGGCTAGCAGTTTTATTGCTGGTAAGAGCTGGTGACTTTCAAGATATTTGCTAATATCTTTCTCATTGGTTTACTGTTGATGTCTCGACATGGGAACAGCAATTCTCCTGCCTAATGTTTTGTACATTGCTACTATCCCATTTCAAACTGTAGAATACCAAAATCATCTCTGATCTGTATAACTGGGAAAAATGGATCTTTTCACTGTGAATGTACGCTGCAGGGATATAACCAACAGATTTTCTTGGATGTGATCAATTTGTTTTCCTTTTGATACTTGCTATTGTTAAGTTCTGGTCAGCCAATCTCCTATAGAACTCCATTTTCTTGAAATGACTCAGCATCTTCTCTCTTTGTAATACATGGCATTTTTGTGATTATACAATTATATGGGACATATTATCTTTTTGGCTGTGCTGAAATGTTGCAAGTAATGTTTCATTTCCTGACACAAAGAACATGCCAGGTGTAAAAGGAAAAAAAAATAGAAGTTTTGAAGACGCTGATGACTGGGTATGCACGAAAGGGGAAGAAAAGGTTTTCATACAAGGAAAAGGAATAAAATTCCAGAGCAAGGTCCCAGGAATCTTCCTATCTTTGACATCTTCGATGAAGATATGACTGTCCTAAATGGATAAATCAACAAATCTTATATCCATGAACAGTGCACGATTATTCTACATGAGCTTGGTTCGGTCGTTACCACATATTCTTTTACAAGACTTCAAGATATTTTGCACTAAGCTTGGCAGGCCCCCAAAAATTCTTGGGGAAAACAATCCTTGCATTGCCAGTTTATACAAGAATTCCAGTTAATCATTCCTTTATATCTTGAATAACCACGCCTGCAGCATTACGTCCTGGAGCACCCATTACACCGCCACCAGGATGAGCACCACTTCCACACAAATACAGACCTCCCACTGGAGTCCTGTAATTGGACCTGCATCAAAGTAAATGCATCATTATTGTTCCTACAGCAATGATTAGCGAAATACTTATGCTAACATGGGATCCTCGACTAATGCTTTGAGGCAGTCCATTTTTACCATCCTTTGACAGGCCGCATAAGAAATAAAGAATCCAATCCCATGGCGCCGTGAAAGATATTACCTCCTGTCAAAAGTTTGGGAAAATTTCAAATAATGATTTCCAAAGAACATAATCATCACCATAAAGGATAGAATGAAACTAAGTGGTGACTTAAACAGACTATTTTTCCTTTTTTAATCAACAAGCATACTCGGGGTGGCATGAGCTCTTTCAAAATTTCAATTGAAGACAGCACAGTTCTCATTACACATCCCCAGCTTCTCCGAGAAGAAAATACAGGAATAGTAAGGTGAAAGTACCTGTTAAACCAATTTCCCTCTCAAGATCCGGGGGAGTCAACATATCATAGCCAAGAATTGATGAGCTAAAGCCAGGGACATATTCATCAATTAAGGTGAAGCATCTTTGTGCAAATGATTCCTGGATTGTGGACTTTTGATTAGTGATGAAAGCAATTGTGGTAGGCAAGAGAATTCATAATTGAAAAACTTGACTTAAAACTTTTAAGCAATTTTTTTTTGTTTGTTTGTAAATGTGATCACCAAACATTAAATTTTGGAAGTATAAGAAATTGCTTAAAACTCAAGCTTGTTCGATGTCAAGAATTTCACTTACCCTATATGCAGGGTCTTCCCAGCTGCCATCTGAGGGGTTGTAAGGTGTATATTGAACGAATAAGTTGATCACATGCTTACCTGTGCAGAGAACCAAATTTCATTCAGAAACCCACGGTACTATGGTAGATAGCAGCAATATGTGCACCATTGCAGTGCTAGGAGAAAATGTTGAAAACCTTTTTGAATAAGCAAGAGTAGAAAACATACAATTAAGGAGTTTGAAAAAACTCAACTACTTCCAAATACTACGCAAACCCCATAGAAATAATTGATTCCAACCTGGCTATGCCCAAAACCTTACAAGATAAAGACAATAGTGGTTCTGGGGCTCCACATTTTCCTCCAGATGAACAAAAGTAAGAAAACAAAAAATGAAAAAATGCATGGGTCATTTGCAGTAATTATTTGGATTTCCAATGGAGTTCCACAACACTTCATAGCTCATTTATTTGTTTCCATCCATATGAGTAACTTGCAGGGAAAGAGTGGGGAAAAGAAGTGATGTGCTAGGTGGTGCACGACCTTGGAATTAGAGCAAATTAGTGAAATACCACGTGGAGATATAGTCTTGTCCAAGACTGAAGGGATTGTCATCTCTATTACAGGTCTTCGTGATGGCAGTCCATTTGTAGCATCTTGACAGGCAGCATGAATCTCTTCCATGCTGAACATGGAAAAATCAATCAGAAGTTTAACTTAACTTGATTGTAGTTGTGAGCTAAGATATGAACAATTGAGAAAATGGATCATTCAACTTGAGAATTCTCATTCGCAACACCAGAACTATCAAGTAAAACCCATTACAGAATGAAATATCTATAAGGAAGTCTAGAATGTAAAAACAACTTGTTAAACTCATGACAACCACCAGCATGAATACCAGCAGTATCAACATATTAGGTTGAATACTAATCCTTCTGTGTGAAATCCATGGAATGCCTACCAATCGACCAACATAAAGGAGGGCTAAAGATCTGAGGAAAAAATATACCATAAGGGAGATTTCCTTTATAAAATAATGAAAAATATGAGTATCTGAATTTTAGGAGGATGGATCTTGTGGACACAAATGCCACTAGCCCAAAAATATTGGATTTCCATCTAATCTGTCAGGATAAAAGCATCTTCATTTTCATTGAATCTGTCACACCATCTGATAACAACCCCCCCCCCCCCCCCCCTGGGTTTTTTATTGAATTGATCTGCTAGAAAAGCATGAATATCCAACAGAATGTGAACTTGAAGCAAACCTCTCTGAACCTATGTGACTGGTACCCATATGGTGAGGGCCAGCATTGGGATGATTCAACTTGCAGCACTTAAACTGAGGCAATTGGTCAACTGCCAAATTGATTTTGGTTGTTGCCTGCTCAGCAAACAATATGAACTTTATTGTAACTCAATGAAAGCTAATATCTACAATTATATTGGGAAAGAAGGCCAGGCCTCACTATTTAATTGCATATATTTTGCACGATAAGCTACAATGGATGATTCCTTGTAGGGTTAGAACTGTATGCAAGTAGGTACATTCTATTTTCACATGTATATTATATTGTTTGGCAAAATAGCACTTTATATGAATGAATTACATTTACACCTTAGTCCCAAATTCGAATATGAAAGATTCAGTGGTTGAAATAGATATCCAAATGCAACACCAAACCAACATTTTGCAGCCTTCTCAGCCAAAAATATGATATGGTCCATTCACGTATTCTTTCAAATTTAACCAAGCCAAAGATGATAATCATTAACAGAAAACAAATGATTTCATCTGTATGATGTTTTCTTCATTCCCAGAGAGTAACAAATTTTTCATTTTTCTTTCCTTGTTTGAGCCAACAGTTGTAAACATGTTGACCTGATCCAAAAAATTTGGTAATCTGGTCCACAAGTGAGAGGGTCCATTAATAGCTTATTCTCCTCTTTTATAGCTTACATAATTATATGAGATGCTAAGATCTAAATTTATAATTACAGCGCTTAACTAGACAAAAAGAAAAGGAAGTCAATGCCAAAAATATTAAACTGAAAGTTCGATGATTGCTTATCACCAGAGAAATATATATGGAATATTTGAGTTTCAGGACCATGGTAAATAGATCTTCTAAGATACTTTACAATGGTAACTGGCAAGGCCATAATAAATGGCTCTGCTTTACAATGGAGAAAAAGAGGATGGAAGGTGCAAAATACAAGGATGTTTCACTTTCCTCAACAAAACAAGAAGTGCTTTAGCATTAATGTTTCAATTCTCGGTCCCCATTTGCGTTTAATCTTGCATGGAAAATCCAAAATTAAACATGTCTTTGTAAAAGGATCCAGATGTATTGCATCTCTAATTATGTATAAGAAATCCAGTTAGAGAAAATTACCAAGGAGCATGTAGCGCAGGAATTTCTTTGCCTAACAGCTCAAGAACAAATAACCAATCAGTATAAAATCTTACCGAACAGTAATCAATGCACTTCACTCCACGAAGAAAATCATCAGGGAGAACATTTTCAGGCACTAATTCCTGTGGCAGAAAAGCAAAATAAAAGGTTGAATATTAACATTAAAGATGTATGACAACTGATGTGCCATTGCTTAGGGGAATTTGTTAATCCTTAAATCCTCAACCCCACACCCTCAGCACAAAAAAAAAAAAAAAACAAGAAGAACAAACTACTTTATGGTTTAGAGTTTACCATGAAAGTTTTGTACGGTGTTGCATTTGACAAGACAACAGAAGAATGCACCTGAGTACCATCAGCCAACAACACCTAAATGATAGAATCCAGCATTGCAATGTGAAATCAGTACATATAAGCTTGAATTCCTGCAGAGAGTACTCAGATAGAAACTAACCCCATTCACTCTCCCTGTATCATCTATCACTAATTTTGAGACCTATATGACAAAACCAAAAGTTCATTAGAAATTCCACTGACAGACAACCATCATAATCAAACAACAAAATGAAGATCTCAATGACCAAATAACAAGAATCTCTGAAGAAGCAAAGAGATGAGGTTGCCATAACATTTCATCTTGATTGAAAGAACAAATTGCAATTTCATCATAAGAATATCTAGATTACATCACAAAAATGGTTCAACAACTTCAGCTTCTAATTCAGATAGAGCAACAGTATTCAGTAAACCGAAGTCGTTCCAGACTTAATGCAAGATAGCAGAAGGCTATGCAAAAGATTCTAACTTGCAAAACTTTAGTACTTGGGAACAAAATAACAGAAAATCTTTCATGCCTTTACATGGCAGAATATCTAAATTTGTGCAGTAGTCATAAGATTTTCAGAAGAAGAAACTAGAATGAAAAGTTTTGAAATGGTTAAATGGATCTCTATTTAAGGAATCTAACTTGAGAACTAGATGTCACAACAGAGTAAAGTATCAGCTAAGAAGAAGATATTTCTTTGAGTGATATCCTCTTTTAGACTAGAGGCGATTATGGTAATAAGAATGATTCACATAATCATACCTCAGCCCTAGTGACAATGGTTGCCCCAGCTTCTTCTGCAGCATTACCAATAGCCGAGGATACTGAGCCCATTCCACCTTCTACATACCTACAACTCATATCAGTTCTCAACGATGCATGTCATAATCTAACAGATGACTTTAGAAACCACAAAGTCTGATTTGATCCCAAAAGCAGATATTGACAGTTAAACATATGCAAAATACAGGCTAAGGTCTACATTAAGCACTTCCAGTAAAAGAGACCCATTGTACATATGTCATTAAACTGAAGATTCTGCATTTCTTCCCTTTTACACAGATAAAAACGTTTAGCTATAGCTCCTCTTAAGCGCCCTTCACTAGAAGTGGGAAGGCAACTGAGAAGGAAGAAAAGGTTAAGAGAAATGGGGGTTATATTTGCAACAAGGATCTGGGTTCCTCTGTTCAGATGCAGCTATGAAAATGACAACTGAAGAAGACACTATTACATTTGCTTATGCCAATGCATTTTTAACACAGAATCAAACAGATATGCTTAATTAAAAGGATGATTAAAATCAACTTGAAGCACATTATCTATAAAGCATAGCTAGCACTAACCCAAAATATAATTAAACAACTGAAAGGACAAAGAATGCTTATTTCATCTATGAATGAGGCAAAATCTAACTATACAATTTCTCATCAAAAGGAACAGAAGTAAAGACCATGTAAAATTGTGCAGAAAGAAACCAAGAAACCATCACGGCTAAAGGAGTAAATTGACATTTTACAAGTGAAATACATACGACCAAATTCCACGGTCACCATCAGTTTCTCCCATCAAATGATGTAGCAAAACATATCCACTCCCAGGTGTATGGACACTCGCCTAGGAGAAGAAACAGGTTCAACAAATTTAAATACATCAGTTTGAAGTTTCATAAGCGTGATTGTAATATCTGGATACAAGTTTCAATAAAAGAGAATTATGTTCAGAACAAAAGATTGTATTACCAACACAAGGAAGCACATCAAATAGAAAACGAAGGCATAAAAATGGCTTTAAATGCTGCAGAGTTCTAGAGTGGAGGAAAAATCAGGCGATCAGTTATGAAGGCATATGGAATTTTAGAAAATCTTCAATGGATACAACATGAATAGGATAACCTTAGAAATGCAATTGTAATGGTAGCTTAAAAGTCAAGGATAACCTTACAACCATTTGAACTCCATGACCATAAAAGTCAAGTCTTTTCCTAATGCGCAGCATTCGAGCATTCATGTCAATGTCTAGAAGTACAGTTCAATGATAACAAAACTTACTGTTGTTCCAATTACTGCATCTGTTGCGAGTGTTGCCTTCAAAACTTCAGTCTGTAAACACCAAAGCGTATGAAAATGAATGAGTTAAATACATGTAAAGTTGACTAACTGATTACTACCATGTCCTAACACCTCTTAAGAACATGGAGGCACCCCAGGATCCCAAATAATTTTAGACAATATAAACATGCACCAACTTAGTTGATAGAAAACATAACCAACCTCAGCTAATATAAGGCATACACATTCATAGATCAGATAAAATGAAGGATCAAAGGTTAGCAAGTGATTCACTAGGGAACTAAAAATAGTAGGGTGCTAAATTGCATTAAAGAGGATATAGCATCAGCTAATGATAGAGTGGAACATTAAAACACATGCAAGAAGAAAAAATATCTGACCTCGAACCAATTATTTAGAACCTTAGAAGCAGGCGACAGTAAAAGGTCCATAAAATTTCTGAAAGAATAAATTATAAAAGTCAGAAAACACAGGATCAGAGAAAAGAAAGCCAACCATAACCATTTGATGAGATCAGAGTTAAAGGGGCAGGTGACTATTTGAACTGAGTTAGCTACCTATGCTACGTACCACCTTCTTAAGGTTAGCAAGATAATGTAAGAAAGACCGAAATGCAAAATAAATGGAACCAACTTAAATGAAGAAAGAACTCTTACACCACGTCTTTTTGTCCCAAGGAAATCGCTCGTCGCAGACATTGAGCCCAAAAAGCAGCTTTGTCTAACTTATTCTTCATACGAGCATTAACAGAGGAATCATGTTGAAGAGTTTCAGGGGTTGATGAATCCAACAGTGGATCCATAAACCTGCAGAAGTTCTCCAGCTGAAGCACATACCTGATATCACAAACAAAAAGAGATACACAACTGCAAGTCAAAACCAAATTCAAGTCCTCAACTGCAACCTGTATTTTATGCTTGCATTATACATGTCATGTTCAGCATTAAAAGAAAAACCTCGAATAAGCTTCAGCATCCCGTTTGGAGAACTTAGAAATTTCAGCATGGTTTAGCTCCTTATCAGGACCAAGAAGCAGATAGCTTCCGTCCCGACAAGGCGTAAACGATGAAGGATTTCTCTTCAACAACTTCAATCCATGTCTCGCCAGCTCCAATTCCCTTTCGCAAAAGTCGAAAATACATAACTCAATAATCAATTAAAACTCCTTTTTCAATTCACTGCCACTTACATCAAATATTTCAGGATAGGAGAGAAAAAGACCTAATTACACAAGGACGGAGTAGACTTTGTAGGTAGCTACAACGGGAAAACTTAAAGCCGGGAATTAGTTCTTCAGTAACAGCAGCTCCACCAATAAGGTGGCGGCGTTCCAAGACGGCGACTGAAAGGCCTGAGCGAGCTAAATAAGCGGCAGCAGTAAGGCCGTTGTGGCCACCGCCGATCACGACGGCGTCCCATTTCTTTTGTTTCAACAAGCTCGTAGGATTTTCAGTGGCATTGCTGCTACTCAGCTTCCGTAACTGTCGTTGCCACATTTTCTCCCTCTACCCTCTACTGATTCTTGATGTGACTTTGGTCTTCCTCCTAGTCGTAGAGCAGCAGGGCAATTCTTTTTTTGGGTAAAAACTGCAGCTATGAGCCTATGTCACTAAATTTTTTCAAAAAAATAAATACTTAGAAACTATTTTTTTATCAATGTACACATTCAAATTTTATTAAACTATAAAAAATTATACTCAAACTTTTTTTTTATCAATACATATATTCAAAATTTATAAAATTAAAAAAAGATGCACTTTTTCCATCTAATTAAGGGGTATTTTTATCATTATCAATAAGAATTTAAACTCATTGTTTCTAGTGAAATTATTTCAATAGGTAGGCAATTTATAATTGTCATTTTATCAATACATTCAAATTCTAATTACTACTTTCTAGTTCAATTTGACTATTTTTCATTTCTATTTTTGCATTATTTCATATTTATCTTCTAGTTTTGATTTAGATGTATTTTGTGTATGATTTCTTTCCAATTTATTTTATTGTATCATATTCTTTTATCATATACTAAATATTTTCTTTTTAATAAAATTTCTTTGCCTTTAAAAGAAATAAAAATTTAGAAAGGGATGAGTTTGCATAGAATTTAAATGGAGGAAATGAGTTTACGTGTATTAGAGAACAATGAGTTTAGAGTCTTATTGAGAATGACATAAATGTCCCTTAATTAGATGGATATGAGTGTAATTTTTAATAATTTTATAAAGTTTGAGTGCATACATTGAGAATAAAAAAGTTCAAGAGTATTTTTTGATAGTTTTAAAAAGTTTGAGTGCATGCATTGATAAAAAAAAAATTAAGTGATAAAATCAAAATTTATGAAAATTTAAAAGCATCCTACACTTTTTTACCCTTCTTTTTTTTTATTTTAAAAAATCAATTATTTTAGGAAGGGAAATTCCTAGGTGGATCGGTCCTCGACCCACATGTGGACAATGAAATTCATATAACCTTAAAGTGTATTCTTAAATTGTAAGTGTGGACAATGAGTGATTGTGTATATAATTGTGGCAGTTGTAAATAACTAAAGGCCAATAGTCATTGCTCCCTTGAAATTGAATAAAAATACACTAACAAATTTAATTAATTATTCTTGTTATCAGTGATTTAAATAAATATTCTCATTTCAAACTATAAATGTAAATATTTAATTTTGAACATATTAAATATTTTATAAAATTATATTGTTAGAATGAAGAGTTATTAAATGTAACGAGAAATGAGATTAAATAAAGAAGTACGAATGAGTTCCATAATTGAAGATGAGGTAAGAAATGGAATCATTTATAGGTGATCACTGCCACTTACATCAAATATTTGCACATTTTTTTGCAAAAAAAATTTCAAGCCAGCATTAATGAAAAATCCTTCCAACAACATAGAATTTATACAGTTTTGGACACCATTTTTGTCAATACTATTTTTCTTCTTTCTTTTCTACTCACTTTCAAAACAAATTTTTCGTAAAAGTTTCTTGCAAAACTCAAATTTTAAATTGCAAGATATGAGATAAAGAGTTGATTGCATTGGTACATTGTCATGCTCACTTATTTGAAGAAGTGAGTTCGAGTCCCATCTAAGTCCCTTAATCCCCTCCTCCCCCGTGTATCAAAGTTATTTTGCAAGATATAGATCCCACACCACATATTGAATATAAGGTTTTAAAAAACATTTTTAAGTCATATTTTTCATACATTCACTAATTTATTAGTTATATTTTAACTATTTGAATAATTTACTAACACGTAAAAATCTAGTACATCCAATCCAAGATCATCATGAATCTAATGCAAATACTTTTATTCTTAACATAATCACAAATTTTCAAATTTAAAAATCATGTCTAAGCACAAGTTGCTCCGTTTGTCTTAAAATATAAGTCATTTTACGATTTTTTTATGATTTTTTAATTTTTATTTTCAATATTACACATATTGATAGAATAATAATAATTGGAATTAAAGACTAATAAATAGAATTTTAAAATTTTAATCAATCACTTATATATGGAATGGAGGGAATAATATTTTGCTATTTATTTTTTTATAAGTAATATTTTTGTTCTTTCTAGTTTTAAAGTGTGCGGGGAAATCAAGGAATTAGTGTTAATAAATAAAAAACATTTCCCATTTAACATAAGCAGGTCCCATGGTCTAGTGGTCAGGACATTGGACTCTGAATCCAGTAACCCGAGTTCAAATCTCGGTGGGACCTTAATTATTTTTTTTATTTTTACTTTTGGGGTACTAAAACAGAGTTTGCACTAATGGTATTGTTCCCAAGTAATCTGCCATCTAAAAGTTAGTATGAGTTTATTTTGTACTCAGGAAGTTTCTAGAACATAGAACACATGCACCCTGTCTCTGAAAGTAGATAGTCCCATTATGAAGAATTGTACTGATAGAAATAAAATAAGCAACATATCAATCCAACCAGATTCTCTTGAGAAGGTTTTGATCTCAAAAAGGTTTCGCATCCTAGTCCTAGGAATAAGAAGATTTTAAAAAATGAGAATTTGATTAAAGAATCATCATATGTGTTAGCATGCTCATTTCTTCCAAGATGTTCTTGTTATTTTAGGGTACGGAGTTTTGCAACCACATGGAAACTGATCTTGAAAAGGAAGACTAAATTGAACCTCACATATTATTATTAAACGGAATCAATAGTATTTGTATATCTATTATAGTACAATCCTTACATGCTATTTATTAAGCATAGAAGTTTTCAGACAAATGACTGCAATTTGGGGGCTAGTTTCAACATCCTTCAGGGAATCCTGGCTCTCTTTGTTACTAAAATAATCAATTTGTCCGTTAATCTTGCTTGCAAATAGCCAACTTGCATCCCCAATTGGCAGATCATCTATTAGACTATCATCGACATCCAGTGGTCCTCTGAGTTTTTGAGTAATTCTTTCTTAACATATTTTGCTATATCTCTAAGAATGGCATCTAACTCTTCTTCCTCCAATACAAGCAACAACTCAACTTGGACAGCAAAGCAGAATAAGTTGTTTGAGACTGCTTTAGCAATGTATGATAAAGATACTCCTGATCGTTGGCATAATGTAGCTAGAGTTGTTGGTGGGAAAACTCAAGAAGAGATCAAGATGCAATACAAACTCCTTCTGAGAGATATTGCACTCATTGAAGCTGATAACATTCCCCTCCCCGAATACAGTCAATCAGGCAAGAAGGACAAGTAAAAGCATGGTAATGAATACAATCTTTCCTGCAAAACATTATAACCACAAAGATTGCAGAAAACAGAATCAATATCCCTCTTATTTCTCTTCCCTTTTTCCTCCTTTTATGTTTTTTGTTGCCTAGGCTAATTTTTTTCTGCAAGTAATCTTTCATATTCTACTAGGGTTTCTATTTTGAATAACTGCTTGATCCTTTTATATGGCAAATAAATCAAATTGGAAACTTGCCTACTCGAGGATTTTGATTGAACAATAGTCTGTACTGGAAAAGAGATAAAAATCAATCCTCATTCTTGGTTTGAGGAGTAGAATAACAGTTGTGAATATGTGGAAAAGATTGAAAGGAGTTAAACCATTCTTTACATGAAAAAAAAAAAAAATCAGGCGAAGAATAGATAATGCATCAGGTTAAATCATCAATTCAGCTCTCCAACGTAACATACTAAGGAATTGATAAATTTTTATGTCCTTGGTTTTATTTATCTATCTTTGAAATCCCAACAGATCCCTTTTCTGACAGTCAGTAAGGTATCACCACATTGATTAAGGCCAAAAAGAAGTCAATATGGTCCAACATCAAGAATTTTTTTTTACAACTAATGACAACAGGAAGTGGAACTCAGCAACATCAACTTCAAGAAGCCATAGAATAATCGAGTTTATCTACCATACTCTGGCATTGCAATAGCAATTAGAGGCAATAAAGATTCATCCGAAATTTTTAGGTAAGAGGTACAAAAAAGGAATTAATTTCTTATAACTACCCATAAACTAGTAGGCTCGTAGTCTAAATGATGAACTTCTACTTCTCTGGAGTAGCTTGTGCCTCTATATGATCACCCTGTTTTGATTTTGGAAGCGAAAATTTTCCAGTCATCTGCATCGAACCAAAAGAAAAGAAATTCATTAGCCCCCCAGGAAAAAAGCATAACCTGTTTTTTTTTCTTAATTCTCGTATTTCAAATTAGAGTGTTGGAGCACTCAATTACCTTTTGCATTGTTGTTTTGAAACAAGCCTTGTGTTCATCCATGGGAGCATGGAGGAACCCAGAAAACTGATCCTTAAATTTGGTCATAAAGCTCCCATCTCTAGGCTCAGTCTTCATCCATCCACAGGAACCCGCAGCAGCACTTGGAGCTGGAGATCCAACGGCCGTTGTAGCAGCTCTTTTTTCAGCTTCCATGTTTTGTTAAAATCTGGTCTTTCATCAATCAATCAAAAATGTTATGACACAGGAAAAGAAATTGCAAAAAGTACAAAAGCTAAACAAAGAGGAATTCAAAACATTGAACTAAATAGCAGTATTAACATACCAGAAAAACACAGTATTCTTGAAACTTTTTACTGAGGAAGACCAGAACAAGTGAACAAGAAATTATATGATTTAGGATGTATTTATAATTTGTTCTAATATTGTCGCCAACTTGTTCTTCAAGAAAGAAACATGTCTTGGCGAGAAAGAAAGAAAGAAAGAGCAGAGACGGTCTAAAAAAGGTCATTGGAATTTAACCAAAATATGAGTAAATATTTTTCTATAACTCGAATTCTTGTGCATCATTTGCCAAAATTAATTCATCTAAAATAGTAATTTAATTAGTAAATTTTTTCTTACCAAAGTAATTATTTAAACCATCTTCACACTCTTTTTTTTTTCTCCTTTTTATAATTAGTCTTTACCATACGCATTGCCGAAGTTTATTTTAATTTTTTTAAAAAATATTAAATTTAGAATGATATTATTTATTAAAATTTACAAGACAAGGACATATACATGATAAAAAATGTGGTTAGAGAAAATAAGAAAACATTTACTATGCAAATCCTATTATGTGTAATAGTCTACAAACTAAAGTAAATTACATTAGAAAAATTTATAATACGCACTCATGTTTGGTTCGATGAAAAATTTGATTGAGAGCGACGATAATTTTATACATGAACAATGATTGTATCATTCTTTTTTTATTTTTTTAGAAATATTTTTTCCATTTTAAAATATAAATTGTTTATCTAAAAATTACATATATTTTGAATTTTTTTTCATTCTTAAAATATGTATATTTATTATTTATTTATTTTCTTAAAATTTAATTTACTATTTTTCTAACTATTACTCAATATTTCAAGAAAGAATGCTTTTATTTATTTAAAGTCATTTAATAAACATATTTTGACCCGATGGAAGGAGTAATAATTATATCGAATTATAAAACTAAGATAGAAATTTATTCTTGAATGTTTGTCCATGGGCAGAAGGCCTTAAATAGCTAGAGTATCAATGTTTTCAAAATCGGATAAGGCATTGAAAATTTAATCAGTTGATTTAATAGTTTAATTATAATTGAAACATAATTAAATCAATAATATCATATAATTTATAAATAGAATAACTTATAGGTGTAATAAATGTTTTAGTTATAAATACATAATTATTTTAATAAATACTAACAAATATTATTCTTATTTGATGTTTTAAATAGTTTATTTTGAGAGTTACATTGAAGTTAAAAGTCCAAGAAAGAAAGAAAGTTAATTAAGAAAAGAGATAAAAGTAATATCTTAATTAATTTTTATCTTTCATTTCTTTAAAAAAAATTAATTTGTCTCATACAATAATTAATCCGACTATTTGATTCTAAGAAGAACTTTAATACTCTACCAGACTACCATTTTTAAAATTAAACTTAATTTATTTATCTTTATTATCAATTCACAGTCCGATTGGCTGGTCCAGCCAATACTTTTCTAGAAACATTAGTTGTCACAGTAGCACCAAAATCGTTTGCATAAATATATATATAGAACATAAAAAGGGAGAAATGATTCTGCTTGTATTTTCAGCCATTGCAGGGTCGTGGTACTGGACCTACTGGTATATCTCTTCGAGACCTCAGCCATGGTTCTCGAAGAGGCGACTCCAAAGAATGCGTCATTCAAGGTTTGTCTAAACTCCCTCTGTTTCATGCTAGTTTTTCTTTCCATAGTACGAGAAGATATTCAGAACTAGTTTTTTTTATGCATTTTGGCTCGAATGAAAGCTTTTCTTTGTTTTGCTTCATTAAAAATTTTCTGTAATATAAGTTCATGCCATGAATTTTTGTTTATTTTCTTTCATTACTGGGCATGAAGATAATCCTGGGTTCGTCTTCAATGGCTCGTAGACAAATTCTATCAGAGATGGGCTATGAATTCACAATCTTGGTATGTTTTGCTTCATGAAGCTCACACCTACTTCTGCACTAGCACGCGTACTACGAAAGAACATAGTATGTATTGGAACTGGCGAGATTCTTCTAAAAGTTTTTGTTTTGATATCTGGGTTCTTGATTTTTTCTTAATGGGGGTTGGCTGTGGGGAATGGTTAAGGAGGGTGCTTGTGAATTGATTTTGCTCTATGGTTTTGGTCCTTCAGAAATGGTTACAGAAGTATGTGTTTGATTAGGAAAAGTTCTTAACTTTCCGTTGAAAATGTAAAATGGAATGGTATCTGTTATTTTTAGAATTACCTGTATTACTCATTGAATGACTTTGAGCTTTAGTCTGCAGATATAGATGAGAAAAGCATAAGAAAAGAAAAGCCTGAAGAATTGGTAATGGCTCTGGCTGAAGCCAAGGTATACAATCAATTCTGAAATTATATTTTGATTGTATAGAAAAATATGCTTCTAAATCTGTTATAGTTTTTGCAAATTGCGAGTTTGGTTTATGTTAAATGGTTGTCCTCGCTCTGTCTACATTCTTTTTTGAGCATAATTTTGCATGCTTTCATAGCCTGACGTTTTGAAGGATATAATTGCTTAAGGTCTAGCAAAATGTAATGCAAAATTTTAGAGTACTTTAACAAATGGAAGATGCGAATTGAAACAATTAAGGAAGCACGGGTTTCCCCTGGCTTTTGAATTTAGGATGTGAATTGAAAGTTTAAGAGAAGAAGATACCTTGCCAATCAACCGAAGTAAGTTTGAAAAGAAAGCAATTTGTGATCCTGCGCATTATCAGAAAGCAGTTAAAATTGTAAAAAAAAATATATTTTGGTTTGTAGAAAATAGTTGATGCTGCCATTGGAATGTGAAGTTGAGAGCTAGCTCTTTGAAGGTTTCAAGAATGCTAAATTGGTTAGAATATGGGGCCCTTTAAGTGAATATTGGTTTTTGTTCTAATAGGTGATTTACTTATAAATTCAGACTGTCCATTTTCAACAATCTGCACAAAACCTTCTTTTCTTCCACATAGTAGTAACCAAGATACTACCCCTACTGATTAGGAAAAGCAGATTGCTTATTCTCCCATATAAATTATATAATTGACTAGCTTTCCAACTCCCATACGTGACTGTGATATGTTGAAACAAATTTGCTAAAATCTACCATTCAATTCATCTGCTTCTCTCAATGCCTTGTGTCTATGCATGGTCCACGACACATCTGTTAAATGAGCATGGTTTCTGCATTTGAAATTACTTAAGCTTTAACTGAGCCTCTTCTATGTGTATGTATATTACTTATGATAGAATAAATTTGCTTTTTTAAATGAAAAGTTCAAGTCATTTTCTTCCTGGCCTTTTTTCTATTCCTGAACACTACAGCTGTTATTACACCTTATGTCAGGTCCAAAAGATGCGTTTATTGCTAACTGCTGTATATCTATTGTTATCTAAGAAAGTGGTCTAATGTTGATATTCTTAGGCAGATGCTATTATATCAAAGTTCAACAGTACTACCGGGTTGGAGACAAATGAACAACCCTTGCTGTTAATTACTGCAGATACAGTAAGTTTGTTTATTGTTATTAGTCTATCTGGATTTTTCATTTATTTCATTGTTTCTCATTTATGATTCAGTATATGTAGCAAGGCTATAAGCCAGTAGATGCATGGAAAGGTGACACAGATGTAAGTTTGTAGATTTGCAATTAGTTGCAAATCCAATTTTACTAAACATGCCTACAAGATCATCCCCTCCTCTATCTCATTCATAAAAATCTTCAACATGCTCCCTTCCTTATTTTTCCTAAAATGGTTACGGCATTTCATGAAAGAACTGCTATGAAGAGACAGTTGCGCATTATTATGAAGGAGACACAGGATCCGGACTGCTAAATATGTGACTGCCAAGACAGTTGCGCATTACACGTTGGAAGACAAGAATATTTGATAGTGTTGATTAACATGACATCTAGAAGTGGATTTTCACTGTTTTCCTTTTTGTCTTGAGAAAAAAGAAATTTTCATGTAATGTTTGACGTGTGTGAGCAGACTGAAATTCTTTCATAAGTCATATCCGTCACTTCCAGTAATTCTACTTCAAGTATTGTTACAGTTCAAAGTGGAAATGAGACTTAGAGGATGATGGATATATGACCTGAGTCTAGGATACAGGATCACCCTAAGCACTATTACTTGGCTGCTACCTAAAAGGCTATTTCTTTTAGGACATTTGTCATGTTACATTCACAAAGGCAAAATAAGAGAGAACTTTTTGTCATTTTGAAATATAATCTTAAGACGCTCTTTCAAGAAATAACCTTAACAATTAAGATCCTTTTTCCCCACAAGGGCCTTTCGAGTTTTCAGAATGTAATTTTGGCTTCTATAGGCTTAACTTCCTCTAACGTATTCTGCATCTTTACCCATATTAATAGATGATTGCACAAATTTTTTCGTGAAAGTGTTCATTCTGATGGTTCTTTTATTGCCTTGGAAGTGAGATTATTTGAGTTTTAGTCTCACCCACATCTAATTGATATTGAGGTGGTGGTGTATCAAGGAACTATTAGGGAAAAGCCTTCAAGTAAGGAAGAAGCTCGCAAATTTATCAAAGGTCCCTTAACTGACTTTACTATCAGCTGGTTTAAGTCTTTACTAAAACTTTATGGGCCTAATATCGTTTCGTTTACAGACTATTCTGGTGGTCGTGCTGCAGTTGTGGGATCTGTATTAGTAACCAACTTGACTACAGGCAATAGAGAAGGAGGATGGGATAGAGCAGAGGTACTTTATTGGCCTTATAAATTTATAATTTAATTTAAAGAAGTTATGTACAGAAATAGCAACCAACAAGCCTTGACCTAAAAATATATTGTTGAATTTTATGATCAATTAATGAACAAATAATTCTTTAGTTTGAGACAAATCACTACCCTTAATCATGACTAATCCTTCTTTTCACTCTATGCAATGAACTATTTGCATGTTCTATTGTGTCCCTTGGCCACAACTCTAGTTTTTTAACTGATAAACTAATACAAATAAAAAAATTGGCACCTTTTCATGTCCGAAAATAGCTTAAACTATGTAAACCCCCCCCCCCCCAAGAAAGACTTACCACCTACAAATGAAGTTTATCTGCACATAATCCAATAAAATGGTCACGGTTGATGTTCTGGATGCAGCACTTAATTCTTGTTAATAACTTTCATGCAGGTCTATTTCCATGAGATACCAGAAGATATCATAGATAGCCTGGTAAGCTAAACAAGACATGCCCTCAGATTGTTGATCATCCATCACTGTCCTCATTAGTACTGCAGGTTTTTCTCAGATTGAAGAGGGAATAGTATTCAACGTTGCTGGGGGTTTGATGCTTGAACATCCACTGACGTTGCCTTTTGTTGACAATGTGGTTAGACTCTCTCTCTCTCTTCCCCCCCCCCCCCCCCTCCACCCCATGGTTAGTTTCATTTTCTATTTTCCTGATCTTTTTATTGAACCTTGAGTTGAGATCATTCTGCACTCGTTTAATACTTCTAGTAGCAATTTTCTCTCACTGCACATAGCTGGAATCATTTCTAAAAATCTTCCAAGTGACAAATAAAAGCATGGTTCCTAGTGACAAACGAAGTTTCAGTAAATTAATGATATGCTTCATAGAAACAGCACTCTGGCGATAGAGTTCAGCTGGATATTATCTTTAGCATGCAATTGCATCATACTGACTAAATATTTTTTGCTTGTTCAGATAGGGACTGCTGATAGCATCATGGGGCTTTCAAAATCCCTCACTGAGAAGCTCATTCTAGATGCTCTCTAGTCGCTGCAACACTGCAACATTACCCCTCCTCATCCACCATACATCCGCAGCTTTCGGGTTAATCTTAATGTGAACCATTGGAGAAGAGCAATCTGTCTATGAAGTTCTTGAATTTTCCTTTTAATCACCATCTAATGGAGTTCTTAATCTTTGAGACTAATCTTATGTGATTTTGAAAGATGATTGATGATGCACCCTTCATTTAAATGATATTTGCTACCTGTTTTTTTAATTCAAAATGATCGCTTGGTTTGAGCGTTGTCAATTTTCATAAGTTGCCTCAAAGTCTCAAACTGTGTAATTGCAATTTGCAAATGCAAGTGCATACCGTATACGGAATCCATTTGATTTTTGTAGAGGAAATGTTTAAAAATGTTATAGTATTTTTTTTTTTATAAAAAGAAACGTATAATACATAATGTACATAATATAATCTTTTACTAAATATTATATATTAACACGGTTATATTTGAATTGACATTCAAAATAATTTTTTTAATTTTTTATAAATATATATTTTAAAATATTTTTTAATAACATTAAATTCTTCTTAAATCACATAAATAATATTATTTTTAATTAAAATTAAAATTTTAAATATTTATTAAAAACATTTTATACATTTGATATTAGAATCCAAAACATATATAAAAGCTTTCAATTTTTAATAATTTTTTTAATCTAAATACAACTTTATTTAAAATAAAATAAAAAACACTTCTAATCTATTCATCTTATATCATAAAAAATTAATAAAAAAAGTAAAAAGTTCCATGCCCCTTGTGTTCATGAAAATTCAAATACTCCAAGGTGGAATAAGGATCATACTACCTTAACATCATATAATATTAAAAAGGTAAAAAGTTCATATTCATATTAAACTTTTTATATGTATATAAGTGAGGAATCTGTCGATGAAATTAAAGTTGAAAAAAAAATATAAACATAAAAAATTGACAATTTAGTCAGGAAAATTCGCTAATGTAGTCCAATAAATTATTTTATTTTCTTAGTTTTAATTATTATTTTTAATTTTTTATCTCTAAATTATTTTTAGAAACCTTTTATAACTATTAACGAAATTATGATTGCCAAAATCTTCACTATATTTATCAGAAAATATTTAAATTTTTTTAAAAAACTACCATAGTTACTAGAAAGACCCAATAGTTGTTCAAAAATATGAGGATAAAAAAATTTAAATAGAAAAATAAAGATCAATTATGAGAAGAAAAAAAATAGTTTTGGGAACTAAACTAATTTTCCCAATTTGGTCTCACAATATCCGATTCATAAGCCCTATTACTGCTACAGGATCCAAAGCGCCTCACTTAACTACGATCTGCTTCTCAGTTCTCACTAGTTTTCTCATATATTTCAGCCTCCTCCGCCGTTTTCTGCCCTTTGGTGGCAGCACATTGAGCTCTGAACAGCCAGAAAGGCAAAGAATCTGTAATTTCTCAGGTAACCTTTTCCTTATTCAATTCCAACGAGTTGCAATAATCTCAAATATTGGTCAATTAGGTATTTGAATGTAATGCCCTTTCTTACTGAAAGCTTTTAGGTTCTCTATTACTGATTTATGTGGTTATTTGAGGCTCAAAGAAATATCTTTTTCTTTTCTCGTAATAGATTTATATGCGCATCATTGGGCATTCTTTTCTATGAACAGTGCTGCTCTGCTGCTGCTGTTGGGCTAATTATGCACCATTTATTCTCATTTTCCTTCTCTTTAATTGTATATATAATAGAACTATTATCTATAACAGACTTTTCATTTTTAAGTTCATTTTTCAGGTATATGTTGTATGGTTACTTTCGATAGTGTTAGTTTGTTTTCATTTACACCCTCCATCCATCCAAAATTGAATGTTGACATTTGGGATATCCAAAATAGAATGTCGCCTTTCTAAAATACACATTTTCCATATAAGCCATCACAAACAGACAGCTTAAGGATTCACATCCTTATATTGTCCTATCATTAATCATCTTAGCGTATTAATAAGGATAATGCGGCAAATTACTCATTGTCGAAGACCTCTTAACTTTTGTGCTATGGACATTTAATTTTGGACAAAGGGAGTAATTCCTTAAGGTTATATCTGATACTATAATGTTTCTCTACTTGAAGAGCTTGTGTATTTTAGGCTGATTATTATGATTAGAGCTTCATTTCTAAATTACTCATTCTTGCTCATGCACAGATGGATGATTATGTAATTATTGGTGGATTGCTAATTTGATGGGATAATGTGTTCTCTCTTTTTTATTAATGCGTCTTTATCATGTTCAATTCTGAAGTCCTGAAGGGTGATTTTCTGTCTTTTGTGTGGTTGTACTGTATCCCTAATCAGTCTCACAATTGAGTCTATATTTTCCATGTGTTACTGAGGAAATCATTACAAGCAAATTCATCTGTAGTCTTGCATGAGAATTTGGTTCTGTTGGTAACCATCCCGCATGAAATAAATGTTTAGAAGATCCTATTGTGGATGAAGTAACTAAAGATTCTTCCCAGGATCTTATTTTCATTTCGAATGTATAGAGGGATACTTATTCCCCTTTGTGCATTTCTATCAGATTTGATACTATCTTTTTGTATTTCAGGTTTTTTGCATTTCTTTTATCTCTTGATATTCATATTTTTCACTAGATCTATGAACAATTTATTCTTCAGCATTTTTCTAGTCCCATACCAACTTTGTCATTGCATTAAGGCATTTTATGTTAATTCGCTTGGCCTTTGTAAATTACAATCTGGAGAAGCTTGAATAATTTACCTTCACCATTCTTCATCTAGGCAATGTTACCTCCAAAGTATTACTATAGAGCTTAGAGTGTGACAACTACTTTAAGCACTATAGTCTTCTTCCAAGTTAGTTGGATTTGCTCTTGACCTGGGACTACTTTTGTTAATTTCAGGTGATTTATAAACTTGCATAATGGAAGCCAAGTTCTTTCGGTTTCTTAAGATTGTTGGAGTAGGTTTCAAAGCTAGGGCTGAATCTGAAGGTCGGCTCTTATACCTTAAACTAGGTTACAGCCATGAGGTTGAACTGACAGTGCCACCAGCAGTTCGTGTATTTTGCTTCAAACCTAACATAGTATGTTGCACTGGGATTGACAAACAAAGGGTCCATCAATTTGCTGCTGCTGTTCGTAGCTGTAAGCCACCTGAAGTTTATAAGGGCAAAGGTATTATGTATATTGATGAAGTAATCAAGAAGAAGCAGGGAAAGAAGTCAAAATAGCTAAAAGAGGTGCTTGTTTACAGGTATGTTGAGTTAAGAATGCTAGAATTTGAATTCCACATGTTAATGCATTCTTGTTTCTCTCTGAGGTATTGTCATCCAATATCTTTGTGACCTTTCCCAAAATGATAGAGAACTAGTGTAATGATTCTGCTTAAAGATAGATGGTTCAAGAATATGCGAGTATTTTTGTACATGTAGTATGAATCTTTTGCAATCCAATAACCGTCCAGCTGCAATTTCTGGAGCAGAAACAAGAAAGCAACAGGTACAAAAGTAATTTTTGGCTAGGAAGATGAGCAGTGTGAATATTTCAAATCAGATGTAGCCTTTGGTTTATACTTTATAGGTCGGTAGTAATCTAGCCTTTACTCCAAATTCAATTGATAATTAACAACTTTCATAAAAAAAATAATTTTTTTTTGATAATTAACAACTCTTCTACAAATATTAAACATTGAAAAAATATATGCACTAATATAAATACACGCCCAAAGCAATCTTATTTCACTAAACATATTTAGTTTCACCATAAATTATATTAATAATAATTTAGCCTGGAACAATGTTATTAAAATGATGGCTTATGATGTTTATCGATTTTTTTCATACTATTATCTTAATTTTTAAAAGTAATGTAATTAAAACTCTTTAAGTAATTTAAGTGAAACTACATTATTTTTAAAATTCTTAATTTGTATGTGAACATCTAAACTATACATTTTTAAATTGTTTCAATTTCTTCCGCTATTCTTAGAATAATACTTCCCTCAATTCTAGAATATGATATTAGAACTGAGAAATTACTAAAATTTATAAAATATGGTACAATATGATTAATATTTTCCAAAAAGTATTTAATGATTTATTTTTACGTAAGTATATTTAGTGAGTCATTAGTTAATGTACATATATATTTGAAATAAAAGTAGTAATAACTATCTCTTCTTTTGTTTCTTTTTCTTTTTTTATGAATGGGGTATCGAACTCAGATCTTTATCACTTGATTAACTCCTTATTCCCTGTAGTAATAAATATCTTATTAATTTAAGATATTAATAAGTATTTTAGAATAACAAAAGTAATAGTAATTTTTTTAACACAGAAAATAGTATTCTTATTTAAACGCTAATCTAATGCGTGGGTTTGGCGTCTTGGAGCCCGTGATCATTGTAAAATCACGACAAAGAAGGGCATCGGCAATCAGGTGTGAATTACTACCTCTTTCTATAACATAAATATAATGGGGGTGGATGGTTTTATTTTTTATTCGAAATTTTATGAATATTTTATTATTAAATTTTATTTTTATTTTATTTTTTAAAAAAATAAAAATTTTATATTTTATTCTTTTCAAAATAAATTTTATTTTATTTTTAAAATATAATCATTAATGTCATTTTAAAAAATAAAAAAATTATTAATATATATAAAAGTATATTTAATGATTTATATTTATGTTAAAAAAATATTATATTTGTATTAAAATAAAGACGTGTTAGTCTGATTTTTTTTTTACAATTAGTAATTGTTTTAATACACATGTATTAATGATTTTTAAATATAAGTATATTAGATTTCAAATATTCTTAAATTTATTTTATCCTCTTTCACATTTATATTTTTATTCATTTTGAAAATAGAAAATATTATGTAACAATATGAATGGAAAAGAATCATAATTATTTATTGATAGTTGTAAAATGATATATATTGAAAAATATAGATAATACATAATTATAATATTTTTTGGTATTATTTTAAATATTTATATTCAAAGAAATAAAAAATTATAGCAAAGAAAAAATTAAATTTCAAGGCATTTAAGTATAAAATAATTATATTTGAAGTATAAAAACAAGACGGAGATTGTTCTGTTCTGAATTCTGTCAAAGTGAAATGAACCAATTGAGTAAATAGTAATCGAGTCACGGGCTCTTTCCAGACGCTGACGTGGCTTCGTCTTCCCATTTTTCCAGCTTTTCTTAAGACAAGCGGTGGGCGATTGCTGTGTGTGTCTGCGAGCGAGAGGGAGAGAGAAATGACTTTGGGACTGATCAATGCCAACCCGGTGGTTCACGCCAAGAAAGAGAGAATCGCTCGCACCGTCGACGATCCTCACTCCGATGACGCCGTCGATCCTCTCGAGATTTACGATATCCTCCAACTTTCATTTTCTTTCCTTACTTTTTTCTTCTCCTTTTGATGCTTATGATTTAGTTTGGAATTTTTCGTGTAATGAATGACGATTGGCGATCTGAAAATTTGTGCTTCATATAAATTGAACTCCTGGTTAGTGTTTGATCAATATTCTTTTGTGTTTAATTCGATGGAGCTCAGGTCTGCATAAGAGTAAAGTTCCTTTTCTTTTTCTGCTTAATTAGTTGAATTTTATACAACAGCTGGTTTTGGTGTCGAATAAAGTGATTGTGATCTTTGACTAAGAAATTTTGACACACTACGTTAGAGATATAAGAGATCCGGAGCATCCGTATTCTTTAGAGCAGCTAAGCGTGCTCTCGGAGGAGTCCATCACTGTTGATGAGAAGCTCGGCCGCATTTTGTGAGCATTCTTTTCATCTGTTTTTTTTCTATTAAATGAATGAATGCAATGAATAACTTTAGCTTGAACCTTTTTTTTTCCCTCTAATTTATAACTTCTTGTTGATCATTTATTTTTATCTATTGAAGATTGAGATAACTCCTAACCATCATTAGTTCGTCAGCTAGATTCTTATGCTTTGATATGTTCCTTTTAAATTGCTAAATGATGTTGTGCGGAAGAAATTCTAAAAAAGTGAAACGAGTCGAGAAAAATTTGCCTTTTGACATTGGGAACCAAGATAAAATTGGAAAATTAACTGTCCATTCTTCAATTTCTCCAATTGCCATTCGGTTTTTAATATGATTTGTAACGAATGCACTGCCCATTGTTGTTGTCATATGCATTGATGGTATTAAAGAAATTTCGAATGTGTAGGGAGGACCTCTTTTCTAATCTCCAAATAACATAAAGCATTGTTCCGAAATATAATCTGTACGCTTGATAGGTTCATGTGTTTTTCCCATTTGCTGACTTATTTAAGTGATTTATTTTCTTCATTATCAGGATAACTTTCACACCAACGATCCAGCACTGCAGCATGGCAAGCGTTATTGGTTTATGCCTGAGGGAGAAGCTGAAGGACTTCTTTCCTCCACATTTTAAGGTTTGTTTCAGTGCCTGGTGTTCTTAGTGAGATTATCCTTTCCTGCTCATCCTTGCTTTCTTGTGCCTCAATTTCAATTTTTAGGGAATTCCACTGCACTTCCTTTGCAAATATGAAATTGATCTGATGGATGTCACATATTTCATGGGTGCTAGGAATAGAAGTTAGTTAGGGCATGTAGAAAGTTAGATGCGTTGAGTGGTCCTGATGGATGTCTCTTGGCATCTGATTCATGTTGTTCCTCTGTGATCTTAGTTTGTAGAATTCTTTCTATAATTCTTCTGTTTCTAGCTTGCCCTTTCTTTAACCCATTTTGTTGGAAAGAGCCCCAAGAACTAGGCTTTCCTTTAACGCATCTTTTAAAGTACTGAATCATTAAGGCAACTGCTATGCTAGAAACTGATCTCCATTTTATTCACATTGTTGCTGACATCTAATTTATGGTAAGGACAAACTGATCTTGGTACAAGTACGATTACCAACTTTTGCCTTGTTTTTATTCTGCATAACTCAACTCAGTTCTGGAATTTACTACACTGCATCAGTCCATCTAGTTGTCATTTATAAGGAATTTTTCACTTGATTTTACAGGTTGATATAAAAGTTGCTCCTGGATCTCATGCCAATGAAGCATCAGGTAAGGAAAAGCAAAGCTTGAAGTATTTAGTCCTTTAGAATTCCTTTTCGTTATCTGATTAAAAGATAGGATAGGAATGACTCACAAAATCTTTTGAAGTATACTTCTTGGAAGATAATTGGTTGAGAACCCTTGCAAACTGATTTAAAATTATATCGAAAAGATGATAACTGACCAGTCTTTCAGTGGTGTATCTTATACTGTTAAAATACGAGGGAACTGTAGCATCTTGAATTATTTTCTCACAGCAGTCTGAAACTGAAATGAAGGATAGAGGGAACTAGAATGTGGCACACAAATGAGTTCAGTTCTCTTCTATCCTCATGTAAAATTGTGTACAGATAGTGCAACAATTTTGGTACAGAGACTTCTTTTGTTGTTCATGTTCAATTTTTTGCCCATTTGGCCAAGGGAACTAGCACAGAGGCATGCACGAATTACAAAAAATATTATAAAAACAAAAACTCTCTCTGTTATTTACCTCTCCCCTTTAGCCTTCTGCTTTCCTTTCTGGTCCTGGATTTACTGTCTAAACACCAGATTGACTACTTCTTACTCATCTATTAATGAACTGCAAAGACACCAGCTCCATCTTAAATTCAGGTATTAAGCTCAATACCCATACCTGAAGCAAATTGTTAAAGTCTTCGCTGCTCTTTTATGTTAATTCCAAGTTGATCTTGCAGTTAACAAGCAGTTAAATGACAAAGAAAGAATTGCTGCAGCATTGGAGAACCCAAACCTTCGCCAGCTTGTGGATGAGTGTCTTTACTCCAGTGAACTTTGATCATCTATACCCTTCACCGGCTTGTCACTCTGTCCACCATGAAAGCAAATAGACTAGGTTTTTGTTTATATGATGATGTACTGAACCTATTAACAAAATCAACAAATCGTGATTTATCTTTTGGTTTCCTGGTTCATGTAAATTTTCTTGTTCTTTAGAAATGGAACCTGAAGATGACATCCCTATTGTCTAGAGAACATCACCTAAAGACAAACATTATACTCTAGAATGGGAAGCTTATTGCCAGTTTTCTATCTTCTTATTCCTCAAGGGAAGCTTATTAAATTTTATGGATTGCATGTTGATATGATGATGACGTATTCCAGCATCTGAGGAAATTCAGTCAAGGTGGTTTTGAAAGGTCTGTGGAGTTACTGGCGTTCTGCTCCTTGCCCGAATAACTTGTTAAGGGCTCAATGTTAAGTCCAATCCTAAGAATGCAGGACGTAAACATAGGATGGGAAAATATAATTTCCAAGAGTCATTTTTTTATTAAATTTTACATCAACCTCTAAATATTAAAGGCATTTCCTTTCAGCTGGCCTACAATTGAGATTGTTAATAATCTAGGGCCAGCAATAGGATGCATAATCGGCTGGCTAAGAAAGCAAGAAGTCTTTATTCCCTGGCAAGAAAAGGGCACGGCATTTCCCCTTGCATCACAGAATATACATAATATTCATATGCATAAGACCTGTGTCTGCATAATAGTCAGCTTGCTGGTGATGCAAGAGTCGGTGGTTCAGGAGCCACACCAGGTTCAGAGAAGCCATTGACATTTTTGGGAGCTTCATCATCAAATCCCCAGTATTTAGCAGTTTTAATATCCTCCTGGACCATCAATCTTGAAAACTCTTCATGGTCATACTTCAAGGTTGTTTTTCCTCCAAACTCAGTAGGAAGGTTTTCAGTATCAAAAAAGGTCTTCATGAGCTCCATACTAGCTTTGTTGTTTGGGTACACAAATTTTATTTTCTGAGATGTTTTCGGGTCTACGAAGTACTTCACAATCTGCACAAATGTTTCAAGAGCAGTTTCTTCAGCTGGAATGAAGATGCTTAGACTGGTGATTATTACATCACTTTGGAATGCAGTCAAGACAGGAATTTTGGATGAGACATCTTGATGTCAACAAGGCAGAAATATACATACCTTATAAAATGCCTCGAAAATTTTTGGTGGATTATAAAGGATAATTATTGCGAGTCTCTCTGGATAATGATTCTGCAAAACATGGATGATATCCCTGGCTGTAGAGATGGGAATGTCAGTATTGAATGACCATCCATTGAAGTCAATGAGCCACGACATCTGTTCTTGGCCTTCTGGTAAGTTAAGGATGGCATTCTCTACGAGATAGACTAGGTGACGAACATTGCCCTCCGGTGATGTTGTGTTCTGTATGCCAAAGTTTAATGAAAGATTTTACAATCGAAGAAAAAGTGGAAGATAGAATGGAAATAGAGAAGAAACTAGTGACCAAGTGGAGAAAATCTATAAAATGTACTTGCCTGCATACCAGGCCTCATGATAAGGACTGATCTTCCCATTCGGTCGTGAAAATTGGCTTTGGAGACTTTCCCAGTCTCACCTTCATGTGCTACTTCATGCTGAAACCATATAATATAAGCCATTAGAAATACTATTAATGCCCAAGATTATCCCATTCGATCATGAAAACTGGCTTTGGAGAGGAGAGAAACAAAGAAAAAATGGCCAAGAACATATATGGTTAGCTTTGCTCATGATAAATTTAGCTTACCCAGCGGATTTCTTCTGGCTTAAAGGTTGCCCTCCACTTAAGTGATTCCTCTAACATCTTCTTTGCCTTGTCCACATTCCAATTACGAGCTTCTAAATATCGCCTCAGGCCAGCATCAGAACAGTACTTTAAGCTGCGACCAGAAAGGGGTCCTACAGCAGTCCTCAAGTCTCTGATCTGCTTGAGAAGAAGAGTTCAGCCTATCTTGATTAAAGAATCAGGTCATATGTAATTACTACCAAAATTTCAAAGCAAACTCTGGAGTGCTATAAGTTAAAAAACAAACGGTTAGGCATTAAGACAGTCCAAATTTTATTGTTCAAAGGAAGTGATTTTCTAATCAGTAACCTTTGCATCTCGTTCTGCAGAATCCTCCTCCTCGTGCTGAGACTTTCTCCAGAACATGGCTGTTGTCAATATCTAGAAATGAAACATATCAAGATATATAAGGCCAAATTATTGGAAAAAAAAAAAGAAGTTTAGGAACCAATTTCAGGTCACTACGCTAGATGACCAACTTTTTTAAGAAATTAATAAACAAGAACCAATGAACCTGTTAGTCAAAATTGGAGGGAAAAAAAAAATCTAATTTGAAATTCATGTGCAATAAGTGTGAATGTGTTATCACGTAAGTTTAGAGATTATGAAAATTTTAAAATATGCTTCCGCCCATTTATTTGTTGTCATCTACTTGTTAAAAACTAACGGGGCGTGTTAATCATCGATAATCACTTTAACCTTTTTAACTTTTTAACATTTTATAAGGGTTAAAACATTTCCTCCAAAGTTAGATCCAATACTGTGCCTTGACAGGTTAAGCACGCATCACCAAGATCTTAAAGCAAGATTTAGATCAATAGTTATATAGTAAATAAGTGTTGCTTGTGAATAATTCCATTCTAAAAGATTGATCGCATCCTTCCTTTAACTCCCTTTTCTCATTTCACAAACTACCGATAGCGGTTGGTGAGGCATAACACAGACGTAAAAATAAAAAATAAAAAACAAGAAAAACATGTGTATCTACAGGACAAGATCTAAATACTGTAGCAGCAGGTGGTGGTTGGAGCACAACAGAGGAGATTTTAGAACTAAACCAGAGATGAAATTGAAATTAATTTCTTTGCCTTTACTCTTCCATCTTCTTTCTTGAAATCCTAATCCTTTTAAGTGAATAATACATGCATTAAAAGGAACAAAAACAAGATCATCTAAATAATGCAAGAACAAAAAGAAAGGTGCAGAACCTGCAGGGTATGTAGGACATTAATGAACCTGCAACCTCAGAGTAACACCTTGACTATGTACTAAGCGATCTGCCGATCAATGAATATATACTACAAGTGAAGAGAAAGACTGATGGGTAGGTTGGGTTTTTTTGGCTTTCTCTCCTGTGACTATCTGGAACAAAATAAGGCAATTCCTCTGAATTCCAAAAAAATAAAAAACCAAAGCTGGTAATCCAAATGGAAAGAAAGAGTTTGTGGGATTTTCTCCATTATTTATAATGGGAAAAGGGCAAAGTATGAAAGGAACTCGATGCCGGCCTTTAGAATCTGCCAATTTTAGGAATTTCGTGCTCTTTGTGATGGGGGACGCCACTGCCAAGCAAAAACTGTCATTTTCTTTTCTTTTATTGTTTTTTTTTTTTTTTGAGAATATGTCTTTTTGTGTTTTCTTTTTTTTGGGGGAGAACGTATTTTTGTTTTCTACTAATTAATATTCTTTTATATTTAACCTTTTTTATCCATTTTATAATTATAATATTTTTAAAATATTTTACTCTATATTTAATGTCATCTCTTTCTTAAGTATAATATATTAAAAAATATTTAACTTCAATTTTTATATTGAATTAAAAAATATATTGAATTTTAAATAAATAAAGCACGTATTTTTAAAAAATATCAATTTCATTAAACATTTATTGTGTTAAATTTAATGCTTCAAAGGAAAATAATTTATTTTGGGTTACCACTATTGACGGCTTGTGTCACAATTATGGCAGCCTGCCATTATTAGTAAGTATTACGCATAGCAGAGGCAGTATGGAAACAAGGAAAGATCCAAATATGGTCGATGGTGAATTGGAAATTGGTCATTTTCTTTCCAATATTTATTAATCAAAATGTGGACCGGGTTTTTATTTTGGTGGGAGATGATGGAAATGACATTTTACCCTTGAACTGGTTGATGTGAGATTTTGCCGGATATCAAAAGAAAAAAAAAATGCCGGAAGGATCAAATTCACAAATTGAAAATAGTTTAATAATCTAAAAAAAGTATTAAAAAAATAAAGATAATGCACCAAAGTTAAAAAATGAAAATAGTTTAATGACTAAATTCACTAATTTTCCCTAAAAATTACTTCTTGCTTTGTGATGGTTTTTCTTCTTCTTTTTTTTTATAAAGGAAAAAAAAGCAAGTAAAATAAAGGTTATAATTTTGTGTCAAACTGGAAATCTAAATCTTGAGAGACAACTCATTTAAGAAATAAAAAATAAAAAGACAACTCTCCATTTAGATTAAAAAAATTTTAACCTTTTTTTTCTTACCATGTGATGATGAAGTAATGAATCTTTTAACTCATAATATATATATATATATATATATATATATATATATATATATTAAGAATGTATTCTTTTTAATAGTCAGGCCCGCAGGTCATTGCATTTACTCTCTATACATGAATAATGGAAAACAACTTTGTCGTTAAAGATGTAGTCATGTTTCTTCCTATACACGTGTTATTCAATGCCCATTTCAAATCGTACCAGTCCTAATTTAGGTGTCTACACTTTTAGGTAAAGCGATTAAAAAAGTGCCTGTTTTTTTAAAATGTGTACAATTATTTATTATATTTGAAATAAAAAATATTTATTTATTTTAGTATTTATTATACTTTGAATAAAATAAAAATAAAATTATATATAATAAACAAAATAACCATAAAAATAACAAAAACATCTTATATTTATTATTTAATAACAAGCTAATTTACTTCTTGTATTATTCAATGACCATTTCCAAATCGTACCACTCGCAATTTAGGTGCTTCCATTTTTAGGTAAAGCAATTAAAGAGCGGTCCTCTCTCATATTTATTAGTAGTATGTCTGTCTCTTTTTATTTGCACTCTTATTTATTGTATTTGGAATAAAAATTTATTTATTTTTATCTTTCAAATAGTATTTATTATACTTGGAATAATGTGAAAATAAATAAAAATAAAATAATTTATAATAAATAAAATAATTATAAAAAGTAACAAAATATGACAAATGAATTTGCTTGTTGTATATTATAAAAATGAAAGTGGGAATATTTCCTATGTATACCAAATCAATATTTACTACAATTAGTAGTATTTCCTTTGCAAGTTCCAAAAAATATCTCATTCCGCTAGCGCATTTGAATCCATTTCACTTAATGTAGGGTCGAGATTCATTCACACCTCAAATTTATAATTTAAAAATTTTCGATTACTTTGAATCCATTTCACTTCATGTATGGTCGAGATTCATTCACACCTCAAATTTATAATTTAAAAATTTTCGATTACTTTGAATCCATTTCACTTCATGTATGGCCGAGATTCATCCACACCTCAAATTTATAATTAAAAAATATTCGATTACTAAATATAATTTTTTTAGTATAAACTAGTATGTTGTAACTTGTAATTAGACATAAAGTCTCCTTCAAAAAAAAAAAAATCAGACATAAAGTCAAATGATCTGTGTTATAATAGTCCTATTTATATGAATAATCAACCATTGTAGAACATAGCAACATTTGTCGTTTTATCTATTGAAATTTACACCAATAGGGAAAAAATGGAATCCCATAAATCTGCCTTGTTTGTTTCCATTGTTTTTTTCATTTATTTTTGCATTAACAGATTAGAATATGGTATGGGGGGGGGGGGGGATTTGAATTTGAATCCAATTTCACAGCCAAACTTGACCTGACTTAGCCAACACGCCCAGTACAGTAGTTGTCAATCTTTACCTAATTTATCATCTGAATGATTTTGAAAATCGAATTTATATATAAAAAAAAATTATTTTGAAACTTTACAAAAGTGTGAAAATTAAACGTAAAAACCAAAGAAAAATAAAACGCAAGTAATGCTTACAAATTAATTAGGCAGTGCGAGTTGTTTCCATTGCAAAACGCCTATAAAAATATTCTCCAATAGTGCTTTTGGAACGGCATTCAACATTCTTCACATCCTTTTTTTCTTTTCTTGATGAGGTTTGACAATAAACAATTTCAAAAAAGAAGAAGAAAAGGGAAAAGGGCTCCTCCAATTTCGTGTCAGTTTTCCGTTACATAAAAATATATTATTGTCTTGTTGTTAACCAAAACATTCTATGCTATCTTCAAAGTAACACCATAATTTTTCCTCCTCCAAAAATTCATTTCGAAATATTAAAATGTCTTGTTTTAAGGGAGGAAAAGGCATTCGGCATTTGTAGAAACTTATATATATGAATGAGTATTCATATTTTCATTTGAGATATTTAGTTTTTTCTTCAAAAAAAAATTAAATTTTTAATTTTTAAAAATAACCATATTTTAAATGAAATGGAGAAAGGAATGGTCACCATCATGACATATTATGAAATTTAATACTTTCATTCAAGAAATGGTTTTCTGTCATTCAAGAACCGATTGGTGGTATACATTTCAAAGGATTTTCTTTTCATTTTTGGGGATGATCAAGTCATTCTCCATTGTTTTGTCAAATATATATATTTAAAAAAAGTCATAATCCATTGAATATAACCATCAGAGTTACTGTCCCTCCCGCGCTCTATCACCCCAAACAAGTGCGAAGAGATAAGGATTGCTATATTCAAAATTGTCAACCAGCTATAACTCAAGTTGCAACCGTTTACAAATCAGATATTAAAGTCTCGAATTCGACGCTTTACTTCTCCTGATCTAATAAAAAAAAATCAAAATTATAGAAATACCCAGCAAGGCAAAATTATAACATGGTAGCTGATGATTGGATTAGTTTATTGCAGCTTGTAAAGCAATAAACCAATTCTTCCAAATGGTATTGAAGGTCGAAGTTTGTATCACTAGTCAAATTATAGGAGTTATTTTTTAAAAATTTTAAATTTCAAATTTGAAACTAAGATAAGACTCAGCTTTTATTTTGTTTTTCTTTTTTCATTCTAAAAAAAATAGATTAATAATTCTAAATTTATCATTATTAACAACATAGAATTTATCATTAATAAATTCTCGTAAAAGTACTCCCTCCGTCCGTATCGCATCATGTTGTTCCACCGTTTCAAGCTTGTCAGGCCGCTTTTGAACCAAGTCCAAATTCATTGAATAATTGGGCCCCTTGGATTTTATAACTATTGTTTCCAATAATATATCTCAGCCCAATAAACTGTCTAGTCAATGGACTCAATATATTGGTCAGAGAACCGGATAATACCGTAGTCTGTCTAAACAGACATTGATCCACGCGAGAAAATAATATTAAAAAAATATTTTTAAAAGATGATTAAAAAGAATCTTTATTATAGATGAATTACATATTCATAGTATTATGTTCGTATATTAATTAACAAAGTTAATTGTTTAACTAAAAATATATTTGCTTAGACATCTCAAATCCCAATTATCTGAGCTGAAAGCTCCCTTTTCTTTGTAATCTCTTCTACATTATAATGTCTAAAGTAATTTATTTTATTTATTCTTTTATTATGATTCAAATAATAGCTGCCACGTCGCAAAATTCGCAATGTAAACCATTGCAGTACTGTTTGTGATCTTAAAGAATTTGTGAAATTTGCGAAATACCCTGAACCAATCAACCAAGATAAGTATTTTTATCAGAAACGTTGCAATTCATGTCAGCCATTGAGAAATTGCATCATTAAATGGCCGAGAACTTTAATCAGCAGATCACACAGCTCAGCACAACTAGTCCCTCAAAGAATCATTTAATGTTCTATGTTCTATAATAGTACTAATGACTTTTGACACCAGACACGATATACAGAGCCTTCATTCATTTTCATGGCTGCAGTGAAAGGGTGAAGCAACGATGAATACGTTGAGCAGTAGCTTCAGGCTTGAAGGGTCATCATGGAGGAAGATAGGGAAATCAAATAGTACACTTCTTGCATCAGAATTGGTGGGATCAGAGATTGCTAAAGTCACGGCATATGAGAGGCTTTCGGCGTCTACGAGGGTGACGGCAGATGATTACTCAGGTGGATATATTTCCAGGAGGAATAAGATCAGAGGCTGGTTGTTTCTTGTGAAGGCTTTCTCCTTCAGGAAGAGTCGGTGGCAGGGATGATGTTTGCAGAGGACTGTAGTAAAGCCGCCAGAGGCGATGGTGGTGGCAGCCACAGAAAAGAAGAAAAAGAAGGTTGTTTGGCTACCTAATCCTCACCGACGGTGGCCTGTTCAAGGACGGTGATCTATTTTCCCTGATCTTTTCTTTTTTGGTTTTCCAGTTTTGTTATTATTTTCAACACTACTCCTGCCAAAGGGCAAAAGACCCATCTAAATGATGAGGCTCCGGAAATTAAATGGAAAATTGATGAATAAAAAGCTTTCTACCAGTGGAGTGATAGATTTTTAAGAGGCTCTTGAAACTTGCAGATTTAACTTTTTCAAGGAATTGAAGAATAAATGGCAAATTGTTCAGAAGTTCACTTTCAAATCACATTCAAAAGATGGGAAAGTGAGGAATCTTACCTCTTGCTATTCGTCAGAAAGGATAAGCATTTCGTTTAGAAGGCCACTGGAAAAGGTAGTTCAGTTTGGCTGTTCCCTTCAGATCCAACAAGGTTTTTCTTTCCTTCCGCCATGTGGGAGTAAGCACGTCTGATCTCTGATGGATTTCTTGAGAGTACATCTCCAATCTTTCTAATGAAGAACCAGAGGCAAGCATCAGTCACTGCAGGCTCACCTGACACATGACTACACAAATTTTAAAATTGATTCTGAACACGTATTCTCTTTGTAATTCAGAGGCAATATACCGAAGCTACTGCAATGCATTAAGACTACCTATCACGTTGCATCCGTAATAGCATCAAACGTTTTGCATCCATCTCAACATGAACGAGACGAGACTATTTTATCATTGTGTTGTAGAGAAATTATGTTCAAAGAAATGACACAAGTATGCATTAGAATAAGCAAATCTATTTGGATCCGGGTGGATTCGAACCACCAACCTCTCAGAATAAAACAAGTTCTGAGCGCTCTTATCCAATTTTAGAGCTTACAGACCCATCCATCGTTGTATGAAAAATGATACTTCTGTGCAACTAAACTATCCAGCTTTTGGAATTCAAGATCCATCACACAATTGCCATTGACAATGTCCAGAAGCTTATCATGGCAGCATCTATAAATCTGCATCTACAAGAAATAGGATGTACAACATTTACCATTCAACTACCTTGTAGCTAATGGATAACAACCATCTCCAATTTCGACAAGAGGTCATAACCAAGAATAGACTGAAGGAGAACTGTATTCTGCAGTGACGATAAAGGATTGGCCATGAATAGCATCAAAAGATTTTGTTCAAATGGGGACAAATGGATTAATTGCCTATTGAAGTCAATTTACTGTATCAAAAATCAGTAGAGATGAATTCCTACAAGTTATTGGATTCAAAGACTCCGAGAATTTGGAGCAATAAGAAGCACAGGAAGATGATTATCACCTCCAAATTAGTCTAACAAGACTAAAATTATACAAAATTAGGATATTGGATATATCGACAATTAGTCAACCACCCCCTGAATGACAAATTTTTAGTAGACGCATTATAATGTAATTTCCAAATGCTATTCAAAAAAATGTCTATCCAAGCCCTCCTTTTCCACCCAAAAAAAGAAACGAAAAGAAAAAATCTTTTAACACCCCCTCCCCAGTTGGCGTGGGGGGGGGGAGATGGAAAGATTCTTTAAAGCAAAATTCCCACAAAAAGATACTAGAAGAATTTCGAAGTTCAGACAAAATGGAATATAGTACTAGCCAATATATCTAAATGAAGAACTGCAACGAAAATGAAAAATCTTTTATCTACTTACGCTATGGAAAAACACAATGAGTATATCATACGACCATTGATTGCATCCGAAAAATTCACCTTCATTCTATGCTTCGACCGTGAGTCTCTCGTCATCAAGCATTGAACTTGTTATGTTGAATTGAAGTATTGAACGTGTAAAACATTAAATTTTACATTGGTTGACCTTCAGCAAAGATCACATTGCCTTGATATATGCCTGGAATTATAGCATCACTGGTGTACAATAGTAGCATGTTCCTCAAGTCCGAGAAATACTGTGAAAGGAAAACTGTGTGAAATCTGCATTCCAGCTTCTGTTGAAACTTCCTCCAGCTTGCTTCTCAAGATCCCGAAGAGTACTGAAATCATGTCTGATGTGTTCTTCAGCTGATTATCTTTCTGATCTCCTTATTGTCCATCTGTCTACTACTGTTCACATCCTAGAACATGCTTCTAAGATACATCTTCCTGCTCAGGTCCACCATGCAAACGGAAAAAAAAAACTACCAGCAATGGAGTTTCCAGCAGCTAAAATAGAAAGAGAAGATATCATAAACAGGAATAGAATTAGGAGAACTGTATTCTGCTGTGCGGATAAAGGATTGGTCACCAATAGCATCAAAAAAATTGGTTTACTCAATTTTTACTTGGGGACAAAAGGATTCAAGGATATGGAAGTGTAGCATTCAAGGCTTCCAACAAGTACTAGAGGATTCAGAGAGACGGGAGTTTGGAAGAACACGCACCAAAAGATGAATATCAGAGCAACATTTACTTTAAGAATGACCACAACCCCCATGTCACGAGTTGTTTTTTTTTTCTTGGAAGCATTATAATATAATTTTCAAATGCTATTTAAAGAAAAAAATCCCCCCCTCCTTCATCCCCCCCCCCACCCAAAAAAATGGTTTTAAAAGCAAAATCCCCAGAAAACAGATACCAATAATAACATCATAATTTCAAAATTCAAACACAGATGAGAAGTACTAGCCACCATATATAAATGAATAACTTAAACAAACATGAAATATTTTGTATCTATATTATACTACAGAAAACACAATATCAAGGAACATTGACAGAATACTAGGCCATGCCTGTAAGTCTGGACAAAGCATTGAACATGATGTTGAAGTATTGAATGTAAAACTTTATATTCTACATCACTTAACCTTTAGCAAAAATATCATTACCTTCAAATATGAATCATAGCAACGAACTGGTGTGCAGTCAAATTATCTTCAAGTAGCATCAATGTCTCCCTCAGTCCTTAAGAGATATTGTTCAAGGAGATAGGAGCAGCGTGAAATCTCTATTCCAGCTTCTATTTGAATACCTGATTCAGCTTGATTCTCAAGAATTAGTAGTGAACTTGTCTGATGTCCTTCAGCTGATGATCTTTCTGGTCTCCTCCTCCTCTACCTGTCTGCTCTGCATATTTAAGAACATGCTCCTGAACTACCTCTTCCTGCTCAGATCCACCATGCAAAAGGAAAGAAACCTACCCGCAATGAAGTTCATCCCCTGCAGCTGAATATTTCCCAGGATGTCCTCTGTGGAAAGTTTTACATTTGTAGGGGATGCTCTACCACTGAACTTTTGTCTGTCTAATTCAAGATGTAAGATGTACAGCTAACATATTCACCGTAAAATTGAACTCCAGAATTGTTCCAGATGAAACAACAAGACACGTAACCCACCGGACCAGTCTGGCAGTCTCCTAAGCCATTCTATTGAACAGAATGAAGATGGAAAAAAAAACTAACCATCCAAAATACTATCTGAAAACCAGGTGACTACAAGGTATCTATCAACACTTCTACAGGCATGATATCCAAAATGAAGTTGATAAACTTGTATAAAATAATGACATAGAACGATGATTAATAACTAAACTCCAAAATAGATGCATAAACAGTAAACTGCATTGAAAAAAAAATTTAGATTATGCTTCAAAACAGATCATATTCACCAAGTGCATTTATATAATTGGAACCTGAGAACAGGAGCGCACAAACACCGATTCTCTGTATTTAATTTTTCTGTTTTCCAAAGGCACGAGATATCTTTGTATAGATAATGCAAATAAAACCAAAAAGGCAGACAAAAATAGGATTGTTCACCAGCAATTAGATTTATGGTCTCACTACTCTCCTCCCAAAAGACAAATAACCATGCTATTGAACCTTTTATCTACAGTTTTGTTCATATTCATATTGAATGAACTGCTTTGGCTATTGAACCTTTTATCTTCAGTTTTGTTCATGTTAAATGAACTGCTTTGTCACATATATTAACGACTACTCTTTATTTTGTGTTGGGATTGTTTCTGTGCAATGTGTGTTTTTTTTCTCATTATGGACAGGTAGGCAATATTGAGAACAATAACTAGTTACTCTCTTTGCCATTCAATATATGTGGATCAATTTGTAATGGATTCATTAATGCTGCTGTTACGTGAATGTGTGTGAAGGGATGGAAAGGCAACGTGCCAATTTCCCTCTGTTTAAGAAAAGACTGTAAGACTATTGGAAACATGTACACCATATCCTTAAACATTCAGCTACTATGTGCGCATTTGGTGACAGTAAGCCTCAATGTTTAATGTGATGTAGCAAAGGATTATGTACCTGATTGAGAAAATACTTGCATAGAGGTGCTGAGCATTCCATTTATCGCCATATTGATTTTGGATTGTAAGAAGGGCGCGGAGCTGAAAGATAAAAAAGCAAAACAAGAACACAGGCAAGCGCCAGCACGCACGCACACACCAGAGGGGGGAGGAGAACCCGGGCCAAAAAATAATAACAGTACTGAATAGGTTCCCCGTGCGATCTCCCCACCCCCAAACCAAAAATGGCATCTTTTTATTAAATTGGTGACCTGCCATGCAAGCGCACCTGACATGGCAAAGGCCAGATTACATCATACAAAATATCAATCGAGACTCAGCCCCCTGCGTTTAGGTATCATCCGCCTCGATATTTTCTCCCTTTTACAACCTCATATAACCTCGTTTCATCGATAATTCCAATTTGATTGTACAAAAATATAATCAATATAATTGTGATTTTCCCGCTTGGATGTAAAAAGGGGATTGGAACTTCTTCTTCAGATCCATACCAACAGGCAACAAACGCAATCAGAATAGCGACTCTGATTCCAGGAGACAATGCCGTGAGCCGTGCACATGAATCCTATACATGGATGAGGAAAAGAAATGGAACTTTTAGCTCCCAAATTTTTTTTAAAACAACAGCAATGATTGACAAGCAAAACAATCTGCAAGTCACCATAGATCACGGAAACAACAAAATTAGCAATAGATCAATCCTACGAGCCCTGCACATCATAAACCCTCTACAGGGTTGGAAAAAGAACGAAATTTTTATCATGGAAAAAGAAAATTCCCAGAACTACTATCTGCTATTAACCATAGACCAAGGAACAATACAAGTAACAACGCAATTATTGTCAGCCAACCAAACGATAGTAACTAAATAACATAACATACATAATGAAATAACAAAAATAGCTCCGGAAAACCTCGTTAGATCCTTTAGATATCAATCGTACCTGTATACCGCGAAACAGATCCACAAAATCCATGTCAGCCGCCATAATAAAAAAAAAGGCTCCGGCAAAGCTTCCTTAGATATCAGTCACACCCGTATACCGTTAAACAGATCCACGAAATCCATGTCAGCCGCTCCGCTCTTATACGCCATAACCCAAAAAAAGTCCGGCAAAGCTCATTACCTCCTCAGATATACGTCGGCAGCTTAATTCCCGGCTACCACGACCAAAAAACCAACCAAAGAGCTTAGATCAGCCATCAGAGAAATAGAACAGTGCTAGATCTAGACGAAGGAAATCCAATCGTTTGCCAGGAAGAGAAGGTATAGAACAAGAAAGCAGACCAACGTCCTTTATAGAGAAGGAAGCGACATCCTAGAGGCGGTAGTTGCGAGTTCATGGTAGGTTTGAGCTGGCAACGAATTGTCCAACGAAGACCAGGCACGTGTAATTTGGTGTCGTATCAGGCTTGGAATATGCTTCTTTCCAATACAAATTATGCCACCAATATAAGTTGGGCGAGTTTGGGAATCCATTTATTGTTAATTTTAAATTAATATTTGTTAATGTTATGATTTCTTTTCCCCCTAATTCAACTTGAACTCAACTCAATATGAGTTCAGAATTTAAATCGAACTAGCTTGAATTTTGTTTTTGTGAACTAGTAGAAAATAAACTTCAGTTTATTCTAAATTTATATAAGGTTTGATTTCGCACGAACTTGAGGTATAAAGTTCAATTCACACCTCTAAATTTAATTACAAAAATATTTTTCTTTCCTTTCTAAATATTCTTTTTTAGCATACCAAAGTTTGATAACACTGTACATAGGATGGAATTATAGATTGACAAAATAATCTAGATATTTATTTTATTATATTCTATAAAGATTAGAATTTAAGTTGGAAGATGTCAATGATAATAATAATCTATCTAATTAATAATGACCAATCAAAGATTTTTTCTCTCTCTTTAGGAAGGGAAAAGTGGATCAAAAATTTCTTTGAGATGTATTAGATTTTTACTTGCCACTTTCGGTTCAAAGTTTTAAATTCACATATTTGGAGGGGGGGGTAAGTGTTTTAAATTCACATATTGTTTATGTAATTTGTCCCCATGTATAGAAACAGTAGACGGTAATAATTTAGAGGAGGAATATGGGAAGCATGGCAAACTTGGAGGGTTTAAAGGTAATTTCACCCTGATATTATTGTATTTGTGACAATTGACAATGTATAAAAATTGGATTAGTTTATTTTTTTTATTAAAAAAAACTAAACTTTTAGCAATCAAGAGATTATCAATTCGCATCTCAATTAAAATTATACTTCATGGTAATTTCCAAACAAGAGGTGGAAAAAAAAAGTACTTTGTGAATGATTGATATATCATGGTTGAAAACAAAATTCTTACCAAATTATTTTATCACTTACCAAACAAAATATTGTGTAATTAACTAAATTCTTAAAACCCAAAACTTATTAATTTAAGAGTATGTCTAATGCATTAATGTCAATGTTAAAAAAATGGCATTTGTCAATTAATAATTATAATGTCAATTCACATCACATCAAATATGTTAATTGAATAAACGTTCAACTTTAAAAAATAAATTTCAAAGTATAATGTCAAAAGTTCAATGTCATTTACTAATTGATTAATTTATTAAAAATAATATTATTTATTTATATATATTAATTCATTCTCTAAAAAATGATGTCTTCTCCTTAAGAATCATGTCAATATGACAAAATCTCATAACATTTGTAATGAAAAGAAAATTTTCAAGGCACTTTTAACTTTAATGATATAACTTTTTTTATGCATTGAAATTGATCCAAGATGATATTTTAAATACCATTTATTGTATTTTCTATATTTCATTCTCATTATAGATATTTTAACATCACATGCATGCAAATCACGTGACACTTTCTAACTAGTTTTTTACCTACCTCAAGCAACGCGCCCAAATGCATTAAAGATCTGGGTGGATTCGAACCACCTACCTCTCAGAACAGAAACAAGATCTGAGCGCTCTTTCCACTTTCAGAGCTTACGGATCTCTATATCACAAAATGAGGAAGGGCAAGTAGACAACGTTTAAAATCATACCAGCATTAGACCTAGACACAAGAATCAAGTTACCATCTTTGGTTAGTGCCACTAGAAAAAGAAATACAGGATTTTACCTTTATTGGCCGAAAGTTTACAGTGCACTGAATCAGCATTTGTGGGTTGAAAAATGCTCTTTTATCCTTCCTACCTGGGAATGAATTAACATTGTTTCAAGCATTACAAATAACTCATGGACTTTGGCAACCATGTTTAGAACTACTAGAGCGGATTGGCATATACTCCTATAGCGTCACAGAAGCCATGAAAGAAACTTGTCAACTCGCTTAGGCAACATGAAATGGCAAATATTGGCTTCTGAGTCATTACTTAGTGACATTGGGACTAGAATAATCAATCCACAAATCCATGGATTTACTACGCTCAAGAAAGAATCAGAGAGAAAACCCGAATTGAATAATCTGAATACTTTTACCAATGATCATAGTATGGTTGTCAAGAGAATCCAAAGAATCACCATCTTTATCTCCAGTACGTGCCTCTCATCATCAAGAGTGAAACCAAAGTATATAATTAAGCATTCAATACATGACTACACAAAGATAACTGAGAATCAAGAGAGTAACACCCTGTAAACTGGCGATTCTATAGCCAAGTTTCCTTAACCTCAACCTGAGTTCAGTAAATTCCTTTTTCTTGCTTGTCCTCTTGCGATCAAATGAAGAAAGTTACAGAGGGATAACCAGAAATCCAGTAAAGTACTTCAACTCGGTAGAAAATGTCATCCACTTCGTCAATGCAATATACATGGTTCTTAAAATTACAAAAGTATAAATATCCATTTGGAAATAAAGCTGTTAATCTCTGCACTTCGGACCTAAAGCATCTACTGCGTGTCGAACGCACATCCAGCTTGCAAAGAGCTCTTTTGATAGGGTAACCTCTGAAACTATAGGAAGAACAGTTTCGAAAGTAATACAGGTGGATGTACGCTGCAACATCTTCTATCTGTGCCCCACATGGCTGCCGCAACAACCAATCTCTGTCCAACTAGCCTTCTTTCTCTGTGTGCTGATAGCCAGTTGCTCTACAAGTACCTGAAACATCGTTGCCAGACACCTGCAAGTAAATTTTGGTTCCAAGAATGCTGAATCTTCTCAATGTTCCAGTAGAGTCATGAAAGTTACACAGATATTCTGTGCCCATTGGTAATCTACCGAACGAGAGAATTTTTAATTCAATTATGGTCTTCACGGACCACGGGCATTGTCCACAAAGATGGCATCCATATGAAGATTTTCCTTTTAATGGCCAACTATTTAAGCAGAACTTTCAAGCTGTAAGCCTTGTACCCACAAGAAGCATCCACCCGCAAAACTGATCCCAAAGAGACTTGTCCATTTGCTTCAGTTGTTAATCAGAAAGACGTTGTACAAATATCCAATCAGCCTAAATGAAAAACGCCATATATCTACAAGGAAAAATAACTTTCACAAACATCATACAAGCTCCAATGAGTTCTTTTCAAGTTGGAACAACAAAAACACAAAATACCCTCAAGTCTGCTGCAAGCATTACAGTCCAGGATGTATATTAACTAGAACTGTAAAAACAAATTGAACACCAAGCCTGTGGCAATTGCACACACTAAAAAACTCATGTTTTGAGAAACTCAATTTAAAATAATTAAATTTCAAGGAACTATAGTAAGAATGAGATCGGTTTGGATGATATATAAATAAAATAAAATAAACATTTCGCAATAGATTCAGCATTTAATATATCACTACTCTGTTTCCAACGGTAATCTTTTCTACAAACTAGATAGTTGGAAGAAGACTGCAATGCTCCATAGCCACACCCCTTCCCCAAAAAATAAAGAACTTGGATAATCATATTGCCAATTGCCCTCTCGTTTTTGTATCCTCTCCTTCAATCAATTATACGAAGTCCTTCCCTATAAGATTTGTTAGAAGTAAACTGCTTCAATAGTCGTTTCATATTGAGGAGTTTGCAATATTACTTGTACGCCAGTGAGGCAAGGTGGATCAATTAATTCAAAGTGTTCCTTCTATTTTAATAATTCAGTGTTCTTACGTATGCTGATTCTTTTTTCTCTGTGACAGTTTTTTTTGGTTGGGGGGGGATTGGGTTGTAAATATGAATAAATATTTGTGCCCGTATGGAATAATGGAACTATTTTGGATAAATTCTGTGCCCGTGTGAAGGAGTTTCATGGAATTGTTAGGGATAACTGTGCATGAATTGTGATAAATTTTAATGCATAGTTGCATACCGACTATTTACAAGAACAATAGCTAGTGTGTTGTGATAAATTTTAATGCATAGTTGTATACCGACTATTTACAAGAACTATAACTAGTGTGTTGCATGGTTAGATTAAACTACTGCATCTACTGTTTGTATAATTGTATGTATATAACTAAACATTAGATTGAGAGATTGTGCATCAATTACCTGAGTCCCAATAAGCTCGTATATGTTTCAATAGTTGCTTCGCAGAGCCATCGCCCTCTTTTTGGTTGGTAGCTAGCTAATAAGAGTAGGAGCAATAAAAAACACACGCACACAGCCACACAGATAACACAACACCAAAAGGGGAGGGGGAGAACCCGGGCTAAAGAAAAAATAGTAAATTCAAGTTCCCGTGCGATCTCCCCACAACCCCAAACCCCCCAAAAAGACTGCACCTTTTATTAAATCGGGTGACCTGCCATGCAAGCGCACCTGACATGGCAAAGGCCAAAGATCACAACTTACAAAAATTATCAACCAATCGAAGCTCAGCCCTCGAACTGGGCTTCATCTATCTCAATTTTCTCCCGTTTTACATGACTCCATCCGCAATTCAAACTTGGTCGTACAAATTACAACTGAATCAGTATCGACAATGACAGTTACCCACCAGGATTCTAGCTTCTTCTCCAAAGAGAAGCATAACAGGAAAGCAGCACATAGACACCCTGTATGAAGGTTGAAATAAAAAAATAAATAAGGGAACTTTTCTCAACAAAACAATATATTATTCCAAAACAAAAATGCAAACTTTATAACCGATGACGATATCAGGCAATTTAAACGGCTGCAACAGAAAATTAATCAAACAAAGTCATATCCCAGATAGATATTTTACCTGTATGTTGTGAAACAGAGCCGAAAAATCTATTCCGGAAATTCCAAAAGGAAACTCTTCCTCCGGAAAACTATGTCTGAAGTTCAGCTTCCCATTACCTCAACAAAACTCCAGCCAAAAGCTCCTTCTGGACATGGAGGAAAGTCAGAGGCATAAATATATGGGGAAGCATATGATATCGAATGAAAATCATCCAAGGATGACAGATCTAGCTGGGAGCGATGACAAGAAAGAGAGATTGGAACAAGGAGATGGTAGAGAGAGAGAGAGAGAACCCCTTTTGAAGGAAACACGAACCGACTTCGTAGAGTCGGTAGTTGAAAAATCCACGGTAGGCGTGCGCTGGAGCCTGGAAACAAAAACTTGGTCCAACAGAAACCAGCCACGTGTTATCATATTAGTCGTTGAATTGCATTAGAATTCTTTTTTCCTCCATATTCCATACCGCTCAACTTTTATTGAAGATATCCACACCATTAACTTAAATTAGTCGAACATTATCTTTAATAGATTAAATTATCAAGTTATAATTTCCTAAAAAAAAAAAAAAAGTTTGTCAAAGTAATATTAACCGATCTCAAAATGTTCATTTTTGTTTCAATCTATTACTTTAAAATATATTTTACAATTTTTCATTTTTATGATTATCTTCTATCTTTTTTTTTAATAGATGATTATCTCTATCTAAGGTTCTCTTTAAAGAATTATAAATTAAAAATAATAATTTTGACGGCATTTTAAGTATAATATTTTTTTTAAAAAAAACCAACTATTAAATACTTCTATATCTATATGTGTAAAGGTTAAGGTAATGTATAAGTAACAAAAAAAAAATTCTTTTGAAGGATTCTTTCAACAATATGACGTAATATGTGCGTATCTGTTAATGAGTAATTTCATTCACTTCTCAATTTTATAATTCATAATCTCTTTAATTATCAGAATAAAATAATCTCTTAAATTGTGAAATAAGTTTTAAAACCTTTAGTTATTATCTTGATTGTCGTGACTCTATTTGGTAACGAAGTGTATTTTTTTTTTTTTTCCTTTGACAAAGTGTGAATATTATTTATTCCCTAACAAAATTGAAGAGTCTAATCTCAGTTTTCCATACCAATGTTTCTTGCAACCCCCCAAAAAAATAACTCTGCTTACTTTTTTTTTTTTTTTTTTTAGAGAAAGTAAGGCGGGGGGAGGGGGAATTGGAAAAAATACTAATAAAAATATTTCTAATACGGAAAATCAACTAAAGGCTTTGGGCATATTCATTCCTTTTCGATTTGTCCTCCCTCAATGTTTTCTGTAATACAAAAACCACCACAACTGATTATTGAATAATGCAATTCAACCACCATAGCTGATACCCCTATACAGAATCTTTCATTGTCATATCCACAAATTTTCATCCTATCCCATGCTGTCTTTTTTTTTTTTTTTTTTTTTTGGTGAAAACTAAGTTAACCATTCATCCACCTTAACATTACAAAATTCATCTACAGACTCAATAAAAAGAGAAAAAATTTAATATGTGTTAAATTTTGGAATAATTTCAAAAAACATCATGGATTCTAACCTAATAAGCCATATGACATAAGCAAAGGACAAATTACATCATAACCCATATTATCTTGTTTAATAATATTACGTCAGTCTCAAATTTATTAATTGATATGAAAATCAAATAAGTGTATCAAATTATTATGGACAAAGTAATAATAATCGACACCGTATTCAGAATTCTAACCTTCAAGCATACAAGAAGCATTAAATTTGAATAAGTGATTTAATCATACAAATTGTTTTATGGGAAATTAATAGATTTAACCCTTAAATTTTTTTCGACTATCAACTTGAGTCACTAATTTTTTTTTTCAAATTTTAAGGTCCCATATCTTTTTTTATTTTAGTGAGAAAGGTCATTTCATTAAATTTTTTTATTAAGTTTGAATCGATTAATATTTAGTTAAGGGTATTTTTGAAAATTCATTATTTACATTCTTCCTTTTTTAAGCAATTTGACATGTTTAACATGTTTAACCTCTTATGTTTTTTATGTTTGATAAGAAGAATTCCTAATCTTTTTAAAAAAAATTTAAGTCACTTATCTTTTATTCAATCGGTGAACTAGGTCATTTTTTCTCAATGTTTTGATTAAATTTGACCAAATCAATGCTTGTGTTTTTTCCGTGTTAAATGGATATTTTTTAAAAAATTACTATTTACACTTTTTCTTTTTTTTTAACAAAAACAATTCAAAAGATCTTTCTCTCTAATATAGTATTTCACAACTTTTCCTAAAAGATTAGAAATTATATTAAAAAATAGTTATTTAAAGTTGAAAATGAATGAACAAGATTATTGTTGATAAAAAGTGATTTCGACCTTTTTAATTCATAAAAAAAATCCTAATCATATCCTTAATTACTTTATTTTCACTAATACTTTACTGTTACATGGGTTTGTTCAAATTTAATTTTTTATTGAACATATAAATTATTTTATTTCATATCATATGTAGTGTGAGTTTTTTATATTGTCATAAGTAATTAATTTATATTAACATTATTTACTAACATGAATATAATACAATTATTACCCTTATTTTTTTCATTTCAATAATAATAATAATAATAATTGATAGTTCATTTTAAATATTTACTAATCACGCTAAACAAATAATTATGACATTTATAATTTTGATTTTGTTTCTTGAAAGAAGGAAAAATTATTATTTTATTTAATAATAAAAAATATAAATAGTGATTTTTTCAAAAAATGCCTAAACATTTGAAGAAAAAAGGTTAGCAAGTATTAACTTCATCAAATTTAATAATAAAAAAAAAAAGAAATGACTTAGTTCACCGGCAAAAAAAACATTAACAACTCATCTCATAAAGCATAAAAAATAAAGAACTATACATGTCAAGTTACTATATACCAAATCTTTAAAAATGCCCTTCATCAAATATTAATCGAGTCAAATTTAACAAAAAAAAATTATGGAATAACTTATATCACCGAAATAACAAAAGATAAAAGGACCTTAAGATTTGGAAAAAAAAAAATTAGTGACTCAGAGCTGACAATAGAAAAAACCTTTCCCTTGTTTTATTTATGCACGAGCAGAAACTTATTCAATCACAACTATTTTACATTACGAGCTACAAAACGCCCATTTAAGTTGCAACCTTCTTCTGATTTTCATCTTCTTCCTTGTATTTCACTTCAGTCCCTTTGTCGCGGCCTTCATGGTCTGCCCAAAAAAAAAAATGTTACAAAGCAATATTAATACAATTTTTTATTTCTTTTCTTTTTTGAGACACAATCTTTTAATTCTAAGAAAAGGAAAAATCGCTAAAGTACCGTAATTATTTTGTACACTCTTTATTTTATTTTAACAATTATTTATAATAATTTATTGAAAAGCATCGTCGTCTGACTAGACGCAAGGATATAATTAGAAATATAAAAAGTTATTTAAAATAAAAAAAAGAGAGATGTAAAACGTTAAAATATGTAAAAATGATATAAATTATAGAATCTTAAATAACTTAATAAATAAATTTCTCAAAATTTTCTTTTAAAAAGTTGTACTTTGTAATTACTAAATACAAATTTTCAAACATTATATATGTATTTTTCCAATGGAAAAAAGAAGAAGAAAAAGAGTGTGCACACAAACGTGGAATTAGTGTGAAAGGTAAGCACATGTACCGGGCGGAGCATTTGCATTTGCATTTGCAAGGCCAAGATGTTCTTCATCATCATCTTTCCAACACTTGTTATTCATTCCATATATTCCTCCAAATCCTTCATCCCCGCACCGGGTGGCATATTCTTTCCCCATGGATGATATGGTATCCCTTCACCCATGATTAGTCACCCAAAGTCAGCTCATAAAAGTATTAAGAAAATAGTATTAATCCACAGTAAATTTTTCAATTAAAAAACAATAAATTATGCATTAATGAAATATTTGTCTAGGTGCCAACCCGAATTCCGCATATGGGCTGTGAGCTTGGGCCATATTATCCCAGCTCAGTGAAATATTACGAGTCCCTTCTAATGCTTGCCGGAATCTATTCCCGGCGATATTGGACGGCGAAGGCGGTGACAGTAGGGTGATGGCCGGCTGCACTCTTACCAGTCTTAGCGAGTTAAGCATCTTCTTAGGATGGATTTGTAGGCCTTGTGATGCTTAAAATATGCAGAGACCTTTGATTGTTTGAGATTCTCGTAGCTTCCATTCGACAGCTGTTTGGACAAGTGTGATTAACTTAAGTAACTAAAGAATGCGGTGGAACCTAAAGATTTGCTTAACAAATCTAGTCCCATCAGCCATCCATCGTCAACAGTCTTAATTTGTATGTTCGTTAACTTTATCTATATTAAATATTATCTTAATTTAAGAGGACAAATACATCTTAAAGAAATATAATGTATATATAAGTTTTTTTACGATATCTTATTCAATTCTTTGAAATTTCTAGGAAGCAAAATTATTTTTTAGAATGTATTTAGTTTGGACCTTTTTATGGATATATAAATTTCTAGGGAAATTTTTAATGTATTTGAAGTGAGTTTTGAAATTTTATTTTAGATGTTATGCTATTTAAGTGAGTTTCAACGTTTTAGATAATACCTTGTTCATGAAAATTGAAAATTCATTTTGATTTAGTACAAAAATTAAAGAAAATATGCAAGTTATTTTATTATTAATGTAGTTTATAATAGAATTGATGTGTTAGAATGAATCTCTGAACTTAAAAATATTATTTGTGGTGCTTTGTGAAAGAAAAAATATTTATATTAAAAAGTAAATATTTAATTTTAGAAATCTTTAAAAAAAACATTCAATTTTAGATACAAAGTAATATAAAAAACTAGAAATTAGATAATTCTCTCTTGGTACAAAAATATAAATTGTTGCAATCATTTGTGTTTGTCACAAAACGTAAATCCTTTTACAACTTTTTAAGAATATTTTACCCATTATTTCTTATAATACCCTCATTTATTGTCACTTCTATTATACTTGTAAAAGAAGAAATATGAGTCCAACAAAACACATATCTAATAATTAATGGTATTTTATGAACAAAATAAGTTATTTGGTTTATATAAAAATGAGTTCATGACTTATCTTTTTTTACAGGAAAAGTAATTTTAAAAAGATATAATCAAAGGTATTTTTAACGCATTGAAAAAATTAAAACAGTCAAGAAAAGAAACATTTTATAAAACAATTTTATTTCTTTTCTTGATTGTTTTTAATTTTTCAATGCGTAAAAATCAAGTTTTTTTATTCGCATATTCAAAGAGATAAAAAAAAGTTTGTAGAATTTTCTCTCTTATATTAATGTTTTATCTTAATCTATGAGAGTTAAGAAATAAATTAAAAGGTTAATTGACAAAAAAATGATAAATTATATTAAAAAATATATTTAACTAAAATAATTGAAAAAGATGTTTAAGGGGTTTAATAAAATTAATCCAAAAATCATTATGGACTAATTTGGTCAAAACTGTAAACATAATATACTAAAAATGTTGATAAAAAATAAAATAGACAAATGTGACCAAAAGTGCAAATATAATGGACTAAATATGTCAATTAAAAATATGATATACCATATTGGGCAAAAGTGAAAATATAATGGACTAAATCAGCTAATTCTATATATATATATATATATATATATATATTAAGTAAATTTGTTCATTCGAAAATATTTAATTATATACTTTATTATCATTGATACATAAATAGAAATCAAAATTAGTTTTTACATATTTCATTTTTCTTAAATGTATTAAGAGAATTTTTAAAAAATGGTAAATTATAAAGAAAAACATCAAGAGTAAAATTAGAAGAGATGGTGGATTTAGTAATTCTCAAAACTTAATTATGTGTACCGCCTTTTTTTATTCTACTTTATGAAGGCCCAAAACCCCTTAAACATGTTTTAAGTACAAGTAAATATTGGATTTGGGCTTGAAGTATGTATTTTGGAAGGCCCAAACTATCTCCGAATCTAGAAAGGCGGATTTTGAGGCTTTTCCATTGATTTGGCAAAACATTTTATGTGCATTTTTCTTTTTCTTTTTTTGATAAATAAAACACTTGCCAAAATGGGAATCAGAATATAAGTTACTCTCCTTAGCATATCGTGGATTGCAATGAGCATTTATGACATTTTCCAATAATACTCATTGCATGTCTCTCTCCTCTCTCTTTTTTATCTTAAATATATGAACGTTACACTCTCCAATTTTTTACATATTTAATTTGCGAATTCTTTAAATAGTTTGAGTCATAATAAAATGTAGTACTACTATCTAGAGAAGAGATAAAAGAAGGGGGAAAAAAAAGTCCTTCAACGTCTCTTTCATTTAGAAAATGGGACAGATCAGAATTCTTCTGCAACCATCTGCCATCATTGTTGGGAGCTGCTAATTGCAAAACCCTGCAACCACTGGATACCAGCCGCTGGCGCCCTGAATTTTCTTCCCCGTGTGTTTAGGTAACCCATCATATCTTTGACCAACTACGTACTAATATTAATATAGCAATGAGTTTCGCACTAATTTCCCCAATTAGTTAACCACTCCCATTTATCTTCTATCAACCAAAGTCCATTTCCCGCTAAAAGAACCTAAAATCTTCAACTAGGGTAGGTAATCTTGCAGTTTCATGGAAGAGCAGTCTAAGAGTAGTGGAGACCCAAGTGTGAATGAACAGGACACAGAACATTAAATGGGGACGTGAATTAGATAAATGCAAAAGAAAGGGACCAAGAGGTTGTTCCTCAAAGGACAGGCCCGATGGAAGACTAGTCATTCACAAAAGCCACTGCTGAATCTGGTTGAGGCCCAAGGGTTTACAAATGAGGAAATTTTTTCTCTAGCCTTCGTTTCCGTATCCCATGACAATAACAAGAGAGAAAGGGAGACAAGACACTGTTAGTATTATTTGGAAGGTGAAAAGGACAACCCCATGAATGCCACAATATTTAGAATCAAGAAAAGAGGAGACCACCACTGGCACTGGAGACTGGAGTAGCGTGATTGAATAGGAATAGAGAGATCCATATTCTATACTTAACAAAATAGGAACAAAGGGTGGAAGAACCCCAAAAGGCTTTGGCGGTTTGGCATTGCTCCTATTGTGTCTTTATCACTAGAATTCAATTCACACAACTGAGAGAACGACATCATAGGAAATCATGTCCAAAGGCTTCGCTTACTAATAATAATCGTGCAAGTAACAAAAACTTATATTTCTGCTTGTTCACATCAAAGGACTAACAATGACACTCGTGGCCCGAGTTGGATACTCATCAACTCAATAATATAACAATAAACAACCATTTAGAATTGGGAAATCCAGTCACTACATTTATAGATATAGTCAAGTGAAACCATCGTTAATATGCACAATTACAATTTATATCTTTTCAATTATCCCCTCTCCAATCTTACATCCCTCCGCCAAAAGGAGGTTCAAAAATTAGTGACTACAACAAAAAAAAAGCAAAATACAAAAGAAGAAAGATCACATAATTAACAAACTAAGCATATGAACAAAAAAAGGAAACTAGCAAAGCAAGCTTCAAAGTTAACAAGAAGATCCTAAGTATGTCCAAAGATGCTTCAAGCTAGCTATCATCATAAGACCAGGCTTCATTACCAATCAAGTAGGACCTTCAGAAGGTACAATTCATGGCAGATTGAGCAACATGATTTTGTTTTCTTTTTTTTTTTAACCACAGCATGGAATAAAATTTACCAGGCGGTGGAAAAAAAAAAACCTCTTTTGCACTGTAGTAAAACTCAATCAACGCCATGAAGAAACAGTGAGAAGTGGCAAATCATTCCAAGCCAAGGAAAGAAACCCAGGTCGGGAATCAATCAATGTATACGAAGAACTGTAATTATAGTTCCAAAGAAGAAGCTTGGCTTGACTCATTGCATAATGGCTAAGTTCTACCGACTCAAACCCGGCATCTTCCATCAATGACTTCCACTGTTCGTTGTCCTCCATACGTTCTCTTCTGGTTCCCAGTTCATCTGGTCCGACAGCACCAACTATTTTCCGGCCAAGCAACAGTTTCTCAACTTGAAGCCTCTCCGGTGAGTCCCGATTCAAGTTCGGATCCAATGATTCGAACAAAGCGGAGTAATATTTGATGGAGTTCTTAAAACGGGTTAGATATCCGACCCGGTTCAATCTCCCTTCGTATTCACCCAAAGTCACTACAAGTGGATTCAGGGACTTGGCAAGTTTTAGGGCAGCCACAACACTACTGTTATCGTCATCGAGCAAGTTATACAACTGAAGCATGAAATTGACGGCCAATACCTCATCGGAGTTTATCCGGAAACTGGACTCGTTTAAATCCTGGATCGGATTAAGCACTGGCTCGAATTCGAAATTGAGATCTAAAACCTTGGCGAAGTCGCTCAGACGCTTCCCAGTAGCCGAAAGCGCAGCTTCCGGAGACTTCCCCAAGGACGGAGCAGGAATACCCGAGATCCGAATTCTTTCTGGCTTCCCGGCTGGTCGAGTAGCCAAAGCTTGCAAGAGGGCAGCCCACTGAACCCCTTGAACAATACCAAAATCGATAATGTGGATATTTTTCTCATTTTCAGTGGCCTCGAGAATTGCTTGGTTCGCCGTTAAGTGAGAGAACTTTGAGTACGGGCAAGCGTCATTGAGAGCCTTGTAGCAGAGAGTGAGCTCTTCTGAGGTCAATTCGGAAATAGCGAGTGTCTTCTCAGCATGGTGTGAGATTCTACTGTAAAGAGCTTCGAGGAAATAATGCGCAACTCTCTCTGTTGGTTCGCCTTGTGCAGATACAGATTCCCGAAGCTTAATCAACGATTTTACAGCACTATCGGGATCTAATTCGGAAAGCCGAGCTGCGTTTACCAGGGCCTCTAGCAATGGTTTCGATGGTGAAGCTTCCGCGGAAGTTGAAGCGGTGCAGGCCACTGAAGCTTCGTTTTTATACGGATGGGGCAATTGTTTTGAGCTGTCTTTAACGGACGGCTGTAGTGGTGGTGGTGGCAGGGGAGAGGATGATGGTGGAATCCACTGGGAGGATTGGGGTTGGAGAGGGTTACCACAGTTTCTTTGGCTAGACTCCGAGAAGATGACTCGGTTAAGATCGGATGGTGGAGATGAACCAATACTGAGTCGACTCGGGCAAGTGGAGAATGGATTGTCACTGTAGATATTAAAATCAGAACCGGGATGCCACGCGTCACAACCAGATTGAAGATTGGAGCTCTCGGTCGAATCTCCACCGCCCATGAAACTCTCCATCCACTCGTCCGAATCAAACTCACCACCGGCCGCGGCGCCAAAATCAGCAAATCTGAACCCCGTCGAGTGGTGGTCTAGTGCCGGGAACTGAAACCCCGGCTCACCCGTATCAGGCCCACTAGAAACCTGAAATGGGTCTGTGAATCCGGGTCCAGTTAGTCCAAAGCCGGAAGTAGGACTGTTTGTCAGGCTCTGGTGGGTACCAGTCCACGGACTTAAACAAAATGGATTCATGCCGAGAAGCTGCTGCTGCTGCTGTTGTTGCTGTTGCTCTTGTTGTTGCTTCTGCTTAATCACTTGTTGGGCTATGGCCATTAGGTTTCCACTGTCTGTGCACATATATGCCATTCTCCGGCGGAGAAATCTCGGTGGTGGTGCTGCTGAGGAGGCTACTCAGATTCTTCTTCTCACATCAGTGGAGAGTGGGCAGAAGCTAGAAGTGAGAGTGAAGTAGCTGCTACAGGTCAAGAGATGACTGCGGAGCCAAAAGGAAGGCAAAATGAGAAAAGTGATACGCTTTAATTAACGAAAGCTCAACCCCTGAAGGAGGGACAAGGTTTTATTAAAGTCACCTCGTGGTCACGCACTTCCACAATTTTTCCTCTGTTTTTTTTTCGTTTTGGTTAACACGTAGAAGAAAAATGAACTAAAAATGGAACTTATAACTAAATTAGCTAGCACTAGTATTTGTTTAAAAATATAAATCTTTTAGGTTGTTGTACGAGATAATAATTAAAAAAATATTTCATTTTTAAAATTAAATTAGCAAATTACCTAAAATATTCAAGTAAAATAGCCTAAAGTAAAAATGTATTTAAAGGGTTATCGATTAAATTGCTATAGAAAATTATCAAATCCGAAAGACACGACTAAGACTTTTCAACATTAGAACGATTCATGAAACAATACAAATTTAGTAACAGAGTTTTTAACTATACTGATTACAATATTATAATATTACTAATTGTACATGATTTAAATATGTAAATTTATTTAATTAATAATTTTGTCAATAATATTTTTAATAAATTTATTTTTTTATTTTGAAAAAATAAAATATTTAACTCTAATAATTTTAAAAAAATATTTAATATGTATTTTTAAAATTTCTTTTTAAGTTGGGATTCATGCATTTTTTCGAAAAAAATTATTCATAAATTAATATTAAAAAATATAATCAACCCATATAAATTAAGGTATAATGAAAAAAATAACATTATCTTTTTTTTATATAAGATGACAAGTAAAAGATATTATCAATATTGAATGTTCATGGCTTTCTTTATTCTACATCCAATGAAAATTACATTAAAAATTTGAAATAAAACAATTTGTTGCATTTGATCAAATTGGGTGCTAAATCGACATGATCTTATAGAAGAGCTAAACATTAGATTGAATCATATATCTCTCTTCTTTTTTATTTTAAGGAAAAAAAAGGCTTTAAAACAAACTACTCACTTTCTAAATATAATAAATTAACCATTATGAAGTTCCACAAAATTCCAATCTATAGTCAATTCACGAATTATTTCTTGAAAATACAACCACATATTTATTTTTCTTAAATAAAAAATAAAAAGGAAAAAACATTCTAAAAATGATATGAAGCATTATTGATGTGGTGCATCTATTTTTGAATATCTCTCACGGGAGACAAAAGGCACTTGCTACAGTATTCCTTGCTCTTCTAAATGTCAATTCACATATTTATAATGTTTGCATTTGCTACCTTATAGGGAGTGACAGAAATTCCTCCAAACGTTCCTTAATCATGTATGGAGGTGAGCTAACAATATTCAAATTTCATGACAAATTTATATAATATTTCAATTAAAATTTATTTGATGTGAAATTCAAATTTAAGTTATCGGATGATTTATTCTTACATTACCACATATATTACCGCTTGTTATGCACTTAGAAATTTATTCATATCTATCTATATATACATATGACCGAAACATATCTTATTTTTAGTTTTTTTTTTCCATTCCTCTCTCCTTAATCTTTTCCACGTTCTCCTTCTAAAAAATCTTAAAAGAAAACATATAGTATATTCGGTTGGAGTGAATTATACTTTTTTTTTGTCATAAGAGAGTAATGTAGCTTTTTAACTTTTTTATAGAGGCAACACTCAAATTGTTATGCTTGCATTTTGCTAGAGAAACCCAAATTCTAATCCTACAATATGATCAAACATTTTTGTTGAAATAATTGGGACAACATATGTACATTTTAAGCCATTCGTTATTTTGATCCTAAAATGTAAATAACATCAGAATGGGAGAAAATTGTTGTGTGTATGAATTGGATTCATTTATGAATATTTTGACTCTTAGCTAATAGGGAAATTGGATTTTCATAGCGATATATATATATATATATATTAATGAAATAGCCATATTTATATATATGAGAAGTGTCAAATTTGATGTTAGAGCAACTAGCCATCTTAATTGACTGTGGAGATGTGCCAATCATTTAAGTGTTTCTTTTTGCCCCTGAAATTAATGGATGAAAAGAAAAGAAAAATGTACTAAAACAAGAATTAAAAAAAAAATGAAGGGTGAAAAGTGGAATTGATGAAAATCCTTTTGACGTACTGTATAGAATAGACTATGACACGTCTTAATATTAGATATAGAGGGGAATGTGTCAGCAGAATAGTTGGTTGAGGCGGATATGACATGGCGCCCATATAGGAGGGGGTCCACCGTGGACCTGGAAATGACAACACCAGGTCACGTACTGCCACATGTACCACCTTTCCTCCCGCTCTGTTCGGGGAGTTTGCGGACGCACTGTGGCCTCCAGTAAACTTTCCTAATCGACACGTCATTTTACGGCGCGTCAATATCGGCACACATGACGTCGCCGCTCTTTGATCTTCCAGTAATTTGGTTAATTGATCTGGACAGTCCATTTTAAAATCCAACGGTGTTGCATTGTTTGTTTGAACACTATCTTACCGTTGTAGGTGTGAAAATTAAAGGACTGTTTCTGCCACGTGTAGTAAGATTTATTTTTTCTTTTAATCCTCAAGGTCTTTTTCAAAAATACTTTATATTTTTTATATTTAATTCAAAAAATTATACAATTATTAAATTTTATTTATTATATAAAATATATTTTCAGATTAAAAATTTGTAAATATAATTTTGAAAATATAGAAATTTTTATAAAATTGAAAAATATTTTATTAATAAAAATATATTTTATGAGCTAATTAGTTTATATAAAAAATTACTAATTGCTTTTTTTATTGAGTTAATTACCTATTTTAAAAAAAAATGAAAATATGAATAGCACTTAGACATTTTTTTTAATTTCAATTATGTGAATATCATTTACATCGTTAGATAAAAAATATAAAAAATTAAAATAACGATCACGTGAATGTGATTTATGTTTTGGATAATTTTTATATATCTTTCACAATCAAAATTATTTTGTATCAAATATAAAAAATACATGATATTTTGATTAAAAACTCTTCTTATAACAGTGTGATAAATTATTTTAATTTGAAAGTTTTTAATAGTAAGAAATATATTTTATTTTAGAAAAAAAAATCACATAGACGCTAATTTCGATATAGTTTAACATGCTGGATAGTCAATCAAATAATTCAAAAACACTCATCACCTTCAAAATAGGATGGTTATACCTTCATTTTGAAATATGTCTAATTGAATGAAATAAATATATTTTTATTTAAATTTTCACTAATAATTTTTCTTTTTAATTTCAAAAAATTATATCATACTTAACTCACTTTGGTCTCATTATTGATTACTATAATAATGAAATAACTTACTTAAGGTCAAAAGTTTTCTTTAATTTTTGTATTAAATAAAAATAAATTTGGATGAATAAGCTAGTTACAAATACATTTAAATGAGTGTTCTAAGAGCAATAGAATTTTTCAAAGTGATTATGGAAAACATTTTTTTCTTCAAAATACTATCTAAATACATTAAATTCTCTCTCTCTCTCTCTCTCTCTATATATATATATATATATATATATTGTTTCTTTGAGGGTCATTAATCTATATCTTGGTTTTAAAATGCTAATTGAAGGATATGTTTTAATATCCGAGTTTGTAAATTGTTATTATAAGAATATTTATAGGTGAAGATAAGTTCATTCTTTCATGAACATAAACTAATAATAAGTATATAAAATATTGAAGAATAAAGTAAACGGATTGGCAACTAAGTAGACAGGATGATAAACATTATAACTAATTTGATGCATCATTTTTTGTCTTTTTCGAAACATGTTTTAAAGGCAATCTCATGTTATTAAATTTTTGTAAATTAAGAATATCCCTGGCATAACTTATAATACGAATTGATTATGCATATTTTTATTTTAAAATATTAAAAATGAATATATATATATATATTTAAAATAAATATATTTTATATTTAAAGTTTAATTAGCATTATTTTTTAATTTAAATTATTTACATCAACTAACTAATTATCTCAACTACAAATTTAATTAATAATAAAAATAAAGAAGTAAATTTGCTAAAGTCAAAGAATTTCATATTTGTACTCAACAAGTAATTTATAGTTCTAATACCATAATAAAATAAATTAAATCAGTTTCCTTCCCTGGGGGGATTGAGGAAGGAAAGTCAGTGATTTTCACTAATGATAATAAATAATGGAAAATAAAAAATAAGATAAATTAATGATAAATTAGTGATGCATCTCTTTCTTTTCTGCCAAACAAAATAAGAAAAAAAAAAGATGTTCGTCCCTATCCGCCAACCAATCAATAGGAATATAAAATAGAATAAAATAAAATAAAATAAAACCAATTTCGCGAGCTTTCCTTAGAAAAGGTCAAAGGAGGATTGATAATGGTCAAATGTTGAAGGAGGAAAAGGAGAGTTAAGATGACAAACCGAAAGGTTGTGAAAAAGTGGTTTTGCTGTGTATGAAGAAGAAAGAAAAAAGAAAAAAAGAGGGCCCAGTACGGGGGAAAGTTGAATGGTTGGGCTATGGTAAACTGCCTTCATTCTTTATCTGGATGGCTTTTGGCCCACAATGGGCCCACACGTCGTGGACAAAAACGAAAGAAAAAGTGATCCAAAGGGTCACCTAAATAAATATAAACCATAGAAAGTGCAACAACGGAAAAGCAACGGTGGATGATGTTTAAGAAAAGATGTACAAATATATATATATGAGCCCATCGGTTATGGCCAACTCTCCATCATTGACATTGACTGCCATTCCTCCTTGTTTTTCCATCTATAACACAAATTTATTTTCATTTCTTACATTATTCCCTATGAAGGAATAAAACTTACAAAAATAAATTTGTTTAATTTTCAGCTGATGAGTAGTATGGTTATGGTACCAAGTTCTATTATTGGACCACCTGATGGCATTAATGACACAATAATTGTCATTTAATATTTTTTTTTATTTAAAAACTAAGAAAAAGAAATGCTCGAGATATTACTACAAAAAGCTATATATGACACTTTATTTGTCTCAAAATATAAAAAATTGAAAACAAACTCTTATGGGTTCAAAATATAAAATGTTTTGATATGTTTTAGAGTTAGTTTGTATATTATTTTTAATATTGCTCTTATTTTATATATGATATTAAATGATTTTGATTCCGAGAAAGAGTGAATACAATAAATAAGAAGGTATTTTAGGAATTGAAATATTTTCTTAATATGTGCTCAGTTTTTTCAAATATTTTATATTTTGAGATAAAAAGTGTAATTTATTAGTTAAATTATTTGCACATACCCTGATAGAACAATAAATAAAAACACGTTTTTAATAAATGAATGAATGTAATTTGTGCATCACAAGTTCTTTGAAAGATAATATATTTAAATGAATGAATTCTCACAAGAAAGCAAAATTGTAAATTTACTATATATTACTTCCATTTTCACAGTATTATTCATTTTAGATTTGAAGAGTCTTCAATTGAACTATTTAAGATATTTGTGATGTTAAAATTGATAATACCAATTGCCCCAATGCGAAACAAACAAATACAATGAGAGAGTAGCATGAAGTGCAGATGTCATAATCTGCTGTCGAGTCCTCGAGTCAGTTCTTTCTATCTTAGGCTTATCTCCAACCTCTTTATGCCAAACAGATGAAAATCTCAAAGTCTAGTGTGGATCTGGTTTCATAATTTCCTCAATGAGACTTTTATCTCGTAGCACTCAAAGCTCCTTTTCTATCTCTTCACCATCTTTTTTCCTTAAAAATGCCATAAACTGAGAAGTGATCCAACCTTGACACATCCTCGCATATCACTTCGTTTTTTTAACATGACATGGATTACTTTTTCCTTTCTTAATTATTTAAATGCCATTCAACAATGTATAATGCATTGCAATAAACTTGTATCATGTGTGTAATTATGCTATCAATCTACACACTCAATCATGGAGTTTTCCTTACCATATTAAGTAATCCAACGTCCCATTCTAATTTTTCACATTTTTCTTTTATGGAATATCTCATTTTAATTATTCAATTTTTAATTTTAGTATATATTTAACGAAAGATTTGGATGAATTGCCAATTATTTATTAAATAATGTATTTTTTTATAATGATTAATACATAATAAACATTAACTATTAAATAAGAGCAACTTAGTAAGTTTAGTTTCATAATTATCATTTTCAATACTTGTCTTAATCATTGTTTCAAAATAGACAATTGAAATGAGACAGATGAATTACAAAAATCCTTTTCCATTTCTAGAAAATGTACACATGTTTTTGCATATTTTTTGGCTTACCAAATTATGAGAACAATGTTTACTAGTTACAAAGTATATGTTGTTTATTATTTAACCAGGGAAAAATGATTTTATAATTTATTTAATTCTTTTAGAATGATGTATTATGAGATAGATAAAAAAAAGCCGATAAAAGTAGGACTCTATAAGCATGAATTTGAACCATTTTGTTCTATTATGTTGAGTTTATGATTTTTCAACTTGTGGTTATCATCAACGGGAGAAAATGTGTGGAGAAGCATGCAAAATGTGGAAGCTTAATTAAGGGGGAGTGATAACTACATAAATCTAATGATGTAAGCCATTGTCAATTTCTTCATCCCAATAGCTTGAGAAAATTAGCTTAAAGTCATAAAAATAGAACCAAACTTGTCATTTGCTAATAAAACTACTATGAAGTACTCGTCTAATTTTGTCTTTTACCTAATTTTTTTTAAAATTTAACAACAATTTTAATTTCTTAAACCTAATTTCGTCAAAGTTACTGTTTTGTTCTAAAGGTTGTTCAACGATAAGGACTTACAAGCTTGACTTAAAATGTTTGTGTCAGTTAAGGTAGGAGGATGTATTTGTTTTGTTTGGTTGTTTTTGATCGAGACACCATTACTACTATATGCATGCTATTTTGAGTGAAATTGTTGGAGAAAATACCATTTTAGTAATTTAACACATCATACATTGTATGTATCTCAAGAATATTTTTCTCTTCTACTTTTTTTAAAACTAAAATCAGAAGTAAAAAATTCAATGACAATACATAAAAATAGCTTCTATCATTTTTTTTTATTTATAAAAAAGGCAGTTTGGGTTCTTGAATAAAGACACGAGCCATATCATCCCATGTCATCATCTCCAAAACCTACTTCAATCCCCGTTGATAAGATTTGGAAAAAATTGGAAATCATTGTACTATAAGAGGTTAGTAATTAAATGAAAGGTGCCATGTAAGGACAAAGAGAGAGGGTAGTTGCTGTTTAATGTTGATGGTCAAAGTTGCAATAGATGGAATTCTTGATCCAAAGAAACATTGCTTTTAGTGGGACTGGAAAGAAAAGCTGTAGTACGTAGTAAGTAGTAGAAACGAAACAGAGACATCTATAGTGGTTTCAATGTCTTCCTGTGGAGTTTGGGCATCCAGAGGTTGCTAGTGGGAGACACTGTATCTTTTCACAAGCTAATTATGTCACTCATCATTTTTTGGCAGAAAAGAAAGGAGGGGAGGAGACCCGTTCACATATGCTTTTAATTTTTTTTTAATTAAAAGGTTATTTTTTTATTGTCTTTTACTTCTGATTTTAACTTTAAAAGATGAAAAAGTATCTTAAAAAACTGTCCTTTTTTTGAAAAAAAATTACATTTTTTAACTATATATATATATATGGGATGAGGAGGCTGAACTTGAACTTATAACTCATAATATTATAGTGCGAATAAATGTATTTTACCATTTATTTACATTGCTTTTGAAGAAAAAAAAAAACTTTTCAAAACAATTCTTGCATATTGTTGCAGTTGAAAATACAATAAAATAAATTTTAAAATATTCTTGTTATTGCATACATCAATTTGAATTGGAATTGAAAAAAAGCTCAAAAGCAGCAAATTCCTTTATAAAATATCAATGACACCCAAAACAAGGTAATATGTTCGACTTTTTTATGGTTTCTAATTAAAAACTTTATATACATGCACAGTGTATCGAACATAATTAGAGCTATATTTGAATATGGAATGAATTGATCATGAATTGAGGATGAAGGTTTCTACGTTGAGTTCGAATAGTATTAAAAATATTATTCGTATTTGTTTGATTATTTGATTGCAATATTTATGAACGTTTGTGTTCGATTGATATAATCTAATGAATCTAACTCGAATTACTCAATTAGTTCGAGTTTGAGTTCAAGATTGAACTTTGATTTTATTTTTTAAATTTTTTATTTAATGTATAATATATGTTAAAAATATTATATATTAACTATAATGTTCGATTTATTCGAGAATAAAACTTGTATTCGTTCGATTATTAAATATTTTTTTTTAGTATTTGAACTCGATTCGTTTAATAAACAAAGTAGCTCAATTGATTCTCGATTAGTGAACAACCATAAACAAACTCTGAATACATGATCACAATATTCCTTAAACATTTTAATTATTCTGCATTTTTTTTTGTCTCAAATGGTCCTGAGAACATTAATAGTGTATTTTGATTGAAATTTGAAAAATATTTTTTGTTTTGTTTATGAAATAAGAATAATTTTTTGTTATTTAGATAAATTTTTTTTATTGAGAATTAAAAAGTGTTTTTTTGAAGTTAGAGAATTAAAAATTTGATAAGATATTTTTGAAGTCTCACATTATTGATAATAATATAAAATATAATTAATAAATTATTTGATATTGTATTTTAATTAAAGTAATAAAAAATTGTAATTATGAATATGTGAAACCCAATTATCGTTAAGAGAAAATTTTAAATTTTGATATGATAGAAATTTTGAAAGGAAAAAATTGTTTTGATATATGTTTTTATGAGGAAGGATGAATTTGAAATCAAATTCTTATTCAAATTGAGCATAAATGTTTTATCTTTGGGGGATCTCTAAGGATGGATGATTGTAGCCCTAAGGTTTTGTGAATATGATTGGTACTAGACTGAAGATACAATATGCCTACCAACTCAATAGGACAAACGGAAATATCTCCCCCATTAATTTCCGGTCTTCTTATGCAGATAAAAGGACTCCACTACATCTTTGTCCAATAGCAATAATCTTTATCAATCAAGAATGAACAAAATTTATCATTGCGTTATCTCCTTCTATGATCTATCTAGTAGGAGTCGATATTTTCGTACTTTTAACATTAGCTTTTCCGAAGGTCATTATTCTCTATACTAAAGACAATCAATCACGAGTTTCAGTGTTTTCTAGCAGGGCCCATGAGACTCAATAAAACTTTTTTTTTTCTTCACAAGATAAAAAGGCAAGTGTAACCTCGTCGGTACCATTACGTGCTTTCAGCGGCATTGACAGAGATATTGCTGGGGAAGCGAAATGGGGAGGCGCAGAGATAACAAAAGGAAATGCAAATTAGGCAGTTGTTTAATTATTAAGTAGAAGTAAAATAATGTCTAATAATGAAGATACAAAAGCTAATTATATGCTGAGAATTTATGCACACTCCGGCAGGCTGCATCATATTATGACGATGCATGCAACCATTATTATAAAAAATCAAGTACTTCCATAGCCTTACAAATAGCAGGAAGATTATTGATTTTCAGCTACCACTTCCCATCTATCTCTGGATACTAATACACACGAGCCTTTGGTGGGAAGGTCTCAATCTCATCATCCAATGTGTTCATGTGGACTGGTCTATAGTCTAATCGAACTTTCTCGTTCTCCCAGTATCTGCAGACAAAGGCACGGTAAACTATTAAAACAGGATGCTATGCTTCCTCTACCATTCACAGGAGTATGATTTATCATCCACAAACATTTTCACTAATTAGAGTACACCTTAAAAGCTGCTAGCGGAATCACATGTGAGAGGATAACTTTTTAACAATAGATAAGATAGAACCATATTATGCCAATAAGAAATGTATTTAGCACTCCTACTGATTTTACACATTTAATGACAATTCGGCGGAGTTCAAAGTGAAAAGAACAATAAGAGAGCAAAAGATAATCTTACCCCAACGTGTGTTTCATCCAGTTGACATCATCTCTTTTCTGTGAAAACACAAAATAATTGATTTTGTTATTGAAAGTAAAGTGCAGAAAAATGAAATATAGATGGGAAATACTTGAACTAACCGTAAAATCTTCACGAGCATGTGCTCCTCTACTTTCTTTTCTGGCTTCAGCAGAGTGCATGGTAATACATGCATTAATCAAAAGGTTTTCAAGTTCTATTGTCTCTATCAAGTCTGAGTTCCTGGAAATATATTTTGGAAAATAAAAAAGCCAAGTGAATAGTAGTTCAATTGAACATTTCAACTAAATCCATAAAACTAAAGAGAGTCACCATATTAAACTTCGGTCTTCCAATTTGACATCATGAAAGCTGCCCCATGCTTTATCAATCAACTGGCAACCTTCAAAGTAATGAGGACATTCAAGAAAGTCAAGTTCAGCAATCAATTTGGGAAACAAAGTTTTAGGGAAGAAAATCCAATCTGAGTGTTGCTCATACTTAGAATCTCATTACTTGCCGACTTTCCATTTCCCTGCCTCAAAGTTTTGTATTACTTTACTGCCAATATAAATTTTGTTTATAAAACCTTTCTTCCGATTTCAGTCTTAAAGCCTTCCCACATGTAACATTCAATTGATTAAGTTGGGAAGTTTCAACAACACACGCGATAACTCAAGGTACTCAAGCTTGTATTGAACGAGGAATAAGAAGCTTAAAGAGACTCAAGAGCATCTTTCTGTCTGGAACAGATGAAAAATGAATTACAAGACAGATGAACTTAAGGCATACCTTCCTCTAATGTCTCTTGTGTGCGAAAGACAGCAGCATTATTTTGCATTACTCTTTGCATGTTCAACCTAATTTTTGAAGTAGGAATAGAGCCATTTGAATATCTGATCTTGTCCAACCATGCAATAGTTTTCTCTCCAGCATCCTTTTCCAATGGTTTTTGTTTGTCACCTGTGCACATCAAAGTGATAGTATCATAACCTGCACATCTTGGAAGGTGAGACAAACTAAACAAATGAATATCTTACTTACCTGGTCTGCTGATCTCTGCAACCCTGTTTGCACAAGCCCGACCAAAAACAACAATGTCAAGAAGAGAATTTGCACCAAGACGATTGGCACCATGAACTGATGCACAGGCTGCTTCTCCAGCAGCCATCAGTCCAGGAATAACAGCATCAGGATTGTTACCTTTAATAGTAACAACCTGCAGCACAATAGATTTCTTGTAATATATCTATTCGTTTGAACAGTAGTAATATGTAACTTGAAGGAAGGACCTGCACATCATTTTACCTCCCCATAGTGATTTGTGGGTATTCCACCCATATTATAATGCACAGTAGGTAAAACAGGGATTGGTTCCTTCGTGACATCAACTCCAGCGAAAATCGCAGCAGTTTCAGAAATACCTGGGAGTCTTTCCTTGAGAACCTCTGGAGGCAAGTGATTCAAGTGTAGATAGATGTGGTCCTTCAGTGGTCCTATTGATTGGGATAAAATGATAAGTCAATAGAGTACTCCATAGGGGAACACTCAGACCAATAAAATAAAAATTTAGTCATCGGAGAATATAATGTAACCCAAGATTTTGAAGAGTTAGTTGAGTGAGTACCTACACCACGCCCTTCTCTGATTTCCATTGTCATAGATCTTGAAACAACATCTCTAGAGGCAAGATCCTTTGCTGTTGGTGCATACCTTTCCATAAATCGCTCACCTTCACTGTTCCTAAGAATCCCTCCTTCTCCACGAGATCCTAGATTACATGAAGATCCAGTAAAGGATATTCCATGAAGATCGTGACAAAGTACATAGAAACATGCTTTGCAAAAAGGAACATAATGAAACTAGAAGAAAATTTCCTTCAATTTGACTGTCTAATAAATATGTACCTTGGCATTCTGATACATGCAGGAAACCAATGTAAGAATATCCAAATAAATCACAAAGACAAAACAGAAAACACCTACCTTCAGTAATCAGGCACCCGGCTCCATATATACCAGTTGGGTGGAACTGCACAAACTCGAGATCCTGCAAGAAGGAAAGGGAAAGAGAAAAGGTGCTAACTATCAACTATCGCATGCATAGTGAACATGTATAAACACTAGTTTCCTAAACATTTGATTCTAGATAGAAAGCCACCCCCCCCCTGGAGGGGAAAGGAAGACAATCATATAAACACACCTGGAGAGGCAACCCTGCACGTGCAACCATAGCATTGCCATCACCTGTGCAAGTATGAGCAGAGGTTGCAGAAAAATATGTTCTACCATAACCCTACAGAGAGAAGTCACGAAATGTATCTAATCATCCATCAAAATATGAATACTCATCAAAAAGCAAAAAGCGTTCAGCAAAAGTTACCCCTGTGGCCAAAATGGTTGAACCAGCATTGAATCGATGTATAGTACCATCTTCCATATTTAGTGCAATCACGCCTTGGCAGGTACCTAATATAGATATGAACAAAATTAGAACAACCCCCCACTAATGTAAGTCAAAAGAGAACCTGATTGTCCAGAAGACTACAAAAAATACAGATCCTCAGAAGTTCTATAGTATATCCTCACAAGAAACAATCACTTTAATCAGCAATTAAAGGAAAACAAAAATGTTAGTACCATTGGTTATCTTCCAACAAGCATATGGTACTAATGAAATGCTAAAATAGATAACAATGAGAGCAATAGGTGTCTTACCATCACTATCCATTATTAAATCCAGAGCAAAATACTCCACAAAAAATTGTGTATTGTGTTTCATGGCCTGACCATATAGCGTATGCAATAGAGCATGTCCTGTACGATCAGCAGCACATGCACAGCGGTATGCTTGTCCACCTTTGGAAGAACTAATTAGCGAGGGTCCGGAATGTCAAGTTTAGAGTATATGCTAGAGAAAGCACTTCTTGCTAAATATTGCCGGCATACCTTTTCCAAAGTCCAGACTTTGACCACCAAATGCACGTTGATATATTTTCCCATCTTCAGTTCGAGAGAAGGGTAATCCATAATTTTCTAGCTCTATAACTGCTTTTGGTGCTTCCCTGCACATGTATTGGATAGCATCCTGATCACCTATAAATGATGAACAATAATTACATTAGTGTAAAGAAAGTGACAAGGAAAACAAGAAGCCATGTCTTTTAGTGGCAATTTGTACGTTTAGTGTTCAAAGTAACCGCGCTACTCTTACATAGTATGCAGAGAGGAATAACAAAAGCAAGATTCAAGTGCTGAAACCTCATAATATCAAGAGTGTAAAAAGGTAAAGCCAAGGACTCTCAAACCCTGGCATTAAATAGTATCTGGGGAAACAATCAGAAGATTAACTATATGACATCGTACCTAGCCAGTCACTTCCCTTCACAGTATCATACATATGCCATCTCCAGTCATCCTCAGTCATATTTCCCAATGCAGCATTTATACCACCCTGTAAAGCATATATGCACAATGATTAAAGCACCCTCCAGAGGAAAACTGAAAAGAGGTGAAAAAAACCAACACCAAATAGAGTTGCTATTATATCAAGAAGATGATGTGGAATTTGATCCTACATAGAACCAGAGCAATTTTGGCGCTCAAAAGGTGGAGAAAAACGGCCTAATATCCCTTTACATTTCCAAGAGAAATCATTGTTCCACGAACCAGAGTAATAAGTAATGGAGAGTAACCTAAAATAGTATCATGACAGCTTAGACACAACCTATTTCCAGGTTGGGTTGAACAACACCTCCTATTGATTCATTCCATCGACACTAACATTCAAGCAAATGCCAATGAAAAGTGGACGAACATAAAAAAGAAAAAAAAAAAACACAATTTCAGTTTATTACAGTCAATTACGTTTTGGAACCCTAAGAATTGATGACATTTCAGTTCAAAGCCAATAAGCTAAGCTAATTCACATGCATAAACTATTTCCCGGGAAAATAAAAATGCATCAGAAACACGTAAAACAGAGTGAAATTACATACTTGAGCTGCAACAGTATGTGAACGGGTAGGGAAGAGCTTGGTAATGCAAGCAGTGTTGAATCCATGCTCAGATAACCCTATGGCAGCTCTAAGTCCAGCACCGCCGGCACCTACCACTACAGCATCATACGTGTGATCAACCACAGTGTAGTCCCCAACCTGCTCCACCAATAAAAAATAATCGAAAAATAAATATCATCTGGCACAAAGCTAAAGCACATTCACCATCATAAGTGAATCAGTCAATCCTACAATTGTAACTGCTTTCAAGCTCCAAATTCGAATAAACACGTTCACAGAAAAAAAAAAAACTTACAGAATAGAAAATAAAATCCAAATAAATACAGAAACGTACAAAATAAGATCAGCAAATGAAACTCGAAAAACCCTAGAGACAAACAAGGAACTAGATAGTTGAACTGATGTAAGAACTGGATAACAAAAAAAGGACGATAGATAACATTCAATATTCAGGGGGGAAAAAAACGGATACCGTGCTAGCAGAGAAGAGTCTATTGAGTTGAGGTCGGAGAGAGTCACCGGAGATGGATCTCCTGGAACCAATGCCGAAGCCACGGGACACGCACCGCCACATGTCTCACACTTTACCGATTGTGTTTTCTGGATTTGGTGAATCAAAATTCCGAGTAGAGATCCGAAGGTAAGATGTGAAGCGGATTAAGGAAGATTGTGAATAAGATTTAGGGAACTGATGATTAAACGGAGAACTGGGAAAAAGTACTTAGAGATGGCTGCTCATTTTTGTATTCCGGGGTTTGCATTATATATCAAAGGTCATTTGTTTATTTTTATATACAAATGAAAAATACTAGTTTCATTTTGAATTGTTTTTCTTCTATGATGATCGCGTACTTTCTTCCTTTTATGTTTTTTTTTCTTCAGGAAAGTGTACTTTCTTCCTGATGCTATTCTTCTCCCAAAGCAATACTTGGATTTAATATGATTAATAATGGAATTATACCTACAATGTAATGACATAAAATGCAAATTTTTAAATTTTTTACATATAAATATATTATAAAAATGAAAATAAATATTAAAAATTTGAGAAAATAATATTAAATAGTAAACAAATTTAAATTATATTAAATATTTAAATATTATATATGTTTTAAATTCAATGCATATATTTTTATTTTCAAATTTTTAAAATTATTTATTTTCTAAAAATTCAAATATTTTTATATAAATTTCACTAATAACTTTTAAAATTTAATCTCTAAAAAAACTATCTAATTTGAGAAGTCTACATATTATATTTATTTTTGTTACTAATTACATTAATAATAAAAATAAAATCATAATATGATTATAGTTTTCAATGGATAATTTCATTATGATGAATTCTTTTTATTTTTGTATATTACATAAAAAATATTTAATAGTAAACGGAGAAACTATGATTTTTTCTTATGTTGGAAAGCATGACATAAAATAAGTGATTTTTTTTCCCTTTTAGAACCATTAGTATGAATTTTTCAAAAAAAAAAATTTTTTTTTTGACATGATTTATAAAAAAAAGTAATTTTTCCAAGCCAATTTAAGTACATATAAATTCTTGGAGTATCGAACATTTCAACGTGCCCAATTGTTGGTACAAGTATTAGCCCTTTTTGATTAAGTCATTTCATTGGTACCGTACAAATCATCGAATAACTAACTAGAACAAGACCCACGGGCAAAGTCTACCAACGAATGGTTGGAGCAGTGGACGCGCTCCTGAATTTTCAGCCGCGTAGTCTTGTCTTCACCGTTACTAATTTGTTCGGCGGGGGAGCCCGACGAGTCAAACGAATTCAGGATTTATTTTATTACAATAAAGTATTTTAAATAGTTAAAATTAAAAAGAGTCAATTTAGTTCTTCAACTATTTCTAAAATAATTTAATTTCTTAAATTATATTTAATCCGATAAAAGACATGACGTAAAGGAAACTAAAGTTTGTAATAAATATATTTAATTTTAACCAAGCGAATGCCAATTTTATTTTATTTTTTTCTTTCTAATGAAACAAATGCCAAATTTTTAACATTGTTTTGTTTTTGTTCGGGTAGCTAAGGAAGATCAACTTGAGCCTTGGGCCTTTCTTAAAAAATGAGATAAAAAAGCAAAAAATAAAAACCTTCAAATATGGGTCCTTAAGGCCATTATTCTTCAAGAAATGGCCTCATTAGCTGATAGCACCCTCTTTCTCTGAGTCCATATTTGGTTCTACTTTCTTCTTTTAATGGGCAACCAGTAGTAAAATAAGGCCCATTTTTATATTTGGTGGGAAAAGTCCTCACTTTCTAGCCTATCCCTTTTAAAAAGAAGTAACTGTAATGGGCTGGTGGAACCTTTAGACATTACGAGCTGCTCCGTCATTTATCAATTCAATCTGATCTGCTAGTTTAAGGCAGAATGACACCATCTGCGTTTTTCTACAATTCTATGCGTTTGACCTTCATTTTCTTTGATAAACAGTCCGCCGTAGTTCCTCTTTGCAGGTTATATTCAGTATATAATTTTTTTTATGGGTTTCATGTTTTAGTTTTAGAATTTTTATATATTGAGAATTTTTAAATATGACAAAATATTCTTAAGTTTAATTTTCTCTATCTCATTTATGACTACATTTTTTTTCTTTTAAGAGATAGGACATTAAATAGAAAAAAATATTAACGACTTAATATAGAAGAACAAATGGTTAGTTATGAATGAAGGGAGTAATATGACAAGATAGTAGTTCAATTAATTATACAATTTATTTTATTATTATTGAATGATAGGTATTGAGTTCAGTTTCAGTTTTTTTGTTTGTATACAAAATAAAATAGTAGCAATGAGAGATGACAACTAAATAACAATACCATCGGAAGATTGCAAGCAGACTAAATTAAAAATAAATAAATTATATCACATAGAATAAAATAATAACTATTTTTCCTCCAGGTAAAAAATACTAGATAAAATGGAACTTAATGTACAAAAGGAGGAGGAGGAGGGGCGGCAGGGATGGTAGTCCTATTATCTCTGAGTACTTAGATTGCTTTACATCTTCCATTCTTTTCTCTCATGTGAACTCAATAAACAATAAAGAGTACAAATTGTGCTTTTTTTGCCCTCCTGAAGTTTCTCTATCAAAAGCACAAGGGAGATCAGATCACGAGAGGTTTTTGAAGCTATGGATGAAAAGGTTTGGTACTATTTGTTTTGCGTTGTTCTAACACAATAAAGGTTTGTGTTGTACTTTTATGGGTAGGCCTTTGGGAAAATCGATAAATGGGAAGGCAAAAGCTTCATCGGTATCGGCTAATTCCCAATCATAGTTTAGAACTAAATGGTGTAAGAACACAGCCATCTCTAGTCTCGCTAATTCTGATCCGGCACAAAGTCGTGGTCCTCCCCCAAATGGCATGAAGTTGCTGCTGCTGTTCGTGGTTGTGCATCCTCTTTCTATCTGCAACACAAAAAAAAAAAAAAATATATAATAATAATCACCACATCAAATTAAGAAATTTTGATGCTCACATAGACAATATGTCAATATGGTATTAGACACGAGATTGCAATATGTTTCCTTTTAATAACGTGTTTCTCATTTAAATTATGAATCAAATATTTAGCCGTTAAATTATTATTTATGTAAATTAAGTAATGAAATTGTGTATGTATCAATCAAACACCTCGTTTGTCAATTATAAATCTCACCTCGATAATAAAAGGTGTTTGTTTATATTTTTTAATCAAAATTTAATATTTATTTTTTATAAAAGAAACATATTTTCATCTAAAAATTTAATAATTATTATATTTAATTAAATAATTTATTTTTCATTTTTTTAAAAAATAATATTTAATTTTTTGTTCTAAAATAAAAGGAAACATTTAATTTGACAAAAAAAAGAAGTGTTTTATTACTTTTTAAAAACTTCTTGTTTAAAAAAAGAAAAAAGAAAAAATGGGAGATGGGTTGGACCAGCTTGGTACACACGACCCACAAGGAAAAGCAGAGAGGTGCACGTGCAAATGAAAACCCCACATCCACAATTCCACATGGGGGTTACTTTAATCATCTCACACTCCTTTTGGGTTTGGGCCCTCGGGGGCGGGGGCTGAAAGAAATCGATGGTGGCCTATAATTCGTTTACGGTGTCAATCTCAAACATATTGTTACATTGATCATGACAGTTCATCTTGTGGGCCATCAAGCCCATGGATGGATTATGATGGCAGAGTGGCAATGATTTGCATACCTTTTTTTTTTTTAATCTTTCCTTTTGCATCATCATCATCAACAACAATGCCATGCCTAAACGGCCTTGATGGAATGTTCTTTGGACCCCTTTTAGACTTATTGTCACGCACATGAACTAATTCATCACTCTTCTTAATTAGTCAGTGTTCCCCAAGATTCATTTATCCAAAAAACGGGAAAAGGAAAATAGTGCTCCAAAGATTAGATTGATCAAGCTCTGAGTCTAAATATAATTGACTTAGTTAAGCCAATCGAATCACAATATCTATAATTAATTATATAATTAAGTTCGAACTTAGTAGAAAATTAAAAGTTGAGGTTGAAATTATTTACTCTTTTTTTCCTCTAAAAAAATGTTGATTTGGATGGGTGTACAAATTTTGAGGAACATGACTTTTCTTCCCTATTTTCCCTTTTTGGCTTAGTGATTAAAGTAAAATTTTTAGATTTAATGGGGTTAAAATAAAAAAAGAAAGTAAATATAATACTTTTGTTTGATTAGAAGTAGAATAGGATGAGTAAATAAAATGATTTTCCATCTCTGCTTGTCAGCGTTTTAATCCCTTCTAGAATTAGATATATTACTAATTGACTTTCATCCCTTTGATGTTTTTTTTACTAAGTGATCAACATTGATTCCCCACCCTTTTTATGAATTTGAACCCACGCTCATGAGAAGTTGGTGAAACATCTTACCGCGTGAGCTGTGCTTCTTATTCCCATTCCCATTCCCATTCCCATTCCCATTATATTAAATAATTTGAAGTGAGTAAAATGTACCTTTGAAGTGAGTAAATATGATCAACAATATTGTTTAAAACTATTGTGGTGTGGGTAAATGAATTTTGACTTCTTAATATTTCTCGCTAAATCTTTGTGAATGTTTCTAACATTACTGGGAACCAAAATTTCTTATTTAGGAAAGATCCATATAAAATGCCTCGTTTCAAACGTGTGAATATACACTAGCCAGCTAATCTAATCCGATCTAGTCAGCTAATTAGCGAATGGACAAGAATGTCTATATCTAATTACAAAAAAAAAAAGGAAAAGGAAAAGGAAAAAAAGACTAAAACAAATAATCAACAAATGTGAATATGTGATCATACCCTTTAGAAGAAGGGCAAGTACCGTGGGAGGTGATATAACATTATATTTTGTTTTTCTTGACATCAATTCATATTTATTTTATTCCCTTTAAAAGAAAACTGAAAAGAATTCACAATAAAAGCTATGTTACGTAGAACTTAGGAGCATTTGCATTGGGGAATTTTGGTAGGTGGGAAGAGTCTTTTACCCTTTATAGTTTGAATGAGAAATATCTCCATGGTGAACGAGGGGATGGTTTTGAATTTAAATTTAAGGCAACTATTCAAGGCAACTACAATCTTTTTTTTTTTTCAAATTTTTTCGAGGGAATATGTAATAATTTTTATGTCTAAAATTAGATGTCTATATTTCCATTATGGTAAGTACGAAATTGAATGTTCATTTTTCTAAAATAAACATATTTTCATTTTAAATTTCACTAACAATCTTATTAATTTAAATATTTGCATGGCATTAATTAATTGTCTCAACTACTAACTTAATTGTTCTAAAAAAAAACTAATAACCTATTACTAACCTAATTAATAACAAAAATAATAAAATATCTTATTTATGAAGAAATACTCATCTTATCAAACTACTAGTTAGGTTTTTATGTTTACATGCAATGGCTTTTGTTGTGTGTTCAAAGTGGAATTAAATAAAGCCATATCCTAGATGGGATTGTGCCCACAGAAGTGATACACTCTGTTACTTATCAAATCAGGCATGAAAAAAGAAGAACATCAAAGTAAAAGCATGTTTCTGACTCTTTCATGTAAATTGACAAACCTGCCATCTCCATGGATTGAAGTGTTGAGGTTGGTCAAAAAGTGAAGGATCTAAATGCACAGCTGCAATTACCGGTAGCACTTTCCACCCACATGGAATGTCATAGCCTTTTCAATTCCATAAAAACAATCAAAGTGTTAGAGATTACGATGGAATAAAATTTCAGGCCAAACTGTTGTCACTGTCAAAAAAAAGAAGGAAAAAAAATCATGAAAACTAATTAAAGACTCTTTTTAGTATTAGGAACTCCTAACATTTTGTTTATGAAACTATGATTCCATGCATAAAAAGCCTCGTAAAGATATAATAGTATCGACGAGAAAAAAGAAATTCCCTTAGTATTTAGCTAGGCGCAACAGGCCATTTACACCTACCTCTATACCTCACATCTTTGAGAGCTTTTCTGTGGAGAAATCTCACAACATTACCAAGTCTTAGAGTCTCACTGATAACCTTCGCAAAGAGAAATCTACAATTAGTGTAAGTAATTAATGAAGTTGTGTTAACTAAGTTGATCTTGATACAAAGATAAGCTTACGCATTGAGTAAAGTCCATCCTTTTGTAGTCGTCCCAGTTCAATTCTGTCTCTTGAGATTGTTTCTTGGCTTTAGAAATTTCCATGTGTTCAACCTGGGAATTCATTAATTCAGTGAGAACAATCAAGAAATGTCGACATATACGGGGAACTAGCTTGTACTAATGATGAAGTGAAAAATCATAGAATTAATCAAGAATTTGATCATGAATGTGATGCTTACTCTCAATTGTTGAACTGCTCTGGGGCAACTCTGTAAGAAGTAAATGGCTAAGGTTATGGATACTGATGAAGTTTCATGTCCAGCAAAGAGTAAACTTAGTACCAAATCAAGAATTTGCTCTTTTGAAAGATCAGAATTCTTGAGAACCCACCCAAGTAGATCATCATTCTCTTCACTTCCATTCTCTATCCTCTCTTCCATTTTCCGTTCGATGAATCGAAGAATTGTTGCTCTAGACTGCAGAGCTTTTCTATAAGCAGTTCCAGGAAAATTGAGAGGAGCAGACACAACTCCTTTCATGAATGTGATGTATTCTTTCTTCAGCTGCTCAGTCTCGGGTTTTCCAGGATCCAAACTCATGATGTGTTTCGCCATCAAGTTGAACGTAAACTGCTTACATTTTTTGGACAATTAGGAGTTGTTTCAAAGGTAAGCGTATAAATTCTACCTCTCTCTCTCTATCAATTTAAACTTTTAGATAAAGTAAAAACTTAACATAATATCAGAATATCCTAACGTGAGTGTACAAAATTCTCTCTCTCTATTAGCTTAGAAGGCAGAATTTAACAATTAACTGCTAAAAAAGACACACAAGATATATATAGAATGATCTTGTAATTTTTTTTTACCTTCTTTGCTTCATCTTGAGCACAAATGATTGAATTCTCCTTCCAGGATTGAAGAACCAGCAAGGTATGGTTTTCAACCTCCAGTAAGAGATGAGTCCTGAGCCTAGCATTACTCAAGAAATTCAGAGATATAATCCTCATGTCTCTGTGCATATCTCCAACTAAAACCAGCATAGACCACTTTCCAAGAATTCCCCCAATACTTCTTGGATAGCTGCACTCAAATAATCTCCCTTCGTTCTGCAAAATGAATCTGTTGAGTCCAGCATCTGCTGAAACTATGGTTGGCTCTCCAAACAGGTTAGACTTGTAAATTTTACCATATCTGCATGAGGAACCAGAATTTGGATATTGCCAAGTTCAAATCAGAAGAGGAAAAAAAAGTGATGTTCTATGGAGATAAATAAAAAAAAAAGCAGAACCTTGATATGTGTTCCTCCATGAATTTTCCTAGTGTTGTAGCTTTGTATGGCTTCAAGTAGCCAATGGTTTCTCCAAGAAAAGGCCAGCCCATGTTCCCTGGTGGAAGCTGATAAGACTTGTGCCTTTTTAAGAGATGAAAAATGAAAAGTGAAGCTAAGATTGAGAGAAGAACAAGGAGAGAAAACTCCAAGTCAGACATACTGGAAATTGACATATCAAATCCCACAAAAAATACAGAGTTTCTTCTCCTATCTTCTTGATTTTTTTTTTTCAATTATAGGAAAGGTAGAATCAGAAATATCTTCTTTGTAAGTGTTTCTGTTCATCAATGAAAAAGAACACAGCAACTTTCAATCTCTGCAGAGCTTTCTAATTGGCTCGAGAAGCAGTTTGTGTTGGACGAAAAACAAAAATTTAAGAGGTTTTTATAGGGGTCTGACTCTTGTCGGTATGTGATACCATATGGTTTTACAATCAATTGACTACAAATGATCATTTACAAGTTTGGTTTCTCCCAAATTCTTGGCACCTAACCTAATGTCTAATGACTCCCCCTTTGCTAACTTACCCTTTGCCTAGTTTTTGAGTCCACTCCCATTTAAGATTGTCGACAGAGAATGAGCACATTCATTCAAAATACAAGTGGCATGGTAGCTCGGTTGGGTATCACAATTTCCGTATAAAATTAAATATTTTTATTTTAAGATATTAAAAGAATAAATGTCTAAGTATATATATTTTCTATCTAACATTTCATAAAATATATTGGTTATTTTTTTGTTTTTCTCTTCTTCTTTTTTTTTAATAAAAAAAAAATTAAAGGTAGTAACTCACCAATGAAGAAAATTATAATTGATTAATAGATCTTCGGTTTATAATTCTAAACATGACATCTTCTAAAATCCCTCTCTCCTTCTCATCTTCTACTTTTTTGAAAAAGTTTCTTTTCTTTGTTTTTCACCATTTTGGAGGATTCTTTTACAACTCAAACAACATGTAGAACAATAGAAATAATATAAACAAGTTTTGTCCATCTCTTCTTTTTTTTTTATGACGTGAAGCCTACAAATTACACAAAAGAATTTGAGAAAGCATGGATAATAGGATTCGAACTCAAAACCCTAAGATTTTGAACTCACCTACTAAACTAACTCAACCATCCCCTTGAGGAATTTACTCATCTTTTGATAGTATACAGTTTTAGACATGTTACACGGGTATCTACAAATTAAGAGGCCTAAGATCAAAATTATTATGAGTAATTTTTTTATGTCATGAAGAATTAAATTGAGTTTTGTTTACAAAAAAGAAAGAAAGAAAAGATGATACTACAAAAGAAAAAGATAAAAAAATATTACAATTTTAGTGATTAAAAAAACATTTTCTCTAAAGCTTCTTTTATTTTACAACTCGAACATTTGGGGAAAAAAAGTTATTTAGGCGCCAGCCTATTGGCTCTTATTCTTTATAAATTAAAAGAGGAAATAAGGACCAAACTTAGAACCTCTAGCTTGTTAATTAAGAGGTGTTTTTACCAACTAGGTTAATTTTTTCCCACAACTTAGCCGGAATTCCTTAGGAATGGTACGACAATTGTTCCACGGTGGGCCTGTACTTTAGATTTTCATAAATGACTCATTAAAAAAAAAAAAGATTTTTGCATTGGTACCTCCAAAGAAATTAATTAGACTTTTGCACCGAAAATTGATATGTTCAATGACAAAGCTGTCCAGGAGGACATTTTCCCCATAGGCCATAACACCAGCCCTTCTCCTAGTCGGTCCCCAAGTTTCAATTGTATTATGCAATTTTAGTGTGTTAACAATCAAACTAAGAAGAAAATATCAGTTGGACTTTCTCACATCGTTCTAGAGATTTTTTGTGACATTCCATGCCGCTATGACTATTATGTAATATATAAGATTAGATCTAGGTACATATTATTCATTAGAATATCTATTTTGATATATGAGAACAATTATCAAGTAATTATTGTAAATACTGTCAAGTCTATAATGGCTCACGAGCATAATACATTTTCTATTTACGAAATGTGAATATGCATCTATTAATGCAATATAATTATAAGGAAAATTTGTTCAGATGATTCTACATGTTTGAAACTTTAGTCCTTAAAATTCGATATATTTAATAATGACATATAAAGTCCTGTATCTTTTAACATTTGTCCAACAAAGTCCAATTAATAGGAGAACATTTCGAAATCCGATCAAATACGTCACGTGCTAGTAACGTGATTTTTCCTAAAGTATATATTTGACATTTTAAAAAAAAAAATAGTCTAGATGGTCCCATATATTTGAGACTTTAAGCGTTAAAATTCAATATATTTAATATTTACCTACAAAGTTCCGTATCTTTAACATTAATCAATAAAGTCCAATTAAGTATTTTTTCCTAATTAAATATACATTTTTTCATTTTAAAATTTCTTTAGTTTTTTATATTTTTAAAACTTAAAGTATAAAAATAGCTATAATATTTATATTGCAACTAAGTTCCCTGTTAACATTTTTTTTAAGAAAAAAATTAAATTTCCATTCACACATTTAGTTTCACTTATGTATATATAAAATATTTTATTTCAATTTTTATTTAAAGATATACTTATATACATAACGCTTCTATCACATACGATGGTTTTACTTTATTGCAAATTATTTTGCATTGTTTTAGATGTTTTTCCTTTTTTTAGAGGGATTGCCTACTAAAAGTATATTTTTATAGTATATTTAGATAAATAATATTAAATCCATAAAACTATCATAGTCTTTTAAGATCACAACAACTTGCTCGCAATTTCCGATATCTAATTCCCACTATTAAGGACAATATTGGTACTCCCTTCGTCCCATTAAAACAAACTTATTTATCTTTTTTGTTCATTTCAAATTATAGTTAAAGTTTTTTTATTAAATATGTTATTTAATTTTTAGTTATCTAAAATATCCCTATTTAACACACTTATTTTCAAACTATCTGAATAATACACTTTAAATTAAATATTTCATTTCCAAAGATAATTATACAGTTTTTCATACACTTTAAAATAAATTTGTACACATTTTCATACAATTAAATTTAAATTCGATCAAATTTTAAATGCAAGTTGAAAAGAGTAAAATAGGAAGATTAATGAAATATTTTATAATTTCAATAAATTAAATGTGTTTTCTTAATTTGTGTGAAATGTCTAATTATTTATCTTAGTGAGACGAAGTGAGTAATATTTATTAAACAATTTAAAAGTTTGAAGCAAAAAAAAAAACTTTAATTCTTGTGTAAATGTTCAAAATAAATATACAATGAAAAAAAATATAAAGATAAACACGTAGAATATTTAAGCTTTTTAGAGGTAAAGAGTGAAGAGCAACATTAAATATTAAAGAAATTTTATAATGAAAAATATTTAATTGAACTTTTTTTATCAATATTAAAAGATATAAGACTTTATTTGATGAATATTAAAATATACTATATTTGAAATGTCAAAGTCTTAAATATAGGAAACTATTTGAGCTAATTTTTCTTTATGAAACGTCAAATATACTATTTTAAAAAAATCACCTAATTGACATGTGACGTAATTGACCATTTTACGATCGATTGAACTTTATTAAATAAATATTAAAAAAAGCTGTCGAAAGAAAGTAATTATTAACTTTCAAATAACACATAGTGAAGGGAAGCAGTGTAATTCTACTGGTGCATGATCAAATCAAGAAACGTAAAAAAGAAGATATGCACGTGGATTACGGTCTTCTTTGGTGCCAAATTGTTAATTCATAGTAGAAAAGTATAAAAGATGATGATATGTTGAAGATAGAACGAATTGAGGCCCCTTCCACTTCTAGACAAGTCCTATTATTGTGTTGTCTGACGCAAAATGAATTGACACCAGACCAAATTGTTTGTGCTTTTCGTCTTGTAATGGGACTCTTCTTCTTTTATCTTCAAATCATTCTGCTTATTGAAATTAGTACACAGAATACTCCATTTTTGACCATCTTAAATTACTTTTCAGAAAAGATGTTTTCCAAATTACAAACATAATGCTGTTTAATCAAAGGCCAAAATCATTTCCTTGTCTCTTTTCCCCTCCTAATTGGCCTTTTGTATTCTTCTTCCCCTATTCTTTACCAATGCCGTAGGGGCACAATCTTTCCCGTCGGTCTGTTTTCTATGTGATCAATTTCAAAATTGTCTTTATGTTTCAAGGACAAATTTACTTTGACTCCGACCAGAATATGTCATTGGTGCCTATCCTCAATTATTATACGACTCGTGACGAAGGTTATTTATACACGTACAAGCTTATCAACGAGAAGTGCATAGGCACTGGATACTCAATTCCTAATCCAACTCAAAAAATATTGAGAATGCATGAAAAGTAAAATAGAGAATGGTTTAAGAACCAAGTCATGGGCCACCATTAGGATTTTTGTTCGGCATGCATGCATGAAGTAGTGGCAAGGTTGGAGTGGAACTCTACATTTTGTTTGCTTTTGAAGTGTGTTTTAAGTGCATTGGCATGTATGTGTACAACCCAAAGGCTTCAGATACCATGATAAAGAAAATGATAGTTTTATATTTTTGGTATGGGTAGTTTATAAGTTTAGTCCATGTCCACTGAGAATATCAAAGGTCAAAGATTTCGAATCAAGTCGAAGTTCTTGATATTTAATTCTCAATTTATTGCACAATTTACTATATACTAAGTTGGCAAAAGAAACAAACATTAATTTGATCGTCACACACACACACACACACACACATATATATATAATAACACATTTTCGAAACCTGTTATTAAAGTAAGAATATATTTCGCACATATATTCTATTTACTCATATTTAATGAGGCCAAGTTATACTAGAACTACAATTTTGTTCTCTTGTAAAGACATTCTCTTTAAATAACGTATTTTTATAATGAGTTCATTTTGTTAAGAAAAATGTATTTTTTTTTCCTATGGCAGCGCGACCCCTCTAAGCAGCTATCATGATGGAGCATAAAATATACATAAGGTAAACTATAATAAAACATATCTTATAAGAATTTTAAAATTAAATTTGGGAAAGCAAAGGGTAAATTTTAGCATTTTATATTGAAATTATTTTTTATAAAGGTTAAAAGGATAATATTTTAAAAAATTAGTGTCGTGAACCCCACCTCAACCGCCTATAGATCCATCCAAATAAAAAAAATGATAACATATATTTTTTATATATCAAAAGATCAAGAAAAATGTGAATTGGACTCATACTAATATTTTTTTACCAAGTAAGCCAATTAATTCTATTTAAAGTTTGTCTAACTTTCCTTGTGGGTAATTATAAGTCTTTATTTTTATTTTTATAAGCGGTACTAATATTTATAAAAATCCAAGTAATAAAGGTACGACCACTTGGTCCAATTAATCGTGGGTCTAATACAATCTGTCAATTCTTAATCCGAATCCAAAGAAGAGCTGGCCTGAGCCTAATGAGAACCCTTCCAACCAATCAGATGGCACAGCTAACCCACTCGTGCGGTGTGGCCCTCTTTACGGGGATTAACACGTGTGATGTGTCCTACCCAATCATTACAAGTTACAACCATCTAACTTTGTAAATCTGCAATTCCACGTGTCCTAGCTACACGTGTGGCACGATCTGCGGTAGCATAACTACATAAGCGTTAGTAGTAGAGGAAAAAAAATAAAAACAATTAATGCGCATCAACTGCGTACTTCAGTAGTAGGCCATGGAAACACAGCTCTCCTATTTTGTATATTTGGATTGAGTTTTAAAATTATTTTTTATTTTGTTTTGAAATGAATTTATGTTTGGATGTGAAATTTTTTTTATTGAAAATTGAAAGTTTAATGATATGTTTTGGGTTTCACGTAATTTATAATATTATAAAATGTATAAAATATAATTAATAAGTTGTTTGATATTGTAATTTTAATTAAAAAATAATAAAAATATATTGTTTATGTGATTAAATGAGAACATGTGTAATGTTAGAAAAAGTATTTTGAAATATGTTTTTATAGGGAATTGAAATATTGGTTTTAATAACCTGTCCAAATTACAAATTACAACCCCGTTTGAGTAGACTTGGAGATCTGTTGGCAACGGCCACACAAAAAGTCAAGCCAAGATCTTCAATGAGACAAACCCTATGGATTCTGCTACAACAACTATTCTACAGATTTTTACAGAGGAAAAAGTTATATAGGCCTCATTTACCATAATATCTTTTCTTAATTCTTATGCTTAAAATTCTTAATCAAATGTTTGGAATTTTGACCCAAAACACTTCAGAATTTACTAGGCAAATTATTTTTAAAGTTTATAAAGTTGATTATACATTGAAATATTTGAAGTATAATTTGATAATCAAGACAAATTTGGAAAGATGTGGTAGGTTGAGATCTCCCAAAAAAAAAAAAGGGTAGGGATGGAACCACATGTATTTGAAGTGTGAATCTTCAACCAAATTCGTTTCTTTTCTAGCCTATTATATCAGAAATCATTTGTTCATTAACAATAAACTTAGATACAAACCAATTTAAGCCAATAATAAAAAAATACCCACACTTTTGAAATGAATAGTATAATAATGTGGAAGGAGGAAGCATTCCATATGTAGGGCAAAGGCTCTTATTAAGGGAGAAGGTGTTTGATATAAGATATCCATAAGGACGGCTGCAAGGAAATGGCCTCAAGAGATATAGCATGACGTTTGCCATGATTTCCCAATATTTTATTTTTCGTCTCTCGCATGGGTGATCAAGCTGTGGGAAAATGGGAATGGACAGATCATATTCTTTTTGCTTTTTCATAATTTCTCTTCATATAAATACTGGCGTTGTGATTCATTAGAACATGGTTTGACTTTCTTGAAGAAACAAAACTTTTTATTAAAGAATATTTTGTAATGATTTCGTACATTCGGAAACAGTAAAATAAAAAAAGAATATTAGTACAAATATAGTTGCTGCAAACAAGATATAGAAAATTAAAGAAGAGGAGATTTGAGATCACATACATAGCTAGGTGCATGACACACAACTTCCAATTTTATTATATACAAAAAGTAGTTAGTTAAATCAGCTAAGTACATAGCAATCAGTTAGTCATGGTCGAACTGCAATAGAAGAACTGAGTTCAAGCAATCACGAGAACACTGTCCATGTAAATGAAAAACCTGGGTTAGATATTGATTTTAATAGTTTTTATCTTGGAAGACGAGGTCAAAGACATGAAGAATAACAAAGGTTAGGATAATTAAAGAAGAGAAAAGGAAATAACATGAGAGAGAGAGAGAGAGAGAGAGAGAGAGAGAGAGAGAGAGAGAGAGAGAGAGAGAGAGAGAGAGAAAATAACATGGCTGGCCACAACCACACAAGGAAAGAAGGTTCCAAGAAGTGAACTTTCAAATTAAGTAGGGAAGAAGAATAAAAGCATGCATGCATGTCGTTCCTAATAGAGAGATAATAAATATAGTAGTACTATCTATATATAAATTAGCAGAGTTCGAGTTGCTGTATTAGCCGACAGTCCCCTAAACCAGTAATCGGATAACCCCAAAGACACCTAAAAACATCTAACCGATGCCTGCATGAGAAGTCAATATCAGGTGCCAAAAAAGAAAGCGATCGGTACTTTAATTTGTAGCAGCTTATAAAAAAGGGATAGAAAAAAAAAAACAAAAAGAAAAGCATGCCTATCGATCGTGGATAATAATGGCCAATTTGCCAAATTATGATCATTAAATCAGTATCATCAGCCGTGTGCTTCGTGGGAAAAGAGAACAAAAAAAGAAAAAAAGAAAGAGGAAGAAAAGATTATTCATTATTATTGTTATGCAATGCAGGAGTATCATTTATGGTGTGACTCAGTCAGATCTCCATTTAGAGAGAAGAATGAGAATGACAGAGAAAGACGGCCCACGCCATCAAAATCCCATTCCAACCACAGCTTAAAGCATGAAGATGATGATGATGATGGCTTCGAGAGAGAGAGAGAGACCGAAATTAAAAGAGGGATTTTCCAATTTTACAATGATTGCGCACGCGTTGCCTCGCTAAACGTGGCCGCACGATGTTCAGACAATTCCAGTCTCTGCAACCCCAATATAAATCATTACTACTCTTTGCTTTGCTTGGTTGCTGCTATACTTTTTCCTATGTTACAGTCTTTGACCGTATAACCTAGCTATATACTTTCTTCCCAATTTCTTTGTCCTCTACAAATCAATATTCCTAAGTAGTATGTACAATTTATCCAGCAGTGATTTAGATCTTGCATCTCCTCTTTTGGATGATTTTTGTTGAACATTGTGTTACGTACTTGGACTTGGATCCTTCACCTAACTACCGTGCCATACTAGTAAACTATATCATTGGTACTTGACTCCCTTCTTCGTACCAATTGGTCGATTCTACCATCGCAATAACTTAGTACCAATTTTGATTTGGAAAGTTGTTTTTCTTTAACAAATTGACATGATTGTTATGCATGACAAGGTGGTGGATGATGTATTAAGCAGTGATTCAGATTTTGCAGGGCCTCTTTTGGATGATCCTGCCCCTCCCTTGATGTGGAAAACTTGAAATGTTATCCCTTCTACACTGTTGTTCACTGTGCGCTCGACATTAATAGCGTGTTAGGACAATATCATCAACTTGATATTTAACACGAACCCGAACAAAATATAAATGTTGTTAAAAGTATATATATACACACAAAATTATAGAGTGAAAGCTAATGTGAAAAAGAACGGGATAGAGCTACTCTTTCAGCTAGAAATGGGATGATTTTTTGTCTGGAGGGTTGTTTTATTACACATTTAACTTGATCATTATGCTTTCAGCGACATTTAAGCTGGATTTGAGTAGTAGTAGTAATGCTGTAATAATAATTTTGGGAGAGGACGAAAATAAGATGTTTACTGAGATCCATGAAAGTATTAATGATGGCTGGGGCTAATATTACTCGTGGGATGGCGAAGGTTTATTTATTTTAGCATTAGTGGAGTATTGATTGCCCGATAATTTCGGCCTTTGAGCATAACCATGCTTGACCATGTCTAAATCACCTTTTAAAGAGTACTAGTACTAGTTTTGGGAATTTTTCTTGAGTAAGGTATGGGAAAAATAATAGAAAATGGTAAAGAGAGACACCAAGAAGAAATCATTATTCTCTTCTCTTTTTTTTTAAATTAATTAATTAATTAAATTATATACATATATATATACTCATTTTAATTTTAATTAAGAGGGGATCTCGAAAAAAGAAGAAGAAAAAAACTCTATCTAGAATCAAATTTAAGATATAAAACATCTCGAAGAACAGATCCTTCACCATGAAGATAATTGATTAAACAATTAATTACTCCTTAAATGTTCACGTTGATTCAATAACTGAATTCAAATTCTCCGTGCAGGAGTGAAGCAGTTCGAATAAAATAAAAGCCGTCTGATCTTTTATCTACAAACAGAATGGCAACCAACAAAAAAAGAAATACTTCTTCAACTTTAATACCTTCAATGGTCTGCCAATGTTTGATATTTGACTCCATTTACAGGTTGCAAAGTTTCTTCCCTTAGAACACTTGGCTGCATTAGCCTATTGATTGCCCAAACTTTTGAGCTATGTATAAACTCATTCTTAAAAGAGAAATCAACAATCTCTCTCAGAAATTTCCGTGCACAAAGAAAATTTCTACGGTCAGAAGGACCTTTAGATTTCTCTAACATGGAAGTTTACAAGCAATGAAATGAATTGCTTCGATGAAATCCTCATGGGGGCTTCATAACAAGGATGGAAAGAGAATAATAACCATACATCTTTCTCATCTGAGGTGATGACATTATTTGAACCAAGACAGGGCTTTGAGTTCTCAAGGTCAAATTGAAGCCCAAAGCATAATAGGTGAGTGGTATACCTGTTAGTCAAACCACTAGTCTACATTTAGGGCAAATATGCTACGGATCAAAAAGATAAGGGTAATAGTCTTTCCTTTTTCCTAGCAAGTGCCTGCCTTGTAATTCTTAGACGCCATGGAAGAAAGACACCAATGCAAATGATGGCAAAAGAAAGCCAATAGTGTCTGAAATAAAGGGTCACATATGATGATATGACAAGAGCGCCAAACAATACAGCGAAGCAGATTGCCAATACAACATCAGACCTGTACATGATTAATAGCATATTTGTTTATAATAACAAAATAAATTCGATGAGATCTGAATGTTATAAAATAAATATATCAACATGTAATAGACCAGAGCCTAGATCAACATGATAATGATAACATTTAATTAGACCGCAAATCCTTAATGCACCATAGTAGGCCAATTGTACCTTATCATAGTAAAAGCTCCAATTAGTTAATAGTGAAGGGTTTCCACCAACCCAGAAACTACCAAAAGGCTAAAAGGAATAACAGAAATTAAAGGAAAAAGCAAGGATTAATATGGAAGCAAAACACTAAAAGGGGGGAAAAAAGCTGCTATTTTGATACCTCTTCTTTTGTGAAAAATCTACAAAAAAGAAGATGAAAGGTGCATATGTTCCGAAGCTTAAAAAGAACAAATTCCTCATTCAAAAGAAAATATATAAGGCCCTCTTGAAATACAATGTCAGACAAGTTCCCTTTTGGGTTGAATGGTTTTAAGCCCATTGATTAAATACAGCCAAGCTCGTGGATAAATCTTTGCTCTTACTATCCTGCTTAAGTCATTAAATCTTTTCCTATATTTTATATTGGCTTCATCCAACCGAAGATTGCACACGTCTCTAGCAGATTGCTTGATAAGATTCAGCCATCCATGTTAGAAGCATATAAGACAACTCCATAGCTTTTGTCCTTCGCACAGATTAGTACTCGGTTTCCATGGAAATTACCCTAGTTCTGACTCCACACTCCTAGGCTTCCCTTATTTTTTTTCCTATAACAATTCTAAACATGTGAAATCACTAGTAATTCCCTCCCATTTGGCAGCTGGATGATGCATTGTATGACTTGCAATGCTATTAATCCTTGTCAACATAACCAAAATCTATTTAGAAGTTGTTCATAAGTCAATGCCGAATTTGAACCATGTCCTTATGATATACCAGCAGAATGACCCTAACAAGCACTAAAACATCCGCTGGTACTATCATAAACTTGTTGAACCTTTTCTTTTAATAGATTACAATTCTAGCTTTTTCATTTGGCTCCAAAGTTAGGAAGATCATAATGCTGGTTAACCAAAACAGAGAGTCTGAGCATTAAATCCATTCATGTTGAAGAATTTTTGGACACATATCTAAGGTATATGTTGGGATAAATGTGAACTGCACATTGAGAACTATAGATCTAATAGAATTGCTTGTGAATGAAAATTTTGATAAAGTCTGATACATGCCAAGTAATTTTACGGTAGCAAAAATTTCATTGTAAGCAATGTCTTTCTAAGGTTTGGGAAAAAGATTCTGATATCATCCTAACATATGGACAGATGGGAAAATAATCATATTGTTGGAGTTATTTTCAACTTGTAAATGTCAGACAATCTTTTATATGGAGATGATACCTCTTTCCTTTTCTTTTTCCCTCCACTTTCTTTCTCAATTATGGTGTAACTTTCTAAAAGTACTTTTCCAGAAAACAATAAGCATGAACAATAAATGTTTCTGAACACAAATATGACACCTAGAATATTGCATTTTTTTTCTCCCTCTTTTCTCATGGACTCAACTATACCTTGACGGATTTCTTTATTGGTTTTCATCTCTCCAAGCAATACTACTCAACAGTTCTGCAGCAGAAAAAGTAAGTTTCTTCCTAGGTGTTATCCCAATATATAAACCTATAAAAGTATAGATCCAAAACTTTTAAATTGAAATGCTAGGGATTAGAAAGGAGTTTCATTGATTCACCTACAGATATGTCCATAAATTCGGATGCCCAAAGTTTCATTGATTCACCTACAGATATCTCTTAAGCTTTAAGCTTTTGTTTAACCAGCTGTAATTTACATAATATTTTCGTGTTACCATGGACCATCCTAAAAAGAAATGCACGTACTAGCAAACACTAGCACACGCCATTCCTGTAACAATTTCCTTTACATATATTTATTGGAAGATTATGTCTTTTTCCCACATTTATTAGCCATCTCTTAAAGAATCAAAGCTCAAATTTATACACTAGGCTATAAAATTTTCAGGAAAACTTTCATGTCTTGCTATAAGATTTGAGTATGAAACCAGGAATATTTCTAGATGAGCAAGCAAATGTTTAACTAAGTTATCCAGCATAGCTGGCTGGCATAGACAAAGCAAATCATCACCGTTCTTCTTCCACCTATTATCACTTCAATAATGAGGCCAATTCCCTAACAATTTTCCACTACATCAACTCAGAGAAGAGGTTGTTCCTGATCAAAGTCTCCACTTTACAAGGCTCGCACACACATAATTCACACCGCATAACCAAAAAGTTTTGAAGCACTAGAGGGGAAAAAAAAAGAAAAAAGAAAATCTAACCCATCCAAGCAAAGTGGTAAAGTTGATTAATAATACAGAAAAAATTCCCCAGATTATGCAAAGAGAAAGGAGAAAATACCAGGTGGTGAGAATTGGCTTCGGAGAGAAGATAGTGAGCGCAGGACACTTATGCTGAGATCGGATCTGGTAATCTCGGAGTTGCTCAGCAAGTTTAGAACGGGTGATCATGTTCCCCCGAGATTGAGAGCAAAGATATTCGTTATCCCCTTATCTAGGTTTACAACTAAAACAGTTTCAAAATTTCCATTCAAAATCACCAATTACAGCAATTCTTCACTGGGATCATCAATTCCAACAATCAAAGATACATAACCCAGGAATTTGTGAGTTCTGGAGAGGTTGCAGAGGAGGAGTCTTCAGATTGAAGGGCGAAAGGAGCTTGCAATCAGTTCGCTGAGCCAAACTGCTTAACTTCAAACTGAGATTCTCGGGGCAATTCTCTTGGTTTGGGATGTCAGGGTTTAATTTGTTAAAAGGGGAAAATCATGGGGTGGAAGTGAAATGAAATTTTTTAATTGGCAGTGCCTTAATTCAATTTTAGATAATTTCCTTTTCATGGAATATATAAAAAGAAGCAACCATGCTTTCATTTTGGAGAACAATATTTTGCAAAGGATGATTTTTATATGAATCTGATCTTTAAAAATTTTGTATAAAATTTTATATCGTTCTAAAAAATAAATAATACGTGTAATATAATTTTTTAAGAATTTTGATATTGTGCTATCTTAAATTTTTTTCATTAAAATATCTTTATTTAAAAGAAATAGTATATAGTTTTAATTGTTTCTTTTAAGTTTTTATTTGCTTAAATTTTAATAAAAGGCAAGAAATATTATTTTTATTATTATATTATTTCAAATATAAGCATTATTATATATTATATTATACATTTTAAGTTAACATTTTTTATTTAGAATAGATAAATACACATATAAGATGATTTTATCATCAAAGTAATATTTAAAATATTTATCGTATTGTTATAACATTATAAATATAGTAAAAAAACATTATACATATAATTTTTTGTTTATTATTAAATATTTATTTTTGACTTAATATAAAAATTAATAAGAATTTTTTATCTTAATATGATTAATCATGAATATTAAATTCTTTTAACATTATTCTTATTAATATAATTAGAAAAATATGAATTAATAAAGCTTTATAAGAAAAACGAATGAATTAATTAAAAGTTAGTATAATACTAAGGGGAAGAAAAAAAAAGGTAAAATGGCAATTAATTTTGGATGTGACGTAGGGAAAGTGTGTTTGGGAAGAGAGCGTTGGTTACAGTTAGCTCGCGGGAAAGAGGAAGAAGGAAGAGAGTGAAATGGAAAGCAGAGAGATAGACAGAGATCTGGAACGCTTAATACCAGCGGGAGGAATTGGAATCTCAGATAATCTAAATGGATTGCACTCCAAATCTTCTTCTCCTTCCGAATCTCCCATCGCCTCTTCTTCTCTGTCTCATCACTCCGGCAAAGAGGTTTGTTTCTTTCCCATTACTACATGCATCAACTTACGTGATTTTTCTTTTCTTTTATTTTTAATATTCATTCATTATGTGTTGGGTTTTTTATGGGGAAATAAAAAACTATTCAAATGATGAATTTGCTATTTGAATCAAAATTATAAAAAAATTTGAGTCGTTTTGTTATGTTACTTTGTTCCAAGATTCTAAATTTCTGGGATTCTTATGGGCAAAATTTTTTGCATTTTTTGTTGGAATAAAATTGTTATATGAACATTACTCATTGATATTATGCATTTAATTAGATAAATGCTCTAAGTTTAATTAATTAGGAGAGTTTGAGAGATATTTCATTTGTGCTTTCAATGCTGCAGGCATTTATTAAAGTCATTAGGAGCTGGGCCTCTAAGAAGTTTATGTCTGGATGGTTAGTTCTCTTCTACTTTGTCTTGATTATGCTCACACAATTACATTCTACATTTGATGCATACCAATTCAGCTAAAATATCTATGCAATTGGAAAAACTATTATTTGGTACGAGATTGATTAATGTTATATAATACCCTACGATTACTATAACCATGTATTTGGCAGAATAATGAGTTTGACACCTCATTTTTTAAATATTGGACCAGGATCAACATTGTGATGAGTAATTTTGTTTATGGAAGTTGCTCAGGACAGATTGGTTGATATTTGCCAAACTCAGGGACCCTAAATACAATGGATTTGACTTGAAATGCAAAATCAGTTTTTATTCACTTTTATTTTGGAAAACATTTTGAACTTTGGGTGAAAGGAAGATATCATGATGCCCCATAAGTCCTAAGAAGCATAAACATTTTTTCCAAGTTTAACCGGATGCTGTCCTATTATTTTATATTGCTTTGTAATTTATTTTTCCACTTGTTTCAATATTTTCTGTAATGGAAAACAGAGATGGAGTCGATTCTGGCAAGTTATTTATGGGATTTCCAATTGACATGATATTGTTGTTATTTTGCAGTGTCATTTTGTTTCCTTTAGCCATCACATTCTATGCTACTTGGTGGTTCATTCATTTTGTGGATGGGTTCTTCTCCCCCATTTATGCACATTTGGGGCTTAACATATTCGGTTAGTGCCTTACCTCTCTATTAATTTTGGACTATAATATTAAATATATATAACGGCAATATCAAGATTGCCTATAGCTATCCTTTTTTATTATTATTTTTATGAAAAATGGATCTTCTGGAATGTGGCACCATGAGTATAGGAATGAAACAATATTATTAATATATGTATATTCTTTTTTTTGCCACATTTTGTAGGCAAAGATTTCCTTTTGCACATATTACCTAAAGACAGTTGATTCATTACAGATTTACAATGAGTATTACCTATCGGTTTTACTCTTAGCTTTTTCAAGTAATTTTACAAAATATGAGAGGATTGAGAAGATAATGAAACAAATGTGGCAAGTAGATGTGGTCTTGAAAGACCATGGTAGAGAGCTGCAAAGGACTACACATCATTAGATTTCATAAAGAAGTTTGACTTTTCCCTGTTTGCTGATAATGAAATGTTGGTTCTACACCTGCCTGCAGAATCTAGTCTAGATCAAAACCATCTCCATCTAAAAGGAACCATTACAGTTTTCTAAGTATCGTGCAGGTCTTGGATTTGTAACTTCAATTACTTTCATCTTCTTGGTTGGAGTGTTCATGTCATCATGGTTGGGTGCTTCAGTTCTTGCATTGGGTGAATGGTTTATTAAAAAAATGCCTCTCATGAGCTATATATATACTGCTTCTAAGCAAATAAGTGCAGCAATTTCACCAGGTAAACTAAATCAAAATGCAGCATACTACAAACAAATTAGAGACTCTAACACAAGTTATTGCGACATTAATATTGTTCCTCAGATCAGAATTCACATGCCTTCAAGGAAGTTGCAATTGTAAGGCATCCGCGAATTGGAGAGTATGCACTTGGCTTCATCACTTCAACCGTGATTCTCCGCAAGAATTCAGGTGCAGAGGAGCTCTGTTGTGTTTACATACCCACAAACCATCTATATCTTGGAGAAATATTCCTCATAAACTCAAAAGATATTATGAGACCAAATCTCTCTGTTCGAGAGGGAATAGGTATGAACAAGTGCTCCATTACTCAATTCAAAATTTCAATTCTCTTCAATATTAGTAAAACTAACTATACATATTATGTATATGGTGCAGAGATTGTCATCTCTGGAGGCATGTCAATACCAAAAATATTGACAATAGTGGATGCACCATCAATCCTATCACCAAGAGTTGGGAAATTTGCTATTCCTCAAGTTTAATGAGAGTCTATTAGTGTTTGTTACATTTTCTTGTGATCATTTTAGGAGAGGCACACACATTTTGATCATGGCGAAGCCTTAACTTAAAAGCGGGAAAACAAGGGGTAGTAAAAATCCTTTTTTGGTATCCATTCGATACTTGGGAAGATCAAGTTTTAGCTGATGATATCTAGTGATGTTAATCTACAAACCAATGGGCATTTCATTTCAGACTTCTTATGAACCTTCATATTGATATTTGTACTTAGCGGGAAAAGGGGGAAATGAAAAGGTAGAAAAAGAGAAACAAAAGAGCAAACTATTGTCGATTTTCCTTTCAGCAATTTCTCTAACTGTATAGTGTATACTCATTTCGTTAACAGTTTATTTATTTATTTTTTTTGAATGATTATTGAAGACTACATAAGAAATAATCTCTCTCCATCTTTTTTTATTTTAAGGAAACCAATCTCTGTTTTTAGGAAATAAACCTTAACTCTCCAGTAAAGTAACCCAAGTAAAATGCTACCTACCAAATCTTCAAAATCCAAGCTCTCTCTAAATTCAGATAATTTTGTCAGATTAAGCGCCAATATAAATTAGCAACTAAAAAGCCAAAAGAAAAGGTGCATGAATTATAAAAATAAAAATAAAAAGCCAAAAAGGATTAAGCACCAATTTAAATTTGCAACTAGAAAACGAAAAGAATAGGTGCATGGATTATTAAAAAAACTGAAATATGATTCCGTTACCGGGAATCGAACCCGGGTCTCCTGGGTGAAAGCCAGATATCCTAACCGCTGGACGATAACGGATTCCTGCCCATAACATCATGTTTTTAAAAGATAATATCGTTGTATCATATGTCAACCTAATTTACCAGACCAAAATAATATAATAACCTTATTAACGAATTTTTTTAAAAACATTTTAAGAATTCTGAACGAAAGGAATAATAATACTTGTTTCAAATTTCTGCACCTTTCTAGGTATAACCCGACACTCAGATTGCTAGCTTCCATTGGTTCACATTTCTTTTTCTTTTTTTTCTTCTAGTGAAAGGCATTTGTGATAGACTGTCACAAAATTAAAAGCAAAATCCATTTTGGTAGAAGAGAAACTCAAGTGCTACAAGATAATTACAATATTAGAAACAAAGATACTTATATTGCAACAGAGCATAAATAGGGAACAGTATCGTTAAAAGACATTAATAACCCCAAAATATGCATGAACTGATGAGCCCAACTTAAATTCTACACCATCATTCAGAGTTTAGCTCACATTCCAAAAGAATGACAGTGCATTATCCAGCTGTGCATCTCTCTCCAAATATTGACAAAAATGAGAGAACTTGCTGCAAAGTATTTTATGCAGCTGCAGAATTGTGTTGCACTGAACGAACTTAATAATAGACCCCAAAAAAATCCCGCCACCAACGTACTAGCCATGTTTCTAATGTACATAAACAGTCATTAGCTGTTAAGGGTGGAAAGCATGCCACCAGTAATATTTGGTATAACAACCTCCCAACCTGGCCCTTTCAAGGGAAACCCAGTTGTGCTGGAATCAGATCCAGCAATAAGATCACTGCGATCTAGAATCCTCTCCAGATCTTCTTCACTAATATCTGTTTGTATCCATTTCTCCTCAGGATCATCGTCATCTCTAAGAAGGGCAAGCAGATCCTCTTCCTGAAAATACAAAAGTTTCATCAAACAAAATAAGTTGCAATCTCAGGAAAAACTAGCTCTAACCAGGTTCTCGTCACAAGGAAAAGCTTGAGAACTGCTTGATCAGAAAGGATAAATTGGGAACAAGTTGTCCTTCAGTCAGACATATTAAAACTCAAAATTTGACTAAAATTTTCTAACACCATGAATAGCAAAGAAATAATAATAAAGAAGGATAATGCACAGGAAGTTCAGAACACAACCTCCAAGACTTCCATGCAATTAGGCTTCGGTTTTTCTTGTTGAAACTGTCCTTTCCCAATTACCACGTGCTCAAGCTTCAATTTACTAAATGCTCTTTTAAGAATTCGACCCTGATAGCAGATTTACAGGTGAAAGCCCAGTTAGAGTAGGGAAAATAACATAACTGGAACATATTAGTTTTACATTTCTATATTATGTAAAAGGTACCTCCACCGATTGAGCGGTTGCCAACCTGTAAACATGAACAGGCTTTGTTTGGCCTATTCTATGACATCTATCCATTGCCTGTAAATCCATTTGAGGATTCTGTAACACAAATCCAGATTAAAATTCATAACACAAGCAAAGATACAAGATCCAAAATCTTGGTCCTGCACATGTCAGATACTGGGAAGAGAAATAAGTTCAGATGGATACCCAATCACTGTCATATAATATGCATGTGTCAGCAGCAGTAAGATTGATACCGAGCCCACCAGCCCTAGTACTAAGAAGAAAGATCCTGTATTTACTGTTCACATCATTGAACTCCTCAATCTGATATAAAATTTGAGACAATGCTATCAGATTAAATCATTTCAAATTTCAATTACTACTAAACCTATAAAAGCTGAGTACTCCGACCCTCTCAATCAATCAAATCCAGTAGACCATAAACCACTATACAAATTTTATGCTGCATCCTACAGAACTGGCATTTTAGGCAGAGCCAGGACAGAAACTAAGTAAACAAACAAGCAAGCAATCAGAGTTTATAGTTAAATATAATGCATCTGGAGAATGACAATAAAAGCCACAACTTTGAATGATAAAAAACTACACTAGGTGTGATAAAAATACCTAGAGCAACACCTGAAAGTACCGAGATCAATTCAGGCAACCTTAAAGAACTATATGCTGCATCATCCGTGTAATGTATCAGATATCATAGTTAAACCCATCACAGCAAAACAATACATTTATTTAGCAATTTCCAGAAGTAATAAACTCTACAGAAATGAAATACTTTAAACATATACATCAAGAGTAGGCTTTAAAGTAGATATACCTGTCTTTTCCTTTCAGCCAGTTTCACATGACCATCAATTCTGCAAACTTCATAGCCTTTTTCACTAAAATAATAATCCATTATATCCAATAGCTTGGTCCATTGAGAAAAGATCAAAACCTGTTTTTTCAATAACAAAGAGTAGAGAAGGTCAAGCAAAAATTGTAGACTGCTTAGCCATAGAAACATGAAGAAAAATGACATACGTACTTTATGTTGGCGAACAAACAACTTTGCCAACAATCTATCCAATAAATGGAATTTTCCACACTGCTGAACTATCTCTTCTACAGGTGGGTAAAAATCTACCAGAAAGTAATTGGAATACAGTTACAATTAAGTAATAAAAAGATGAAAATATAAAGTCCAAAAATGGAAAAGGACATACAAGAGCCATCAAAGGCAGACTGCAAAAGGTCAGGGTGGTTGCAATTCTTGCGGAGCTGAACCATCAAATTGTTGAGTTTTCCCTTCATACCATGCGCTACACATTGACAAAATTTCATTGTTATGGTATTTAATCCAGTTCAATAGATTCCAGATTCGACTCTATGCAATATTCCAAAGTTACCAGAATTCATTTTTTCTCGCAAGTGAACTTCAAGTGTCTTATTTACTAAATGATCCTGGAAGTTCTTTTGATGCTCAGTCATGGTCGCATATAGAATTATTTCCTTTTTCTGGGGAAGCATGTGTTCAACATCTGATTTCAACCTACGAAGAATGAAAGGACGAAGTATCGCATGAAGTTTTGCCACCACCTACAGTTTCAGCAATCCAAACATTACAAATGAGGTTCAAACAGTGTTTCTTAGGAAGAACATTAATTGTGGAAAACATACTTGAGCTCTTCTCTTCTCTTCCAGTTCTTCCTTTAGTGAATCATTGTTGCACTTCCCCGAAAGATCAAACCTAACCACAAATCCCATAACACAGACACAAATAAAATAATAATAATAGGGTAAGTTCGTAAAAGGTGAAATAATAATAATAATTGATTTATTTACTCCCTTTCAAAAGAGAATGCAAAAATAAACTAAAAACCAAAAAATGATGAATGCAAAGAAAGAGAACTAAAAAAGCAAAATGGTTTAAATTTTTCAATTGAAGCAGGAATTGAATTTTTCAACTTGGAAATGAAGTTGAGCCAATCAGGATTGTAGAATGTCAAACTTCAAATTGAATAGTTTCTCTTCTAGTTATGACTCTGTATGATCAACAGGACTCTAAGCTAAAATTCTTGCCAGTCATAATTGATTGATGTTGTCCAGAAGAATTGCAATTCAACTTTTAAAAGTAAAAGGTGCTGAAATCATAGCTGTTAAGTCCTAACATTAACTCCCAGGCTTTTAGCTGCATATTGGTCATCGGCAACATTTCACACATTTCAAATATATGACAATAGTTTTCACTTTTCTGCCATCAGTTTTGCACCATGAGGATGGAAATTAACCAACAATATCCACATTTTTGAACTTGTATACACAAGGTATAACATCACAAAGTCAAGAAGTTACTCAAAGTTCTATGTTAGTCCAAGGAAGAACTCTTATAGTAATATAACTTAAAACATATAATCCTAATATAGAGCTGATGCCTTTAATGAGTTTAACTACAAGAGAGATTTAGTACATGATAAAGTCAATCACATATAATAAATAGTTCCAAGTCTGAGATATTAAGAACATAAGAAATATATGCAAGAGCATAATAATTTTGGGAGCAAAGGGGATCAATCAACACGAGCATTGTAGAAATGGCTATTTTCAAAACAGTACCATGATTCAAATTCTTCATGTGATGAGAATATGTCAGGCAGAATGAAATTCAGCAAGGACCAAAGCTCGGCTAAGTTGTTCTGTAGAGGAGTTCCAGTCAATAGAAGCCTGTTTTCGACATGCAGGTGCTTCAGTGCTGTAACTAATTTGCATTTTGAGTTCTTTAACCTGTGTCCCTGGAAAGGTATAAGCAAACAATTTAGCCAGCGATAGAGTTTGTTTATTAAATTTAGGGTACTCAACTAATACTTTCTATGTATACCTCATCAACGACAAGATATTTCCAGTCATAAGACTTCAAGCTTTTTCTTGCATCCATTAGTGCAACTTCATAGGAAGTAACTATAAGTGGGAATTTAGGACCTATTGTTTTTGGCATGTGTTTCCTCCGGATTTCATCCCTTTCTTTCTTATCACCATGATAAATAATTGCATTCACAGAGGGCACAAACCTAAAAAGTAAGAAAAAGAAAAATCAGCACCGTAGGACATGTATAAGCAAAATATAATAAACTTGAAAGAAAAACAAAACAAAATATAATGAATTTAGTCCCTCCCCTCCCACATGGAAGAAAAATAACATAACATAAAATTACACCTATTTATCTCATTGACCCAATTTGAGAGAGTAGATAAAGGAGCGATGATCAGATAAGGTCCATCCAACCCATTTCCCTTCAAGTGTGCAAGAAAACCAATAGTTTGAATTGTCTTTCCAAGTCCCATCTGATCAGCAAGTATCCCATTTAAACCATTTTGCCACAAGGAAATTAGCCACTTAACACCTTTGAGTTGGTAATTTTTGAGCTTTCCACCAGTCAACAAGGGAACAACTTCAGCTTGCTCTTTCTCAGTTCTCTCTTCTTCGGTGAGATTCATATCATCAAAAGCCACACCTTCATTAGATCGTGTAAGCATGGCTACGACCGCTCTTTTGGCCCTCTTCTGCAAAGAAATTTAGATAACTCAAAAGACTTCTGGGAAAAAGTTACTGTATATGTTAATTTACTAGCCAAAGGTATCAACTTTCCACCAGCTAATCATGAATTTAGGAAATTGGACATGGTCTTAGAATGGATTAGTCCAATTCATTTTCCATAAAACGATAGAAAAAGAAAAAGATTAAACCTTGATATAATAATCTTCAAGCATTCAGGTACTATATTGCTTGCATGATTAAGGGGAAGAAAGATTAACATCAAAGAGGATGAATGACTGTCATAACTTCAAATATTACAAAGAAAGTAACAACCAACACAAGGAGAAGCAGAAAAACCATTTTCCATGGCCTTCAGCTGTGTACCAGGCAAGTACAAATCCAGCTATCACATCAAACAGGTTGTAATGAATCTTCTACTCTTTAAACAATATTGTGATGGCACACAGGCCAGAATATTGAAAAGCAAACCATGATATTCTAGTATGGGTCACATAATAGAACAAACATAAGAATTATCAGTATCACTGCAATAGGGTGGAGATTAAAACATGATAACAACATCCAATGCCAAACTGGCACAATGCTCCACACCATGAAGGCACAAATAAAAAAAGCAAGATGAATGAATGTAGTGCAGATGTATTAATGGAAGTATAAAGTGAGATGTTACATTGTTATAATTTGAGGCTGCCTTTGTCTTTGAACCTCGACCTCTCTTTGTTTCTTTGGTGGCTTTGACATCATCCTCGACTTCATTCTGATTAAATCAAAGAAGTCAATTAGCAACAGGGATACAATTCTCTACATATCAGTGCATATAATAGGCTGCATGAAAATTATAAATACCCTTGTGATGTTGTCCATTTTCTCCAGCAAGAACTCTGAGTACAGTTTGGTCTGATCAAGAAGCTGATCCAGTTTATTGAACTGGGTATCATTTAAATGGGGAGCTTCTTCTGTCTGATTTGTGTTTTCTTCCTTCACGCGTTCTTCTAGCAGCTTCTCTTCTTCCAAAATCATAGTCTTGGAAATAAGAGAAGTATCTCCGTTCTTAGGATCAAATATAACTTCTTGCTCCAATTTAACACTAAGTTTCTCTTTGCAGCCATCCTGCATTTAATTAATAATATTATCAATTTACCAAGGCAATCCAATTCTGACAATTTATTCTGGATGTAAAATATATGCAATGTGAAAGTAGATGTAAAATTCTGACAATTTATTCTGGATGTAAAATATATGCAAGATGGAAAAATCAAGATCCTTTTTCTTTCCTATTGTTACATGATTCTTGGTCAAGCTAAGATATAGGAAAACCTTACACAGTAGAACAAGCAATACCCAGCTTAGATCATATGTTATAAAACAAAATCCATAGAAGTGCACGTAAACAAAAGTAATAACATAACAAAAAATACACATGAAAATTAAAATGACAAGAGAAAAATTACCAAGCTCCGAATTTTAGGCAATAGATAAACAGAAATTTATGTATACCTCATCCTTAAGAACAGATGTTGGGGATTCTGCAAGAGGCTCGTTCTTCACACCGCTCACGGCCACCATCTCTGTTTCCGAACAAAACCCTAATTTATACAGAAGAAAAAACAGCAAAACAAAACGTTCAATAAAATCCAAAATGCACCAAAAACCCTAGCAACAATTTTCCACTTTCCATTAAAACAAAAGGACGAAAATTTTCCATAAATGAGAGACAGATGAAGTTCCAACAACCTCTGTAGACGAAATATTTCTGATCAAAGATAAAAGAAATTAAAACCTTCAAGAGTATAACAAGATATCTATATGAATTTATACTTACTTGATTCTTGCAAGAGAGAATTTTCAGAAAGGAAATGCAGTGAAGCCTGACTGAGACCAGAGAAAATGGAAAGGGAAAATACTTTTAAGGGCTGAGTGAGGATTTTTTTTTTTTTTTATAGTGTTTTTTAAGAAAAAGAAAGGGATTTTTTGAAGTTAATGCTGGTGTCAGCTGGAACGATTATGGGCGGGAAAAATAGAGTTCATGAAGTTTGCCCTTCAGAAGATGCTTAATTGCAGGAAAGCCATTGAAATGACGTTCTAGCTTATGGGTGGGTAGATCTTTTGGGTCGGGTATTGTTGAACACAAGAAAATGATCACATAAAAAGGTAGAAAGCGTGGAGAATTTTTGCTTTAAAATCCAGAGTGGATAATTGGATATGGCAATTTTACTTTTAAAAAAATGACAAGTTGAATTAAAAAAAAAAAATGACAAGTTTAAAAGTCAATCAATTACATGGCGATTTTCATCCATGGACCCTGATTCATGTTGATGATCTTTGAATTGATAGATGGATACTATGTCTATTATTAACTTTTTTATATATATCTTATATACATATTAAAACATTTAAATATGAGTATTTTATATTTAAAATATCCTTAATATTTTTTTTTTCTTTCATTTTATTTGAAGAAATAGAATATTTAATAGAGGATAAGTTGAAAAAGTGTTATAATTGTGTATTCGTAATTGAAAAATAATTAATATGTATTTTAATTGAGCTAATATAGAAATGGAGAAAACATAAAATTGAAGCAAAATGTAAACATGATCTATTGAAAAATAAATGATAAATATTTACCAAAAAAAAGAAAAATAAATAACCAATAAGATAGATTCTCACAAAAGTTAGAGCTATAAAGGAATTTATTGTAAGCAATCCTGAGTGAAGGATATTTTTGGCCAATTTAATTTGTGGCTGAATTTCTTGCCTTTTGAGTTAGAAGTTGAACTTTCTTTTGGTAGAATTGAATTTATTTATTTTTTTAAAAAATTAGGTAAAATATACACATTTGTCAAACAATGCTTGATGAGAAATTGAAAGGTACGGTTTATTCTCGATGAGTGAAAACAAAGAATAATTAGTTTTTTTAAGGAAAATAATAATTAGTTAACATTTAGGAATTCATCAATCATAATTAAAGAAGATATTGAAAAATAAAGTATAAGTTCTTTAATGAATAAGCATCGGAACTTAAATTATGTGTATTTAAAAAATTGATAACTATTTCAAGGTTAAGATCACGTTTAAAACAATTTAATGACCTTAAATAAAATTATTTGTAGTGACTTATTGAATGAAAAAAAAAATAATATATATATATATATATGATATTCCGTTTCATGTTGTAAATATTTATATGAGATATAATATCGAATTTAAGTATTGATTATAAATTTAAATATTTATTTTAATATAACACAAATTCTAATTAATTAACTATGAATTGTAAACTTGGAACGTAGTAATTAATTAACTATACCCGATTATAACTTTTGTACGTCAAATACAACTATCGGAATTAAACATTCCTGTTGAGAAAGAAATTCATAAGAAAGAATAGCACAATTATTTGTGTGTTTTAGAAATAATGTCACAGAAAATATAAAAAGAAGACAATATATGCGCCACAACCCGAGTGTTCTTCAACTGCCACAACGTACAAAGCATATCTAAGAGTTCCTACACAGGCTTTCAAATCCCATATACTCATTATTTTCCAGCTTCTGTACCATACTTGCTATACCCACCCCACCTGCAATCAAGACAATTAAAGCTATAAGTTATGAGAAAAAAAAATTACTACAATTTTTTATGTAGATTTTAGTGCAATTAGATGGTGATCAAGGATAGATTTCGACCTAAGCTGACTGCACTAATAAAAATTGTCATTGCCAAAATGAAAATGATGATTGATGCCCTGCCAACGATAGCAATAATTCTCCTTAATATATGCTGACCAGCTAAGGCAGCTATTGTGGCAACCAGGACGAAATAAGCAGCTGCAACAAATGATAAAAAGGAATTGACACTTCAGAATGTTTCTCATGGGATTGTTCTTGATATGAAAAATTGAACTCAGATCTGACTTTTCTTCTTTGTTTTTTACCATAGGGAACAGGGAATCGGTTCAATATGTAATATTGCACGACTGACATGGAAGATGAGAATGTCATTGAAAAAGTTGACGTCGCACTTGCTACCTGCAATTTCATGTTTTAATACAGTTAAATTTTCACCGTATATAAGAGTGTAAACTGATAGAGAAATGTATTGAATAATTAAGATTTGTACACAATTTTCACTTCATCTAAGGTACTGAATTTGATGAACTCAGAAGGAGGAGAATTGTTGATTTAGGATTATTTTGGGTTCATCATGCAAGTAAGTTAATCATCTCTGCTGTGGATATATTATGGTAGGTAAATGCTTGTGCCAATGCCATTAATGATGAGAAAAAAATTGTACCTGAGGAGGGATTCCCAGTTCAAGAAAAAGAGGTCCCAAGATAAAGCCACCTCCTAGACCAAGCAATCCTCCCACAACACCAGCTAAAATGCCACAGCAACAATAGAGCAGAAGCATATGGGGCTTCCAATTTGTGATATCCTTTCCCTTGGATGCAACTACTCTTTTACCTTTATACAAGCAAATGGCTTCATATAACGAAACAGACACTGCAATTGGTACCTAAACAATATGGAAATTGACTCAAATTATTTTTCTGTTATTGAAAAATGTTAGTTCAGAATTGTGTCCAAATTTTACCTGCAGTAAGTTCAGAATCCAATATTTGATGGAGCATGTAACTATATGTGTCTGCATGAAAATTCACCGTTTGTTAGATTCACATAATGGCAGAAGTTCAATATGAGATTCACATTTTAAGTTCAAAACCTTAAGATAGGTTACCTTAACAATCTGAATAGCAAGGAAAGATACCCAAACAAACATTAACAGGGCTAACTCTTTCCAGTACATTTTGTGTAATATGGGAAGCTGCACAGAGATTTCATGTTATTCAGATTGGGGATGCATTGCCAAGTTCAGTCAGATCTTTGATTAGTATTTCCAAAGATAAAAATCAAGAAATTTTTTAACATTGAACATACCATTTCATCTGATGGTGCAACTGGACCATTGGGTAGAGGCTTGTATTCTCCTCCGGAGTCCTCTGCAATTTAGAAAGTGGATTTTGTATTCTGTGGTCAGAGTAAAGCTTTGGAAAATCATTTGAGTTCAGTTTTGCACATTAATTCTGTTTGTCATATCTATGTTTCGTTTACTATACCATTGCTGCAGATTATTCCTTGTTGTAACAAAATTTTCCTACAGGTATCTGTACGTTTTTTAATAAATTTCACTATTTACATTTTCTCTGCTCCAGAAGCTCTGAGTACAGAGTACTTATTTAGCTTAGTGCCTCGGTAACAAATAAGGTAAGTAAACCAAAAACATTGATAATATACTTACCAGTAAGTCTACATTCTGATTCCAGTCGTTTAGCTTCTTCCTGAAAGCAAAGCATGATTCAAACTCCAGTCAGTTTCTGAAGTTTAAAAAGGGGGGGGGGGGAGGGGAAAAAAGAAAGAGATCAAGTGAAAGCCTTACCATCTTCATCATACTTTCCCTCCTCCATGTGTCTACTCCTTTACAGCATGCTTTTGCTGATGTACCTGTACCAATGATATATTTATTCTGTTAAAAAAGGCAGCTTAACTGATACTAATTCCTTGGAAGAATATCACTTTTCTTGCAGATGAACATGTTCTTTTCTTCTTCTTTTTTCTTGTTTCTAATCAGTACATGACCCCATGACAAAAGAAACAAGCAATTATTTGACACTAAATAGTTCCCAAGTTTTGTTTTCCATAGATATCCTTGCAAATATCCTAGTTGATTGTTTAGGTATGGAAGTGTTATTACCTATAAAAAGGATAATGAGTAGCACTGTAACCATCCAGTCTGCAAAGATGACATTGAAAGCAACTCCAATGCTTATACCAAGCATGAGCATGGGTTGAAAGAGCAGGGCCAAGTCATAGTCTATTATAGGCATATCTAGTGTTGGATGCCTCTGCCTCAAATTGTAATAAACTGTTGATCCAGCTCCTCCCATTATCATACCTGTCAAGAAGAATTGAAAACACATTTGAGTATGATAAACACTAAGAAAACATGAGGAAGATGAAGTGTAGCAAGATTAGCATATATTTTTCTGGTTCAATTTTAACTAAGAATTCAAGAACAATCAGTTTGAGATACAGACATTTAGAAATAGCAGTAGATGACTTGGAATCAAAGCCAATTATCAAAGCAAGCATCGGAACGAAAATTCCGCCTCCTCCAACCCCTCCAACACTTCCCAAAGCTGCACCAAGGAATCCAATGATGGATCCTACCACTAGTCTCCACCCAAGCTCCATCTCCTGACCAAATAAAAGTAGGAGAAGGAAAACAAAAAAAAGAAAAGAAAAGGAAGCACATAAAATACATATCTAGAAAAGACTATCATTTGAGTTCAATGATCAAGAATAATAAACATACTGCAGCCCTTTAATTACTTACTGGCCAAACATGTTCATAAGAAGATTTTCCACTCTGCCAGAAGAAATGCAGCAATCTAACAGCAAATCCTTGCCTTATTTCTTTTCCCACAATGTGTCCAGGCTCTGTGGCTTGTAGTAATCTTTCAGCACTACCTATATCACTATTTGTAAATAGAGCCCAGCAGACTACCCATGCTGCTGTGACTACAACTGACTTCAGTCTTGGGTGCAACTCAATGTGAGCCATGTAAAGTCTTCTCAGAATGCAGGAGGAAAAAAATGAAAGATGAAGAAAATGAAGAGTTGTACTGATTTTGTTGTCAGCAATATTTATAAATATATCTCTATAGGCCAGCCACTAGCCCTCTCTCTTCCTCCTTTTTTTTTTTATTTTTAAAAAAATAGTTTTAATTAAAACCATATAGTTTCATAGTTTTAACTTATTTATCATATCACATTTAATGTGAAAGTAGTAAAATAAGCAAATTGTTAGTTCAAAACAAACTCATTTGACATGAATATTGCCCTTTTGTTAAAAATAAATAAAAAGTAAAAAATAAACAACTATGCCCTATGGGAGTTGAAAAGGCATTATTACTCTATGAAGGTCTATCCTATCCCATCCTTGATCAAAATATCAATAAACAGTTTGCTGAAACATTCTCTATTGCTGTTAAACAGAACAGATTGAATCCTCCATACAAGTTTTATGATGAACAAACAAATTTTCACGTTTTTGGAAGGAATAAATATTTCAATATGAGCTAAATTCTATTTACTAGCCATTAATTTTGTCTTGGCCATGAATATGTTGTGCTGTAATTCAACAACAAAATGTTTTGAAGGAGTAATGACGGGAGAAAATTTTGGATTAAAAAGTTAATTTATGATCATAAGGTCCACTAATACATAGAGAAAATTTTGGGTTGAAAATCAAATATTGCACAGTCCTATAAAGTTAGGGAACTTTATTTTATTTTTTTAAAAAAAAGTTTACAATAATTCAATTGCTAAATTACTTTGGCGCACAGTTGGATGATTCAATTCATTTAATATTATATGAAGGTCGCCTAAAAATGAAATAAAAAATAAAAAATAAAAACCTTGGATTTACTCTTGTAGTAAAATCAAAAGATAGTGACTATTTTAGTATTTTGTTCATTTAGTCCATTGAGGTAAACAAATTGAGATATTAAATATATTAACAAAAATAATAAAAATAGAAAATTGGTTGAAGAATTCCCATCACCTAATTCATTTCTTTGAATATGCCCTAATATTTTGTTTATATTTTATATCCTTACACTATTTTTAATTACTTGATAATATCTTTAAACTTTTATTTCATATTTTTTCACCCTTATTTATTTCAGCCATTATTCATATGATAAAAAATAAGAGCAATTTAATGTGAAGAGTTGAATACTACTCTCTTCATCCAAAATTGATGTAATTTCTAATGTATTGTTTTCAAATTTTTAATGAAGAATATTTATATTTAAAAAAATAAAAATTTAATTTTAAATATCTAAGATGGAAGATGTGAAGACTCAAATTTTATATAGAAGGATAATTTACCAAATAACCAATTCGTAATTTCACCCCTTTAAAAGTAGATACAGTCATTTATCTTTTCACTGAAATTCAGCTCCAATATTCTAACGTTACATTATTGGAAACTTCCCAGAAACTCATTAACGTTTGTAAGGTAGAGAATGAGGGTTCTGCCTGCTGCTTCCTTTGCTTCATCTTAATTCTCAAGACAACCACTCATTTCGGAAATGGCTGTAGAAGTAGCCAAGGTTGCCTTTATCTTTCTTAGTACATAAATGTTGGGACTTGATCAAGCGTGTTCTTGGTTGTTAATTATTATTATTATTGCTAAAAAATGTTTTTGAAAAAAATATTTTAGATATTTATATAATATAATACATTTTCGTAAATAGTGAATACGTTTTCTGTGAAATTCGTGTCCGTAATATTTTAGTAAAAAATTTTAAAAAATCTATTGGATCACTATGTTAATAATAGTTCCAATTAAACTACCTCAATATGGGATCTTATGTTTCTTGAAAATATTATTGAACAATGAATAATAATGCTACTTATATAGAGTAAAAGGTAAGAATGTCAACAATTGGCCAAGCTTTGGACTGTTCTATTGATCTCATGTGAATTCATCCCAAATACAAATTCTTTTGTTTCAAGTCTTGGGTACTTATTATGCATTTGAAGTTATCACAATCAAATGTAAAGCCAAGAAATTAACAAGCAGCCCCGTTTTCTGCGAAACTTCTTAGCTCTGAAATATTTTAAGATGAAACAGCAGAGAGAGGACACAATCATCGCTTAAAGAAAATTCCTGAGGATGGAGAAGCAACAATATAGTAAGCCATTTAGTTGGTGCATTTGATTTCTTTTTATAAGGTTCCTTAACCAGTCGGATTGTGGTGTATTTGATTTCTTGATATGAATAGTTATATCATGTGAGTTATGGAACACTGAGTTATGGACGAAGTAACCTCCTAAATTCATCTATCTTGAAAAGTTTTTTTTGAGCAAAAGTAATTGGGGTGTTTTGGAATATATAAAAATTAAAAAAATAATAAATAAAGGAGGGGGGTTGGATCTATATTAATTGTCCTTCATAATTAGTTTAGTCTTACTTTAGTTGCTTCAACATAATACTTAGTCTCAAAAAAAAAAAAAAAACATAATACATGATACTATGAAATCCATTTAAGGTAATATAGTCTAAATGTTAGTTTAAAGTTGATTAAATTGGAAGATAATCCTAGCTTAAACTTAAATTTATGTTGAAACTTGTGTGCTTATATATGTACACACACATTTATATAATTATGTGTGTTTTTTCCCCAATACTCATCGGTAAAAACATGACATTGAAAATTGTATTATCCTATTCATAAGTAAATGCCCATCTATAAAATCGTAAAATATACCTTTGAACTATTTTAGATTCATTAAAAATATACATAATTTTTATTTTTTGCAAATTATGTTTTTTCATCGAAAATACTCATAATATTTGTTTTTTCTTTTTTTAATGCCAATCAACTATTTTCAATTTATTGAAAATACTTATAACTTTTTTTTTATATCTAACATTTTTCAACCACCCCTGAATGTGATGGTTCTGGTAGAAAAAAAAAATTAGCAACTTATTAGCATCGTTTTTTAAGAGAAAAATGATCCTAATAAAAAAATTTCACAAAAAACTCTATTCCCAACTTTTTCCCCTGTCGTTTAAATATTTGCAATTACAATTTAAACTTTATCAAAATAGTTTATAGCAAGTAAATGTGTATTTGAGAGGAAAAAATTTGAATAATTTGTTTTTTGTAAAAAATATGTTAGGACAATTTTGTCAGAGACAATTTGAATAGTTTTTATGAATTGAAAATTATTTGAGAGTATAAAAAATAGAAAATAAAGTTTATGAATATCTTTTATGAATCGAAAATAATTAATGAGCATAAAAAAAAGAAAAACAAGGATTATAGTATTTTTAATGGAAAAAACATAGTTTACTAACATATTTTGAGAAAAATAAAAATTATAGATATTTTTTATGAATAAAAATTAATTATCGAGCATAAAAACAGAAAAAAAAGGATTATAGCATTTTTAATGGAAAAAACATAGTTTGCTAACATATTTTGAGAAAAATAAAAATTATATGTTTTTTTTATGAATCGAAAATCATTCATGAGTGTATTTCAAGATTTTCTCTTAAAATAACCATATATATTCATTTTAATTTTTAAAATAGATGAATCAAATTATTTTAAAATCGAATAAAACACGTTACTATTCATTTATGTAATTTCAATAACGAGGATATTGCTTTGCTTTCTAGTAATGCATATCTATTTTTCTATAACTAAACATTTATGTCTTTTAAAATGTCAAAGGTAAATGTATTATTTTTATAATAATAAAATTTCACCCTTAACCAATTCCGCTAACACTCAATTTGTTTATTTTCTGGGGGTGCCAACTACCTTAAGGAATAAGGGGTAAACTACCCATACATGATTGCTGCTAAATGCAACCCCCAAGACTTTTCACAACTAACTTCCTGAACACAAACCAAAAATAAAATCTAAAAATTCTTGAAATCTTGCAAAATTTATGTTATTGCATGAGCAATTGTTTGGATCAATAATTAAAAGAATCATGAGGATCTGCCCATTGGCTAAGCTATGGAAGAGAAAATTGCATCTCAGCTTCTTAGAACATAATTAAATCTTCCACAAGGACCTACCAGACATCGTACTCCAACATCCAAAGAAATCTATATTAGACCTGGTACAACATTTAAAGAAGCAGATCTATTGATTAAATTGAATGCAACCATTCATCTTCGGTGGTGAGGCCATAAATTTTTGAAGAAAAAAAAAAGGCACACGAAGTTGAGATTAAGGACAACCAGCACATGGCTACTGAACTTATAGCCTTATCTTAACACTGTTCTCCACATACGAGGATTCCCACGACATAAAGAAATATTACTAAAATAAAAACAAATAAACCCACATCCACCTGAAAATCTCCACATTGTTTCCTTCAGCTTGGGAATATTCCTAGCATAGAGGATTCAGCACGGTAAAAGTAGGCAACAAATATACCTGTAGCAAAGTTAACAAAGATCAAAGATTCAAAGGTTAGTATGGAATTTACCACAAAACGAACCAGCGCAGAAGCTAGTCTTGTGATCTTACCATTAAAGCACGCAAAATTCTCAGACACCATGTTACAGTTATCAGTACTCGTATTCATGAGAAAGTGACCTCTCTGAACGGCGGTAATCTCGATTTTTTTCTTGTTCAGATGTAGCTCGGTCATAACCATACTTGTCCTCCTCCATATGATCATATCTATCATGGTATCGATCAGTATCTTCGTAGCGCTCCTCATCAACAAGGGCATCTGGATTATCGTATTTACCCTGACCTTTGTAATGTTCATAGTAGTCATGGTGTCCTCCGTGCTCACCCTCTGGACGCTTGTGTCCATGGTCAGATTGTTCATACCATCCATGATTACCCTCTTCATCTGCATGATCAATTTTTCTCTCCCTGTCACTCAGACGGTCTCGCTCTTGTTTATGTTCAGCTTTGTCATAGTCATAGTCTCTATCACGAGAGCGACCACGATCATGATCAGCATCAACAGCTTCATAATCACGATCTTTATCCCTTCCCTTGTCACGATGGCGATCACGGTCTCGCTCCCGGTCACGCTCATTGTCACGGCCACGCTCCCTACCCCTGTCACGATCACGTGCACGGTCTCGATCCCGCCCACGCTCCCTCTCCCTATCTCTATCTTTGTTTCTCTCACGATCTCTATGGTGCCTATCATCACGATGATCACGATCCTTTGATCTGTCTTGAGAGCGCTCTCGAGACTTCTCCCGTTCTCGTTCTTTCTCCCTGGTCCTTTCACGGGATTTCTCCCTTTCCCTGAAACCATAGCTATACAACTGAGATGTTGACATAGTGCAGCTTTCATTAAATAAAAATCAATTGCTATAGCTTTATGTAAGACAATGACATGACATGTCAACAGAATATATTGTTCAAGTTGGACTGCAGAACAAATTTGCACCAAAATGAACCACCACAAAATCAGAGTCAGTCAAGAAAATTTTTATTTCATTGAACATGCTTTAAAGGGATTTCTCAGAGCTTATTCAATGACATCCATCAGGATGGAGGACAATTGTTCTGGCTGGGTGCTATATATGCAAGTGCATCACCCAGTTCCCCTTTGATGTGGGAGGCCAGTTGTGTAACTTAAACAAATCCCAGTACTAATACTTTCACAACTGTCAGTGGGTGGGTCCCACATGACTTAACTATATGATACAATATCCCTCAACGAGGGTAATAATATGATTCAGAAAATCCCAATATTAATACTTAGTGCAAATGCAAATTTTAAAAAGTTAAAATTGCAGTGAAGAACTATCTAGATAGTGTACCTCTCACGATCATCCCGTATCCTCGGCTCCTCAGAACGAGATGCTCCTCCAGACTGGGGTTGCTCTCTGCACATTTGAGGCAACATAAGAATCTATCACAACTATAAATAATACCAGTAAGCAACAGAATCATAATTTCCATTCACCCATATATTTCATTCGGTCCCCTCAACGCTGCATTTTCTTTCAACTTTTAACCGCCATTTACTAATCAATACTTTTATGGTATCTCAAAAGATTCTTTTCCTTCTTTTTTTTCAAAAGAACCAAGTTTTCTAATCAATGTAACTATTTGAACATAGATGAAAGTACATGCATATGTGGCAACAAAACAGTTACCTCCCAGAATACTTCTGATTGACTTCTTCACCTCCTACCCTAGTTGTTCCCAGACCACCACCAAGTCTCCGAGGACGCCAATTTGGGACAGTCCTACCACGTTCAACATCAACTAGCACCCTCCGGTTATCAATCTTCTTCCCATCAGCTTGCTTGTATGCAGCTGCATGCAGGAAAAAATATATAAAACATACAGCAAGCAAAAAGAGGTAAGCCGTAGCAACAATAAGAATAGGGGAGAGAAAAAAACAGAAAAGAAGCAAAAGACCTTTCATATCACGAGTATGCACATATTCAATAAAAGCATAGCCTCTTGGTTTGTTTGATGTTTTATCTGTAATCAAGCGAACCTGAAAAGAACAGCATGGGCAAATCAGCAAGTACTAGAAAGATTGTATTTCTGAAGAAGTGTGTTTCATATTTATTATGACTCAACTTTATACAAGAAACAATTTAGATATAACAAATCCTATTGGCACGGCAGACAGGCACTATGCCTCATTAGCCGTGCTCACCTTTTAAAATACAGCTCCAAGGCCAGATGCATCACCTTCACTGCTAGAGTTGCACAATAAGCGATGACAATTTACCAGTTGCAAGATATACTAACCTCCCCTTACCAGGGATATTTCTTAAATGACAATATAGGTATAAGTAACATTCAAATACCAAAATACCTTCTGAACGGCTGAAACATTTTTGGCCTTAAATCCAGAAATAAAATCTTAGTGCAGAAAAAAGTCACGAGCTGAAAAATTAAAGAGAAAGAGATGACTAATACTCCCTATGCATTTTACCAAGTCCAGGATTAAGTTGTCAGACTCCATTGTTGCCATGATATAAGGGCCAAAAGGCACAACCTATCACTGCACTGCTCAACTTAAAATATTCAGCTTTGCTTTGCAGGATGAAGCACCATCTTTTGGATTAACGGAATAATACCATTTGGGAAATCAATGAACCAAAAACCACCAGAAGCATAATTTTCTGCCCTTACCAGGGATAACTTACACTGGAAGACCCACCACAGAAGCAGTACCTAGAAACTAGAACAATTCCCCAGGCCCAAGGAAATTTTGATACCCAAACAAATTTTAAAAAGGTATGGAAAGATGAGCCAGACAAACCCATTTGAGAGTTATAATACCTGAGCAAGAAGGCCACTCTTGATTTGAACATCTGACTACTATTAACCAAAGTAAAAGTAGTGCCATTGACATGCCTTCCAAACTCACTAGAATTCCCCAGTAAGACATTATAGATTGCCAGAAAACAGATTCTTGAAGTCAAACGGGCAAAAGGTTGACATGCAAACATCATTTACAGCTTTCTTGGAACTCAGACAACACCCCCCCCCCCAAAAAAAGTGGTTCCAAATAGAGAAGCAAATTTAAAAACAAATACAAAGAAGAACAAATCAACCTTTCCGGACAAAAAAAGTGTTTCTATGCATGTCATATGTCAAACCCAGTCAAGATTTAAAAACAACAGAAAGAGCATTTCCAATTAACAATATTTTGGATATCAATCTTCAAAAATAACTAAATCTCGCCTTTATTTTAGGATGCAAGCATAAAAGATAAACAATCAAAGATTTTAAAACAATTGTTTATGCAAAAAGGCAAAGTGGAAAAGAAACATGCCACCATAGATGATATACTCTACTTTAATTTTGGGTTGGGTTCATTATGACGAATGGGTAGCTGGAGCTGATCAATTTACAGATGTACTTTCACCACAAACTTCAACTTCTTACCGAACCAAAAGCCAATAACCTGAGCCCACTCTGGGGGCTCTATAATACCTACCCGCTTGATGGGCCCATAAGCCTCAAACTCCCTTTTAATTCGGCTCTCAGTTGTCTCGTAATTCTGAAATGTACAATATGTAAATGAAATTAGAAATAAACTATCAAATTAGGTTAAAAGGCTAACATACATCAAGAAAGAGTAGTAATACTCACAAGCCTAGCTACAAAGAGGGTTTTGTATGGATCACCAGAAACATTGGGGTCATTGTTTGGGTCAACTGCACAAAAATATAATAGGAATTAGTTAGTAGGTCCATAGTACCAATCTCATGGAACCTAAAAACCTTTACAAGAGAGGACACATAACTCACATGTCTTAATATCCTCAGCAGCCTTCTTAGCACCCTCCTCGAGTCGTATTCTGTGGATTCTAGCTCTCCGTTGAGACTGTTCTTGTAAGGGAATCACCAGAGTATTCACATGTAAGAAAATGAAAAGTTGTGTGCTTAAAAGATTACCAATCAACAGCAATTGGATGAAAGTTTTGTTTCCAATGTACCATATTAGATCATATAAAAGTCACACCATTCTCAACAACAAACCTAACAATCAAAGCATAAGCTATTCAAATTAGATATAACTTGACATATTACAATTTTCAGTAACGAGAACAACAATCAAGTGATAAATTGGGCTTCAAATATGGAGAAGGGAAAAAAGGAGAATCATGTTTGAATCTAGAAAATCATGAAGGCAACACATAAAATTCCATTAGAAGCTTTCCAAATGAACTGCAACAAAAATTTCTATCCAAAAACCTTTGGTAGGTCAGAACAAAGATAGGAGACACAATAGTACCACTCAATATGACCATCTAGTCACATCAAATATAAAATAGCAAGCACAAACTACACTGCACGGAGATAGGTCAAGATGCAGAAAGTTCCTTTCTTTGAGTTAATTGTATCAATCTCTTAAATGACATGGAAATAGATGATGTTATATTCAAATGATATGGAAAATATATCTTCCAAAAGAAAACAATTAGTAACCACATATACAGTGCATATGTATTTGCGGAGAGAATTTAACTTCAAACTTTGTTTTTAAAAAAAACAAAACACACACACACACATAAACACACTTACAGGAGTTTCAGCTTCCTGGATGGGTGGAGCATATTCAGGGTCACCAGGCTCAGCAAAATTGTTAACGAATTGTGCCATACCTGTTTACCAAGTAACACATGGGGAGGAAGGGTGAGGGAATGAATACATCTAACATCATTGGATAAAATATTGAGCTTCCAATAGACAGCAAACCTGTATAAGGAGGGCATTTTCTCTTCTCAGGGGGAGGTTTGAATTCCAAAGGAGGCCGGGGCTCAAATAGCTTCAGAAGATTCGCTGTTAAGCCAGTTGGATGACTTTGACCAATCTGCATTCCAATAAAACCAAATGACTCAACCAAAGCCAGACAAACGCAACAAGAGATGAGCGCACAAGTTCTAAGAAGCCATTGACTCCCAAAATACTCATTTTTTTAGCCTCAATGCCATCAAACAATGAGATTCATTTCAAAGCTGAAAAACAAAAACCGTAGCAAACTACTATAATTTTAACTCCACGCTCAGCACCTCAAACAAAAGTATTTATTCATTAAATTAGTAATGGAAACTACGACGGTAAATTAATTTAATAACAACGAACAAGCTAACGAAATCCTGCAAATATACTACAACTGAACCCTAAATCCATCCGGCACCCGCCACACTGAGAAAACTAATCGGCTAGATTAACCAATATGAGCGTAGATAATTAAATTATCAAACAAAAAAAACCCTAAAAACAATTTTAAAATGTTAATAACTACAATTTTGAGCAGTACCAATTTCAGTTGCATAACATTAGCGCGATTCTGCGCCTTAGTCCGAGCTTGAACAGCCGCGTTCTGGTTGCGCATTAGAGCGTCATTATAGTCACCCATCGTATTCCAGAAATCGTTTTTTTCCACCGTTAGGGTTTCTAAGAAGGCGTATGCCAAAGCAGTGCTAGATTCGGACAATCAGACGGTAAGAATAAGATTCATCCGACAGTAAGCACTGGAGATCTCAGAATGCTGTGTTGAGAATGAAGGTGACTGCGGGATGCAGCAATACAACCATGTGAGAAGAGAGACAATGAAGGGGTTTTTGGTGCGGCTATATATTATTGGTGGAAGATTGGGAAGTTTCACGATTTGAGTTGGTTAACTCGTTCTTCCAACTCAGTTGTGATTTTATCGTATACTTTGATTGGTTTTTTGACAACATTTTCAGAATGAGATTGGAAAAATTAACTAGTTTACCATTTATTATTTTAATTAGTATTTATATCTGAAAAAAATTATAATTGAGTTATAGTAATAGAATTGAATTTATTTTTCCCTAAAAAAAAAGGAGTTATAATTAAATCTAATTAAAATGTTAATATTATAATTAACAATTAAAAATTATATTTAATATAAATAACAAAGTTTATAAATAATTTGTGCAAGTCAAGTCAATAAGGTATATATATTCTCTAATAGCAAAAAAAAAAGTGATAAATATTTTTTAATCACAAATATACAATTAACATAATGTATTCCATATCCTCAATAAAATTCTAATTATGACGATGAAAAAAAGATTAAATTTGGTATAACCCACAAATTTGCATTGATAACTTTAAGTTTTAAATTATAGGAATGACAAAATAGAATAGAAATTAGTGCATAAGGAAATTAAATTGAAAAAGACAATGATCTATAGGGTTGACTAAACTTTTTCCTTTATTTATGAATATTGGAGTAGTTAGATATAGATAAAATGAATTGTAGAGACATTTTTATCCTTACTTTAAAATGGAAAAGAAGATGGATATAAAAAGTTAATAGAAAAATATAAATGATAAATTGTAAATAATTTAATAGCATATTTCACCTTCTTTCCTATCATCCTAACATATATAATTAAGAAAAATAGACCTAAAAATAATGATTATTATAATATTCACGATCAACAACAAAAATACCCGTATGTCTTTAGCCAACTAGAATAATTCAACTACTTCAAACCTCAAAGAATTAATTAACTAAATGTATAAGAGACCAAGAAAAACAGCAGCATAGCTGCAAAAGTTGAACAAAGTCCACCCTAAAGCATTAGCAAGTTGAGCATCCTTAGTTATCATATATTCATAATAGACATCTAGTTTGGCAAATGCATTTGATCATCTAAACACATTATCATGAATGATATATTCAATGTATAAGATTGTACGATTACTTATGTTTATATATAACAAGATCATGAACATGAGCAGAGCTAAAAATTCTGCAAAATCCTCAATGCTGCTCATAGTAACTATGCTGATAAGTTGTGGAAAAAGATAAAATTGGGCATTAGACATCTCAAAGTTTCTGCTCTTCGATAAAGCCACATCTATGGTTTCTTTCCATGCTGCACTGAATCCCCAAACTCATCGCTGCTGGAAGCCGATGGATTGAGGCCATACTCACTTGTTTCTCCATATTCGCTGCTTGTAAAATCCTGGCTTGACATTACCATCTTCCTGAACTTCATCATGTCAGCATTGTACATTCCAGTGTCATAGGCTTTAGTTTCATTGCACCCAGTGGAACCAGAGCCAGCTGTTACTGTCTTTGGTCCATCATTCAAGTCCTCCAGTGATGAATCTCCTTCCAAAGCGCGTACAATCTGTGTTCGTCATAAATTTCCTTTTTAGAATATTTGATCTGGAGGAATATCAATGTTCCTGTGAAAATTTATGATGTCTTTAGGCACTAACCTGGCTCATTTTGGGGCGTCTTCTAGCAGAATGACGGATGCTGGCACTACCACAGGCTATCATGCGAGCCATCTCATGGGTAACATAGTTTCCTTCTAAACGTGGATCTACTAGTTCATCGTAGTTACCATCTTCCAGTGCTTTAGTTAGTAGTGGCCTGGCCTGTTATATAAGAAAAGAAATCAAGAGAATGCAAAAATTAGAAAGAAATTTGCTTTCCAAGTGAAAACTCGAAGCACGACGAAAGACTTCCAAGATATGAACGAACCCAATCCACTAAACTGTCTTCCATAAATTTGCTGGTTGGATCAACAGGCTTCCTCCCTGTTATGAGCTCTAAAAGCATAACCCCAAATGAGAAAACATCTGATTTCTCTGTTAGCTTTCCACTTGATGCATACTCTGGAGCCAGATACCTGCAATCCCATATAATTTACAAGTTTGGAGATTAGTAAATTCCTATCAAGAACATATCTTTTCCCATATGGAGTATGCAACTCAATAAAGAAAATGCAGACGGCATTCTTCATGACCTTTTTTGTATTAGTACATTAAAAGAAAAAGGTGTTAATAGAAATATGGTAATTCGGAGGGTCAAAAGTTCAGTAGTGACTAACCCAAAAGTTCCCATGACACGGGTCGATACATGAGTATAATTGTCAGAAGAGAGCTTGGCCAATCCAAAATCTGCCACCTGGGGAAGAGAAAAATAGTGCAGTGATATGCATCGCTTAGACAATTGAAGAATGTATATCAATCTACGCTAGTTGACTTAGTATACTACCATGGCTTCAAATTTGTCATCAAGTAGAATGTTTGATGCCTTGATATCACGATGGATGATCCGAGGATGACCTGCATTGAATAAGAAAAGCAATAAAAGGTGCGCTGCACATCTGCATTGAATGGAAAAGAAAGAAGCTATCAAGAAGAAAGGCATACAGTCTTCATGCAGGTAAGCAAGTCCCTTGGCTGATCCCAGTGCAATTTGAAGCCTAGTTGCCCAGTCCATGACTGGCTGCCCCTTCCCTACAATAACCATACATGAACCGGACTTTAAAGAATATGCAATAAGAAGTAATATTAATAAGAGTTGTAGAATTATTAAGTCAGCAAAAAAATTTCTTGTTTCAAAGAAAAATATTAGAATTGTTGTACAAAGTAGTAATAAATGCTTCCTGCCTTCAGATTAACTGATTTATCTTCTTCTTCACGTAAGATTGTGGATGTCATACAAAGAGCAGTGACAAACTTACCATGTAGGTGGAACTCCAGTGTCTTGTTGGGAACATATTCGTAGACCAACATTCTTTGCCCTTCAGCAATGCAATATCCAACAAGTGAGACAAGGTGGCGATGATGGACACGGCTAATAATTTCGACCTCAGCCTGGAATTCTCGCTCTCCTTGACCACTGCCTGATTTCAAACTCTTAACAGCAACCTCCCTGCCATCAGGCAGAACACCTTTGTGTACAAAGCCAAAACCACCTTGACCCAATAAATTAACTTGAGAAAATCCACCTGTTGCTGCAGCCAGCTCTTCATATGTGAACTGGCTTTTGCTGAAACCAAGACCCCCAGCCATGCCGCCCATATTTGGTGATTGCGGTGCCATATGTGGATGGCATTGACCTGAGTAACCTGAGCTGAATTCACTACTTGGGTTTCCAACTAGAGGTGAAGGTGAAGGACCCCAGCCGCCGCCGCCGCCAGCACCTAATGGTGAAGGTGTTCCCATTACCCCTGGTGGTGGTGGAAGCTTAACAACATGGTCCAATGGCTGGGGGGTGTTCCATTGTGTAGGTGTGGACCCATTGTAGTATGGATCCCCAGCTAGAACAAAACCAAAAAAGCTACATTAGAAACAAGCAAGATTGCTTTCCATTCAGCCCCTCGACATGATCAAACCTGATCCGCCTAATAGTGGCATTGCTACAACTCATCTCACTTCTTGAATTTTATCATGAACAGTAAGTCATTTGATGTACTTATTAAGTAGTTAACTGTGAATACTTCAAACAGCTTACAGAATTATAACTTAAATTGGAAAAATAAAACCAGTGTTTAAACTTACTTTTAGGAGGACGTCCAGTATCTACATAGTATGCCTGTTTCTTCTTTCTCCTAGTACAAAGTATGCAAACGACGAGAATACCAAGAACCAATAGGCCCCCAATAATAATTCCGGCAATAATTATCCCATTTGTCGAAGAATTAGAAGATGAAGAGGAAGAACTGGAACCAGATGAACTACTTGAGGAGTTCGATCTGGGTGGAGGAGGTGAAAATTTTGAAGAGGGAGGAGGAGAAGGTGTTACTTTCTCTGAGGGAGGTGGTGGTGTTGGCAACGAAATAGTACCAGGAGGAGGAGGGGAAAAGACGGGTGATGGCTGAGGATCGTTGTTAGGAGGAGGGGGAGGAGGAGATTCAGATGAGGATGGCGGAGGTGGAGATCCTGCTGGAGGTGAACTTGGAGGAGGAGATTTGGAGTCTGCAGGTGGTGAAGGTGTAGCTGATGGAGGAGGAGGAGAAGAATCATTATGAGGTGGGCTAGTTTGAATAGGAGGAGGAGGAGAAGAAGGTGGAGGGGAAGAAGGAGGTGGTGATGCTGGAGGAGGTGAATGAGCTGGTGGTGGTGAGGCTGGTGGAGAAGGGGGTGGTGAAGCAGGAGGAGGGGGTGAGCTAGAGGTAGAATTTGATGATTCAGGTGCACCAGAACCAGAATTCGAAGGTGGAGTAGATGGAGCAGACTCAGGGGATGCCATTACAAATGAAGAACCTCCGGCAATGTCAAAAATTCACGTCAAAACACAATCCCACGCCGGAAACTCAACCTTTCCCCCCAGTTGCTCGTCACAACAATCTAATGCCCCTGGACATTGCCAAGGTTCATCAAAAGTAAAACCAAAACACGCAATGTCATTTCAACATAAATGGATCCTTAAAATCTTTTTTATGATTTCAAATTTACAATATAATCCAAGCAGCCTATCAAGAACAATTCTAACTGCAACATCAAAACTTGACTACATTAGCCATGCCAAAACAAAACATGCCACATTAGTTGAATCCGTTTCAGTTTGGAGTGCCTTGAATCTAAGAAATGAATGACAATCAAAATATGTCAAGTTCCAAGAATATGCTATTCGATCAAGGGATGTATGAGGAGGAGAAGAAGAAGACAAGAGAAATTAAGAGAAAGAAAGAAAATACCTGAAGAAAACTTTGGGAGAGATCTCAAGAGAGAGAGAAACTGACTCATTGTAAAATTTCCATCTTGCATAGGCCACACCTTCCTCCCACCTTTGCTTCCTACAAAGCAGGGCCATTTTCTTGTGTCTCTCTCTCTCTCTCCAAATCTTCTCCTTTAAAAACACCCTCTAATTTAGACATGAGTCCGTTATTCCTCTTACCAGTTCTTCATTGGCTCCGAGACAACCTCTAATTATGCAATTTTAACTTACCAAAAATAAAACTCTATCTATACGTAAGTTTCCTTTTTCTGACGATTGACAATTGTCCATTTCTTGATTTAATTACAGCCATCCATTCCGACATGGAGTTGTGCATTCAGGGTTCAAGCCTGATTCCTTTGCAATTTAAGGATTTCAAGGGATTTACCATTACTGTCCGATTTGCACAAGGGTAGTTTGATTTGCAATTTCAGTTAGTACTTCCCATGTGTCAGAATTTCAATGGTCATTGTAATAAGAGATTAATCCATGCTGATATTTGTTCTTCGTATTAACAAAAGATGAGTTCCAGCTTTCTGCTGAGTAGTTCTAAAATTCTCAGGCATAAGATTATTATTGTTCAGAAAAATCATAGGAAAAAAAATGATTATCAAAGCCGAGGTTTATTTCCATAGAAGTCCTTCATAAATGATAAAATGAAAAGAGTAAATTAGGTTGATCTCTAAATTTCTGGAACTCAAGGCAGAAGATGAAATGGAACATCGCTATCTGTTTTCTATTGCATTCTCTTACAGCACAAGAAAAGCTTGGCCTTGTATCAAACTTTAACCGATTTCCGATCCTCTTTTCCAATATTTTCTTTTAAGTGAAACGGGTTAACCTTTTTCAATTGTTTTTTAAAAAAAAATGAAATCAAAATCCATCGATTGGCTAATGAAGAATCTTTAACTTTCAGAAAAAACTTTTTTCTTTGACATATACTCGTGAGATTTCATGAGTTTTTCGAGCACTTATGTAGTCTAAAATTTCTTTGTAAAATAAGTAAACATAATCTTTACGGATCACACAATATATACGTATGTATTTTTTTCCCATATTTTCTCAATAAGAGTACAACCGTTTTAAAATATAATCCATGTAAGAATTTACCAAACAAAAACAACAAGCGGACAGCGTTAGTGAGAGGTAGAGGTAGAGGAGGACACCTTCTGCGCTGCCCAATAAAAGCTTTGACTAATTTATTTCCATTCCAAACAATACATGGTTGTAATTTGTAAATGGATAACCTAAACATAAATAGAGCCTAGTAAAGCATAGTCTAGAATGTGCCTGACAATTACCACCCTCGCATTACGGACGGTAAAACCCTGACGCCTAGAAAAGCTAAATGTATAAAATTAGGATATATCAAATGAGAAAAAACTTGGAAGTACCAGCTGGGGAAACAACCTTCCAAAGAGGAGTTGATTAGATGCACACGAGACTATTCACATAAGGTACAAACCTCCCTCCATGGTACATCGATGCTTCACCCACTGCTTTAGTTTCCTTTGTCTTCGCGTTAGATGAGTATATTTTGTTCCCACACTTCAGCACCATCAGGTCACCAGCAAACAATAATATCGTATCACATATATCATTTCCAGTTACCCTGCTGTCAAGAACAATTCGTTGTTTCTCATCCCACATTCTGACATAACTACCCATTGTCATGGTATTCGAATGAAGATTTGCCAATGAACATAGTACCAATGAATGGCCATTGATAGAAGCTGAGCAAAGTTTTCCATTCAGATTGCCAAGAGTTCCATTAAAATAACAGCCTTGGAGAAGTTGTGACCTATCCTTGTTTACATCATAAGCAATAATAGCACTACCACCACCAACTTTCTTCACCCTCAAATAAATGACATTATTCCCATCGTGAACCCCAGATAAGGGTGCAATGCTTCTTGAAACAAAGCAGATCTCCCCTGAAACTTTCCAAGAATCTTCAGTCGAGGAGTATATCTCAAATTCAAGCGCATCATCAAAATCATTGGACGGAAAAGCACAAACTAGTTTGTATTCAGCAACAAAATTCAGCAGTGAAGGTTGAAACATGAGCACAACTGCAGATTCAGACCCATGATCAGCATTAGGCTTCGGAAGTTTCTTCCACTGCCTAGTAGCAGGATTGCAAATGTAATAAGCCTTATCCCCAGTACAAGACTGGCAACAAAGCAGCCCATTCGATGATGATCTAATCTCAACAGGTTCAGGGAGAAACCTTAAAGACGGATCTGGTACCCCACAAGATTTTGGATCACAAGAAACAAATGACACTGGATTTCCAGGAGTCTGGTAAAAGAAGCCCAAAGTGTCGTGAAAAGCAAGTGACTGGTTGTGAGCGAAAAATGGAGTCGAAATCTGGAGCTTCCAGTCTCTGCAAACACTCTGGAAGCGGAAAAGTGACTTAGCAGGAAGAAAAGATAGAGCATGCTCTTTTATAATGTCCTTGAGATCCATGTAGATCCTATTGTTCTTTAGGCCAAGAAAGTTACCAGGCCTCTTACCACGATCCATTGACTGAAATAAAAGTATGTGTTATTTGAACTGCAACAACAAATTGAAACATCTATAACAGCAGATATGAAACACATATTATGACAGAGATAGAAGGAAAACAGTAATATATATGTCCTGTCCAGAATCTTTTAGAATGATACTTCTAATGAATGTGATTTATTAAAAATTATTTAAAAAATAAATATTAAAAAAATAGAATCTAATTTGGACTGTTCTCCTTCTGCATAAGGTAAAGGACATGTAAAATTAAGCAGGATGAATCAGGAAGACAGAATCATTCTCCAAAGTGCACAGTTTTCCACTCACGGAAAGAGGGGGAAGAAAGTTCCATTTTAGACAGTGGTATCAAACTAATCTATCTAATAGATGGCAGAGAATACAGTAATTCTATAAGTTCACGACAAGAAAGCTATGAAAAGCTTTATTGCAAGTTAAATTATTAACAGCTCCATACGGACTAACTCAAATGAGTTCAAAAGTTCCCACTCGTCACTCTTCTATACTGATCCCACTTGAAAAAATATCCAAACTACAACAGTGATCCTCCCGAGAAAAAACATCGAGTCTAATCTTCTACAAGAAAAAACATGTGCGAACAGAGTTCACATTGAACTTCTAGTTTCCACTTACAAAACACTGTTTTTTAAAAGCTTAAGTAACTCCACAGTGTGCTCAAGACTCGAGAGAAAAAGCATATTGAAATCAGCAAAAATAATCTCACTATGATCTACAAGGATGATATATCATAACACTGTTGCCAAGACAAGGGTGTCAGACAAATCCAACAAATCCGCTAATCTGAGATTATTTATAATGGTACAAAAGAAGGTGAACCTAAATCAACAGCACACTCAACTTGTGGCCATGTGAAATCACTGCAAGATACACGCCAAATAAGATTACAATAACAAGAGGCTAATGTACCAGCCTAAGATGAACTTCCATCAAGAGCACATTCAACTTGGAGCACTAGACGCCAACCATAGAAGAACAGTTACAAGAAATCCATATACCAGATTAACATGGAATGTGGGGCCGTAAGTGGAAACAGAAGCCCTAATTTTATCAAATTATAGATGGACAACAACAAATTTATCAGAACATAACTCAGAAATACTAACATCCAGTCTAACCAAAATTCTTCAAGATCGTTCATTTATTAATACAATTTGTTAATCATCATCAATTTATAAAAGTGTAGTCTTTATCTCTGAAAACTATAGAATAGACAATACACAAAGCGAAACACACATCATCAATCATCAATTCATACAGATGCATTGAAGACTCAAACACACATTAAACTAGCAACAACACTGACATAAACAAATTAAAAACAAAGCGAAAGCACACATAAAATCTTATATCAACTGGCTACGCTAGGCGAGCAAAAGAGCGGTTCTGTGTGCACAGACGACGACACAATTGAGCAGCGAAACCCTATCCTTCCATCGAGGAACACAAATCACTCCCGAAAAAGCTGAGATATCATGACGTTGAGATCATGATGGAAAAGATAAAACATGCGATTGAAAATTCTTAGAAAAACTAAGCAGAGCGACCGTACCTTGAAGAATCCAACGGCGCAGATCGGTGATAGAGATTGGGAGAGCGGAGAAGGAAGCAAGGGAGGGAGAGTGAGGGGATGACAGAGGACCGACCGTAAAATACTCCTTACTACCATAATTCAAAGTTGACTAGGAGTTGACATAATTTTCTCTTTTTTCCAGAATTAATTGAAATACTTATTTCTTCTAAAAAATATATATATTTAAAAAAAGCTTTAATTAATTTTATTAAAAATATTTATTTTTTAATACACTCATCATTTATCATTACAAATTGAATTTAATACACTTTTTATATAAAAACAATATCATTTTAAATAAAATATTTTGATTAATTAATAAATACATATATTTTTTATAAGAAAAATGACCTATAATTTTAAAAAAAAATGAAATAATTCTATCAAATTAGAATGAATAAAGTATATTTTTATATTACAAATTTATATATATATATATATTCATTAATTACAAGTAGTTAAAAAAATACTTTCACATATGTATACATTGCAAATTACTAAGAAAATTAAAAATTATTACTTCAATAAAAATAAAAAATGAAGGCGGGATTCGGACTTCTAGATGCCGAATTGGATCGAATATGCATTCGCAACTCGGCATCCCAATTGCCGAATTGGAAAGAACAGCTATTCGGTGGCCCATATTACCGAATTTTACTCCAAATTTACTTTGACAAAATGGTTTCGAAGTGACAAATCAACTCATTTCAACAATCTCTTACATGTTTAACATATTTGTGGAATCCTTCTTAAAATTGAACCTATTTTCGGTAAAAAAAAATCAATTCTGCCTCCATAGACGCTAATATAATTTTTACCTAAAATGAAATTAAATATTTCAAAGAATTTACTATATTAGTCGTAAATCAAATTAAAATTTTATTTTTACATTGATTAAAAGCAATAGTGTTTTAGTGGGAAAACTCTTCATCAAGATCATTTTAATTACTTTTTTATTAAAAAAAAAGCGAATCGTTTTAATATCAGAATTGCTTCGTAACAATATATAAATATTTTATTTCACCAAAAAAAAATCTAAACCTTTTAAAAGTACACAAAGTTAAATACAAAAACCCTTCAAAAAAAAAAAAGAGCTAGTATTTGTCGGAACTTTTCAACGTTAAATATGGGCCTTTCAATACTTAATACATACATTCCAATCCTTATGGGCTGAAATGGGCAGAGCACAAAAATTGAGATTGAAATCCCATTAAGAAAAATGGAGTCAAACCTTCAGCAATTTCACATGTCTTCTGTGTGGTGAGTGGTGTGGAAGGATAGATGCTGAAAGGGAGTAGTTTGCTCAGGATAAACAGAGGCAGTTATGGTCATATCATAGCTCACTCACATAGACACCGAAAGAAACTTAGCTAAAAAACGTTAAAAATTACCCAAAGAAAAGTTGTTTGCAGAAACGTGGACCAGGTAGAATCGAATCGCCTTAAAGTTACAAAATCAATATGAACTGAAGGGCAAAACATGAAGAGGATGAAGCGAAACTGAGAAAAGCTGAGACAAGTGAAGAAAACTCAACCAAAACACTGATCACTCGGGAGTGGCCCGGGAATAGAACCCTGCTGAAGAAACTGCAGGCCAAACACTACTACAATGGCAAGAAGAGACAGGTACGATAAGCCTTCAACTGCTCCAAGCAATCCAAAAGGACCATTAGGGAGACCGGTACCCGTTTTAGATTTGGTGTACAAAGACCAAGCCACAATCCCCACCACAACAAGGTAGCTGACGCCTTCAAGCGCCCCAATTGATCCCCCAGGTCCAGGAGGGAGACCACAACCAGTTGTCTTGAGGGTGTAGAGGGACCATCCAATAACTGGTGTGGAAACCAGACCGGCAGCAATGGCTACTTTCTCTGCAATTCCGTTGCCGCTCTCATCAGTCTGATCCTTTGCCATGGCTTGCACTTTGAGTCGCCTGCTCATGACATTAAAATTGTAGAGTTGCTGCCGCCGTAGAAGTGGCGCCGGCGATGTTAAGTGTGTGAAGGACAGCAACATCTTTGAGGCCTGCATCGGTGTGTTGAGAAGCAGTGGATTTGGGAACTTTATGCCTCTTTATCCATTTTATTTTTGAGATCATTTTTAGGAAATAGCCACATAATAATACCAATATTTTTTCTGGAGCAAATTTTTTTTTTTTCTTTTTAGAGAATCTGGAGCAATTTATTTTGGGTAAATTATTCCCCATCCACCCCCCCCCCACCCCACCCCAAAAAAAAAGTTAAAATATAACGAATAGAAGAAAGAGGGAAAACAATTTCCAATAATGCTAAAAAAAAATTTGTACATTTCTTTTGGAGGAAGTTACAAATAAAATGAGGTACAGCAATAGGAAAAATAAAGATGAATAATAGCAATAATGCTAAATCAGGCAGGACATCAATCCAGGATAAATTATGTATTTCCGTCCGTCAGATCCTACCAGATCGGCTGCGCTTTCCACACCGACAAAAGGAACCGCAAATAAGCAATAACTTTTCTTTGTCCTACGACCCAAGTCATCCAATCCCAGCCTGCCAGCTGTACCGATAAGCAAAAGTTAAAAAATATACAGTATATTATTAATGACCACTTAAAATAATTATATATTAGAGAGAAAAAAGAAAGAAAGAAAGGGGACCATGTGTGCACAATGCTGACCCGACTTCACAACGAGGAGGGGAAAGATTCGTTCAATTGCCCGGAACAAGCGACCAGACCTGACTCAGTTTTTGGGTTAGAATCTTTGCGCGCTCAATGTTACGAAGAAGGGCTGAGTAAGGAGGGGGGGAAGCCCAGCCTCACGAGTGACGAGACGACGATGCCCTATTGATGAGTGGCTCAAAACGGTTTGCTACACTACTGACCATGCACGTGCCCAACCGATTTACTCCTAAAACTCAAAATAGAATCCAGAACGCCACCAAGCGGTTTTCACAACCCAATTAAAAAACAGGCTACAACAAAAGAGGTATATATTATATATATCAGGCCTACTACTGTCTACTGCTAGCTTCAGTATATCTTTTTTTCAAAAAAAAAAGAGCCCCCAAAAATTAAACAAGAGATACACACCAAAATTGATCAATCTTTCCCTCCATTTTCAAGTCCCATTTGGGATTTTGGCTGTGCTGCTACTGAGTTCTAAAGCTGGCTGGTTCAACTCGCCATAGCAACTTCCATTTGAATCACATACCAAACCAACGGCTATTTTATCAAGAATCAGAGCGGGAACAATCGCACTAACGACCTTTTGAACATCATCATCTTCGTCATAATATACCATATTCATTCATTTCCATCATCATACAAATTTCCCTCCAAAACATTGACCTTGTCTGTCAAGCAAGATAGAAAACACTAGGTACACTAACAGTCTGCCAAAAACCAGTCTAATTTCCCGTTCCTGTTTGCTGCGAAAAATTTAAAAAAACCCTATCAATTCATTCATATAATTACTTCTGGTGCTTGGATGATTTCGATGACCTTGTGCACTCCACAATGTCATCATCTTCCTCGTCCTCATCCCCAATCCCACCATCATCACTATCATTTTCACCTCCATCTCTCTTCCTCTTCTGTGAAGATGATGGTGGCAGCTCTTGAACTTCACCATCCTCATCATCGTCTTCTTCAATGTATTCTGCCAAATCAGCATCTTCAGAATCATGTCTTTGAGGCATCTCACCCAATCCCGGATTTATTCCTTCAGCCTGCGCAACTGGCTGAACCAGATATCCAGAGTCGCAATCTTCTTCCTGCCATAACCAATACAGGAAAATCTGAATCAGAAGCTCAAAAAAAATACGAGATAAAAATTGAGGATACGGTGCTTATAAAAAAGCTCAAAACAAACCCACCCTCAATTTAATCCCAAATTAAGCAATATCAATACCACACATGAAACCAGATATCATGAATCCTAAACTTGACCCGTACAATATTAATTATAAAACAACAAATAATGAATTAACATTCCAAAACTCTATCAAAGGAAGCAGCAAAACAAAAGGAAAAAAATAACATCATGCTAGAAAACTCCTATAGAAACCCAATAATAACCATGAAAACAGAAAGATGGGCTGCATAAACTTTAAAAACATCTGCTCTGCAAACATGCCTGTCTCAGCAATTACAATTTAAATTCAGTCATAGCAGCACACTAAGAAGCTGTAAGATGGCTATTATGCATACAAAATGACAAAAAAGTAGTAAGAAGATTTTGAACCACCCACCATCTGAAATCATAAAAACCACTGCTGCCAAAATACAAGGAAAAATGCAATGCTCAAAATTCAATGAAATAACACTGCAATAAAACTATTTCCATTTTTCAGAGGGATCCAAGGGCATTTAAAATCTGCTGCGATAGCACATTCCTTTGTGGCATTTAAAATCTGCTGTGATAGCACGTACAGAAACTTACTCAATATTAAATTCAGTTATAAACATGTAAAACTCATGCCCAAATACTGTTGGTGAGAGAAACACGTCAAGATACATAGAAAACATTTGCTACTGAATAAAAATCAGCTGTGAAAGATTTGGAAGAACATGAAGACCATTTGCCACTGAATTAACTTCAGCAACAATGCTTGTGTGGTTCCACCACCACCATCGGATAACAAAGCCTCTCTTCATAGGCAAGATAAAAACAGACCATGGGTCATATATATCAAATCAAGAAATCCTATGCCAAAATGCATATAATACCTAAACCAATTCAAAAGGATGAACTTCCTGGTGATAAAGCATCAGTAATGTACCCAGATACACATGTCAACCATATCAGATATATAACCATTCATCTGAGAACAAACATAGATGACGACAAGCTATCTCTAAAATGCATTAGGCAACCAGGCTCATAAAAATCATTCATACACAATTTGCCCAGACTAAAACAGTAAATTCAAACAAGTATAATAAACACATCAAATTTCACAAAAAGTATGCAAAATAACTGATATACCTCATCTTCAGCCTCCTCATCAACTTGATAGTCTCCTTCCTCCTCAACGCCCTGTTCTTCCTCACCAGTCTCTCCATTATCATCCTCATCATCTTCCCCCTGCTCGTGTCCATCAATTTCCCCTTCTGTGCCGGCCAACCTACCTGTATTCTCCTGTCCTCCAAAATTCCCATCGTCATTATCTACCTCCTCTTCATCCACATCCTCCTCATCATCATCATCCTCATCTTCATCATCTTCCACACCATCTTCCTCGTCATCACTATCCTCAATTTCATGAACCTCTACCACATCTTCATCATCATCACCCTCCTCGTCAATTTCATCCACAGAATCATTTTCCTCGTCATCCTCGCCCTCACCATCACCATCTCCATATTCGTCATCATATTCCTCTCCATCAACCCCCTCTATCCTAAACCCATTTGACTGATGATGCAAAACCCCACGAGCCATCCCATTTGCTCCTCTAGACATCTCTGTCTCCTCCTCATCTGCATCGCTCTCCTCGTCCTCATCCACATCAACAATCCCGTCATTTACAGCTCTGTGACCATTATTCATGCCATTTGGCCTTTCCTCGCCATCAATTTCTCCACTCCCAGGATCATCCTCATCCTCCTCTTCGTCCTCCTCCTCATCAGACTCGGGTCGCTCATTTTCTTCAGCATCCATCTTATCCAAGTACTTTAACGACTTAATCAAGCCAAAAACTCGAGATCGGTAATCCTTAACCCTCGTCACCGGGCACTCGTAAAGATCCAACGAAACGAGACGAAGTTCCGCAAGGGGTCTGAGATCGTTGATATCTTGAATCCTATTATTTGATAAATCGAGGTCCCGAAGCGAATTTAAACCAGCTGCGACAAGAAATTCGAGGCCTCCGGCAATTCGATTGTCGGATAGAATCAATTTCTCAAGGTTTTGAAGTCTGGGAAACTGTTCTAGAGATGAAACCCCAATATTAGCTATGGAAAGATGCTGCAGGTTCCGAAACTTCTCAAACAGCGACGGCGGAGGTAAACGACCGTGAACGCACTTAACCACACCGTCCAACGTTAAAGTTCTCACAGAACCGACGTCTGTTTGGCCGTCTAACGCTGTCTCTACCGCCCTCTCCCAGATCTCATCCATTAATTACCCCCTTTTTTTCCTTTTACTCTATGCATATACATACGATTTGATTATCAATACCAAAACGAACCAAAAAAAAGAGAAACAACAAAACAAAACCTTGATTGATAAACGAAGGTTAAAACCCTAACTGTGAGGAATTCTTCGGGAATAGAGGCTATGGCTCTTTCTGCTCTCTCGCTGTCTCTCTCTCTCACGCTTAAGATAAAGAGGGGAGTGAGTCGAGTCCGAGTCAGGGTCCGGGACTGGAGGTGGGTGAGACGTTGGGTTAAGTTGACTATAGTTAGTGGGGCTTGGGGTTAATTGTGTTAACAGGGTGAGTGTGGGCCGTTGGATTGGAGAGTGGCGGATCGATGATGTGGAGGAAAATGGACGGTAGAGATTGAGGAAAGTTGTGTTTCTTTAGGACTGAGACTGAAGAAGCATTTTTTTTTTCTTTTTCTTTTAAGAGATGAAGAAGCTTGTTTATTGTGGGAAAAGAGACGAGCTAAGCAAAGTCTGGCACGTCGCGTTGGGGACTGGAAAAATCAGGCTCTTGGTATACGCCTCTAAGATTCCCTCTTTTCACGGAACTGCCACCAATCATTTTTGTAGCTTCTAGACAATTTGTTTTTCTCTTTTCATTTTCTTTTAGATTAATTTTAATGTCATCTGTCGATTAAGTATTATAGGTAATTTATTTTTATAATTGATATTAAGCGCCAAATTAAATTAAATATAAAATTATGCAATTATTATAATAAGTAGTTCTGAAATTATCCTTATAAATCATATTTTTTATTTTGTTTTTTAAATAATATATTTTTTTATTTAAAAATAAAAATATATTGATATTTTATCTCATATAAAATGTATAAAATATAATTATTTAATTATTTAATATTATAATTTAAATTTAAAAAATATTATTTATGTGACTTATTATGACTCATATACGAGTTAAAAATATATATTTTGAAAATATTTTTATGTGAAAATGATTTTAAACCTTAGGCTAATTATAGGCTCCTTCTCTTGATCAAATAAAATTTTAATATTTAAATTACTTTTATATTTTATTTAGTTTCATCAAAATTTCATTTTGGTTCAATTTTTCAAATTATATGAAAAAATTTCTTAGTTTTTTTTTGGGGGGTTAAAACATTATTTGTAATTTTTTAAAAAAAATAGAACGTTTTAGATAAATTTAGTTTGATTTTTTTTATAAAAAAAACTCAAATAAGTTAAAGTTCTTTCGGTTCAGATGAATATCAATCCTTGAGTTTTTTTATTTATTTTAAAGGTCTTAAGTATATTATATAAATGACACTATTATTATTATTATTATATGACTCTTTTGTATTTGGAATATATGCAAGTTAAAGTTAAAAGATAAATTGTCTTTGTATTATGAGATAAATTATTATTATATTATTATTATTTGTCTTTGTATAAATTGCTCTGGAAACCGAGGAGAGATCTATCTGTACGTTGGTATATTCAAATACTTTTTAAATTAGAAACAAACACAATTTTTCTCAAATTTATGGTGTTAAAATTAAAGAATGATGATGATGCATTATTTGGCTTGCTCCTCTATCATCTCATCTCCATGTACTCTCTTGAGTATTAATGAAATTATTTTTTTTTAAAAAACAAGAATGATCCAAATAATACTAATAGTGGACAAGATTAAGATTTTTTATTTTATCTAAAAAAATGATGGAAACTTTATTACATATGGTGCAGCTTTTTATTTGTTTTTATCTACTAGGCATGCCTAGAATGGAAACCTGAAATAAATGTACAAAGTTACCTAATATGAAACTTGGTGCCCCGGGAAAACTTCTTGTCTATTTTGACCCCTACGTAATTCTTTTTGTTCTTTTTTTTTTTTAATCAAATCAATAAAAGAATGTATATATCTGGTCTCGCCTCGTGCATTATGGGAATAAATATGTTTTTTTTCAAAAAATATAATATAATATAATTTATTACTTTTGAAGGTTATTTGCGTTTTATTTATAATATTACCCCTAATATTATTTGGTTATCCTGTATATATTTATTTCCATTCTTTAGAATAAAACAAAATCCTAATTACTAAACCAACACCTTTCGGAAATTGAAAGGGGGAAAAAAAAAAAAAAAAAAAAAACCTCTCTTGACAAAATGGTTCAAATCACGGGGATTCGGGGCAATCTTAAAGCGGGTATCACGCGATTGTAGAGCTTGTAAGTTGTAACGCCTGAACCAATGGATTTGTATTGTAGCCAAAGTGGTCCTCTTCGTAGGGCCGCTCTAAAGTTTTCTTTGCCTGCATTTTTCTGAACAAAAACTGTCCATGCCTTTGTGGGATTGCCCATACAGCGACCTTTCTTTTCTAGCTCACTCGTAAGTCGTAACCGAAAAAGTTACTTCACTGGATCACTTATATTAGCTAGTTTTGGATTAGACACGTTCAAGTGGATGACAGCGCCAAATATACCAAGTGGTTAAGGCCCAATAATCACTAAAAGTGTTATTTGAAAATAGAAATACACCAAGAATTTGTATTTAATAAGCATGTATTACTCCTAATACCTATGTTTTTTTTTATTGGGTTGTATTTTTGATTGCTTAAAGGAAAATTTCCATAGTAATAAGGTTATTTTTAAGTCATACTAAAGACAAATTGATAATTTTCTTAATCTTGTTTGAGAAATTCCAAATCTATCCTTTTTGGAACTGGTAACAGTATTCATAAATAATGGTAACCATACAACTAGTAAAAGTCCATCTTTGCAAATGAAGATTAAAAGACAATAAGCTCATTTGATTTCACAAATCAACACATTTCATTGTCCTTTTTCACTTTCATTTTGCTTTATTTTATCGTCCACAGAACTTGAAGCCACCTTCATGAGTTGAGAAGAAGGTTTGGACGATGTTGGGGGCGGAAATGCCCAGGAGATGGAACTTGCAGCAGAGGATGTGGTAGAGAACTGTAAAGGCTTCAAAGCACCAGCTGAGGATTTTTTATCTGAACCCATATGCTTTTCTTCATGTGGGTTGTGTCTTGGGTCAATTTCCATATTTTGCGTGTGATTATTCTCAGTCGTCCTGGTGGCAGAACTTCCAACGGGAACCTGGGGTTTCCAAAAATATGGTGTCCCCTGCATTGCATGACTATGGCTCCCATACATGCTATCTTTATTATCAGTTTCATCTTTCCAACTGGCCTGATAGGGTGTATCTAAGGACTCACTTGGTTTAGATGGCTTACTTTCAGGCATCTTATCATCTTTCCAACTGGCCAGATAGGGTGTATCTAAGGCCTCACTCAGTTTAGAAGGCTTACTTTCAAGCATCTTATCCCTGTCCAAGGAAGGCGTTTCAGCTAGATCACTTCTACATCCTGAAGAACGGCCAGAAGCAATAGTGGCCATCGGGAATGCTTTCTCTGGAGGGACAACTGGACTGTAGTTTGATGGAAGCAGATCATCCCAATTTTCCAGCAGCTCCTTGTAAACCTTCCGTAGAGTCACCTCAGTAAGTCCAGTTACCTTACATATTTCAGCCTGTGTCTTGCGTTTGTCTTCCAGTTGACATGCCAAGTATATGGCAGCTGCAGAAATGCTAATAGGATTCCTCCGAGTGCAGAAGCATTTGTTGATCACTACTTCACCAATGTGCGTAGCCAGCTCCTGTAAATGGTCATTTATCAGCGTCAGGATTACTAAACAATGACAATGTTTCTCCAATACATAAGAATATTTCAAAAATATAACATAATTTAATAGCCTGATATCCAGCTCCTACCGCAAAGCTAAAAACTGAATGCAAAAGTACATATATGTGTTCTGAGTATATTGAAGAAGACCAAGAAACGTCAAACATATCCTAAAATAAGTAAAATATGCAATCCCATGTATCTTAGAAATTAATGATTCTAAAGAAAATCCAAGTTCATTAATAGTAATTGTAAGTTCTCACTGATAGGTACCTGAGCAGATTTGTTGAGCTGGAGAAGTGTACAGAACCTAGGCATGTGAACAGATATGGAATTGCTATTAATAGGTTGACTTAGTTGCAGAGCTTCCCCAAGTATTTTGATGTATTTCCCTATCTCCTTCTGAGGTAAATTTGCTGCAATTGATATTTCCTGGTAAGTAAAGGAAAATGACAAGTCCGGTGATTAGACATGCAAAATTGTTGAAAGAAGAAGATAAGGTTAAATTTTTATTTTTGTTTTTTACATCAATGCATGGGCTAAGAGGTTCCGGTCTATTTTTTCTTCATTTTTCCTCTTCTGAGAACAGGAAAATTGAAAAAAGAGGCCAGTGACAGAACTCCTGAGAGATGACATGCTGTTATATAATATTCCCTCTGTCCTACTAAAATATACAACCTTCATCCGTCCTACTAATATAGACAACATATTAAGAAAACACGTTTAATGTTGTTGAAATTGTGAAACTTTCTACATTTTTCCTACTTTGCATTATCCTAGAATTGATCAAACAATTACTTTTCATTGAAATACTAATTACATTTATTAAACCATTTTTGGTAACACACCATAAACAAATAAAAAAAATATTATATGACATGTTTAATTATATTGGAACTAAAAATAATTAATTGTAGTGTAATTATGTTTAGAGTTCCAAAATTATTATTGAAAATAAATTGTTGAGTCAATGTATTAAATAAGGGCAATTTTGTCCATTGAAAAACTAACTACCCTAAATGGAAAAATTAAAATATAATTTGGAACGGATAAAAATAGAAATCAAGCATATCTTAGGGGGACAAAGAGAGTATTATCTAGACTATTTCATTTTCTTCAAGCATAGATCAATATTTCGGATGATTCTGGTTAGACTGAAAAGCAAACAGAACGACTTAATTATGTAAAGTATAATGCAGGTCTGAAATGCCAAATCCACCTCAACCCAATATGTTAGTTAAGGGAACAAACAATACCACACATAATAATAATAATACGCCCAGCACAAGTTTCCTCCCCAATGCCCCCCTCCCTCTATTGAAATTCTTCCTATGACTAGGTGGAGTTAGTAGATAGTAATCAAGCAAGAAATAGAGTGAATTCAAGAACTAATGATGTTACATAAATCCTTGGCAGCCTTTATGGACTTAAATTGACATAATTGAAATCATGCTTTGCAGTTCCCACTTAAATATTTATACATGAGGTAGATTTCATTCAACTGTTAGGCTATCACTTTTCAAAACAAGAACAAATCTTATCCTGCCCTGATAATTGCCAAGAAAGGAGGAATTGAAGCTAAGTTGTTTGCTTAGGATAAAGACATTATGAAAAGCATGGACCGCTATACAAAGAAACAAAAAATGTAAATGAACACCACCTTCACCCTCCCACCCCCTCCTTTCCAACACTCAACTCAACGAAAAAAGTAAATAAATGGAGGGAGACTACATAGACTGATGTAACATCTAACAGAGTAAGATTTCGACTGAAGTGATAATATTGTTAGGAGCCAGACATGCTTAAACTTAGTTCTTCATGATTCAGCAAAATCCTCAACAGGTAAAGGATGGACAATGCACTGCTGAACTAACAAGCTTTAGTTTTCAGTGGTAATCAATTAAGGGAAAAAAATGTCTTTCCTTTTTCAGAAATGAATATACCTGGAGGGTTCTGGGTTCTTGAGCTTCTCTAATGGCCTGTACAAGAGCAGCGGTAGCAAGGGCTTCAACGCTGCGATTTCTCAAGCAGGTAGCTGAAGAGCAATCCCTAAAGAGCTGAAAAGCATGATCAGATATATCGTAATCAAGCCCTAGAATGGATGCAACGTCAATAATCTGCAAATAAGCCCTCAAATTATCCACAACTACTGAAGGACCAGAAGAATTCGAGCCAGAAGAAGATGATGTCGCTTCGAGGACTCTCTCAAGCTCAGCAAGGTGACCCGCAAAGGAAATGGAGGATTGGGCGAAAATTGGATAGGGCTCGAGTGACCATGTGGAAAAGGCTGTAATGAAGCCCGTAGGTTCGAATGGATCGTCGTCGTCGGAGGTGGAGGTGGAGGTGGAGGTGGAGGTGGAGTTTGGCGTGGTGGCGGCGGGGATGGGGAGAGTGGGTAGGTCAGAGGTGACAAGACCAAGAGGGGAGTCTTGGGCGCGGATGTGGAAAAGATGGTGAGATTGGGTTTGGCGCTCTTCCACCACGCGGCCGCAGGAGGTGCACTCTGTTATGTATCGTCCGCTGGACGTGGTGGTGCATCGCCCCTGCGCCGCCGAGCAGTACGGGCACCGCATTTCTGTTTCCTGCTTTTTTTCTCACTGTTGATATGATTTCTTGGTTTATTATTTTGAAATGACTCCAATTTCTGGGTTTAAAATTGCTTACGTAACTCCATCGATTAGAATGTATGGCTCATTTCAAAGGTTAATTTTCAAAAATAAATATATTTTATTTGAAAATTTATTAATAATTTTTAGAGTTATTAAACGTACGAACAAAATGAATAAACATACAACTTCCTATCAAATTTGTCGTTTATCTTTCTTTTTCTAATTTATCACTCTAAAAACACATCTCCAACATATTAAAAATAAACGTAAAATCTAAAATTCAATTTTTATTTCAATCAATACATTAATGATAAAAATTTATATTTTCTATTTTCTTATCTTGAATTTACGCATGTGGAGAAAAGTAATTTATTATAAATGATCGTGACAAAGTGAGATTGTTCGAAAAGTCAATTCAAATAAATTCATTTTGTCAACAGTTAATTCAAACAAACTCATTTCATTTGTACCGTCCAACTTGGACAAACTTACTTTGCTCGATAAAACATGTTGATCGTATAAAAAAATCAATTTTTCCTAATTTTTAATAATTTATCATACGCTTAATTAAATAATTAAACATGATATACTTTTTATTAATCAATTGTTTTAAGTTAATATTCACATTAAAGTATATATTTGCATCAATTGAAATAAACTAAAATTAAACAAAACACTAAACTAATAAAAAAATTAAAAAGGGAAATTTCAACCCATTACTAAACTAAATTAAACTCATATTTACTTTTATTCAACTTAAACAATTAAATTAAAGTATTCTAAACTTAATTATATTAATTCAATTTGTGTTCAACTGAATTATTCTTAACTAAAGTAAATTAAACTTAACTACTTAAGATTAAGTAATTAAATTTAACAGATCAAATACAAATATTAAAATAAATAAATTATTTAATTAAATGAATATAGACATTTAAATTAACTAAAAAATCTCACACGCCCTTTATGAATGAACGTGGTATGTGACTCGCTTAGGCATATCAAGCCCTTCCAAGCTACTCGCTTGGACGGATAGAGTGCATTTAGTCGATTGAGTCGAATACCAATAATCCATAACCTATTTTTTTCATTTTATACAAAATTTTATTCATATAAACATTAAAATATCATATACAAATAATAACTATTCATTCAAACAAAGTTTCATGAATTAGTAGATATTTAATGGAGTTTTGGGTGAAGGGATGAAGTAGAGATAAATTGATCAAAGTAAAATTGAAATTTGTAGTTGCATTAACATTCATGACAGCTTTTTTTATGTGATCAATTTATATTCTATTAATTTCTATGACATCTTAATAATTATTAATAACAAATAAAATTGTTTTTCAAAAAAAACAAAGAAAATTATAAAATTTATTAAAATTAAAATACTTATAATTTTGTATTGAATAGAAAAATCATAGAGATATACCTAAAAAATAGTTTGATATTCTTGATTAATAATGGTTTTTTTTCCTTTTCAAATTGAGAAGGTAATTATGGGTTTTCATAGGTATAATTTGGTTTACTAGCCTTTTAAAGATAAAATTAAATTATATGTATGAAATATAAATGTTAGAATTTACTTTGTTAGATTTTTCTTGTCCTTAATATATTAATTATGTTTATATTTTATAACTTTTTTCTTTTGGATGTTTTTAATAAAAATTCACATTTCAATGTTATCCTTTGAATAAGAAAATAAAGCCCTTTAACTTTAAAATGTTCTATCGTATAAACGAATCACATAATCAGATCTATTAAGTGATAATATTACTTACAAGGAATAGAAGTAATCTAATACTCTAATCGCTTAAGTTTAATACTCAATAATGCTTATATAAGCTAACATATTAGATGGTCTATCCCTAGTTCTACTCATGTCAAAATATACACGAAGACATTTGATAATCAATTTATAAGTTTTGACAAAGTGTTGTCTAGAGATTTTTGGTTAACTTTTATCAATAAATTTGTTTGAACTATGGGAGATATTTGATTTGTATGTATAAAAAAACTTATTCAAAAGAAGAAAAAAATTAATAATGGGTAATTTACTAGAAAAATATTAACTTTTTCAAATTTAAAAGATTATTTTATAAAGAAAATTAGTTTTTTAATCTAATTAAATATCAATTTTGAATTTAAGTGTATCAACTAAAAGAAGAACAAATTGACGACAGCGTCTCTTTTATAGTAAACAAGGCCTAAAATGAAAATCAACAGCCCAATATCTAACGAGGTTTGGGCTTCTGAATTAGAGCTCCGAAGCTGAAGCCCACTGACAGCTCAAAACATCCGCAGTTCCCACAAAAATCAAATCTAATAAATGTGGTCCCACACCACCACCCAGCTCATTATTTTTAATGTGGTGGCCCGCGAATACATGATCTCCGGCCAGCGGCGACGTCCAGTTCTTCCCTCCCCTATTCTCAGACTATCCGAGTCAGATCAACTCGTTCTTCCTCAAATCTGCGATTTTATTTCCTTAATTCGGATAGGACAATAGAGGAAAAAAACCCTTAAAATTTGGTTCCTCATTTTCTGGAAATGAAGGATGATGTTGCTTTACCGGTATCAATACCAACATCCACCTCCGGAATACCATTCAAGAAGGATACCAACTCCGTCGCCATAGTCGCTGCCACCTCTGCCGATCATTCCAGCCTATGTTTCGGCCGTGGCCGATACAAATTCTGGGCTTTGGGTGCCATTTTACTCCTAGCATTCTGGTCAATGCTCACCGGTACCGTCACTCTCCGCCTGTCCGCTGCCAACCTCAACCATTTGTCGAACCGGGATTCTTTTGATTCTCCTCTCCCTGACGATCTCGATGCGCTGGTAAATTACACGTTGTTACTCCATTGTTGTTCTTTGTTCATATCCGTAATGCAGGAGCGATTGATTTGTTTTTTATGTTTAGGAACTGGAGGAGAGGGAGAAGTTAGTGAAACATATGTGGGATGTGTATAATTCGAACAATAGGCGGATCAGATTAGTGAAATTTTGGCAGAATGCTTTTGAGGCGGCATACGAAGATTTGAACAGCGAAGAGGCAGAAGTCAAGGCGGCTGCTTTTTCTGAGATAGCTAAGATGTCATATCGAAATATCCCGTTTCAGGCCCCTCCTGATTTCCATTCTCTGGTGAGTTCCTATCTTAAGTTTTTGCAGTTGAAGTTGGTTCAGGCCAAACTTGGCCATAGACATCCTTCTTAGTATATCGGCGATCCCAAGACCATGGCGGTTTAGCGTAGACATCACTAGCTTTCCGAAGATAATACTGAGCAGAAGAGGTTTTTATGACTGCCAGTAACAAAAACTAATGACTTTATTAGTTTTTTTAGCTCTGTTTATGAATTGACTCTTCTGCTTGGTTTTTATTGTTTATACCATCAATTTTTAGAGTTTGGATCTAATTGGTAGTATTTGTTTCGACTGGGAATATTGATTGGAAGGCTTTCTAAATTGGGGTTGGGTGTATTTACTTCACATGTCAACTAAAATGTGATATACAGAGGGTTCCTTATGTTAAGGACCTTAAGGTGGAAAATTTTTAGTTTCTTGGGGGCTTGTAGTCAGCTTGACTCTTAGAAACATTCTTCTGCTATGCGTGCGTTAAGCAAAGATAAGGAAATCATTATTGCTTAAGAAGAAATATTTGTCATATCATGCTAGATCAGAGTTTAGTCAGGTCGTCTTTTTGATGGGAAGAAACGTACGTAAGCTACATGTTGCACCGTATTCATGTAAAACCAAAAGAACATTTAGCACATTATTCATGCAAAAGCAAAGAAAAATCTCCTCATCCCTTTGCTCTTCCTCATGAACCTGAATTTATGCTATACTTTGCATGAAGACGTCCAAAGATTGACATAATAAAAAGTCAACGAATAAGTGCCAAATGAGAGAGATGTTTATTTAAGAGGATGGCATTTGGCCTAAATTTCTCATATCTCGTAACCAGTAGATTACATCTTTGTTCTAGATGAAGTTCGAATGCAGAATATTGGTACAATTATTCTGTTCTGCTTGTTGTTTTAATAGTGTAACAGGTGGGTTGCTTTATGCAGATGTTATCATAATCTGTAACAATTTGATATTGTGTTGCTTTCAGTTGTGTGCCATTGTAACTTTTGATTAACAAATAGATAAATTTCCTGTGTTATTTACCTGCACTGCAATTCTGAATAGTCCTTATGTCTTACATAGTGGTCATTTTCTAAACAAACCCTTAAAATTATGATGGTTGCTTTGCATTTTAATCTTGGTTAGCTCTGCTACACGGTTTTGTTGCAAAATTTTTGTGGCACTATGATGTAAAACTGCACAAGGTTCCATTTTGAAAATCATTGTGAAACTTAGTTTTGGGACATATGTTGCAGTTATTAATTAGAAAATCAACTAGGATTTCTTAAATTTTATTTTTGATAGTGCTTCAAACTACTAAAATGCAGCCTTAGTTAACAAAAAAAATCCACTTCATTAATCAAAATTGGTATGAAAATTGATGCCTTTTAAAGAAATGGTAATTTTTTGTCCCAAATGGTAGAAATGGACCTTTTTGAAGACTTGTTTCATGAGAATATGGATATTCGTTTACCATACTGTGAACTACTTCAATAGAAAACCAAAATTTTGGGGAATTGATGGATGTGTTTGTTCTGTGTTGTCAATTAAGATGGGGAATTGGGCTATCTCTGATTGAGCAGGTTTGGTTGTACTGAATAATCGTTTAACTCTTTCAGAAGGTTCAATTAAGTTGTGGATAAACTGGTATCTTTACTTCTAAACACCCTGTTTCAAATGAAGGAACAATGTCCTCACTCCTGTATTGTTGTATTCCTTAGGGTTGACAATAATATATGGAGGGATTGGTCTAGAAACAAGTAATACCAAAAGTTTATTCAAATAGTGTGAAGACCTGATTTTTTGCTTATCGAACTTGTAAATTGTGCTCCTTTCTTGTCCCATGCCCTTTCATGCTGGGAAACTTGTAAATCCATTCTTACATGCTATTTCCTTTTGGGTAAGTTGTGTAATGATTCAGGTACAGTTGCTACCTTATCCAAGTGGTTTGCAATCTCTGTAATAAATAATACTTCTCAACCTTGGCTGAGGTTGGCTAGGTTGAACTTCTTTGTGACACACGTGTTTTACTTAGTGAGAATACTAATGCAGACCTCAAGAGTTGAACTTGTTCTTTGTGGTGGACATAATTAGTGAAGTATTGATGGTTGTTTTTACTATAGCTAGATTTTCCTACCATGACATGGGATTCTCTTCTGAAAGTCAGGAAGACATCTTCAATGAGTTACTGATTGTAGTTTCCCTCAGGTGTGGGGGGTTGTCTGTCTTCTTGTAGTAAATTATACAAAATGTCAATAACTCAATAGACATTATTTTGATAAGGGCAATGTGCATTTGGCTCTTGCAACTAATGATATTTTTCCTTAGTAACAGATAAGGTTGCTTTACTCAAATATCAGTCTTTTAGTGTAATGGTAAGTTGATTCAGTGGGATTTGCTACTTGGGTATCATGGCTTGCTGGATGCAAATAGCTTCTAAAGGCTTGGATGATGTGCCTCTAGACTTAATGCTTTCCTTCAAGACCTTGTTGTGGCACAAATCTATTTTGAATTTTGATTGGCTTTTCTTTAGCCATAAACTTAATGGGAGTAGTGGATTTTGAGTGATGCTTGGCAAGAAGCTTGTAGTCGACTTTTATCTAAATATTGATTGATGAAGCCTCTTCTTCTCCCCTTTTACATTTATGGACTACAGTCCTGTAATAGCCAAACAACGTTGTTTTTGTCGATGTTGCCTTGAGGAGTATTATATTTGTTTAGGTTTATACGGAATTTTTTATCTCTTAATTCTTCATTTGCTCATGTATGGAAGGAAGCAAAATCACTTGATATACTGCTTCTTCTTCAAAAACTAATTTTCTCTTGCTAATTTTAACTTTATGAGAGGGCATGTCTTGGGAGAATAGAGAGAGAGAGCAAGAATGGGTTATCCTTTTGCCATTCTTTTTATCTCCCTATTTTACCTATCCTGTTGGCTGAAACATTTAGAATAACCAAGTGATTTTTAGGTTTTTAGAATAAACATTTGGAGCAAAAGTTTTGCAGGTTTTTGTGTTCTCTAGCAATTTCCTTGAATTTGAGCATATCTGTGAATTCTAACAAAGAAGTGTGGCTTGTGTTTTCTGTGGTTTCAGAGGATACAAAGATTGAGCAGAAAGCTATCATTAGGGAGCTAACAACCTCTGCCGAGCCTATGACTTGAGATTTGAAGAATATGATGATCCAATCATGCTAAGGTTGCAAGTTTTCCATACTCAAGTTTCACTAGAGACCCTATTTGCATGACCAATGGCAGCATAGATAGTAGTGGAGAGAAATTACACTTGGTTCCTTGCCCATTTGGCAACAGGAACGAACAGATGTATTTAATTAGGTTTCCAATTTTTGCTTCCTTGTTTTTTTTTCCTTCAATCACGAAACACACATGGTTGACAAAAACCACAATATTTTGATTCAATTAATTCATACGAAAGTATGGCTTTTCAATTGTCATAATATGCAGTGTTAATTTTTACCTTGGATGAACACAGAATTTATGTAAAATCATACTTAAGAACCACAGTACATTAATTAGGATGCAAACTTTGGTGCTTTACCAATCACGACTCAATCATGAAGAGTTTCTGATCTAATTGTTTATACCGCTTTTCTTTGGCTGTGAAATTCCCGGTTTCCCTACACGCTCCGTTGTGTATTATTTGTTTGTGCATTGTCCAGAGATATATATCTGGCCTTCTTTTGGGCTAAAACCTAGTAAGGCTAAGGAAGGAGAAGTGGAACAGATGCAAACAACACTCACGGCGGCTTTGAATACATATTCTATAGCTTTCATTTATTTGGTATCAACAATATTGTAAAATTGCATCAACTGAATTATGCTAAAGGAAAAAAAGAAGAGGAAAAACTTACAGAGAACATTTCTTTTCATAAAATACATTGATCGATCAAAATCTGTTTCTTGAATACAAGAAAAATTTATACATACACACAAAATTCAATCTCTACAATCAAGAAAACAATTCCATGCATGTTTCTTGAATATCCCAAATAATTCTAATACAAGAAATCAATGCCGCTTGGCTTCAGCCTTTGCAAGATTGAGGACGCTTTCGAAGACGATGGTTGAGCAAAGCAGGCGTATCGGCTCCGGCTCTTCTCTGGTCGCCAGGATATCTTCCTCGTGTTGTTCCAAGAATTGTTTAAACTTGAGGGAGTTCAAACACACCACCGGAATCTCATATCTGGTATGTTCTTCCCCGACGCAGACCGGAACGAATCCTCTCGGAGCAGTTTTCTTCTTCACTACATCCATCTTCTCGTACCCATCCTGACGGTTCTTGATACTTAGCTTCTTCACGAGCGATGATAATTTTACGTGCATGGTGGTTTCTTGAATATATCTGGACAAGAAGAAGGAACTCTCAAGAACCAAGAAAATATATGCATTTGATTTTGATGTAAATATTTTGTGGTGTTTATATATATATATATATATATATATAAGAGCTAGCTGTTGCCTAATTCCTTCATAAGGGGATCTGGATGCTTCTCCCTCTATATATAGGTTTTTAAGGTAAGGAAGGACATGGTTCGTGGACAGTGAACGCAGCTTCGTTCTTAAGCTATGCCTACCAAGCAAGCAACACTAAATACTTGGACAAGTTTTTTTGTTCATTTTTTTTTTCTCTTACAAATATTCTCTCATGCTTTCTTTCCAAAACTCAACCTAAAATCTCAATCATAACGTGTCATTTTACACATGTAATATACATTTTTATAGATGTACTAATTTATTTATTCGTTTCTAATATCAATATATTCAAATTAATGTATAATTTTATAAAACTCAAAGACTAAATTACCCTTTCCTAAAATTAAGAGTGCGAGTAGCAACGCTATGTCCAGATTTTGGAATAATTAAAATCCACAATCCACAACATTACTCTTGAATTGGCAGATTAGCAGATTTCTGTCCGTGATTATCAAATCAGCTTTCAGATCAGTCAGATTTCGGGCAGCTTATGTTCAATCGGAAAGCTATTTCTTTTTTATTCGATTCTATGAAAAACAAGCATCAAAGATTTAATTTGTTGCTATTAAAAGACCAACTAATTATTAACATGTTTCGGGTGGAGATGAGTCATCATTGAAGTATAAAAACTTTCATTTTTTTTATTAAATAAACTATTGAACAACAATATATTTTGATCCGAATAATATTAGACATATCTATATTCACTCGTTTGTTATGGTTCTTTGGATGAGACAGAAGCCAACAGTTCTTTTAATTTTCTTTGTTTGGAAGTTTCTTGCAACACAAGGTTTTGTATGCCGTTTTTTTGGGCATACAAAAAAAAAATATAATCTAATTAAATACTCAAAAATCAATGGAAAGAATTTCTTAATGATCTAATTTTTCTCTCTCTGTACTAAACATAATTATAATAAAAATAAAATAAAAAGAGGGTTCTGTACTATTTATGTTATACTATATACATTCCCTCTCTCATGAACAATATTTTTCTTTTCTATTTTTTTCCTTAACAAGAAAAATGAAAAGAAACCTAATCACTCAGAATAAAACTCTTAACTTTGCAATTACAAAATCAAACTTTCTTAAATTCTGTAGGAGGCAAGAAGAAGTCATTGTTCAGTCCAAAAATGTTGAAATCTACTTCCTCTATCTTCCACTTTTCTTGCAGCTCTCTCTTGTGGTTTGCTGATTGTTCTCCATATCTGAAGATTGTAACAAATGTTTTGCCACTGTGAGCTATATTAACACCTTCAACATACTTATATTCCTCTATTACTGATTCTGTGCTTGTTTCCCAGAACACACCTTCACCATCATCTCTGCTGCTCTTCACACTGAGCAATCTTGAATCCTCAAATTTAACTAGAAGCCCTGATCTTTGGCTAAAATACCCCCATATTGTGTGGTGTATGATTTCGTATTTCGGACCACTTTGTGCTTCAAGGGCTGATTGGCTTGTGTCCAGCTTCAGAATGAAGCAGTCCTCATCGTTTATGATCTTCTCTCCAATGCATACTGCATCTATAAACAGGTGCGCAGTTGCACGAGGATCCAAGCCCTATCATAGCAAGCATTTTGAATAAGTCAGCATCACCGATTCTTTACAGTTCATTAAAGGTTTTTATTTTTATTTTTATGGAAATTCATTAAGGGTTTGAATTACTACAAGAATTGCTTACTTAATTATATGTTATTCCCTCTATTCGAAATTCAATATTCAATTTTGTTAGTAATAAATAAAGGTAATATTAGAAAGATATAGTAACATAATTTAAAAACTTATAGAATGACTTATAGTCAAGGACAAGAAAAACGAAAAAAAGGAGGAAATATTTGATTAAAAATTCTTGTTTAATGGGGAACTGAATGCATGCATGGTCGCGATGAGAATCACGAGTCCATTTTGTGACTATTTTAGTATATATAGAATATGAATATGATCTGGTTACCTGTAGAAAGCGGCGTAAAGGTCTGGGAGGTCCACTGGAGATGGGTCTTTGTTGATTGGAGGATTGCCTCCAAGAAATCTTGCCATTGCTGCCAGAGATGACTTTACACCCGGAAATGAGCAGCTCTAAGCACCAACGATCAGGATTCTTCTGCCAAAGCACAAATCCTCCTGTCTCTTCGGTACTTCTCACCTTCACTGTTTCATCTCCTTGATGAAACTCTGATGCACTAATTTTCACTTCTCCAATTGCACACATGCTGCTCACTGTGTTCAATGCCGGTTGTCCTCCTGTTGCTGCAATGTATTGCTGTACTATATATTTAGCTGTTGAAGCTTCCTATATAACAATCATACAAAACAATTACAATCACGCAAAAATTTCCCAACAAAAATAAAAGAAAAGAAAAGTAGGATCTTAGCACTTGAAACTAAAAAATTAAATTATTTATGATTTATTATTTATATCACAAATTTCGAGTGAGTTTTTATATTCATCCGTCACTGCATAGAGTGTGGTTTCATCTTCTGGCGATGTGTCTCCTTCTTCATTTTAAAATAGAAATAGAACGTTCCCACAGTCTATTCTATGTCAAAATTTTATGTACTAGTTATTCTAGCTTCTTATTTTGAAGGTAAAATAAATTTACTTTAAAATGGGGAAGCTAAGAAGATACCACCGCCAGAAATCACTGCGTGTGGTGCAAGATGGATATAAAAAGTTGCTCAAAAATTGTTGAGAATATAAAAATTAAAATTAAGGATAAAAAGTAAAAATGATAATTGTAAATATTTGCTTATGTGATCTAATATTTAGAGAAGGGAAGAAAAATTCTTACAATAGAAGCATGCTTAATAGGGCGATGAATGCAATGGTCGACATGGACTTGAAGAGGAATAAGAGGAGATCCTACGATGTAAAGAAGAAAGCTCAGTTCATTATAACGTCCGGCAATGATCGGAGATGCCCATTTATCAGAGGTTTGAGCCTTCATCCAAGTAGCCATATTTTGCCACCGCAAGGCAACATTACTACCCATGCTTGTGAACATTTCCTCCGGAATGGGAACCTCAAGGACTGTCTCGAGGCCATCTTCTCTGTCAAAATTTGGACAAAGTTTCCTCATATGAAATTCTTTTGTAAAAATCGTCCAGTGTCTACTTCTAGAGAGAAATAGTCAAGAAATTAGCAAAACAATAGATGTGAATTAGAGAGAAATAAGGTGATTCCTCAAGACATTTCTGATTTGTCTCTCCTCCTAAAGTTCAAGAATTCATTATTAAATTAAGGTGCTCCTTTCTTGTAGTGGTCGTGTGGGCACAATTAATTGTTAATTGGAATTGGTGGAGTTAAGAACTTCAGAGGATAGAGAGTATGCTGATCATGGGGGCTCTTTAATTTTATCTTCACCTACTAATTACCAAGTGATTAATCAACAATTATAGATAGAAGTAGGAGCGTTTTGCGGTTTCAAATAATTTGATTGTTGGTATAAATTGGGATCTTGTATTAATGAATAGAAAAAGAAGAAAAAAAAAACAAAATGAGGATTATAATTTATAACCCTGTAATGAGTAATATATAGGAACTTAAATTTATTGTTTTTTAGGTGTATATGCGACAAGACTTTTCTTCTTTTCTTTTTTTAACTAAACGAATTTTATGGGCAACCAATAAATAAAAGAAAATATCAAATTGATTCGATTTTAATGGAAACATTGAAATTTTATACTCCCTTCGTCAGAAATTGAATTTTCACTTTTGACTGATTAAAAATTAAGAAAATTGATTAAATTTAATTAATTTACTAAATTATCATTGACATTAATATAATGAATTGTATGATTTATGAGTTAATGAGATGCAAATTCATTAAATTAAACTTATAAGTAATGAGATCATGAGTTAATTGTATATAAATATATTAAATTAAATAAGTTATTAATAAAATTTTGAATAAAAATATATTTATTTAAGGAAAATAAACATTCAATATCAAATAAACTAAAATATAAATGTAATATGTAATATTTATTGTATTTGTAAAGAATATATTGAAAACTTACTCAAACGAAGTATTCTCTCTATATATATAGATATATGTTTTTGCGGTAGTTTAGATATATAATTGAATTATTAATTTTGTCCATAGGATTAATTATGAGAAAATGGACCATTAGGTGTGGTGGAAGTAAGCAAACGAGCTGTTGTCCCTGTCCCCACTAAAAAAGTCAACACGGCCTTCTACAGCCTATAGTCAACAATATCCCGTACAGGATATGAGCTTTCATGGCCCATGCCCGAGAAGGTTATCTTGGATACTGTTCTCTTTTCTTTCGTTTTTTTCTTTTCATTTTGTTTTGTAGATGAAAAATATATATTTTAAAATAATATCATAATACATGTAGTCTGTAGAGATTAAGTTTTTTAATAATTTTTTGTCTATAGTCATGTATTTATTTTTTCTTTTTAGCTAAGTGAAATGGATATAATTATTCTTACCTGTTTGTTTTTTCCCCTTTTATATAATTTCAGTAATGCTAAAATGATTGTTAAATGCATGTCCAAAATTCTGAGCACTTTCTCTTTCTACACAAAACTTCCTCAAATTTTACTAATTTTTTTGTAATTTGATATATAAAACTTTGTTTTAATGAATAAACATTGTTTGTATATGATATATTTATGTTTATATGGATTAAATTTGGTATAAAATTGATGAAAAATGGGAAAACAATTTTGGTTATCTATTCTTGATGTTCAGTAGATGTGATTGGATGAATTCAGTCTATTCGAATGTGTCGATCGGACAGGCTTGATCCGCCCTAGCGGATGGGTTGTGCACATTTTTTTTTACTTTTTTGTTTAGTTGATTTAAATGTCTCTATTCATTTAATTATTTATTTCATTTGTTCTAATACTTGCATATATTTTTTAAATTTAATTACTTAGTGTTAATTAGTTAAGTTTAATTTACTTTAGTTAATAATAATTTACTTGAACAAATTTTAAATCAATATTATTAATTTTAGAATATTCTATTTTAATTATTTAAATTTAATGAAAATGAATATGAGTTTAATTAGTTTAGTAATAGGTAAGTATTTTCATTTTTTAAAAGTTATTAGTTTAGTATTTACTTAAGTTTAGTTTATTTTAGTTAAAGAAAATATTAACTTAATGCAAATAAATTAATTAAGTATAATAATGTATTAGGTTTTTTTATTTTATATTTGAGTTTGATATGTTATATTATATTACTTAATTTTAACTTAAAAAAATATTAATTTAATTTTGTTTTGTTAAAAGTATAACACATATAATTAATTAAATGTATAATAAAATGACTAAAATTAGGGGAAAAATGATTTTTTTTATCCGACCTGACCTACTTCATCCGGGTTGATCATCAAGATAGAGTGAGTTTGTCTTTGTTAATTATCCGAACAAACTCAATTTATTCAGATTGATTTTCTGAACAAATTCATTTTGTTTGGGTTGATCGTTCGGACAAAGTCATTACATCATTATCTTCGATGTATGGATCGTAATCAAAATCGATTTCTAAATTTTCTATTTATCTTCAATGTATTGAGAGAATTTTTTTTAAAAAATAAGAAACTAGAAATAAAAAAATAAGAGAAAAATAAGAGAGGAAATTGATAAAGGGGTGTGTGCGTTTATTAATTTTGAAGGTACGCTGTAGTAATTCTCGTACGTTAAAACAAATTAAAGTTTACTGTTAAGGTGCTGTCCATTAAGAGGTATTGGTATCTAATTTCATTGTACCTACTCCAACATGTAATTTCCTTCAATATTGTTACCCATGATTACGTTTCTCTTTAAAAAAATTATATGTTTGATTCATGTCCATTTTCTTTTGATTGGAAAGGGACCAAGATATTAATAAAAAAAATTAAAACTTTATTTTTTATTATTACGAATTAAGTACTTTACTTCAAGTTTGGATACGGTAAGTTATTTACCTTAGAAGGGTTGGGCAAATTTAGTTTATCTCTTACTAGTGGTGATTTTTATTTTTTATTTTTTTTATGACACTTTCAAATTTAGTAGAACTTGGATTCGTGTGCATTTTGTTATTAACAAATTGGAATGTGATGAAGCTGGAAACAGGCAGGCAGCTGACTTTATTGTTTTAATGAATTTCCTATGGAAATGGTTGTTTTCGGTTTTATAAATCCATATATTATGGCAGGATTCGAGATTCAGATCCCCATATATTTTTAGTGGATATATAGTTTGACTATAGATGGGAGCAGATTCGTTGAATTAGGTCTCAACCATGGAAAATTTTGATATGGATAATGTTTTGGATTTTATATAAAATAATTAATTATATCAATATAAATTATTGCATCCCTCTCTAAATATTTATTATTTTTATTCTTATGATTTATGACAGACAAAGTTCGCATTTCATTATCAATGACAAAATTTTCCGAATATTTAATTTCTTTTTTGAAAGATGCAAATATTTACCTTATATCACCACAATATTTTTGTTACTAATTAATATGATTAATGGTAAGATTACATAAGTTAATGATATGTAAATTTTTTAAATTAAAGAGAATGTTAATATAAATTTTTTAAAAAATATACATTTTTTTAGTAAGGAGGGAATAAATTATCCCATCAATAATAGAAATTAAGCATGACATACAAATTGATGCTTGTCTTCCAAAATCGCAGCGGACCTTCCAAATTTTTCTTTTCATAGGTTCGATTAAGAGTCGATTTACCCTCTTTAATTTTCTATGTTTTCCTTTTAATATAGTAATATAAAGAGATCGATTTTCTAATTTCTTCTTGTGAAATGAATTAGATACTTGACACAATAAAAATCAAATCGATATATATATATATATATATATATAGACCTCTTATTTAAATAACATAGTCTGAATCAGTTGAAATATTTATTCATCTTTTTAAAGCAGAAAAAGGTTTTGTCGATGGAAATTGACCATATATGATACTCTATATCGGTTCTTGTCCCTTTCGTGTGAATTGAAATCTTTGACAATTTACAATGATGATAAGATAGCCGCGTGAATATATAAGTAGTTCGAGTATCATTTTTTTTCTTCGGTTTTGATAAAAATAATTAGTGTATGTATTCATTTTACGATTTACAATTAATCTAATTTGTTTCAATATATTACTAGAATTTCAACAAAGTAAAACACAATATTCGAATTTAGCCATGATTAAGAAGGTTAAGTGCCAATCTCATTCGAATCAATTTATCTTGGTAATTAAATGAATTATAAAAATATAACATTTCCCATATATATTATTGACTTCACATCTCGAGTACTTTAAAATATTACAATTAGTTTTTCTCCTAAAACTATCACTCCTAAATATTATCACTCTTCCTTTCTAATTCCACTGCTTTATTTTCGTTACCATCAGTAATATCTCTGCGTTTGGTGAAAAGAGCCTCCATTTCTTCCAAGGACCTCCCTTTGGTCTCCGGGCAGAAGAAGTAAAAAAACATCCAAGCCACCACTGATATACTCGCAAACAAATAAAAAGCCCCTCCAATGGTGATTGCACTGGCTAATGATAAGAAACTCATAGAAACAGTGGCGTTCATTAACCTGTTCACTGCTACCCCAATTGAAGCCCCTTGAGCTCTTAGCTTTAACGGGAAAATCTCAGCACTATAAACCCATGTCACAGGCCCAAGACCAAGGTTAAAGAAAAGCACATAAGAGTAAGTAAAAACAAGACTTAGAACAAGGGCAGTTATGACCTTTCCACTGGATGAATGGTCCACCACAGTCAGAGAAGTAGCTAATCCAGTTAATGAAAGAAACATACCAAAAACACTGAATAGCAAGAGCTTTCTCCTCCCAATTCTGTCAATTATGAAAGTGGAGATTGTTATACAAACAAACTTTGTTAGTCCAATCCCAACATTGGCTAAGAGAAGCTTCTTTTTGGCATGAACTCCAGCTTTCTTGAAAATTCTTGGACCATATAACATAACAGCTTCAATTCCCGTGGCATGTTCAAAGAAATGGACACCAACGCCCGCGAACAAAATCCAACGCACTGTAGGGGTTGGCCTAAGTATTAATTCTTTCCATACTTCTTGGCCCTGATTTTTTTTCTTGTTCGGTAACTCAACAACGTCGTCGTTGCAATTTTCGTCGATCCCGGCTGCCCTTTTTATGTCAAGAAAACGTGTTTGAGCTTCTTCAGCATCATTAGACACTCGTTTCAAGATTTTCTTGGCTTCTCCTAAACGGCCTTGCATTATTAGCCATCTAGGAGATTCAGGCATTTTGAGGACACCAAATGCCAGGGCAAAAGAAGGAATTGATGCCACCCCAAGCATAACTCTCCAACTGAATTTTAATGGTAGTTTGGAAAAGGAATAGTTTGAGACATAACCAAGTAATATCCCAACACTGATTCCAATTTCTGGGAGAGAAGCCAAAAGGCCACGAGTGGATGGAGAGGAAATCTCAGCAGAATAAACTGGTGCTATCATAAGTGCAAAGCCTACACCAATACCAGAAACGCACCTCCCGGCTAGTAGAAATCCATAATTTGGGCTGTAACCCATCATAATAGAACCAATAAAGAAGATAATGGATGCTACTACGATCGTTAATCGTCGTCCGATGATGTCGGATGTTCTTCCCGCACAAAGGGAACCCACTAAAGCACAAAGGTTCAAGACTCCAGCAGCCACTTCCAATTGTGATTCATTGATTACAAATTCTTCTTTGATGAAGATCATTGCCCCACTCATTACACCAGTATCTGCCCCAAAAAAAGAAGAAAAAAGGTCCAGTTAAAGTCTAATCCATTGGACAAGCCTAAAATAAAATAGAAAAAAAAAAAGAGAAAAGATTAATTGCTTAACTCACCATAGCCAAATATGATTGATACCATAGAAGCAACAACAGAACATGCAAGGGCATATTTGTTAAGCTTGGTACGATTCTCCATTGCTCTCAACTATACACTTATCTCGATCCCTCTCTTTGGCAATTAATAGAGAATTGGAAATTCTGAGATATAAATCAAAGAGGATCGTGGTGCCCACAGGCCACAGGCTCCTATAATTTTCCTTTCTTGACGTCACTATTTCACGCACATGAATTAATTAATAATCCAAATTATATATATATAGTAATTATAGTGTTATACCAGAAATGCAGGATACTCTTAAGAAAACATGCACTGCTGTAACTTCATCACATGCCAAATTGTCAAGAAACAGCTCACACACTAACCCACTCTCTATATGGAAATGAAGTAAATAAATTGTTTCATGGATAAGAAAGACACGAAGGTAGAAAAGATTCTTAGGTAGAGATCTACATAGAATTTTCCAAAAATAATCAAGAATATCTCTACAGAATCAAGTACATATACGATAAGGAAAAACACAATTTTCTTTTTCCTTCCTTGTACGTAACAGCCCACAATCTATAATTACCTTCTTAAGATTCAATGGTGAAAATTATTTACAGTATATCTAAAGCTGATTAGGATGATATCGGATAATAAACGAATTTAAGCCCCAAATTATTATTTTTTTGTTCTTATCTCTTATTTTTTTAATCTTTTTCAGAAGCCATTGGTAACAGCTGTCAGAAAAAAAATTAAAAATTGTCTAAAACTACCGCGATAGTTGCCAAAAGAACTAATGTAACCGCTTGAAAATAGTCTGGCAAGAAAAGAAAAAAAGCTAAAGATTAAAGACTAAATATGAAAAAAATGAAATAGTTCAGGATTAAATAAGTAAAAAAGTGTTGGAGTAAGAATAGTGACGTGTCAAAGATTTTCTACCGTTGTTGAGGTCGAATTATTAGGAAGAAATGTGAATTGTTGACTGATTCCTCGGATAAGAATAGAGCAAAACCTTTCTGGTGACGCCGCAAATTAGACGGCGTATTGACTTGTAACTTCTGACCTTTGACTTAGGTACAGTCAGCTGCCACCTGTAAAATCTAAACTGCACGCCTTACGTCATTCCATGCGACAACTCACTCTGTGTAATTTTATACCGAAAATTCTATCGGGTATGTGTGAATTTTTTTATTTTTAAATTAGTTGAAGTAATGAAAATAATGCTTTATCATTAATTTTATATTTCGATTGATTTAACAATCCAAAACTGATATGAATATGATTCATAGCAGAATCTTTTAAAATTTTTATTTGTCCTACACTCGAGTCGAGTCAAGTGTAAATTCAATATTGAATTTACCCTATGATGGATAGTTTTAAGCATTTGAATTTTGACTTCATTAGAACTCAATTACGGATAAATTATCCGAATTATTGTTGATTTAGGACCGTACTATAAAATTCCAATCTCACCATCACTAAGAATGTTTTCTTTTTTCATTTTTCTTTTGAGGCAATAAGAATGATTATTTTGAGTAATCAAATCCTCCTGCTGACTGTTTTGCTATAGATATTTCCTTTAAATCGTTATATAAAATTGCTAACAAGTGAGGCATCCTTTTCATCAGAATCAAAATGGGTGTTAAAAAATAATAAGTCACTGGAAAAATGACCATATTAGAGTACACTGATTGGTCAATGTTCTTCTTTTGTTGCACTTATAGGTCAATCTTGATGGGCAAAACTATAGATACAGCTAAAAAAAATCTGAAAAGTTGCAATTTGCGAGCCCCCGTTCCCTCCAATATTGAATGGTCAGCTCCAATGCGAAAGGTTGTTAACATATCTTTCACCATCTCAAATACACAATGATGGTAGGCAATATCTCTCAGATAGGAAAAATATTGGTATACAAATTCTCCTAAAATTTGTGTCGAACTTGAAGTATTAAAAACGTTATCTAATAAAATTACACTACTTTTTAAGGTTGCTTGTGTTGATTTATTTCTTGGGACAAATTTTTTATGTATTGGAATTCTGTTTCTTTGATAAATATTATATTATATGGATTGTGGTAAGGAATTTAGTGTACCCACTTCAATTAATAATGTTAGTTCTTGAGAATGAGAACTTTTAATTTGATTGAGCAATTAGGTACGTACTTGTAAGGCAGGAGATAGTGACATTCAAACCATGCCCAAATTGGTTTTCGATCCTGTCTTCAATGCTTTTGTCATTTGCATATAGATTCTTTTAGCAATTAGGTATATGATTGTTTTTTCTTTAAATTTATTTTACACAATCAAGTGTTTTCTAAGACCGAATCATTTATGTATATCGTGAGATTAACCCTCAAATTATCTTAAGGGCATGGAGATCACATTAGTATAAAAGTTCTTTTGGGTGCTAACCTTAAATTTTGCTTTCCTCACGAATGTGTTTACAGATTTTTAGGCAAAGTTATCGACGAGAAACTAACTACAATAATCACGAACTTAGATTCAATTTCCTTTAATGAGAAACTTAAATCGGATGTATCAATTTATTCTTTCTCTACAGCACAGTCTTTTGGATTTTATGTAATTGATGGGAAGATGATGCATTACAAAAGGAAAATCATTTGTTATAAGAAAAGAGGGTTAAATCCTATTCAAGTTAGAGTAATAAACTTATAAAAAATTACTTATCTATATTATATGTAATTTCTTAATATTATATCCTAGAAAATACATAAATATTAGAGTTCAATTATTTAATTTTAGTAGAATTCAATAATAACTAGGTTAGTACTTAGTAGTGCACAAAACAGTCCTTGGTTTGCCAATGGGTGGACTACAGCAAAATGGAAAAGAAACAATTGGGGTGGTCGAAATGTTTTTTTTTATTTTAAAAAATACACAAAAGGGAAGAGATTATAGTTTTATTAAAATATTTGAATTTTTATCCAAAATATGTCTCTTTTAAAAAATATAGTTCCTTGTATAGTCTTATTGAAGATATGTATATCCCCTTCGTCTCTAGAAAAAGCGGAGCTATTTGAAAAAGGACACACCACCGTCGATGGAAATGGTGAATCATGCATTTATTGTTTATTTTTTTAAAAATGAAATTATATACCGATCTTGTCAATGATACTAAAATTTTATTTTATTTTTGGTATGCACGATTTTGTAAAAAAAATTTGAAATAAATTAGTAAAAAAAAAAATAAAAGACAACAACAACAAACGTCCTCCTCTTTGCCAACAACAAAGGTTGATGGAAACCGAGAGAAGTTCAGGCGACAAGAGATGAGACGTTCGGTGTTTCACTAGGCCGAGAGAAAAAAAAAAAAAATTGCATGATCTCTGCAACTTCAGGCGAGAGGCGGCTGAGAAAAGAGAACTGTGCTTAATTTACGTTGGTAGTGTAATCCCCACTCCTTTAAAGAGTGAATATGGAGCTTAGGCACCTACCCATTTGTTTAAAAAACAGGTATCTTAATCATAGTGATCTGGCTGAATTATCAATGTTTTTCAGGAATATTACCTAACTCAATTGTTGGTCTTTTTTAGAGATGTGTGGTAATGATCAATCGACTCTCACGCTTATTTTCTTTTCTTGTTTTTTTTAGCGGGTTTAAGACAAAGTATTCCCCTTATATCTACAATTAAAATATTTTTATAAAAAAATTAATCACTGGCATGTTAGAATTATATAGATTCACTAAATTTTTTAAAGGTTTGTGTTTTATTTTATCTTTTTTTTTAGGAGTATTACACAAAGGAGACAAACTAGCCATGAATAATTATTTTAAAAAACTCTCGATGAATGATTATACAATAAATTAAGTATAAATATCTATGCTAAAAATTAAAGTATGAAGCCAAGGATGGCGTCGCACTCTCTAAATTTCAGAACATTAGAAAATTTACGACGTCATTTTCTAACGTCTATTCTTTCGTGAGAACAATACCTTGTCTTTCAGCCTACAACATCTATCTCCATATTTAATACTAGCAAGATACTTCTAATAATATCTGCATCATAACTCTCTCTCTCTCTCTCTCTCTCTCTCTCTCTCTCTCTCTCTCTGTGTTAGCAAGGTACCTCACCGATTTTCATAGTCTTTCGACCACTTCAGACTTTAATCTGAATTGGAGCTTCAAATTTATATTATTTTAGAGTATGATTATCAGTTTATTTTGTATTTATTATCTTTTTATTGGGTTTATTTTATTTTCTTGTATTTTTCCTTTTTCTTATGTTTTTAGAAAATAATGGGTGCTTTCTTCTTTGATTTCGTCATTCTTGAAAAAAAAAAAAGATAACAAATGACTTCACTATTTACTTTTTCAGTTTTAAGTGATTTTGATTTTAAATCTATTTTTAAGTCAAAGATGCAAAAGCCCATCTTTGACATTTTAAGCATAACTATTGCGATTCGTCTTATTGAATCAAAGTTAGAAGCTTTTGATTATGAATTTGGGATTCAAATTGCAAAACTTTATTTGATGGGTTTCTTTGCTTGTCATTACTGTATTTTGCTTAGCTATCAGCAAATGGTTGTATGTGTAGTGTAATCTATCCACCATCCCTGCTCACATTTATGATTTTCTAGGAATAATGGTTTGGAAATCTACTTGTTTGGAAGAAAAATGAAGAACAATTATTGGCTGATTCTGGTGACTTTTTCTCTAATCTAGCAACAAAAATTCTTGGTTTTTCAAAAAAATGCTAATAATTATGCTAAAAGTGATTTTTCATACTATTGCACTTTGTGATAGCTTGTTGAGGATGATGGTATTAAAACCTCATTCTTATATAGCTTTTGCTACTAGCTAATTCATCTTCTTAATGAATCCTATTAAAATATATATATATATTAAAACATATATATACTAGTATTTACACTATTAAAATTAAAGTCAGACACCGGAAGAGACCTCATCAATCATCACCCACCCCAATAATTTCAAATGAAGGTCGTAGTCCAACTTTTAGAAAATAGAGAATGTGGGCCTTTTACGATCCAGTTTTCACTATATCTTCTTTTATTTTATTTCTTAAAAAAGATTTGGTAGGCTTTTTTAAAAATAAAAATAAAAATTATTCGGCATCAAGAGTTGACTTGAAAAAGTGAAAAGATCCCTAAGAAAAATAGTTGACTTAAAGGATGAGCTCTAAGCCCAAATCTCTTTACCCGAAAAATTATGGTTTTGGGTTTAGTTCGTAAGAAAAAATTTGTCTTTTTAAATATATTTAAAATATAAATTAGATATTTGATCATTGAATAATTAAAATATTTATCTTTTTCCATAATGTATACTTCAGTTATGAAATTGGTCGCACCCTGGACACATGATTAAGAGAGAAAAAGGAAAATTTCATTCATCAGATTTTGGAGTTGGAGTTACTTTTGAATTAATACAACAAAAAAATTTAAAAATTAACTTTAACATTATTTTACATCTTTGTTATTAATATTATTAGTGGTGAAATCATATGATTTTGTATGATACAAATCATTTAAATTAAATTAGTTTCTAGTCCCTAAAAAAGATTATTTCTAATAAAATTTTAGATAAAAAATATATTCATTAATTTAATTTCAGACATTACAAACTAGAAATTTGAATATTTAATTTGGGATAAAGAAGTAATATTTTTACTTTGAAAGAAAATCATTTTGCACCAAATCTAAAACCTCTCGAGAACTATCTTTTTAATTTTCATTTTTAATGGGTTCTACTCTATTCTTTTATCAACTATATATTTTTACATGCTATCTACATTTGAGCCCACTAATGTCGCATCAATTACTTAATAGAAAAATAAACATTATTATCTAAATAAATTTTTTTTTCTTTTTTTAAGGGGAAAGTCCTTATCCTATTCTAAAAAATAAGAAATACTCATTTAAAAAATTAGCCCAAGCATAGCATCTCGGTCGTCTTCCTTGATATCTGAAACCTCTGAGAGCACCCCTTTCTTATAGGAAAGGCCCAAGATACCTATTGGCTTCCCAAAAGCCCATTTTTTCCGTCAATTCCTTTCTTTTCTTCTATGAAATACGCTTGACTTCTTGAGAGGAAAAGTGTTGAAGGCTCCCGTGTCCTGTCTTGTCGAATGCAAAGCTGTAATTTTGAGTCCAAAATTACACTCGACATCCTTTTTAAAAATAAAATAATAATAATAAAGATTAAAGGGAAACTTGTATGGAAATGGCTAAAATAAATATTTTCAAAATGTATTTATTCCAACACAAAAATGAAAAAAAGTTCATGAGTTAATGAGGAGCTTTAATTTGGTAAGAGTGTTGTCAAAAGGAACAGAGAAAAGAAAGGACAATGGCAGGGAAAATAGATGATTTTGTTCCCTTGGATACCCACCACTCTTTCGAGTTTTAAGGCCTTCACTCTGCAATTTACTTTTTGTTGGGTCTACAGAGTAAAATGCTTTTAATCCCTTGGATAAATCCTGGTTTCTTTCCTCTTTTTTTTTTTTTTTTTTCCTTAAAAAATGAAATTTTTGGGGATCTATCTCCAACCCATGTTATAATATTTGAGTCGAGCAAGATTAAGATTCAGCAATCTCTCACAGATTGAGTCGTTCTTGCTTGAAAGGTTGAAATTAGACTTCAAGAAAGTACAATTCTAATGGATTGAATATTTACACGCTCATGATATTTGAAATTAAATATTTATTTTAAAACATAAATATTTTTTAATTTAAATTTTATTAATAAAATTATTAATTAAATGAATTTATATCTTAATATGTAGTACGTCACCATAATAATAATTTAATAACTTTTTTAAAGTCAAAATTCTTCTTAATTTTTAAAATTAATTTAAAAATAAATATTCAATTTTAGATAGAATGAGTATGAATTCATCTAAATTTAACTCGATTTTTATGTCTAATTATAAGCTCACCTAAATCCATTAAGTTTAATTAGAATCGTAACTAATGTTTCTTAAACCAATGATATCATATCTTTTATTTTATTTTTTTGAGGCAATATCTAATTATTATATCATCTAAAAATTTAGTCATGGACAAAAAGTATAATTTTTATATATTTAAAAGCTCCATAGAGTTTGAAGTTCCACTGTTGACCATTCTAGCCGTAGCCAAAATCCTTGGAGATGATGATCCAGTCGTTGCAAAGACACGACTCTGACCCTTTGAAGTCCTGGAAACTTTTTTAGGTTATTTCCAAGATAAGACATGCAAATCGAAAGCAGGCAACAGATAATTGGTCCGGCCAAAATGCAGATTATTCAATCAACACTAGTATTTTCATTTAGCTGTAATACTTATTACCCATATACAATAAAAAAAATTGCGATTTACCTTTCTTTTTTATATATACAGAAAATAAAAAATGAGACTCAAACTCACTACTTTATGATATATGTACAATTTAATAATTGAGTTTATAGTATTATAATTAAGAATATCATGACGGGCAAATTTGACACTTTTATTTATTATAATTTCTATTAAATATTTTTCTTATGTAAATTTCACAAAAAACATTATTAATTTACAAAATTACATTTTATTCACTCATATTGTTAATTACGTTAATAATACCGCTTATATCAATGTAAAGAAAATGAAAGCAAAAGAGTGCAATAATTTAATAATCTTTTTATTTCGTTTAGTCTTCAATTTCGAAACAAGAGCGTGGTGTGACATGGACAGCCAGCTTCGTCTACAATATTAAGAGAATACCTTTGGCGTTTTGTCCCCTCTTTATTGACTTGGCCTTATAATTGCAATGCAAAGAATAATTTCTTTTCACCAAAAGGCCAGAACAGCTCCATATGTATAATTTCCATTCTCCAATCCAATCTCGTCCTTTGCTTATACTGTATACTGTGGCTTACTTTGTCTTTTCAAATATCAAAACGTTATAATAACTCAAAATAATTTGAATGATTAAGAATGTAGTAAAATAACTCTAAATGTATTTAATAAAAATACCGTCAATTTGATTTTTTATGACGAGTCTAGCAATCACATTTAAGTAGCTTAAAAAATTACGCATGAAAAATTATTTATTATGATTATTAGATGTATTTTTTATAAATATTTATGTATTTACATCTTTTTTATAAAAAAAAATCTTATAAATCAAACTAAAAAAGGAAAAAGAAAACAAGTAGTAGATGTGTGAGAGGATTAAGTCCATGAAGCCAGTCACGTCTTGCTCTTCTATTTTATTTTTTAAAACTTTTTTCTTTTTTTAATTAAATAGTTATTCAATTTCTATTAAAAAAGGTTAGACAGTTAAAATCAAATTAATAATTTTTATTTATTATATAAATTTTAGAATAAAAAATTTTAAAAATATTTTTACTAATATTGGAATTGTTGTAAAATTGAAAAACTAATTGTAGATAAATATTTTAATTATTATTGTATAAATAAAAATACAATATAAAATTAATGTATTTTCCAGGATAGGCCTAATTCGGTTCCCCATTTCATTAATTTGAAATAAATTATCATTTATATATTAATAATTAAAATAACTATATATATTTGAAATACATTAATTTTATTTTTTATTTTTATTTATACATTAATAATTAAAACAATTTCCATATTAAAAAAATTATATTTCCAAATTTTCTAATCTAAATATATATTTTATATAATAAACAAAAATTAATAGTTGTGAAAATTTTTTTATTGAGCTAATTAGTTTATATGAAATAATTTTAATTGAGCTTTTTTTTTCTTTTGAATTTGTTGAGCTACTTACTTTAAAAAAGAAGAAAGCAAGAAGAAGAAGATAATAATGAAGAAATGAAAAAAAAAATAGTAACAATATCAATGTTTCTCCAAGACATCATTGGGCTAGAAATGAAAAAAATAAAATAAAACAACAACGATGTGACTATCATTCACGTTTTAAGTCATTTTTTACATCTTCTACAACTAGAATTATTTTAAATCAAATATATAAAAAAAAATGATATTTTAGTTAAAAACTCCATTTGCAATGCAAAATTTTCAATCATTTTACTGAACAGGATTCTCTTCACTATTTTTCTCAAACAAAATTTCTATATAGAGACAAAGAGGTCAACAAAACATATATCACAAATTAGATATGCTTCTACACCTCTAATAAAAGAAAATTTGATTCATAGTCTGTCATGACAAAAGTCTATTTTGGTTGGGAGAGAGAGAAACTTGTATTTTATGACTAAGAACGTTATTAGCTAATTAAGGTTTCCATTTCCTTTATTGATGCCCCTAAACATAAACATGAATGTGTCTTCTGGGCGTGTCAGCAAAGATAAGTAGAATCCAATTATTAACAACTTCCATGGAGAATTCTAAACAAGGGTTCCAAATTATAGTATAATACATTTTGCTTAGTGTAATTTGGTAAAGTACAAGATTTTTTGACCAACAACTCACCAAATATTCTCCAATTATTTCAATGCCATTGAAGGTAAATGTATCCCAAAATAAAGTTGTTTGAAATATTAGAAGTCGGTATATATGTAGCTAGCTTACTATGCAGTTTATTTATTTATTTTTCCAAACTAAAATTTCATAATTTATGTATCGTACTTTTTAAAAGAATTATTATATTATATTTTTTTTAAAAAAAGAATTAGAAGATTATGAAATCTTTAAACATATAAGGATGGGATTGTCTGAAACTTCTCTTAATTTTTTTGTACCAAGTACACATTGGAATAGATGAGTAATAAATATTCATCCTCATCCCTATCTCAACCTTTCCTCCTATATAAACTTCACCTTTATCAGCTCACACAGTTCACAGTTTGACACTTTCACAACCTTCTCTTCGCACACAGACAAAAATAGCAGCGCGCGCACACACACACACACAAAACGCAGAAAAAGAAAGCAGCCATGGCCAAGCGCTTTAGGCTTCGGATCTCCAGAGTCATCACAACAACCTTCCAATCATGCCGGTCCAAAGATCCCTCCAACTTACCTGAAAACCCCGTCCCTTCATTCTTCAAATTCACTCCTCCTGTTGACTCTGAACCCATATCTGTTGATTTCCCACCACCACCTTCAAGAGTACCTCATCATGATCACCACCACCGCTCCTCCTTTAGACGTAATGTATCGTCTGCTTTCGTTTCTTGTGGTTTCTCCTCATCAAAGTCTGGCCCGATGATTGACTCTGGTAATCATCAACGTAGCAGATCACAACACTTCAAGTGGAGAAAAGAAGAGAAATGGCACGTTGTGGCTAAGATCTTTGAGGAAAATGATCAAACGCCTTGTGGTCACCAAATACACAAATCCTCCATTTCGGGAGACTCTGATAATGATGGTAGACTACCCCTACCACCACCCCCGCCTCCATTATCCCTGGTGGAGAGAAAGAAAAGAAGAGGGAGAAAGAAGAAGAAAATCCCATCACGGCTCCTCCGTATGAGCACGTCCTCTGCCGAGAGTGGGTTGTTCAGCAGTGAAGCTGGCGATGAAAGAGATGATGAAGTAGAAGAAGGAGAAGAGACTGAAACTCTAGTCTCGTCTTCTAGAAGTTTCTCCACAGACTCATCCTCAGAGTTCAACCCTCAACTGGAAACTATTCGGGAGACACCATTTTCAAGGCCGCGTCAAAAGAGGTCCAAGAAAAAATCTAAGAAGCCCACAAAACGGATCAGTGTTTCGAAGAACATTTACAGGCCATCATTTTCTGTATCGGAGGGTGATTCTCCGGCAAGATTATCGGTGTTCAAGAAACTCATACCCTGTACTGTGGATGGAAAAGTCAAAGAAAGCTTTGCTATAGTGAAGAAGAGTGAGGACCCTTATGAGGATTTCAAGAGATCCATGATGGAGATGATTCTAGAGAAACAGATGTTTGAAGAGAAAGATTTGGAACAACTTTTACAGTGCTTTTTGTCCTTGAATTCCAGGCAATACCATGGCCTCATTGTTGAAGCTTTTGCTGAGATTTGGGATGCCATGTTTTGCTCCAGCAGTGCCAGAAATTCCAAACACTTCTGACTCTAATTTTATTAAAGCTTTTCTTTGAAAACGGTCGGAAAATTCTTGGCTTCTAGCTTAAGCTTAGACTGTTTAGTTTAACTTCTACAGTACTTCTACTACCTTCCCTAGCTGGTCTTCAATAATGTGTACAATTCCCAAAGTCATATTAATATGATCGTTTCATGCAAAATCCATGCACAAATGGAGCTTCCAAGGGCTCAAAATTTTCTGTCCTTTTTTTCCTTCATAAATAAAAATATATTAATTGTTGCTCTCCAATTATTATTTTCGCTTATTAAATAATAATTATTTATTTGTTATTTGTTATTCATAATTTGTATGGGAGGATTAGCCGCGTGTATGTGTAAGCCGGAAACCGAAACCCTGAAGTTGTACTTTTTGACATAAAAAACATATTCCTTGAGAAATACTAATGCGTGACCATGTCAATGTGAATGATTACTTGTAATAATTTTGTTGGGTCGCGATTGGGATCACACATTGACAGTCAAGGCACAAGGGCAAATATTTGGTCAAATAATTGATTATATATTATTGTATTCATCATTAGGAGTAAGGGAATCTCCTTTACTGTGGAATTTCCTTTCTTTGGCTTGAAATTAATGTAATCTCTTGGTTTGGAGTAATAATGGGCAAAGACTAGCAGGCTTTGGTTTACAGAGTCCATAAACAAATTTTAGTGAGAACTTAGCTCGTCTATTGCTCCGTCTGTCCTGATAGCTTTGCCTAGTGGCACCCGTAATGCCGGAACTTGTACATTAAGGATCATCAAAAGCTGGAAAAGTTAATCTTTGGCTATACAATTAGCTGTCATTGACTCATTGATTAGGCAATGCTGCTTTGAAAGGTACAGTGTTGCTGTTAGAATCCATAGCAGACAAAATAAAAAATAAAAAAAATGAAACGTAACAAAAAAAAAGTTTTAAATTAAAGAGATTTATTTGGAATTTTTTTTACATAAAGGGTGAATTTTTATTTTAATGTAGAACTATTTTTTTATTTATTTTCATTTATATGCGGACACCATTTTGAAATTTTTTTGAATGCGCCACTCCTTCCTTTGTGCATCATGCAATCAACATGATTGTACTTAGGACATCCAAGTGAAGATAACAAACTTTATCACTAAACCACTATATTGATGATTATTCTAAAATACTCAACAATTGCATGAAAAAAGCGATACCAATGGAAAATTAGAAATTTGCCACGGTAATACATAATCTTTTATTGATTTCGGAGTGCATGCAATACATATATTATCATTATTACAAATAGACAAAATCTTATAAGACATATGAGTATGGATAAATTCATTCATTGTGAGAAAAAGAAACATAAATTCATTCATTAATTAACATGCCGTTAAAAAGCCAGAATGATTACTGGTTATGGAGGCACAAAACCTAATCATTCTTGGGGATGCATTGAATAATTATAATCCTAGCTATATATTCCTAAGCAGCTTCTATGGTATCATTCCCTTGCACATGGAAATCATGAAGATGCTGATCAATTGTATGTACTTTTCTTGGTGATTTTTCGCCTTTTTTGTTTTCTCCCTAATTAGAACCTGAACACTTTCTTTTGTATATTGCAATTATTAATTTTATAACCCGACAGACGAGAAAGTTAATTTTTGCACAACCTTCTCGTAAACATTTAACACATGTTACGATCGATGGGATTGATCAATAATTTCTAGCCAAAATTAAAAGGCAAATGTAGAGCTTTACATTTGTTTTTATTTGTCGTTTTGAGCTAATTGTTTTTTAAAAAATTACTACTATATATAGTTTTACAAAATTAAAATTGTATTTTTTATTTTTCCAGTTTTACTCTTATTGTTGATTAATTTAATGAATAAATATATTATTTATTTTTTAAACATTTTCTTTACTACTATTTTCAATCCAAAGTTAACGTTTACTTACAATCTAATATTAGTCTTTTATAATAAATGGCCACAATTCCTTTTTATCTCATTCTTTGTTTCCTTTATACTTTTTTTTTGGGGTCAAATTCTGTATACTAATTTAATAAGTATTCATTTATTGATACAGTAGTGTCACAAAAAAGAAAAAGAAAAAAAAAACAGTTACGAATAAGAAGATGTGGACTAAATAAAATGAGGGGTACGTACGTAGAAGACGAACTCAAAAGTCCTACAAAAGCTGAAAGATAATAGATTTCGGTAGTTTGGGTAAAAATAATTTCACTTTCTCACAGAATCCATCCATCCATTCATCTTTATTCTTTATCTAGTCTGAAGACCTAAGATGATCATATCTGAGATCTTTATATCACACTCTCAGCAGAGAGAAGGGAAAGAAATTAAATGAAAAATCTATCCCTCCCTCTTTCTCTGTGTATTTATTGTAACTGTTCTTAGCAGTAAAAATGGTCGGGAGAGATTGAGACTACTGATGAAACTGTGATTTTGCCGCTAGCTCGTTCCGTGTAGCCCACTCAAAGACACCAAGTTAAACTTTTACTGTGAATCAAGATTTTTATTTTTACCTGGCGTACTGTGCCTAAAAGCGCCTGTGACTTAATATTCATCTTCTGTGGTTTTGATTGCATGAATCAATTTGCTCCATTTGGTTAAATTTTGCTGGTGTCTCCCACTCGCACGCCATCAGAGATTCTCACCTCTTCTAAGAAACTGACTAAAATGGTGCACAACTTTCTACAAAACCCAACTTTTACAGCCTTTTCTTTTTTGTGATTGCTTCGCACTCCAGATCTTGTGAGAACACACTGACACTCGGCCCTTCAGATATGCCCGAGTCTACTGTCTGCATGTTTGATTATAAGTGACTTTAAAGAAATAATCACATCTCTCTCATTTGAAGGAACGTTACAAGAAAAGAGTAATCCATCCTTGAATTTGGTACCTGACCTTTTCACATTTCCCCCCCCCCCCCTTTTTTTTTTTTATCAAAGAAAAATATACAAGAAAACGCTCTACAAGAGTGTTTAAATGCGTGAAACTCTCTTAGACAGTGGTATTCTATTTATGGTCTCCTGCTATCTGGGCTTTGATTACTCTGGCACCGGTGTGCTCATTCTCTCTCTCTCTCTCTCTAATCAGGCACGAGCCTCTGCAATCTCGAGAGCTGGATGGGTTTACTCTGTGGTGCATCGATCTGAGCAAGAATAATTTAGGGATATGTATTGGAACTTGAAGACGAACTAAGACTTGGATTAGGATTGCACCCTGCCCATTTGGTTATATATATGCTTGAGTCTTGAACTGAGAAAGACTCACACAGGCCTGGCCATTTCTTAATTCACACAAGACAAATTTTTTTGACATTGATTGTTCATGAATCTGAACTTGAAGATCACAGGGTGTGGGACAAAAACGCAATTTAATTGTCAAACTAACATTTGGAATTCTTTATGAAAAGGTAGCTAACATGGGTAGTGTCTACCCCTCCCCCCCCCCCCCCCAACCCACGCACCCTCACTATGGCTATAGCATATACACAGGAAATGCTCATTTTACTGGTGAGAAAATTCCAAATAGTGTCGTTCATGATATAGCTAACAAATGAAGGGAATCTATAGTGACCTGAGAGGACATATCTTGTTAACTTGCTCGTGACCCAGGGATTCACAAATCACCACCCGGAAAAATTATATTTTTCGCAACACACAGTAAAAATAAGAAAAGGATTAGTGCAATACATCTCTCATGTATACTTGGAACCGATTCGTGCATGCACATACTACATATATGTGTTTTATGTTTTTTCTTTTGGCAACGACAAGTTAAGTTCTTTCACCTCGGTTAATACTGTTTTTAAAGATGCACGTCCTTTCTAAAAATCAAATATTCACATTTAACTTGATTAAAAAAAACTATGAAAGTCTTTAACTGTAAAAATTTTATGAATATATTATTTTTATAACTAATATGATTAGTTGTGAGACTAATCACTTAAAATTAAGGATATAATAATATTTTAATTTTAAAAAACTTTAGATAGAGACCATGATGTTATTTTAGGTAAAAGAACTTGATTATTATAAGAATATAAATTATAAACATTCATTCTTTTATGTTTTAAACTAAAATAATTAAATATTTAATTTTAAACTTTACATAAAAACTTTTATTTATGAACAGTTAGAAGTCGACCAATTATACCCTCTACTCTGAACTAGTAAAACAAATTTTTCCGAGTTTTTTTTTCTTCTTATATATAAATAATGGCAAGGCTATATTATTCCTCCAGTTCTGGACAAACAAAAAAATGTTTTCTTAAATTCCAGTTGCATCGTTCTTTTACGGGGGAAAAATAAATTCCAGTAGCATTGCCCATTCCTCAATCAATGCTAAGACAGATCACAGAATGTTTGGTTAGAAGCCCATAATCGTAATCGTAATCTGTTGAAGGTAGTCATATTACAATGTCCTTTGCAGGCTTTTATGTTCAGCCACCATGTAGCCCAATATACATTTTTAGCCCATACTATAATCAGCCCATATGTCCTTTAAGTAATTTCGCATTGAATACCATTACAAATGAATGTTGGACAGATCTGTTAAATGCGCTCGTGTATGATAGTGCTCAGATTCCACTTTCTTCTTCTCCATTAGAGATGGCAATTAAATGGGGCTGGGGCTAGCTATGGGTTTTAAAAAGCGGGAATTAACGGAAATTAGGAGGGGGGCGAGGATTGAGTTTTCTCCACTGAATTTCGATGGGATTCGCTCCGCAAATTTCCGACTTCGGCTTAAATTCTATTTTTAATAAAAATATTATTTTATCTCTAATATTTTTTTTAAAGAAAACCATGTTATCCATTTGATTACTTAAAAAATTAAATAAAATAATTTTATATTATTGACTAAGTAATTGTTAGTCATATTATTAACTATATTAATATAATATTATTTATGTTAATATATGTGAACATTTTTTTTAAAATGTAACTATAATTTATTATTAAATATATTGATTTAAATAATTTTATATTATTAACTATATACTTAACTAATTATGAATTTATATTATTAACTTTTGTAGATTACAATGAGTTTATATTATTGACTAAGTATTTATTGATATCATGAGTCAAACGAGATCAAAATGGAGTCAAACGGGATCAAAGTGGAGTCAAACGGGATCAAAGTGGAATCAAACGGGAGCAGGAATAGAACGAAGGCGGATGATATAAAACGGGATGGGAATGAAAATTAGTATTTAAAGTTGAGACGGGGTCGGAAGTTGAGGACTCCGATCCCAATTTGCCCCATTGTCATCCCTATTCTCCACGTATCAATTTTGTTTTATATCAAAATTGAATTAAATATTCATAAAGTATTACTAAATGTAATAAGGATCGTAAGATAATATATATATGTCTTATTATTTAACTATATTAATAAGGATCCTAAGATAATTTTTCTTTTCTTTTTATTTTTATACTAAATGTAATACTAACATTCAACTTTAAATATAAGACTATGTTTTTTTTATTTAAAATTTTCCTAGATCTTCTTAATTAGAGATATATGAATTTTATTACCTCGTGAATCCGCACTTCACTTTAATTACTAAGAATAACTTATTAACTTTATTAAATATCCTCAAAATCTTCTTCTCCAGAGGGAACTCTACGCTAAACTTATATTTAGTTTGGGCCGGGAGCGATGTCGCCATGATGTAAGTTAATAATTAAATATATAAGTACTTATTTGATATAATCGACTACATGTTTACGAATGAAGTCGACATACCACAATTCAAAATGAGTTGAATGGTTATATTTTTTATCCTTATTTACTTCATACATTTTTTTTAATATTTAAAAGATTCGACGATCCATCCAATTTTTAAAAAAAAACATGAGAAAAAAGAGAGGAGAATAATTTTAAAAAAATTAAATTGCTATCTTTATAACTGCTTAAAAAATATACTCATAATTAATATAACTCTTGAAAATGATAATTATATTACTAAATTTTATAAATTACTCTCATTTAATAATTAGTGCATAAATATTAATTATTCTAAAAAAATATAAACTCTTTAAAATTATAGTTCATTCAAAGCTTTTAATAATAATAAGGATAAAAATATAAAAATAAATATTAAAATTAAAAAGTGAATAATTAAAATATATTATTTTAAAAAAATGAATAATTAAAATGAAATAAAAGATATATTTATATTAATATAATAGGTGAAGGGCAAAAAGGTCCTCATAACAGCTTCCCAACAAAGCTCTATCTACCCCAACTTTATTTTTGTACATGATCTTTTTCCTCTTTTCTGATCACGAGCTGGATGACTTCATCAATCTCAAAGCCACGCATAGAAATTTCAGAGTTTTTGACAAAAAATTTAGGGTGTCTTCAAGCATTTTCTTACTGCAACATACAATTAAATTCATTAAAGAAGAAGAAGAAAAAAAAACAAGAATATACCAAATAATATATGTATATATGTTTTATAATCAAAACTATATATTCAAAAAAAAGAAGAAAGAATCAAATTCAATTTGATTTTGTGGATACATTGATTCACAGGAAAAAAGAGAGGATTTTATCTAAATTTAATTAGGATATCTGTTAACATTTTAAAGTTTAGTTTCATTTGATTTTAAAATTACATCAGCAATACCTAAAGAAAAAAATGCAATTTAATTATCTTGGATTCATTTACTATTTCTAATAAAAAATTATTATTGTCAATTTTAATTTAAAAGCACACTGTGACTATTAATAGTATCAACAAATTTCTTCTAATACATTTATTTTAAACTTTATATTTTTTTTGACGAGTAATTTTGACCTTAATAAGTCAGAGACATTTTTATATTTGAAATTATGAATTGATCTCTTGAGTTATACAATAAATTTTATCAGAATCTCATTTTTTTTTCTTTTCATTTTTATAAAAAAATTGAATGGTTTAGCCAAAATTGAAAAAAATTAATTTAAAAACTGAATTGGAAATTGGAACCGCATAAATCATAATCCAAATCTTCCTTCTTTCTCGAAAATCTATTCCCTCCTTCCCTCCACCGTCCCCCAAACTAAATCGTGAAAAACCCTTCAGAGAGAGAGAATTCCGAGGAAATGATAAGCGCTTCTCTAACCGGACGCCACGACAAAGACGTCACCGGCGCCGTTGGCATCATTACCGTCGATGGCGGCGATGTCAAGCTCAAGGCCTCCATTACCGACGCCACCGTCGTCAATGGCCCTTTCCTTGACGGTCTCACTCTTTCGCTTGAAAAACCTTCTGCTTTTAGCATCGACTATGACTTCCGCAGTTCAGTAAGATGATGATTCATAAAAATGTTTCTATTTTTTTATTTATTATAATTTATGAACGAAAATGATTTTTTTTTTTTTTTTTTTTGGAGTGTTAAGGATATGAGGTTTCAATTTTTTAATATGGTGAGTGTAATGGAGAGGCCATTGAGAATGACGTACACGCACTGGAAGGGGAAGAATCAGACAGCTTTGGATGGAACGCTGGAGATTGACTCAGCTAATAGATTTTCTGCCAATTATGGGTTTGAGTCGAAGAATTGTAAGTTGAAGTACAGTTACATCCACAAGGGATTGACTATAATTGAGCCCACCTATGATTTCTCGGGAAATTCCTGGGATTTTGCTGTTTCACAAAGGGTTTATGCGAATGATGTGGTTAGGGCTTCATATCAGAGTTCTAGCAAGATTTTGGGACTTGATTGGACGAGGAATTCTGGCTTAAATGGGAGCTTCAAGGTCTGACTACTATGTAACTATGTTAGTCTTTTTGTTTGTTTAACTGGCAATAATTATATAACCTTATGTGTAATGCTTGTATGGTTTCTCTCCTTTTCGTGTGGATAATTGCTGTGTATTTGGACAAAGGAAATGTAGATATAGAAGAATAGTTACATTTTAAAATTAGTTTATATAAGTTTAAATTGATTAAAATAATTCTTTTTGTTCAAGGGAGGAGATAATAATTTGGTTGTGACTTAGTAGCAGTTCTCTAATAGGAACTTCTATATGGTGTGAAATTGGTGATTAACTTGGACCGTGGAGTTTATCTGAAGTAGATTGGCTTTTTTGTTTAGATCTTTGAATATGCCAGTGATTTTCACTCAGAATTACTTGAAAAACCATAAACTTAGACTGTTGAATATTAAGAGGTCAGTTTGTCGTCAATCATAATCACTAATTCTAAATTGTGCGGAGAAGCAACTGCCTATAATAGTCAGTACCAGTGCTACGCCAATGGCTCATCTCATTCAAGTGATAGTGTCACTGTCACATTTTCGTACATGATGGAGGTCATGGACTTCTGTTTACCTCTTTCAGTGGCATGAGATGTATAATATGTTGAGAGGGCGAGAGGTTTGTAACTATAGGTATAGGTTGAACTTTTTAATTCCTCTTGTTGCCGGTTTTATTTTTTGGAAATTGTGTTTTTACATACTTTAGAATAGCAGATGTTTGTCTTCTTGATATTTTCATTTGTTGAATGAGGTTACGGCAAATCAGGATATATTCAGTCTTGAAAAATGGATTTTACATTGGCATCTTGCTCTGGTCATAAGTAAATCCTGTTGTATGTCAACAGTAACCAATAGTAGATTGATATTATCCAATAGCTTTTGTCTTCTTAACATTTAAAATGGCTGTAAATTTATCTGATATAAGTATCTAGTGCATGGAAAATGAAATTTTAGTGAAAGCCCCTAACCTAGGCTTGTTAGATACATTTTAAATAAATTAGTCTGCATGTTCTGGCCCTTATTGAGTGAAGTGAAGCTACATCCCAAATGAGCTTGAGCTACACCCAGCACTTGTCTTACATTGATAAATTTTCTGAGTGAGCTTGACTGAACTAGATATATCAGAAGCATTTTCTAACCTTCTCATGCATAAGCTTGACAATAGCCCATTAGATGGTTCAGTATGAATTGTAATGCCACTATATGAGCCTTAGCTCATCTGGCTGTGTTATTAATCTACCTCATATACTGCAACTTACAGTTTGATCTGGCAATCTCTAATGTGAGATCTTATTTAGCTCATGTTTATGTGTATTATGCTTCTGACTTATTTGTGTTATTCTCTGCCTCTTTCCAGATATCTGCCTCTGTGAATTTGGCTGAGGAATCAAAGATTCCGACAATAAGTGCTGAGAGTACATTGAATTTTGATGTGTAAGACTTGATGTTGGATTGCCTTTGTAGTGTGTATCTAAAAGATTTGCTTTTTTCAGTATAGTTGTATACCTCATACACATCCGGCTGAATTTTTTGTCATACAAAGTTGTTGCTTAAGCCACTCTTAAAAAGTTCTCCTTTCGAGTTTGAGGGTCTCCTTATTTCTGTGACAGCTGATGACCACAGTTGTTCTCCAAAGTTGTTGCTTAAGCCATTGTCTTAAGTAGCAGTGAAATATGAATCAATAGCCTATCTTTTATTACAGAACTAGTTTTGCTTCATCATGAAATGTTCTTGTTGCTATTCCATTGCTATGAGCTTTCAGTTGATGAAGGTGAAAAAAAAATGAAAAAAGAATAAGAAAAGAAACAGGAGTGAGCATCATTTGCTTGAATTCTAAAAGGATATTGCAGCATGCTCATTCTTCTCTGTGTAATCCATGCTGCACTTAATAGCAAAGAACTGCAAATCCATTTATAGCTGAAAAATATATTCTGGAATATGAAGTAACATTACAAAGATAATCCACATAATTTTTTGATTATATTTCACGGAGGTTAGAATTTTCTGTATTCCATGTTAGTTCACTACAAGAACCAAAGTAGGAAACAAGGATAGTAAACAAATGAAGAAATGGTTATGATTTTCAATCAAATAATTTCTCGGGCACATGCACTAGCAGAAAATCTACTGTTTTGAATACTTGTGAGGGAGGCAGGACTCTGGAATTCTTGTTGAGCTCTCATCTTGCTACGGATTGGTGTGGATTAGTACATTTTATGCGACACATTGGAGAAAATATAGACTGGCAGTAGAAAATGAGCTTCTTTATCTATCGTCTAAGAAATTAGATTGATAGAGCAATCATTCACATGGTTCAATTTTTGATGACGAGAAAGTGAAACAATTGGCTAGTGGTCCAATACTCTGAAGAACCAGTCCAAAAATGTCACAGAGGTTTGTCTTCAAACCTAGACATTTACACTCATATCATGTAGAAAAGTTGGGCTATATTTGTAAGCATTTTTCTTAAATTTTGTCAATTTCTATAAAATTATCTCAATAATTAATTTTTTTCCTCTAAAATTTTTATCCCATCAAAATTTTAAATTTTCTCTTGAGTCTCATGTGTTCACATAAATAATATTTTTTTCATTACTTTTAAATTTTTTAAAACACAATCTCAAACAATTTATTAATTATATTTTATATTATTATTAAATTTTCAATTTCCTAACTCCAAAAAAAATTCCTTCAAATTTTCTAACTAAAAAAAATCATTTCAATTCTCAACAATTTTCTTTTATTCAAATACAAAAAATATATTATATTTAAAACCAAAACAACAAATTCACCCTTTGTTTTTTATATTATCAGGAAACAAAATAGCTTCAAGGCTGAGGCAAAAATATGGATAGGACTAAAAACATCACCCCCACCCAAAAGAAAAGAAGAAAAAAAAAAAGTCACATTCTGCCCTAACGCTTTGGTTACCCTGCTTTTCTTCATTTCATCTTGTTTCTAAAACCTTGAAACCTTTCACTTTAGAAATGATTGGCTAATCTGTAGAGTAAGATTGCAGAATAATGAAAAGCCATAAGACAGGCAAAAGAAGAAGTAAAGAGAATTCTATGCTTTCGGTCAAATGATTGATAGGAGCATATCAATCACTAAAGAGATGATAGTGCAATCCATTGACGTATGCAGAAACTTTTCCCGACTGCTATTGGAGTCCATTTTCAGAAATTTAATTGACTGGACGGCTGAACACTGGAGATGAGGATATAAACTGATCCTTTAGTCTTTGTGCATGAGCATGACAAGGTTAAAGTGAGATGACCGCCGGTCTTTTTAGGCTTATGATTGCAGAGAAGAAAACCCCCCAAAAGTTCTTCTAGGACCAGTCTTCGCAGAGGTTGTGACCACAAATTTCTGAATTCTGACTTTGAGAGCTGCTCTAAATCTTTTCAATAATGGTAAGTATGATATGGGATCTTTAAGGCGCAGAGCCCCACGTTGATACCCCCAATTTCCCCCAAGTTTTAACAAATCTTTGTAGTAATTTTCCTTGTTCACTACCACAATTGCAAACCTAAACAGATGAATTATTTTTTTAGGAGGAACATTTACAAGTCAAAAGGAAAAGCTTTTATAACAATTCAACTGGTTACTCTAGGGATGATTATATGAACTTCTTCAAAGAATTAATTCCATTTAATCACTCTGTTGCTCTTGAAGATTTTGTGAGAGGTTGAAAGCTGACCCAACTTTGTTCTTTACTTGTCATGAACTGCATACAACTTCATCAGGGCTCCATTGCCTTGCAATGCCTTCTGCTACTGTTTTAGCTTCTCTTGAAGCTCCCAACAATCCTTGTCTAGAAAATCCCACACTGTACAATCCGTATTCACCTTTCCAGGAATGGGGATATTGGATTTCAGGATGAAATTCATGTCTTTTACAGAAGTCAACCTTGGTTAATGGAGATATGCGATCAATTACAGAGAAATTATTGGAACAAGTGAAAAGGAAAAATAGAAGGAAGCTTAAATGTGTCTTTTACCTTTAGCCATGATTTAATATTTGTCCTGTAACCTGTTGCCAAAATTATAGAATCGTATTCTTCCATTTTCCCATTCACAAATTCTACACCTCCAGATACCACCTGAAAATCCCAAATGCTGTTATATACTCATCCAGGGAGCATCAACTTCTAAGCAGCTTGGATTATGGGAGTTAAAGATTGTAATCTTGAGGTGATAAATGCCCTATTTAAGTGAATACAAACTCAGAAACAAGCCTAAGTGTTAGGAAATCAATTTGAACTTTTAATCATATGGTTCCTAGCACATGAGAATCAGAAAATCTAAGACATGTTTGTTTTTATTTCAAGAAAAATCACAATGAAAATGGGTTTTTAATAGAGCTTTGAGTAAACCTTGATTTCTCCCGATCTGATCTTAGCAATAGCTCCAATGTCCAAAACTGGTGTTTTCCCGGTTACATTTTTCAGTTCCAATGGACCTGTCTTAGGTATATCAATACCAAATCTTGAAGTATCTCCAAGTATCAACCGTGAGCAAACGATAAGGATATAATCGACCAACTTTACAGGAAACCATTTAAGCAACCAGACTGAGAGAGCAAAGGTTGAAGTGCCAAATAAGTCTCTAGGCAAAATATGCATCTGAAAGTAAAAGAAATAAGGTGATCAGCCGGGTAGCCCATGCTTATAAACATGAAAAGCAGCACATGAAGCAGTTCAGAAGATGAAAAATGGGGCATTATTCAGGATCATACCTTGTCTCTTGCTAGAAGAGAAACTTGGGCACCATTTTTACACAGGTCTAAACAGACCTCCATGCCTGAGTTCCCAAAACCCACAACTAAAACTTTTCTCCCTCTGAACTCTGTCCCATTCTTGTAATTGCTTGTATGCAGTAATGTTCCCTTAAAATCTTTCAATCCTGGAATTTCTGGCATTACTGGCACAGCATTCTCTCCAGTTGCTACGATGAGCCATCGGCACCGAAATTCAAACTCATTAGTTTCAATATGCCATATTCCAGTAGAACTGTCATAAGTTGCACCTTTGACTTCCTGCCTAAACAGTGGTGAAATTGAAAAAGACTTGGCATAGCTCTCCAAGTAACTTATGAATTGCTGTTTTGCAGGATATAGTGGTGTTTCTTGTGGGAATGATATATAAGGAAGCTCACAGAATTTCTTGGGAAGGTGGAGCCTTAGATGATCATATGTTTTCAACTTCCACAGAGATGCAAGACAATTTTCTTTCTCAAGTACCAAGAAGGGAATGCCTTTCTGTCTAAGGCATGCAGCTGCAGCCAAGCCTGAAGTTCCAGCACCAACGATTACAGGTCCAGGTATCAAAATACACTTCAATTCTGGATTCATCTTTGAAGAGGCTGAAAAATGACTATCACGTTTGATGATTGACCAAAGACTAACTTCAAGTACAAAAGCAAAGTGTATGGAAACATAAGCTTGTTTATATATGAATCTGTTGCAAAGCAAGACAAGAATGGGAGTGTAGTATGACAAGACTCAGATTAAGACGTGGGTTTTTTGAGATTTTTCATCTTAATTTGATTGTGTCATCTTGATGTCAGGATCTTGATTTTAGGGTATCCGATTAGCTAATTTCTAGAGTTATATTCGGTGTATATTTGTAAGTAAACTTCCTGTAATTGCAAAAGAGTGAACATACAGAATTTCTCTCAAATATAGTCTTTGAGAGTTATGAGGTAGCAGTTCTTGAGTAGTAAAATAGTATTTTTGTATGCTCTTAATAAAAAAGTATGAAATCAAATGATGTACGGCAGAATCCCTTCGTCCATTAATGCTTTTTGAGCAATTCTCCGATCATGGAGTCATATATTAGACTTGGCAGTTTGCTCGGATTCGATGATTTAGGTTTGATACAAGGAACCCACAAGGGTTCCTCTTCTGCTACAATAGCATCTGTCCATATACAAGGCTTGTGATCCTTGACAGGAAACAAACAAGGCTTCTATTGGTTATATAAACCCTAACCTAAACCATAGGTTGCCATTCCATTTTAATCTATAAAGGTGGGTTCCTCTTCTGCTACAATAGCATCTGTCCATATACAAGGCTTGTGATCCTTGACAGGAAACAAACAAGGCTTCTATTGGATATATAAACCCTAACCTAAACCATAGGTTGCCATTCCATTTTAATCTATAAAGGTGGGTTCCTCTTCTGCTACAATAGCATCTGTCCATATACATGGCTTGTGATCCTTGACAGGAAACAAACAAGGCTTCTATTGGATATATAAACCCTAACCTAAACCATAGGTTGTCATTCCATTTTAATCTATAAAGGGAACCAGCAGATCACACTCACAAAACAAACGAAAATGAAAGATTTGAAGCAACCCAATCAATGATAAAAGTCATTTATTTCCGAGCAACATAGATCGAGTAGTGCTTATCGCTTCAAAGAAAAAATGTATACGTGACTTCATTTCTACAATCTGTATACGGTCTGTATGTGGATAAACGTACATTATCATATGTTCAAGTAACCTCCGCAGCTATCTATATGGGCCAAACTGTAATCCAAAATACACACAAAGTCCACTGTAGGCTTGAACCCACAACTTTTGAGGTAGTAATCATGCTACCACTATTATATTAATTTTACAACTCAATTTAGTAGCGTTGCCTTCCAAATAAATAAAAAAATCAATTTAGTTGCGTTGAAATGAGAAATCAGATGCCTGCTTTCCTTTTTCTTTTTGATTCATTTTTCCAAAATTTTTATCCTCTCTTCTGATACACAAACAAGCGTCTTGAGTAAAACCAAGTCCAAGGTTAATAGTAACTACCTAGTAATCACAAATATTTGTAATAGCCTGAATAGACAGAAAAATTTAGGACTCTTTAACTCTGAGAGATCCTTATGCAAATTAGGACACCCAGTTGTACACACTAAAACTTGCATTTCTACAGCCTGCAAGTGATCTACCCAATTCTTCAACTAGATGCAGGTGGTGGAGGTGGAGGCATGGACATCTGTTGCATAGAATGGGGCCCACCAGTCAACTGCTGAGGAGGAGGTGGTGGCCGCCAAACATTTGGAGCAGTCATTCCTCCAGGTGCTGGAGGGGGCCTTGCTAGACCTGGAACCATTTGCATTGGTGGTGGGGGCGGCATGCTCCTATACTGCTGCATGTGTTGCGGAGGAGGCATGCCAGGCTGCCCTGGTTGATGTGGTTGACCTTGCCATGGCTGCGGTGGATGTATTTGCACAGGGGGATATAAACCAGGCTGTGGAGGTGGTGGCCGAAGAGCTGGCATAGGAGGTGGAGGAACAGAACCATTAGCAAAAGGCCGGGGCGGGACAGGAGCAGCAATCGTTCCATTGGCCTGAGGAACATTTGGAAGTGTAGGGGGTCCACTTGCAAACAAGGTGTGAGGTCTGCTTTTCTGCACATTTGGATTGCTCGCAGCCAAAACTCTTTCTGCATTCATTAACAGTATATTAATTCTTTCTGTATGCTTAATCAAATGAAGAATACATCATGATTGCACCTATCACAACTTTCAAACTCCAGCAGGGCAATTCTAGAACTTGAAATATGAATAAGAGCAAACAATGTCGCTCCTCCATTCTCCCAACAAACCCCTGGGTTTGAGCTCTTTCCCCTAAACGCCTTCCACACCTTCCCCAACACAATAAATAAATAAAGCAAAATATCTAACCTGCAGGTGTTCCATGACGCTCGCCTTTTGTGTCTTTCTTGTATGCATAAGAAACTGTAATCTGACGATTGCAGAGATATTGACCGGTCATTGCCTGTAAGGAAAAAGATTAATGTAAAATCTCAAGATTAATACTATCCAAACTCTTTCAAATGCACCTTTATGTCTCTCCCAACCAACAATCAAGTATTACCCCGTTAACGATTAATAACCACAAAATTACAAACTACCCCACATTTACTGAATTTCGTCAACTACTTAAGATGCTACAAAGAAGTCACTTCTTCAAGTATGAGCATGTCTTCAAAGGCTGAAGGTGAACAGATCAAGTGGGGCAAAAGGCCTTGAAATTTGAAAATCTGCCAAGTTTGGAGGAATTCACCTCGATAAACTGGAAAAGACCTATCACCCTCTTTCAACTCTAATAAGCCTGAATAAACTCTTTCCAATTATAGGGAAATGAATAAACTCTCTCTGCAATCCCACTGATCAAAAGATATAGAAACCAAAGCACCATAATCCTAAAGAGAATTACTGCCATTGCTGCGTAAAATTGGTATCAGATAAGCCAACCACTTGGCTTGGGATTACTGCGAGCAAATTCACCATTTTAAGCATCGAAATGTTTTTCTTTTAGCGAAATTTCTTTTTGACAGTGGCATTAAGGAAAAACATAATACTGAAATTCTGCAACACAAACCATTGAGCTGGGTAAACATTAAACCTAAAGCAGCTAAAGAAGATGTACTGCTACGTGAAATAAAATGTGAGAGGAACAAGTGAAAATACACCCCAACACCTCTCTGCCCTAATCTCTCTGAGAGTATCAACTCTAACAACCAGATAACAAAATAGCTTCAATTCCTTAGGCATACTTCCACACTTTCAAATATCAAAGATTTTGATTTCAGGCTTCAAACCTCTGTGTCCATTTTTAACATCTTTAAGTGGTTGCATGTAAATAGTATCAAATTAAAACAAATACCTCAATAGCTGCATCGGATGCCTCAAAAGAGTCATAACTGATAAACCCAAAACCACGTGAATTTCCAGTCTCGGGATCCCTCATTATCTGTCAGAACGAAAATATTAGAATTCAACTAGGCAATATAATTTTTTCTTCTTTTTTTAAAATAAATAAAAAATAAAGAATCAGTTTTATTTGAAGAATCAGACATGACAGTATAAGCAATGAAGCAACAATTGGTGCACAAAAGCTGGAATATGAATTGCAGTATAAAATCATGTACATAGTTTCTTGGCACTTGGAAGCAAATTTCATGCAGAGCAAAACCTATCCAGATAAAATTATCTTGTCACTTTAAAGAAGCTATCAAATGCCACCCTCACGCCCAAAAAGAAACGGCAATCCGATGGGTGTCAAAACATCACAAACAAAACACATCACATGCTGCATGCCAGCTATGATATTTACATCTCTGAAGTATTTTAAAAAAAAGAAGCAAAGATGAGGAATCACCTTCGGATTGGTAACAATGACTCCAAAAGCACTAAAAGTATCATAGAGAAGTTTCTCATCTACATCCTGCAAAAAGAAAAAATATTTTGTAGCTATTTCAGAAAGGGATAAAAAGCAGAGGAGATTACTTCATCAATGGATGCTATACTCATGTGCATGTAATCATAGCCCCCAGAAGCTTTTAGTGAGGAGATCTAACTTAATTAATAAGAAAAGTAAAAATTCTTACAGGATCAAGATTTCCAATAAAAAGATTTGCTCCAACATCCACACTCTTCTTATCTTGAGATGCCTGGTTGACAAAAACAAGAAAAAAGCAAGAAAATAACAAGACTAAGAATACCATACTAACATTTCCGATAATATCAAGTTAGCCAACAAGAGATCAAGTCTGATTAAAGGCTAAGAACAGAAGATGAACTTTTTCAGGTGTGACATAATACCTTATTAACTCTTATGGGCTTCCCATATAGTTTGATCATGTTAAGCACCTTTATTGCCTGTAGAGGTTTTAAGAATAAGCCAACAGGTTAGGCTTCAAAATCCACTTATATGCAGCAAGTGAACCAAAGATTCACAGAAACAAAAACATATTGTATCTAGCATTCAAGCAGGGGTATGTGACAGAGCAACAGCATCAATCAACATTTACATAGTCAGCATCTTCTTCACTCCGAAATTCCACAAAGCCATATCCCTGATGTGAATTTGTCACTCTGTCCTTTGGAACATACACATTAACTATAAAGAAAATAAGCATGTCAGTACACATCCAAACTAGTCTATAAGAAGAACATTAAAAATCCAATATAACGAGATGTAGATAAGATAAACTTAGTTCTATCTGCCATTCTCAGATACAGGATATTTTCTTCCAGAAAATTAAGCATGCATAAGAGCAGGATGTCAGGGGGAAGTCATGTATTCACCCAGCTTCCGCCCATTTATTGATTATTAACCACATTTTTTGCCTATTATTAAAAATTAGTATTCGACCCACACGTGAGGACCTGTTAAATATTTAAATTCAACACCTTTCTATCCTCTGTGACATTAAGCTTGAAAATTTAACATATCGTGCTATCAAAGTTCAACAAATAAAACTCACCTACAGGACCAGCTTGGACAAACAATTCCCAAAGTAATTCTTCTGATACCTGCAAATAACCAAAAAAGAACGAAATGTTCAATCTTTTATGTTTGTTAACATCCAGAAGACTGCAAAGATCATTCTTGCAGATTAAAGGACCCAAAGAAAAAAGGGTCAGATTAAAGTCATCCAAACTGATTCCTTTCTAAAATCTTATTAATGTGCCAACTTCTACGTTCTAAGGTTATCAGTTTACGCAGCATAGAGAACCACTTTTCTGAAATACACATACAAATGAGTCTTAAAAAAATATTCAAATTTCCATGCAAGTAAGGGTCAAATTTCAGCTTTATATAAAACCACCACCATCCAATTAGTGACTTGCAATAGAAAATCAAGTTAAACCAATAAAAGAACATTAAGTAATTCGTTGACATAGACATCAAGTAGAGAGAAAACAGAACCCTAAACTGAAACAAACCGCCAAAAAAATCATTTAACAAGCAAAATCTAAAAATATCCTTAAACCCTAGAAGGAACATGTACCTGAGGGTCCAGATTGCCAACGTAGGCAGTAGCATCTTGGTTGCGCTCGGCGGAATGTTGGCCGAGGAGGTTAGCTCCGACACCCGGAGCAATTCGAGTCGTCATTGTCGTCGCCGCTCTGAAATTACCTCAGTAGCCTGGTAGAGGGAAGAGTGGGTTTCGGATGGCGGTGGTTAAGGGAGGAGTGCCCCGGATTTCCAGTGAATAAATAAATTACGACTGTAAAGCCTTGTTTGGAGTTTTGAGAAGATGAGAAAAGTAGTAATTTTGGAAAGGAAAGAAGAGATAATTCTTTTTTTATACTAAGAAGTTGAAAGAAAATAAAATCTCTTAAACAAGAGAATTTTTCCTTTTTTTTTCTCTTTTCTCTTATTTTCTCCTAAGAATTTTTTTATTTTTTTTCAAATTTTAAATTAAAAATAATTTTTAAAAATTTTTCAACTCGAGCAAAATTATCATTTGAGGGACGAGTTAAGTTCGAGCTCCTTAAAATTTTGAAGTACAATCGAATTTGAAAGTTACCATAATATAATATAATCGAATTCAGTTCGACTCGACTTCTTTACTATCATATTTTTCTCCTATGTTTTCTTCTTTGTCGATCTAACTAAAAATTAGGTCATATCCAATTAAAACATGTTAACTTGTCAAAATAAAATTTTAAATTAGGAAGTTTGGATTAGAAAATCATAAAAAAAATTAGTTTATTGATTATTCTTATGAATTTGTTTATTTTAAATAAATTTTCTTTTAAAAATAGTTTTATATTATTTACCATAAATATCGAGTCATTTTAATCTCTTTCGCTAACATCTTCTGCTCTTCTATATAAAATAATTTTTTAAAAGTTTTATAAAACAACTAGTCTTTCTTTTTTTTATTCTTGCTTTTGTTGGTGTTCTTGTTAAAAGAGATTTTTTTTTTCAGATCCTTAATTTTTTTTTATTATATTTACTTCGCTGGTGTTTTATGTTTCTCTAATTTTTCTCATAAAATAAGTCATCTTTTTGTTGTTAGCTGGTAAAAAAGAAATACGTTTTTACAGAAAAGAGTGAAAAATGAGAGAATGAAATTTTAAAAATATTAGATTTGTGATAAACAAATAAATAGTACTTATAAATAAATAAAAAAGATAAAGAAGATTTATTTTATTTTAATCTTCAATGATATATTGTCAAATAGTGTATATTATTCTATCCACAATATCCCAGTGCACAAGTTTGGAATGCCAAATAGTATATTTTACTAAATACTCCATCTGCAATAGCAACGATCAAACTTGTTTCTATATAATAAATTTTATTATTTTTTATGATTATATTTTTTATTATTGACTATTTTATTTTTACTTATTTTCTTCTGAGTTGAATTATAATAAATATTCTTTAATCTTTATTACAAGTACAAAATAGATAAGAGTAAAATAAAAATAAAATAATTCTTTAATTTATATGAGGTTGCTTAGACGGCAGGGAGTAAAAATGAAAGAATGTACGAAGAAAACATTGTTGCCCCAATGTAAAATAAAAGAATGAAACCTTGTTTGAACGACAAAAAGTTTCGATTTTTATCAAATGCAAGAATTTTATTATTCTCTCTGATTTATCTGTTAAATCAGGCCAAATAAGCAGTAAACCCGAACACGATTGGGATTCAATCCTCCTTTTTATAACTTTTTTACTTTGAGAAGGAATAAGAAAAGCTTAGGGCTTTGGATACTTTGAATGATCTAACATAGTATATTTCATTTGCAAACTGCATTAAGAAAGATCAGTAAACAAAAAAGTGTAACTGCAAGACAAGATATAATTGGTTATTTCAAACATGTGTCTCTAAAAGGTTCCAAACAACAATCGAAAAATGTCTATTCGCATATGAACATTTCTGAAAGATGACCAAATAGATATCACTCAACCCTTACAAGGGATAACAGGAGATGCATCAATAAAATAAAAGGCTTTTCCATCCCTGGAGCTTCTCCTTTGGATTTCGCCATCAAAATTGCAGCTTCGTGAGAACTGAAACTTCAGTCTTCACAAATCTCTTAAAGTTGCACATGAATCCGTTTCATGTCCAAACTAGTGCACCAACATCATTGAGTCATGTTTATGTCTTGACCTCATCATCATTACTATCAACATTTATCAAACCAAGTTCCTTCTGAAGTTTCTCCCAAGCCTTCACAACATTAGGAGGGAACTTCTTCTTGGCTGTCCTGATCATCCCTTTTGCCTCCTTCATTTTCGACTTCTTCACCAATCCTTCTACCAAATACTTCAAAGTATTAAAATCTGGTATCTTGTGAACTCTCACACTCTCCTTGAATACTTTATAACCGGTCTCAAACCTCCCCTTCTTACACAAATAGAATATCAATGTTCTAAAGGTTGCAGCATTTGGATTGCACCCATTCCCCTCTAGATCTTTATAAACCTGCTCAGCCTCATCAATCATGCCATTCACAGCATAACAGCTCATCAAATAATTAAAAGTAATAGTATCAGGTTTCAACCCAACATTTGTCATTTCCTCAATCAAACCCTTGATACTCTCAGGATTTTCACCATGAATGTGCATAATCCTCACGTTATAGGCGCCAACATCAAGCGAACACCCCCTTTGCGCCATTTCACTCCAAATCTTCTCAGCTTCATCATTCCTTCCTTCCTTATACAAGGAATGCAATATAGTAGTAAATGTAACAGGCGTAATTTCCACACCCGTCTCCTCCATTTCCTTCAGTCTTTCTATTGCCAATTCAGGGGATCCCATTTCACAATATGCCTTTATCAAAATGCCATATGTAACCTTATCAGGCAAAAGACCGTATCTTTTAGGAATATCCTCAAACAGCTCAGGTACACGGCTAAAACTTTTTGATGCATTACAAGCAGAGAGAAGGGCATTGAAGGAAATAGTTGATCTAGGCGTGCCCAAATCTTCCATTTGATTATAAGTCTTGAGGGCCTGATCCAACATACCAGCGATGCCATATGATCGAATAAGGGAGGAGAGAAAAGGTTCCTGGCTGATTTTTGGGTCATCTTTGTGAGACTCCAGGAAGGTTTCGATGTCCGAGAAGCGATGGGACTTGGCCAGGCGGCGAACGGTGTATTCTTGGGCGTAGCGAGTAGAAACTGGGGAGGCATAGTGCGGGGAGACTGAGGAGTAGATCTCCAGGGCTTTGTCTGGATCGTAAATGGTCTTGAGCTTTGATTTTGCTTTGGAAATGGAAATGGTTGAAGACGTAGAAGAGCCTCCGACGGAGGCTGTGGCGGCCGCCGCAGCAGCAGCAGCTGTTGAGAGGTGGCGGGCATGGCGGAGGGCGATAGAGGAAGACATTTTCTAGGGTTTTAGGGGTTTGGGCTGTATACTTTGTGAGGAAACGAGGTGAGGAGGGGTTTAGGAGAGCGCTCCGCTACGACTTGGATTTCCCTGTCTTTTAAGGCTCCCTTGTTTTTCTCCACTTTCGTTCTTTGTTTAATGTTCTTTGCAAAATCTCTCAAAAATCGTAGTCTTAAAGTATATAGGGTAATTTAAATTCTTTTAATTAAGCTATATTTTAGGTATTATTTGATTAGTTTGAAAATGTAATTATTAAGCCAATTCAAAGATGTTTATTCTAATATATTTTACTTTCAATCAATTCTAGATTTATATATGTGTATATATATATATATATATATTTCTTTTCTTTTCTTTTTTTCGGAGGTAAAAGTATACCTGCTTGATATAATAGTTTCACTCATAAAGTGCACATTTTTAGCTGAACGTGTCAGTCTATTTGAGGGAAAAATTTATCATGGATATGACCATTGTATCCTATTCTTATCTTCTTCTCTTTTTCCTTTTTTTGAGGGAATCCATTGTATACTTAATAATTACGAAGCTACAGAATTAAAAATTATCTTAATTTGACTGCAAATTACGAAGTAAGATTGACGAAAAACATTCGTTAATGATAAAATAACATTTTATTAATATATTTTGTAATAATTAAGTATACAAGTATGAATAAATTAGAGTTAAAAGGTTAGATATTACAACTAGTTGGGTAGGAAAGACTATTTTTCCCCCCTTCTATATTGTGCAAATATTGAACTTCACTCACGCGTTTTAAAAGCATGCCCCCCCGCCCCCTCTTCGCCTCAATCAGATATTATATATCAGCAACTAAGAAAAAAAGAACAGTACAACATAACACACCAAGATAATTACCCCACAAATATCCACTGTTGCTGGTAGAATTGTTCTATAATATATAAGGTAAGGATGATCCTGAATTTTGAGACATGAATCTAAACTACAAAACAAAATCCAAAGCTACAGCAGTTTGAACGAACATATACTACCAAATGACTAATATGTAGCCAGAAGATTAGAAGACCCTCTTCTGATGATTTGAGGGGTAGAAGCAGATGTCGTTTTCAGCCTTCATAATCACCTTGAGAGAACTTGTTCTCTGGGTAAAAAACAGCAACAACTTGATTTCCTCCAAATTTTCTTCCATGTAATCCTTGTCGAGCTTTTGAGGCACTCTCTACATCAGTATACTCCAAAAACACCTAAAAGACCGGGGATCTTCTGTTAACAGTTGAACTACACAAAAGAGTCACCCAATTCCATACCCCTCTATTCTTACAAGATAATAGTACTACCTTTAGACTTTTGACAACAAACTAAGAATTAAAAGGAAAAAAAAAAACATTTTTCCTGTCAAACCACTAAAGACAGGTCAAATTACCAAGAAAATTGACGAGTATTTAATACATAATGTGTCAAAATGAAATTGTGATAAGGATAACATTAGAAAAAGTCAACAAACACTCATCAAATTTCACAAAACTACTTATATTTTCTAAAGCTTTTTTCACCCTAAAATGGCCATGGGATGCAGAGGAGGTGGTAGCGAAGTAGGGAAAAAATATATATACAAACATGCATGCTTTTCGAGATGGGAACCAAAACACCATAAACAAATCAATACTTGGTAACTTCTATTCAAGCCATACCACACTCCCAGGGACTTGAAAGGGTGAATCTAGAAAAGAAAAACGCCTCTCAAACTAACCTTTCCAACACCTGGTGCAGGTTCACCGTCAGGTCTTGGTCGTGGAATAGCCACATTCACCAAATTTCCTGCAATATAATGTAGCTAATTATCAATTTCCCGTGGTTTTTTTTTTAAAAAAAATTATCAGAAAATTTATAGACATGTTTCTCAAAATAAAGAAAATCAAATCTCAGAAGAGATGGAAGGATTGTTATGGTTATGGATCCTCTGCCAGCATAATAGGATGATTCTGATAAGCACAATGTACCATACAATAGAAGCAGTAAAACAGAGGCATACCACAAAAGAGGAGAAAATGGAAGTCATAATCAGACAAACAAATTATCACTAAAAATAGAGAGAGAGAGCGACATAAAAACTCAAAACGAGGACAAATTATGTGTCAAATGTTTACCAAACTTCCCACATTCTGCTCTCATGTCTTCCATTATATCTTCGTAGTCATCGTCATCCCTCAGCTCATCAGGTGAAACCACTTGTGTTAGGCACAAAACCTTTGTGGCCAGTGCACCAGGTTGTAACATGAGTTTCTGCGTATACAAGAATGGCTAACCATCACATAGAAGCCAGGTCTATAACTTTCATGTTGGAAACATATTTTAAGTTTCCAACATGGTTTTAATTTATTCCTTCAAAAATAGAAATTTAAAACCTTACCTGCAAAGCTATTTGTTGCTGGGCATGCAACAAAACACTTTCTTGCTCAGGCTTAGGCTGAGAAGCACCCTGATTAGCGCGCCTAACAGTAAGAGTTTTATCACCCATCTTAATCCCATTTAAAGCTGCACAAGCAATGTCAGTAACTGATAAATCCTGGTAGACACAGAAGGCATAGCCCTTTGAGTTTCCAGTTTCTCTATCTTTCACCAGATCAAAACCCCTAAGTGGTCCAAATGACTCTAAGAGCTCCCTTATCTGTGACTCTGTGAAATAATAGGGGAGACCACCCACAAAAATACGGTCAGGACCCTCAAGACCACCAGCTGAACCAGGTGTCAATCCAACAGCACCAAGGTTCAAGTTTGGGTTAGGTTGACTTGGACCAAGTGTAGCAGCAAGTGAAGGGTTGTAATCACTGGGTCTTCTGACTTTAACAGGTGCTCCCTGGGCAAAAATACACAGGCAAGTTAAAAGCAAAATAATCACATTAGAGCACCTCAGGACAATTAGTGAGAAGTTCATGTTGTTACATGCCTAAGACCTGTAATGTTGAAATAATTGGAAAGCTAATAAATTAAAAATAAACGAGATACTGTATTATGAGATTTATAACAATGAGATGCAAAAAAAATAACAGAACTTAAATGGAAAAAGTTAACTCAAAAAGCAATTCAATGAGAAATCCAGTCAACTTTATAAAATTGAAACTGCAAGACTCAAACAATAAGTCAATATACCTCAAATATAATACCATCTAAAGCCATTGCATTGCTAGCCTCCTCAACTGATCTCATCTCCACAAAAGCAAACTTCTTCTCATGGTTGATATAAACATTCACAACAGCATCACCTGTGGGTTACACCATTTATCATTGCAAAACTTAAATGAATAAAAAAAACAACATGCTAAACTGTGGTTACATCATTTATCCTTAAATAGAATGTTTGAAAAATACAACCGACCTGGGCCAGCAGTATTTCCTCCAATTGCGGACATAACATGACTGAAGAAGGTTGCGACAGACTGCAACAAGGGGAGGGAAAAAGTGTCAATAAAGCACATAACTTCTAATATAACGTCCTAAGATAAAACTGAAAACACAGTTAAAGAGAAAAGCTGAGACCCCAATTGGTGAAACTTTTTCGTTGTAAATATTTTAAAGAAAGTATAATAGTGTATTTGTTTATCAGCAAGTGGACATAGAAGCCGATGAGAAATAATCATCAAACTAAAAACACCATCAGAATCCTCAAAATTACTTTGAAAACAGAATCAATTAATGTACCTGCTCATTTGCAGTGGGAGGAAGTCCACCAACATAGACTCGCCGAGCATGCCTCGTAGCCTGATGACATGTTGTTTAAGCAACACATACAGACAGAGAGAGAGAGGGGGGGGGGAGCAAAATAATATAAGCCGCCAAGAAGGCAAACCTGTTGAGTCATAGCCTGAACTGGCATAACAGGAAGAGCTCCATACTGCAAGAAAATGAATTCATAAAAGAATTTCAGTTAAAAAGCTAAAAAATAACCAGTCATGCATTGCTGCAACTTCTACAAGATGGCAAAAAAAAAACCTGTGCAGGTGCCAAGGGAAACATGTTAGGGAACATTCCAGGAACAGCAGGAGCAGCTCCAGGAATCTGACCTGTAAAATCCTAGCCAAGTTACAACTCAAAAATTATAAGTTTAACATTATCCTACATGTTGTTATCCTACATATCTCTCGTGATATATGCAAAATATCACAGGTGGATATCCAGAACAATTTATGTCTGCTAGTAATTGGTAGTTAAAGCAAATGCTCTTTAAGGTATTAAAATAATTAAAATAAAAACTGGAAAAGATCCAAAATGGGAATATTCAGGAACAGGAAAAATACTGTGAAACTACCAAACATGCAATTCCTGGTTGAAGATGGACAAGACCTGTATGGATTCTTCCTTGTACATAAAAGCTACAGAAGTCGGCTCACGCCCAGTGTCAGCACAGTGGGGCTAGTAGCCCAACATTGCCTTCTTAGAACACAAGACAAGACATACAAAACAAACAAAAAAACACCAAACACAACAAAAAACCAAAAACCCTCTCAGTTTCGGAATTATTCCACCAAGTATAAACAATAAAAGAACAAGAAATGAACAACCAATCTAGGGCCCAGACATTGTATTGGTGTAGGTGTGTATTAAAGTACCAAGGACGCTTACCAAAATGAAACCATGAATTTTGAACGAACTTTCCACACTATGTCAAAAACAAACAAAAAACAGTTATCAATATTCCAAAATTATAATAATACTGATATAACAAGTACCTTGAACAGTGGTAGCACCAGGCATCAAGGCAGAAGTAGGAGGAGCCATGTCAAAGCCACTAATCCTTTTGCTGTAAATATCCATAATTAAAACCAGAGAGACAACATACCAAACAATGGTGATCCAAAATTTAACACCAATACAATAAAGAACAAGGACAGTGAAAAGTTGAAGCTGAATCCCATTTGAGATAACACCCCAATTACACTTCTGTCAAATGTACATGCCGTTAAAAACAAAATTGCATTTTTTATTCTGTTTTTTTTTTGGGGGGGGGGGGGGGGTAGGGTTGCTAGTCAAACACAAGTCATCCATTCCAAGCTCCAAATACCAATTGCAGATTAGAAGATTAGGTTGCAAGAAAATATTACAACACAACAGTCTCAAAACGAATTTTATAGATAAATCTTAAATTCCAACAGTTTACTCCATTTTGCATCTATAATCAACATCTTTGTACCCTATTTCTCCTGGTCTTCAACTAAAATCAACCTTATTCCACACTTTTATCTCCTGTCATTAAGGGATAATCACAACAAAATCAGAGTGAAGGTACAAACGGAAAGGCGATCAGAGTCCAGGGTTCCTCAAAAGCAAACTAAAGCTTCATTATCTGATTCAAACAAAAACAAATCATAAGGAGTTAAGATCAGTAAATTAAAGCATCCATGACCCTTAAGGAGATAGCATTCAACACTTAATAGTGGTTCCAATTAAATTTAACAGAACTCCAGCTGCATACAGAAAAAAAAAACACCAGAACAATCTCCAGCATGAGAAACATTAATAGTAAATCAACTAATAAATTGCAGTAGTTACAGCAACTGACCTTTTTGAGCGTGACCGTGACCTTGATCGACGCTCTGATTTCCCTTCACGAGATCTAGACCTATGCCTGTGCCGATCCTCCCTATCTTTGTCATACTCTCTTCGCCTGAAGAGACAATTTTAATATCTTTAGAACTTAAACATGCGCATAATTCCTCATATTAAAGGTTAAATGAATCTAGATATCATGGGGAAGAGAATTTCTGTAAGACTAATCCAGTTCTCACACCTGTCAAAATCCCGACCTCTATAGTAATCATCTTCGTCCCTATCCCTAGTTCTCTCCCTCTCCCTTCTCTCACTCCTATCGCGATGGCGATCTCTTTGATGGCGATCACGATCCTTGTCTCTATCTCTTTCCCTATCACGATCCTTATCTCTGTCTCCTCTGTCCTTATCTCTTTCTCGGTCCCTGTCTCGTCCTCTCTCCCTTTCCTTCTCCCTACTTCTTGAAGAGCCTCTTTCCCTGTCACCATCTCGAGAATGCTGCTAATCATAAGGATAACAAGGTGTCAGCACACGCATAAGACAAAATAAACATCAAACTAAAGAATGGGATAGGAAACATGAGTAGAAAGAGAGTGCTGGACATTCTATTATCCCCTAGATATAATTTCATGAAATGTACTCCTTCCTACAAGTTCCCCAAGAACTTAGCTACTACAACAGATTTATATGGACATTGCAAGGATTGAAGTCAACAGATTACCAAATTTAAAAATTTTAAAAAAAATCCCTTGGATAATTACCAAAACATTTTAACGAACTCCTATATAAGGATGTAGTTCAACACCCCACCCCCACCCAAAACATAAAAAAAAAAAAAAAGTCAAGGACATGGGTATATGAAGCAACATATAAAGAAAGCAGTAATCACTAATCATAAAGCACCTGTTGAATTTTTCGTGAAAATATTAGAGCTTATAAATAAAGGAACAATACAATCTCAAAACAGAAAATCAGAAGGCAATTAGCAGGAACCCTAAATTTGAACATTAAAAAATGTTCCAACCAATTTAAAGCCTCCACTTAAAATTTAAACAGGAAACAGAAAAAATTAACAATAAGTAGCTAAGTAAAATTACTTGAGATCTCGAGTCGCTGTAATCTTCAGCAACGCCATGGCTATTATTTCGGGGTTGAGGGGAAGAAACGCCGTAGTTCTCAAGATCCTCCCCACCGTTTCCTTCGTAGTCCGGCATCGTTTCTTCTTTTTCCTATCACAGTTTCCTCAAATAATAATCTGCTTTTGCCTGTTTTTCACTCTTTTTCTGCTGCTCAGTTTTTCATCAAAGCGATTGTTTATGACTCTAGGGCTTCAAGAAGTTATATATCGAAGAGACGAGGGGGGCAATATCGTAATTTGCGTCACTGTGTCCTTAACAAATTTTCTCTTCCTTTTTTATCTCTTTAAAAAGAACTTTGTATATTTTTATAAAAATTACAAATAAGTATTTATATTTGACTAATTTATGATTTACAACTAATTACATGCGAGTGAAGGACGATGAAGAATTATGTTTGGAATTTTAAGAAAGAAAGAAGTCCATTTTTTTTGTATTTAGATATTGGAAAGAAAAGGAAAGAAGACGACTATTATTAAAAAATTAACCTTTCCTATACTTCAAATTCATTTGAGATGAACTTTTTTATTAACAAAATTGATAATTTAAAATTAAGCAACCCATCCGATTTAAGGGGAGAGGAGATCTTCAAAGTCCCTCCTCTCTTTCTCTTCTCTTATTTCTTATAAAAATTTCCAAACAAGTGAAATCCACTCCCCCTTCTCAAATTCCTTCTCTTCAAATCTTTCTATCTAAATTAGGTGTAAAGATAATGTATCGAGTTAAAAACTCTTATTAAATTCTCTCGTTTAGCTCCAACTCCCGTTTTTATACTTTGGAAGAAAATAAAAGCAGAAACAGAATCATAAATTCCTATCCCTATGCTTATCATATGTGATTATAAAAAAAAAATTACACAATAATATACTTCATTCATAACGAAGATGTAACCATCAAAATACATATTAAAATTAAAAATTGAACAATTGAAATAAGACATTTCAAAAAAGAAATGTGAACCATTAAAATGAAATTAATAGAGTATTAAATTTAGAATAACATTTTTTAAAAAAGAAATTAAATATTTGTAATCATATATCTATTAAAGGACCATAAGTTAATAAAATTGTGCATCAATATTTGAATCATCAATTACTACCTGATATCAAATTCAAGATTAATCGCTCATAATAATTTGCTTTGTTAGTATAAAATTTTATTATTATTTACAATTAAGATTTTATGAAGAAAAATTACTTCAAAGTGTTCCTAATCTATTAGCAAATAACCAATATTTATATTCTTTTTTATCTTCTTTGTTTATCCCTATTCTTTGACACATTTGCCTAATATTATCCTTCCGTCCAAATTTTGATAGAATCAATATTTTTTTAAAGACAAATATAGAAAATGACAACATTGGGCAATATTTGAAAAATTAGCAACTAAAAAAGTATGATAAAAAATAGGGACATAAACGAATAAAAATTCAAAAATAAGGACTAAAATGAAAAATTATTCTAAAATTTATTTCCTTTTTTTATTTTATCATTTTGGAATGTTAACTTGTTAAATTATTTTTACAAAAGTTCGTATATAATTTGACAATAAATAAAAGAAATGAAACAATAATGAAAATATTGTAAATAGATAAATGAACAATCAATAATAAGCTACTTTTTGAATGATTTAAGTTCACTTAATTTGAATATGATATTTATGAAAACAAACAAAAAAAAATTGTTCCAATATAAGTTATAGTTGATTTTTTATGATAGATTGTTAGTTTTATTATAATAATTCTGAGAGTTTTTTCATGTATTATTAACTAATTAACAAAAAATGTAATAATTAAGACTTATTTTTTTGTGTTCACCTAAAGTTCTTTAAAATAATATAAAGTATAAAAAATAATATTCTCAATTTAAGAAATTGTTTTTCCTTACACATAATACATCTCACTACTAACAATATTAGTAAATAGGTATAATTGGTAATTTACATTTGTATTAAATAAAAAAATTCTAACAAAGGAATAAATTTTAGGATAATTTCCTATTTTAGTCTTCATTATTTGAACTTTTAACCATTTTCATTCATATTTTTTATAGACCTTTTTAGTTCATAATATTTAAAATATTACCTAATGTTTTCATTTTTCAGATTTGCCCTTTAAAAAAATAATTCCATCATATTTTAGACAAAATGATAACATTAGATAAACGTGTCAAATAATAGAGAAAAAAAATGATAAAAAATAATAGGGATAACATTGGATAATCATTTATAGGTTAAGGACAATTTGGAACAATTTTCCTTTTATGAAAACTAAATTTATTCACTGATGCGATTTAAGGATTAACCCGAAGATGCTAGGGAGAGGAATTTATGGAATTATCCTTTTACTTTCTTTCTTTTTTTTTTCGAAATGAGATGAATTGATGACTAATCTTTACCGCGAAATTAACTAAAATTAACAGATCATCGTTTGCATTTCTTCAGATCAATCTCAAACACGTTACCTTTTGTTAACACATTTTGATATAAATGTAGTAAAATCTTTTGCATTTTTTTAAAAGTTTTCAGCCTTCTCTGCCTCTTCAGAAGCTCTACTATAGAATCTTTCTTGTAACCTATAAAGCTACCACATATTTTGACAGCTTATCTTGTTTCAATTCCTTTGAACACAAAATCGTCTAACACGGCGATTATGATCTTGGCCTAAGGTTTACAAATTGACTTAAAGCAGCTATAGAAGACATCAAGCTGGGAAAAATGGAAATGAATCAACAATGTGTGATATTTGCCACACTCCATGGCTGCAAGGTCATGCGAATGTGGTCCTTCACGGTCATCTTAAAAAAAATTCTACCTACTGAGGGGTCCAAAGCATATGTGCTCTTCTTTTCATAAATCCCTAAGAAGATAGAAATCCATGCCCGGACGTTTGCATAATAGGTGATGCATCTCGAAGCAAACAAAAAGTATAACGGCCAAATGGTATCTCAAACTTATCACAGGGATACGAGTTACGAGGACCTGAGAAGAAGGTGGTGGATGAAGAAGAGGAAAATAAAGTGGAGAAGATTTAACTATAGAATAACTGGCAAGCAGGATAAGGGCTAAGGAGTATATACAATTGAGACTAATCAGGGAAAAATAAATCTTGCATTGCCATGAAACACAGTCAATTTCGTTGTGGCGAAAGCATGATCAGCTTCTGCCTTCCTTCACATTATCAATTGGTCCCTGCAGGAAGGAACGTTATCATCTTCTTATATCGCCTCTGCATGACTACCAGTACCATATTCCTGTGCACGGATTTAATGTGAACAAAATTTTTTAGCAAATTCTGTAAATTGGCCATGATTTCCACATTCACGTTCCGAGCCAGAACATAATTTTCCAATGACCCAAGAATGCTGTGGCTTGTGGAATAACAAAGCAGCTTTCGGTTACCTGCACAAGTAGTAAGCATCACAGTGAATTTTGAAATAAAGTATTCCAACAGTTTACATAAACTAAGTAGCTACTAGATATTGCATTTTTGCCTACCTTGTTCACAAATCCATGTATGAAACATCTATCCGGTAAAAGAATGGCCTGATTCTGGAGAGCCTGAAAAGTGAAACAAGTATTAATATGTTCGACTCTCTTCAGAAAAAAATGGGAGGGGGTGAGTGATTATCCAAAATATCTCCTTTCCATCAGTATGGATGTACAGAGCAACAAGTAGTACAACAACCTCCGCCCCCAAAACCAAAAGAAAAGTGAAAAAAAACACTGAATACTTCGTTTTTCAACAGAAGCAGCACAGTAAACAAGGATGGTATCTTAGCTACATACTGAATTCTAAAAAGCGAAGACATTCAGTTCTGCTATTAGTAGTATTGAAGGAGCATGCTTAATACCTTTAACATTCTGCAGAAACATCATCTCGGATTCCCATCACCAGTTTTCAGAACCCAACACGAACCTTTAGTTGATACACATATTTCACTTAAAACCTGCAAATGGTGTGGTTAAAAGGATAGATGAGAACCAAAGCTTGAGAATTTTTTCTTTAAAAAAAAAAAAGAAAAATGGGGGAAAAATAACACCAACGCGTGCTAAGGGAAAGTTAAAAATTATTAAGATTAATACTGACAGATGGCAGTCTATCATATAAAACTTTCTTGGGTTTCCCTAATACACTTATAGACCATTCAGCATTATCCCCCTATCCCATTTTGGCATCATTCCAGCAACCAGCATCTCCTCTCCAGGGAAACCATGTTTTACCACCTATCAAATCATTGCTTCTGATTGTATAGTGCCAATGGCAGGACCATAATCTACTATTCAGCCAGGTCAACTTAAACACTGAGAATATATCTTCATTCCATTTCATTCGTTTTAAAAGCATCTATACACGAGAAAGTATTTGAGGCACAGAGGAGGATTGGCAGAACTGCACACCATATTATTTCATCCAGCAATTTCCATTGTATGCTTTGTTCAAAATTTCATTTGACATAGAGGGGTCCTATATAGCATAAAGGCAGTAACCAACAGACGAGCAACGAAAAAAAAAGGAAAAAAACAAAGGTCCAAGTCTTGACATTTCACCTTCTGATATACAGCCTGGCCAATATCATCTACTTTTAGCTGCAACTTTGCAGCCTCCATTATGGAGGCCTTCTTAAGCTTAGCATTTGGTCCTTCAGCAAGGAAAAGATCAATGACAACTTTTCTGCAAAAAAGGAAACCAATATGACCAAAGCACTAAAGTACGTATTTTGAGGTAAATAGATAAGCTGACTCGGGATAACCTGAATGCATCACATTCCGGATGGTCAGGAGAAGATTTTGGAACATAAACACCATGAATATTTATGGCAACTTGACCAATAACAGCCTGAAGTTCCTCCAGTGGAGCATCAACACCTTTTGCTGCAGCTAGTACTTCTTTTGCAGCTCCCTTTGGATGGGAAGTCTTGGAAACTGCCATTTCCCTTAGACGCTGACAAATCTGTTGGAAGCTGTCACGATTTGACACATGACTCTGAAGTCATTATGAGAAGATAACAGAAAGTTGTGTTTGAGATAAAAACACTTTATCTGACGCATAAGGAAAGAGTAAGGATATCAACAAAGAGGTGTGGTAGCCTGGTAAGTCCATAAGGAAACTTTGTTTACAAACCAAATCCTTTTTCTACTTCTATATGATGCAGAAGGCTACAAAATTCAAGGGAATCATAGAGGGGACTAATTAACAGTAAAATGTGTTTCAATTTCTATTTCAACATAAACTTCAGGAGAATAGCATCACATCAATCAACGAAAGGAGGACCAACAAATCCAAACTGATTGAGAATTCAGCACGCAATGGAACTCTCAAATTCTTCTTGCTAACTACAAGAGCAGAATCAATTAGGTGGTAACAGACTGCAAATCTCATTAATTGAACAGTGACAGAAGGCAGAATGAGAGAAAAGGATGGAGGTAGGTTACATCAGATATATATACAAAACTGAGTTGAATTAGCTAGGAGCACATTATTGTTCCATATAACTCCACATACACAAATTCATCTGAAAGATCTGGATCCCGCTTATTCATGAATTAATTTTCTTTGTGCTCTCAACTGAGATTGGCCCCAAAAAAGAGACCCCTCAGGTATAGTAGAACGGCTACAAATGTTATTAGTCCTTACATCAACCAGAAGACAAATAGCAGACTAAATTATCCAAGATAATCACTACTATAGACAACAACCAAGACAGATGCATATCCTACCATTCTACCTGCTACTGTGACTCAACCTGCCATGCCACTACAATGTCACTAGATTATTTTTTTGAAAATATAGACATCTAGCTTGGTGACTAACTGCATAGACACCCAGCACCCCACTCACAAAGCAGTTAAATGTAGTACTACTTAAAATACAATATCAAGCATATGACTAACAGAAAGACTGAAAAAGACCTCATTAGATTCTATGATTTATTCATATTTGTCACATTTTTAAAAGATGGCAAGTCCGCAAAATAAACAATAAAAAATCACAACAGGTAAGTCATTACCTGCAAACCTTGTGGTCCTTAAAAATTTTAGGAAGGACTTTTGGTAAAGCTTGGCGAGTTTCATCTGACATAGGCATCCTTGATTGTCCTCCATTTGAAGATTTTGATGTTTGCTTAACTGAACTCTTCAATGTTGCAGGATCATTTGCAGTAATAGGCTTTGAAGAACTCTTCAAAGCAGGCTTATCTCTTCCTCGGAAAACCGAATCAGTTATTTGTTTCTCCATGCGTCCCCAAGCTGCTGCTTCTTCATTTACAATGTTAGAATGAAGTTTAATGAATGATATATCAGGAGGCTCCTTAAATTTCCAATCACCCAGCGTACGTCTTGGAAAAGCTAGTATGTTCAGTACATCTCTTACAGCTTTAAGAAGTTGAGACTGAGGTGGTAGTTGTGAATTGTCGATGACAGGACTCTTACTAAAAAGAAGAAGAACATAATCCCTGGCTAACACTTCACATCCCTGACCATACAGCATTGAAGTTTTTGGAACCCACAACCCTTGAACTAATCGGGCATGTTTACGAAGAACTCCTAAAGTGTCTTCAACAGACACTTCAGGAGCAAAGTTCTTCAAAGCATCAAAACGATGGATGGGCGGTCCCTAGTTAGATTAATCACAAGGAAGTCACAATGTACCCATTTTTAATGCCATTAATGAAATTTAGAATTAAGAAAGAAAACATGAAATTCATAACCAAACAGACATAGACACATAAAGCCCAAGAAGAACATTATTCTAAAGCAGCAATAAATCCTGCAAAGAGTAAGAAGTATAGAAGTTCATACCTCTTGAATTTAGTGCTGACTGCTCAAAATTTGGCAGGAATCATAAAACAGAAATCTGCTCTCATTGATTAATTATTGAAGGACAAATCCCCCAGAGAAAAAAGACAAACGCGTGTTTCTTTATTGGAAGGAAATAGAATCAAGTATGGGTGTACTTCGACAAAATCTGAAAATATTCAAGCTTAATCCAACCATTTTTGGGTAAGTTGGTTGAAGCTCGAGCTCATTTGAACTTCAATCTTGAACTTATGTTTAGTTTGGTATAAATTTTTCAAGCTTGAATTCCTTTGAAGTTTGTATCCAAATCATAAATCGTGTATACATCCTACTGTCACATATCAAGATACTAATGGTCAAAAAAGTATATGAAGAATGCTAAAGAAGGGTCTGCTATTTGTCTGCCACATACACGAGAGAGAGAGAGAGAGAGAGAGAGAGAGAGAGAGAGAGAGAGAGAGAGAGAGAGAGAGAGAGAGAGAGAGAGAGAGAGAGAGAGAGAGAGAGAGAGGTGAGGTTCTAATAAAAGAAGTACCAATATCAACTCCAAGATTTAGACAAAAATTCATCATCTAAATGTGTCCATTTAAGAACAGTTTATTCAGCATAAAACCCTCCAAAATTTAGACAAAAATTCATCACCAGAACGTGCCCATAGAAGAATAATAGTTAATCAGCGTAAAATGAATAATCTCCATTCTAAGTCAGTTGAGATACTAACCTTAAGAAGCAAAGTTCTAAATCGTTCGTCCAGAGGCAATGAAAGCAAGAATCTGAAAATCAAGCAACAAAATCAGAAATAGCCAAAAAACAAGTATAAGAAAGGCAGTTCAAGTGTCAGCATATTCAGCAATGTAAACAAGTATATCAGAAAGGCAGTTCATTTTTACCTTCAAAATGACATTCTTGCTCATTGGTACAAAATGTCAGAATTCAACTATTTATCCGTAAAAAATTAAGTGAAGTGAGAATTACCTTTTTGAAGGGTAATTTGATCCATTACTGTCATTTAATGTGCCAGGACACAAGGTATTCACATAATCGTCCCTTCAATTCATAGAAAAATAAATGCATCTTACAACAATGTAAACTAAAGCCAAAATACTCAAAATTTATTCAATCTCGCATATAAGGAAAATTTAAGAAGGAAAAGAAATGCCGTACCTGCTCATTGAAAACTGTAGAGGAGATTCATCCTGTTCAACCATTTTTTGCAGATATCTAGCTGAAGCATCACTCCCTGCCCCATGGTACTTCAAAGGAATCCACTTCTACAAAAGGAAGGGAGAAGAAAAAGAAAAAAAAATGCTTTACAATCCCGATCAATTAACCTCTTTTTTTTCTTTTTCTTTTTCTTTCTTTTTTTTTTGGGGGGGGGGGAGTAAATATTGAGAGGCTGGGTTAGCTGGAACAAGATTTTAAATGCAGAAGCTTCGTCGTGAAGAATTTTTGTTAAGACTAAAAGGAGCATACATAACAGGCTTCTAATAAAGTATAATAATTAGACTACCCTATCAACAAATTCTAATCTAGATGGCACATGTTTCAGCAGCTAAACACCTTTCATTGGAATTATTAATCACATATTTAGATCATACTATATTAGGCAAGTTCAAAATTGTGTGGGAATTTTAACTGATAAAACATTAACTCGTGTTCCAGGCAAGTCTTATTTTTCACATCCAAACAAATACATTGTGCAATCAAGCCTAGAAGCCAATAAAAAAAATACCCAATGTGGTATATTGTTATTGGATGAAAGGGGTTAATAAATGTTGACCAACAACGAGTGAGGTCACAGGAAGCACAATCTACTGGCAGAAATTGAGTAAACAAGCAGCCTGGCTCTTTAGATCTCTCCCGCTGCCTAGGTGGATGTTGGAGTTGGCAACAAATAAATGCTAGTCATAAAGAGTAATCAAACCACCAAAGCGGGTTGAATTTGACACTGTTCACAAGTTATCAGACAGGTTCTCCTAGCATTAGTAACCTTTTTTGTCAGTTTTTCACATTGAAGTCAGAGAAATGCATTAAATTCCTCGGGACAAGGCATCAGTGAAACTTGAACTGAATTTCTTTTCATCATCTTCAGATAAATTGAAGCTGAACCTTATTTTAGATGTACTTATACATCCTAAATTTCCCTGAATGGATCAATCGCAGTATTAGAAAACACAGTATTATGACCAAAGTGCAACTCTAGCCAAGAGTACATCATAACAAATGTGTCAAATGCTGAGTAATGGCTTTGGCTCTACATTGGTGTATAACTATGCAAATTATTCCCCCCCCCCCCCCAAAAAAAAATTATATATGTATGTATATGTGTATATATATATATATATTATAATAGATATGAACCATGAAAGTGTTCCAATTTATGTCTGCTATCTGCATTGACTCATTATTGGCACTTTCGGCATTAACATCACTTTGGAAATAATACTATGAACAATTTGAAAATGCAACCAATTTTTTTCTTATTGAGATCATCCAAATATGGCATATCACAAGAAAAAGATGCACTTCTTATCTAGAACATAAAATACAATTAAATCAAGCCATAAAAAGTTTCCTCATTGACAACAGTAAAACTTCAACGGTCATAAATCTAATCATTTTGTGTGACTGTCAACAACTACACGCAGCATTAAAAATATACTAAAACCCCAAGCGCATTCCAAGTGAATCTAGTTACATAGAGTATTTGCTATAGTGTCTTTCCAGTAAGTAATATTAGCATTTCTAGTTTAACATTGCCCAGCCTGCCCCCTTTTGAATTGATGACAGGGACAGGTAAAGTTCTGTTTTTTTTTTTAAAGAAAAATGCAAAATTTCCCCAAGATGGTTGCAACATAAATCGGGACCCAAAAAATATTCTGAACTAAAACGCCATTCAAGGTTCAGAATTTAAATGCATGTCAAAAAGATCTAGTATGACAAAGGGATTGTGACCACTGAACAATAATTAAAGATCAAAGATCATATACCTCTCCAGTATCCTTGATCTGCTCGTTCGGAGCACCTGATGGCTTATTCTACAGAAGTAACCAAAAAAGCACATATCAAAATCACAAAAAGCACATAGATAACAACATCTCGAATAAAATTCTTCAACCAATAAGAGCTTCAAATAACACAATCATAACTAGGAAGGCTCCAATCCAAAATAATCAAACAATGACCAAAATGGCAAATAGTAATTCCTAGTTGCCCTAAAATCCAATAACTGGAGGTAGAAACTGAACCCTAGTAAATTGCAGTTGCGTCAATATTTTTCTCTGGTCATTCAATAAGATTGTTGACTACATGAAAGTAAACACTTGGATTTCAATTCGACTGACAACAAGCAGAAAAAGGACAAAGAAGGAAAACCTGTTTCTTTGCTGATCCACTGGGTTTTTCTTCCTCAAGCTCTTCCTCTTTCATGGCACCCTCAAGATTGTTAGTTGCATTATTCTTCCTTCTTGCACCCTCAGGTGTAAGGTGCTGCATTGAAGGTCGAAGCTGTATAACTGAATGGACAGGGTTGAGGTGTAACTGCATGACAAAGAGAAACATAATGCTTTACAAATTATTAAACAAGCCTCACAGCTACACTATATAAACATCACAAAGTTGAAATGTAAATACTAGTCAATGCAATCAAAGAGAAACCTTATTGCCCGAAAGGACCCCAACAGCATATCCAGTTGCAATTGGAGGCTTTGACGATGAGGTAAGAGTCTGCACAGAAACCAACACTTTATAAATATTACTAGTAATAATAATTGGAATGATGCCAATAAAGCTCATACAAACAGAAGCTTGATTGCTGCGATCTCTATTTAGGAATATGCAAGGCTATTCTTATGCTTTATCTCATTAGTTAAAAATACATGACATAAAAGTGAAACTCGCAGCTTAAAGAATCAAAGCAGCCAACAGTATTAAACAGACATGTTCCATGTATGAAATGATGTTGTTCAGCTTGCAGATTCTGCAATCAGGTTGTATTCTATTTTCACTATAATCTAATAGGTCCTATCAGTAAAGAGACTCTGCGTCCAGAACACATTTCCTTGGCCATGCTTTGGTTTTCAAATCAGTAAATTAGTAAGAGGTCATCTTTTGTGACAGGTAAACCGACCTTTCAACCAAATACCTCAAAATTCAAAAGTAACCACAGTTCCTTATACCATACCAAATCAAAATACGAAAGAAAGCACACCTGCTTTGCCATTAGAACTCGAGGATCAGCATCCCGATCATAATTCCTGGAATCAACATCAACTGCCAAATCTATCTCTACTTCCGAACTACCAGGCTTCATTCTCACCTGCAAAACAAATTGATTTCTCGTCACTACTGGACTACATTTAATAAAATACTGCCAATAACTCCATTTCTCAATTCCAAAACTCAATACACACCTCTTCGCATCTGTCAACCAATTCATACGGCCGCCACAATGGCCTCAGAGGATACTGGAACACATACAGCTGGATTTAAGAAAAACAAAAATCTCACTTCAAATAAAATCAAAACAAAAACTACAGAGCAGGGTACTTAAAGATTAAAACCTCACTTTAGTGTTAGGATCAATAGAAGGATTGAGATACACATCGATTTCTCTAACCACTTCATCTTCTCCATTCTCATTTAAGTCCATAGCCTCATCTTTCAGCCGTTCTTCCTCCTTTTCTTCCGGCTTAGCATCGACGTCCATCGAAACGACGTCATTTGAAACGGAGGCTTCGTTTTTAGCCTTAGCAGCGGCGACGAAATTCACCGGCAATGATGCTCTGGAATCGAATTCCTCTTTCTTCAAGGGAATAGAATCAGATTCTGATGATATTACTGGTTCTGTTTTAGGTTTGATTTTGGAGCCCTTAGGAGCGAACCGAGAGGCACGAGTTGGAGCCGGTTTCGGAGCATCCAGGTCGTCTAGGTCCATGTCCGCCATTTTCACGCACTGCAGCTTTGAAACACTTACTCTTTGTTATCAGTTTCTCCCAAATAGAAGAATCCTGAAGTGAGTTGATAGTCCTCGAATATTACCATGCGCCCAGCGCAGCTGATTATTGCCACCTGTGGAGAGAGAGGGTTTTATTACCGGATTGGTCCCGACCCTGTATGATCCTCGTTTTCATTTTTTTCTTGAGGGAACATATTTTCCTGAAAATGAAGAATATTCATAAAATACAATTGACAAATTTTACAGCAGCTCCCATTTTGTGTTTTTTATAAAGGAAGTATCAGATGTGTGAGTTGTAAATTTTCTATTTTCAATAATTATTATAAATTTCTGAAAGCAAACCTACAATTCAATAAATATAATAGTTTTTTTATAAAAAAAAAAAGTGTTTTGTATATGTTTTATTAAGAATCAAATATACTATTAAAGACAAAAATGCAAGTCAGAATAACATATTTTTTACAATTAAGATACTAATCATTGTCCTAAATATAAGTTTCTATTCTATCACACCACACTTGAAGAGAGTACAAAAATGTAACTAAAATTACATTGAGAATATACAATGAAATACTTCATTACAATGTCTAGAAATGTAATGTAGACTCCAACTATTTCCATGCCTTCCGCAGAGAATAATCGTGATAATTATTTTGAGTTAATTTCACTAAATCTACTATAATTTCTGATGGAAAATACACTTTTCTTAATTTTTAATAACCTCAATATGCCCTTTTATCTATTTCAAATTTTCAATTAAATACAATTTTTGTTCTCATTTAGTTTTTTTGTGGTCAACCAGCTTATCATTATTAGTCAAAAAAATTTATAAAAAACTCATATATGCTTTTTTTAGAAAAATACGATATATTACTCTTTTGATATGCCAATAGATTCTATTTGTTGTTAAGAGGGGGAAAAAAAAAGCAAATAAAAGATTAAGTATTGAAAAAAGATTAACATTGTACAATAAATTGTTTAAATGCATATAATCTTCTGTTTTAAAAGTTTGTGATCTCTCTCTCTTTTGTTGATTAAATTTGAACTAGCTCATCATTTTTTTTTTTGTATTCTTTTATTTCTTGTAATGCAATAGCATTGAGAAAAAATAACAAAGGTAATACTTTTATATTTTATTTTTTTTCCATCATTTTATAAATCAATATTTTGACATAATTTTTTGAGTTGATCAATAGTAAAAAAATTAATAATATATGAATCTTTTAACATTGATTAGAATACTAAAAGTTAATTTGAGAAAGTGATAATAAAAATTATATTTAATTGAAATATTTTTAAAAAATAAAATAAGATTTGAAACAATGAAAATATTATTTGCTAATAATATTAAGTGAAATTAGCCCATTTTTTTTTCTGGCGAATCTTCTCAAATGAATATTCCACCCTCTAAAGCCCGCGGTAAAATACCCTGATGAATACGTGGAGCCGCCTTTGGATCTGTACGTCGGCGAGACTCAGATCTCCTGTCCAAGTCCCGAACCATCTTGGATAGACTCTTCATTCTGAATCTTCAAATATATCCCCGGACAACGAATTCACAGATTGAAGGGGCAAGAATATGAACTGGGTTCAGCGCAAAATCTACCTCTACAATGTCACCTTTGGACTCTATATGCTCGATTGGTGGGAGCGCTGGCTTTTCAGTATCCTTTCTTTGTTCATTTAGCTATACTATTATGTTCTGAACCCATGCTTTTGATAGTAGTCTCGAAAATTTGTGAATATTGTAAATCAATTTGAATATGTAAGTTTTTTTTGGAATATCTGATACTGGAATTGGATTTCTTGGAATTTGAATTGCTTAACTTTTTAATAGATACTCTTGTGGTTGTGTTGATGTGGTTTATATTCTTCAATGGGATTCGATCCGTTTCGGAGTTAGGTAAAAGGTACGAGAAGTTTTTGACTTCAATTTTGCAAGATCATATTTTTACAACTTCAATTATAGGCCTTTTTTTGCATAGCGTTTGGCATTACTGTGATTTGTATTGTTTGTGTTTTGTTTTATCTTCGATCCTTAGATTTGTGCACCAAAGACATTATTCTCCCTCAAGATGCTATCTCCCTTAGGTGCTTTTGTGATTTGTGCTTCAAAATTTATGCTCAATGGGTTTCTTGTTTGTAATGTTTATCCAGCATTTTGGAGCTTTTTGAGGTAGCACTTTAGGGTTAGACTGTAGAGTGCCCTGGAAAAATGGTTTTCCATTGTTTAGTCATGAGGGGGAACATTGAAATAAGATCTTCATTAGGAATATGTTTTTTAGAGCCTTAGGGTGGTTTAATTACTCGCAGCCCTTGGCAGAGTACAGATGAAGTCGATGCCAACATTGTAAAATTCCGCTGCTTAATTGGAACTAACTTCAACTTATGATTTGTGCTCCTTGTTATCAATAATCTCTTCCTTTCCCTTGGCATATACATGTACCTGCGGTGTGCATGGTACTTCCGGTATCTTTTCCTTTTTGTAATATAATTCTCCTCATTAGTGATAAAAATCTCTGTTGCTCTTTCCTTTATCATTTTACTGTTTTACAAAAGATGGAGCATATTCTTTCTGTTTGATTCTCAAACTCTATGTTGTAAGCTTTTTGTTGGATGCATTTTGATATTTTCTAGATTATTGTAGCTTCTACTGCACTTTTCTTGGATCTATATGTAGTTTCCTTGAAATTTATGTTATGTATCTCCTTTAAGGTTTCATGTTATCCTTGGACTCAAATACTTTATTAGGATAAACCATGAATTGCATAGTTAACATTAAGATTTGATATGTGAAAAGGCCATTTATTGTTGCACTATGGAATTTGTGTCAGCCATGAGTGCTAGAGTTTATTTTTTTTCAGATATTATGAGACTTGAACTTTTGGCCCTTTCTATTTCCTTTGAGTAAAATTTGAAAATAAATAGAAAGCATAAAGCCTAGAGGAATGATCCTCACTTTTGAGTTAGGGAACTCGAAAATAAACAGAAAAATGTTTATGAAAACTTTCAAAGGTGATTCGGGATATTCAGAAACTGAAGCTACCTAGAAATCCCAATTCCTATATTGTATGTTGTTGCACCGGGAAACTGTGGGTCTGTGACCATAGATGGTACACCTCTTTTTCATGGAGTGTGCATTTACATTATTCATGTTTGTCTTTCCAAAGGTTATTGCAGATACTATCAGTCTAACACAGCAATTTTTGGAGGCCAGATGTGGTTGTGTGGCTACAATTATTGGGATACTTATGAATTAACTTTAGCTTGTGTATGGTAGTAAATTACTAGACAAAAACAGTAAAAATTTCTCACATGACGAGTTTAGTCTGAGCTATTAGGCTATGAGCCACAAATCTTTCTTCAGGGTCCATAAGTTAATTGTAATCAGACTCTCCTCAGACTCAATATGATCTAAAATGTGCATAACTTATGTACTAGTATCCATTTTTTTTATGATCTGTCTGTGATCTTTGCAGGACGTTGTGGTGAAACTCCAATCAATTGCAGGAACTTAGTTGCAAATGGTACTTGAAGTCTATCTGTAGCTTTTCTTCTTTTCAATGTTTTCGAGGAATTTTATTAGAACTTACGGTTCAGGAACGCACTTTGGTTTTTGCTTTTGCCTTAAGTTTGCTGCAACTTTTATCCTTGTGTTAATTTGATGTATGGTTTGAGCACAGATCTTCTACTTTACTAATATGTAAATGTGCAGAAAAATTTCAACTTCCCTAGAACATGTTTAAGTACATGATGTGGAAACTCCCAGAACTGCCTTTAACTTTCCTGTAATACTTTAATACATGATCTGGAAAATACTTCTTAAGAAATTGCTGGTGGTTTCTGTACCAAAACATTGCTTCCATCTTTTAATGGTAGCTGAAAATGGTAATATCTTGATAAAGTTGTGTTCAGCTCACGCTTTTCATTATTTTTTACAAGGCCCTGCTACAGGGTGTCAAAGGATCTTCCTCAAATTTAATCCCAAAGGCAAAAGGAAAAATGTATAAGGAACAGCTCAGGAATGTTGCATAGGTTTTGATAGCACTACATAAATGTCTTGAGCAAGGACGTACTGTTGAATTGGCTAATGTTTGGCGCATGGAAAAGCTCTTACCCTTTTTAACATAAACAAAAGAATTAGTGAACTTTATGCAACCAGGAAACTGCTTCCTCTATTATAGTGCCTGTCCTTATAGGAATCTGCCTATGGGCTAGTACTTGAAGGATTTCATTCTATAAATGAATAGATATGCGTATACAGTGTGTGTATGTGGGTATATATTTTGTTGTTGAAGCCGGCTATGGCAATGGATTTTTTGCTCTTTTACTGGATTTTGCAATGATATCTTCATTTGAATGAACTATGCCAACAACTCAAAATTTATGTGTCAATTGATAATAATAATAATAATAATAATAATAATAATAATATTGCATTTTAAACTCGATTAGTTGATGATGAAAGTGAAAGTAATCTTTTTTCTTCTTTTTTTGAATAGGCAAAAGTGAAAGTAATCTTGATATTTATATAGATAATTCAACACTCAACCCAAAAGGACTAAATAGAAACAGCAAAATGACGGATTCCTGCATCTGCCATGCCATAGTTGCTGACTTTCCAAACAAGTCTCCGCAGTCATTTTCAATAGCTGGCTTCATTGAAATCTTGATTAAAAGCTTACTCCTCTTGTCCTCATTGGCTACATCCCAAAAAATAAAAATAAAAAAGGTCCTGGAAGAGGAAAAAACAACAAAAAGAATAGGTTGGTACATCCCTTTCTAAACTGAAATGCAGTACACCTTTCTTCTTTCTTCTTTTTGCCTATAAATATGTTCTTTTTACCTCAGTAATTTTCCATTTACAATTGATGACAACCAGAAGGAAAAATAGCATCCCCCATTGATCATTGTGAACTTGAATAGTAGTAGTAAAGTTGAATATTTTCCAAGTAAGGTCCCGGGAATGGCTTCCGCCGTAACTTGATAGTGAATGAACACCCTTCGGTCAACACACGCGTCTGGGCTATGCATGTGGTCTTTGCTGGGTACTCAATTGCTAAATTAATTTCGCTCATCAACGTGGCTAATTCTTCACCAATCCTAAGATGTACTATAGTGCAATTCATGTTTACACGACTTTAATGTATGAACGGATAAAATAGATTACTTTTCAATTCACGAATCATTTTTATAGTATAATTTCAATATTATTTTCATTTCAAATTAAATATTTACTCAATTTATGAAATTAAATATTTATTTTTAAAAAATAAATATATTTTATTCACTAAACTTTTTATATATTTTAAATAATTTATATTTGACTGTGATTTTGTAACTAATCACATTTATGACAAAAATAAAATAATTTTTTTTTATTAATTCTAATATTAAATAAAAAATAACCATTTAATTCTTAATTAACGGAATATAAAAGATTGAAATATTGTGGTATGTGGACGAGATTTCAAGATAGAAATGTTGGGACAAATTTATCACTCTAATTTATTGTATCAAAAGAAAATAGATTATAGATCTAGCGTGGATTGTTGAATAACAACACAATATATTACTGGCATAAAATAGATTATTGTGGAATGCAGGGGCATTTTGGAACTTTGAGAAAGAGGAAAGGGGAAGGAATGAGTTATCAACTCTAAACTAGTAGGAGAATGGAGGAGGGACCCAAGGCACAGTCCATAATGATAGGAAGTTTGAAACTAAAAAAAGCAAAATACAAATCTGAGTCAATGCAAATAATAATGGGATATGCTGAGAAAAGCGGTGCCGGCTTTGTGGTTGTTGTGCAGTGCTCGCGACTCTCTCAAAGTGTATGTAATGTTATATTATCTCTATTGCCTTTTTCATGATATTCAATTCAGTTCTCAGCTTTTGTGAATTTTTGTTTGGTAAAGAAGAGTAGAGGAGGCGTTAATATTTAGTACTATTAACAATTTCACCTCACGTGAATGCTCGTGTATATGGAATGTCCTCCTTTTTGTGTTTTTGGATTTTCAAAAATAAAAAGAAAACACATAAAATTCCCTTTATTTTTTGCATGTTTTTGTTATTTTAACAAAACCAAAAAACAATTTTATATAATAAAAAAATACATAGGGTGTATTCATCATATTTTATTAAAAGAGGTCCTACCGGGAGTCGAACCCAGGTCGCTGGATTCAAAGTCCAGAGTGCTAACCACTACACCATAGAACCTTTTATAAATTGGGTCTTTTAACATATTACTCAAATCAATAATTCACATAAACATATAGCCCATATTTAGATTAGAAATTTATCAATTCTCGTAAAAAAAATATCAATAACCCAATAAATTTTCTATCACAACAAAATTTAAATTTTCTCCTAACCCAATAAATGAGTCTCGCATATTCATATAAATAATATTTTTTAATTAAAACATAATCTCGAACCATTTATTTATCAATTCTCTAACTCAAAAAAAAAAAAAATCTTTCAATTCCCAATAAATTTTTTTATTATATTTAAAAACAAAACAAATAAACTCAATTGAAAATTCCATTTCAAATACACCCTATGTGGAGTTATATAATTTTAGTAGAATTGCATGTATGCAAATATTATAAAGGATTTATTTTATGTCCAGTTATATCTCCAAATAACTTTTTCCTTTGCACAACTTGTAACTATAATGTGTATTTTCAAATTATTGCTGCAAATAGGGTGCCCAGTAAGTAGAAAACATCATACAAATGTCATTCCTTCATTTTTCACTTATTTTAAAGTTAAATAAAAAATTGTCACTTGATAAAATTTATATTTATTACATCTTCCATCTGAAATTAAATGTTTACATTTTTATTTTCATATGTCAAAAAATAAATGTCTATTTTTAAAAATAAACATAACTTTTATTTAATGTCCTACTAACATTTTAATTTAAATAATTTACATTTCACTACACATACTCATCACTAAACATAAATATTGTGATAACTTTATTAGAGTCAAACACTATTATTAAATTTTATATTAAATCAAGAGTTAACATCCAATTATGATTATAAAGAATACTAATTAAGTTATGATCTCGTCTCACAATCTTAATTTACTATGTTAATCAAATCACTATTAACAAGCTATTTGTTCTTGGGATGACATAGGAAAAGTTCCTCAATTATCCAAAAAAAGAAAGAAAGAAGAAAAAACAACATAAAGGAAGTTTCTAATCGGCAAATAATTAAATTTAGGTATAAAAATAGGAAAGGTTTAGGGCGTTGAGCAACAAGTTTGAATATTAAAAAAAATATATCGTTTGACTTTTATTTATTTAATTTTCTTTTTTAGGTTCTGGGCATGATCTAATGACGTAATAGATGCATTTTTTAAGTTAATTATTCTTTTTGAACCGTTCTCCTTTTGAGAATGAGGAAGGAAAAAAACTACAAAGTAAGCAATGATGCAACTTTAAAAAAGTGTCATAAACTAATGGCTTTTGCTTTCTATTTATTTTCTTTACGGGTATTGACTATTTTCAGCTGCCTGACAAAATAAATAGAGAGGACCTTACTCTAATAATAATAATAATAATATCTCTTCCATCTAGAATTAAATATTTATATTTAATTTATATACAAAATAATGATAATTTTTTATTTTTAAAAAATTAATACATTATTATTTTTATTAATGTGATTAATAAGAAGACTATAATATGAATTATTAAAATATAAATATATTAAATTTATAAGGTTGTTAGTGAACTTGATATAAAAAAAAAAATTGTGAAAAATAATTTCATTCATTACGAATATCAATGACAAAATTCCAGGAGATGAGATGACCACGTCATAGAAGCATGACAATAATTATGAGAATAAGAAGCAACAAGTCAATCTTTCTATGAACATATCAAATTACTTGAAAAGTCCTAATTAATTACAAAAGGTTTTGAAAAAATTGCTTAAGGAAGGGAGAAATAAATTCCTATGAATCACACCATTGAGAATCTTCAAGCAATCACATTCATTTAAGGAGAATGATAGTGAACTCATAGTAGTTGATGAAAAAAATGTATTTATTTTAAAAAAATAGATATTTAAAAATATAAATGTGTACTTCAAAAGGAATGTATTACATATGGAAACATTTATACTTCAAAAATATGTATTATATATAAAAAAAATTATATCTATCTCTAATTAAAGATACTTATATCTTATTAAAATATACATCACGATACTAATCATATTAATGATAAAAAATAATACGATCATTTATCTTGATTAAATAGTTTTTTAAGATTTATATATTAAATTAAAATTAACAGAAGGCATTCAATTCAAACAGGAGAATGATGAAATTAACTAAATTTTGTCGAGGGTAATCTAGATGGTTTACATTTTACAAGTTAGATTCAACCGTTGAAATGTAGCACTTTAAAAAACAATTTATAAATGCATAGAGTGGGAAAAAAAAGTGAGTTCTCTTTATGTCAAACTGTCAAGCTACGCAGCACGATGATCTTGATCAAATATCCATATGAATCAGTAATCTTTATGTTTATTCAGTACTCTATTAGTAGTCCATTATTTCCTATTTAACATTGGCAAAATGTAAATTAGCATCTTAAAATACCATAAAGTTCCAATGAAGTTCAAAATTTTTTAAAAAAATTTTCAATTATATTCATTGAGATTAAAAGAATGATCATGTTTTACAAATGTGATTGAAAATTTAAAATAGAACGAGTAAAATGATGATTTATTTACATAAAAAATTATTTTAAAAATTATATTCATTCTAAAATATGAGATATTTTAAGTAAATTATTTGTTCCAAAATATAAGATAATTTGAAAAATTTGAAAGTTATTTTGTATATTTTTTTAATATTATCCTTACTTTTAAATAAAGATATAGAAAATAAATTGTTTAATTTTAAATTTTAAAGAAAAAGTATGACATATAAATAATGATATTTTAAAAAATTATTAGAATATATCATTAATATGTGTGAAATACTCAAAGTACTTTATATTTTGTGATGAATTAAGTAATTTTTTAAAACAATTTTACAATAAATTTAAACAAAAAGACTATGATACGTTTTTTTAATATTAATGATCTTAATTGAAACTTCTAAAAGATTAAAAGCTTGATTATGAATAATTGACATTTTGAGGAACCATTTTGCATTTCACCATTGTTTGGCAGACCAAAGCTGACCTTTCAACTATTGTTCCCGTTAATAGTTCAAAGGCAATAATTCCACTTTCATGAATAGTGATACTAAACCTTGTGAGATCGACATTGTGAATAGTGGTGTGGATCGCGTTTATAATTTAAAATTTTGGTAATTACGATTTTCGGCAATACGTTTCAATCGGATTATATTCAAATAGTTGTTTAATGTTATTATTTTTTAAAACAAATTTTATTTTATATAAAAATTATGACCGTTCAATGAAAAAAACTTGTGAAGAGTAGGTCATCCACAATAAAATAATTTAAAATTTAAAATTTCAATAATATTATTTCATCCCAAATAATGAATGCAACTAAATAAAACAGAACTTTCATTCCCAAATATTTGAAGACATAACCTTGAGGCAAGTTTCCAACAAAACTCCTAAATAGAGTGCTTTTTTTAACAACATTTATCATTAAGTTTATTTTTTAACAAAGATTTCAAAGTTCTATTGAATTACGATATAATTTGACTTTTTAAAAAGAAAAATGTTTTTTTTAGAAATAAAGATTGAATTGAATTGGATGGTAAATTATAAAGATTGAACTATATTGATAAATACAGTTTGATATTACTGTCCAACCGTATTGTGCAAAACTCTAATTGTGAATGCCTAAAATTTTGAATAAGTCTTAGAACATCTTGAATTATCTTATGATAACCATTACATCCTTATTACAACCATGTCTCTTTAATATTTGGTTAGGACCACAAAATAATCTTATAGAAATTCTTATGCAAATATGATATCATTATAGATCACTTGTACTAGAAAAATGTATCATATGTATTCTCTGTTATATGTACAATAATATTTTTTTTTAAAGCATGGAATTTATGAATTTCAAATTTGCATAAAAATTTCTAATAATCTAAAATGTTCATGATAATCAATGAAGTTAGAGATGACTTAATAATTTAATTTGGTTAGAGTTAGGAAGAAACGAATTAGTGAGATTTTAAATTAAGAAAATTGTTAACTAAACTTTCCATGATAAATATATTTATCGTATAAAAATAAATATTTAATTTTAAATATTTCAAAAAATATATATAGATATTAAATTATAAATAATAAAAAAATAATGTAAAACAATTTAATCATCTAAACTATTTATTATCTTACTTTCTAAAATCTTGTCTCATTAAAAAGTCATAAAAGTGTCTAATTAGTACAATTTAACTTTCTACATACACGTACATTAGATGATATTTTATATTATTTTTTATCAATAAGGCAATTAATAATTAATAGACATTATGATTAATGAATATGATTTTTTAAAATTTTAAAATAATTTAAATATTATAATTAATTTTTTAATTATAGATCGAGAGGGTAACCTTAAAAAAGAAAAGAAAAAGGGAGTCTTAGAATTAGACGGCTGAAAAATATCGTGTGTATATACACTGCATCTGACCAAGAAAAAACCTGGCTAGGCTAGCTATTTATTAACCTAACTATGGTTAGCTAACCCGGAAACTTGAGCCCATCGTTATCTATTCTTCCCTGTCTCCAGAGAGTCCAGACTCCAGTTACTATTTTTAATCGCTGGAAATTTCTTTTTTAATACTGTAAAAAATAATTTCCATATTTACTACTACTATACTTGTTCGGATTAAAGAAGAGTGTGCAGACAAAACAGAGAAGACTTCGGCAATTTCTCTCTCCATCTCCTCATTTTCTTTATTCCTCTTCTTCCACCCCTTGCCCCCCCGGTTTTCCGAGCCGCCTCTTTCTCATTTCCGGCATTTCTCATCCTCTGTGATTCGTGGTCCTGAATTTTTATGAAAAAAATCCAAAAAATTCTGCGATAGGGGAGACCTGAAATGGATAGCTAGATTCTGCTCAAATTAGAGTCCTTAAAAGTCATATCAAATTCTAACCGAGAGATATTTTGACCGCTTTATCATAGCTGCAGATGAGTCTGTTTTCTTGAAATTATTTATCCGCTGAGCTTTGAGCTAATTTTGTGAGATGGGTTTTGCAGATTAGCTCATTTTTCTGATCTGGGTTTTGGTCAGAAGCTGATTAAAGCTGGTAGTTGGGGTATAAAAAACCAAAGATTGACTGGTGGATTGGTAGACAAGAACCCAGCTTTTAATAATAACTCTAAGACTTTATATACCCAAAAAGTTTTTCCAGCATAAATGTCCCTAAATTTCCTATTTTAGCCACCCAAAATCCCTTTATCGACTCCACTATGTCGGTTGATTTAGACAATTGTTCTGCCATGAATGATTCCGCAGCTTCTGGGGAAGCTAGTGCTTCTTCTGGTAATCAAGCAGCTCCTCCTAAACCAGCTGTGAAGAAAAAGCGAAATCTCCCCGGAATGCCAGGTATGAAGAATTTAGTGAAAAAGTGAAAGAAAAAAGACCGGTTACTTTCCTTATGTGCTCGATGGAAGTGAAATTAATTTTGTACTTTTGTAGATCCGGATGCGGAGGTGATTGCTTTGTCACCCAAGACTCTGTTAGCGACAAATCGATTTGTTTGTGAAATTTGCAATAAAGGGTTTCAAAGGGACCAAAATTTGCAACTTCATAGGAGGGGACACAATTTGCCTTGGAAGCTTAGGCAGAGATCAAGCAAAGAAGTCAAGAAGAGAGTATATGTTTGCCCTGAACCGACCTGTGTTCACCATGATCCTTCACGGGCCTTGGGGGATTTGACTGGAATCAAGAAGCATTTTTGCAGAAAACACGGTGAGAAGAAGTGGAAATGCGATAAATGTTCGAAAAAGTATGCTGTGCAGTCGGATTGGAAGGCTCATTCGAAGATTTGTGGGACTAGAGAGTACAAATGCGATTGTGGGACACTGTTTTCAAGGTTAATTCCTGTTTTTCCTCTCATGGAATTGTATTTTCTCTTATGTGATTGCGTGTGACACTTTTGGATTCTTTAGCTCAAGAACTGCTGTGGTGATTTGCAGGAGGGATAGCTTTATCACGCACAGGGCTTTTTGCGATGCATTGGCAGTAGAAAGTGCCAAAACACAGACAATTGCGGTACCTCCAAGTGCAGATGAGGATCCAAAGCTTCAAAGCCCAGAAGCATCATCTCCGCCACCGCCACCAGGCCCACCACCACCACCAGCCGAGCCCGCTCCACCGGCTCCTCCTCCTCCTCCTCCTCCTCCTTGCACTGTTGTGATGTCTTCAACTTTGCGTATTAAAACACTAGGTATTTTTGTCTCTACATTGCCAATTTGGGTCCTTTGGTTCTGAAATCTGGGCCTTGTCGGCTTCTACTAGCTCTGCAAAACAACAAATATGTTTTGTTGTTTCTCTGTCTACTGATCTTGGAATCTAGTCAATTTTGTCTGTTACTCATCTTTGTTGTTTTCTCAAATATGTTTTTTTCCATGATGCTTATCTACCATATGAATAAGGAGGAACTACTATAACTTGAAAAGGAAAAACAAATATTAATAGATATTCAAAGTGAGATTGAATCTGTGTTATCTTTTGGCAAAGTTGTAACAGAGATTCAACAAAAGGCTAAAAGGAGAGTAAAGCAGTTAGTGGAAAAGGAGACTATTATTGAATCTTCTTCTTTTTCACATTAAAATTTCTTTAATACTAAGATAAGCTCAGTTCTTTTGATTTTTACATAAGAAGCTTTTCTTCTCATTCTTTTTGTTGTTATTACAGAGGAGCCTGAAAATCCCAATAAAGATCCTAGTCCACCGCAGATTCTTGAGGAAGCATCTGCTATAACTACCTTAACCGGAAGCTGTAGTAGCAGCAGCAGTTCTAGCAGTAAAGGAAGTACGACGAGCAGTGTGTTTGCAAGCTTGTTTGCCTCCTCAACTGCAACAGGAAGCTTGCAATCTCAAACACCTGGGTTTACTGACTTGTTTCGACCCATGGCTCATCCGGAGAGCACCCCTGAAATAGTACCATCTTCATCTACAGAACCTATAGCCCTCTGTCTTGCTATAAATCATGGCTCATCAATTTTTGGAACAGCAGGGCAAGAACGCAGGCAATACGCTCCTCCACCCCAGCCTGCTATGGCTGCAACAGCTTTATTACAAAAAGCAGCTCAGATTGGAGCTGCTGCCACAAATGCCTCGCTTTTGAGAGGGTTTGGATTTGTCTCTTCTTCCTCAACTTCAACCGGACAGCAGGAATGGAGTGGGAGACCAATTGAGTCGGATAGTGCATCATTAACAGCTGGCCTGGGACTTGGCCTGCCCTGTGATGGAGGGTCTGGTTTGAAAGAGCTTATGCTGGGAACTCCAACTGTTTTTGGTCCCAAGCATACTACTCTCGACCTTCTCGGATTAGGAATGGCAGCGGGTGCTGGTCCAACTAGTGGGTTATCTGCTTTAATGACATCTATTGGTGGTGGCTTGGATGTTGCCGCTGCAGCTACTTCATTTGGTGGGAGTGAATTCACTGGCAAAGACCTAGGAAGAGGCTCATGACATAGGAATAAAGCTTTCTATATGGCATAGGAAAATCAGGGCATACTTATGGTTGACTATGGTGGAGTTGCAATTTTTCAAATGGTTTAAGCATCAGAAGTATTTGGTCCAGAAAAGCACTTAAAAATTAAGCATGACACAGTACGATGAGGCAGTGAGCCTTTTTAAAATTGTTCTGCCTCCTCTGAAGGGCAAATCAAAACCTTGGCAATGTAGAATATTATCAAAGTAGGCCTAAGGTCCACAGACCTTTTCTTCACTATTATAATTAAGATGATATTAGAATGCGCTGTGGATGATATTTAATAATCAGTTGAAGAAAACAGCATCAGAATTGGTGTATGAACAGTAGATCTAGTTCTCTGTAATTGGTTGTTTCATTTCCTTCAGCTGAAAAGAGAAATGTCAATTGTTTACTTCAACGTTTCTGCACTATTCTACATCGAGTTATTATGATTTGTGAATTATTGCAAGCTACATATCTGAACATCATTTATGTTTACTGCAGCTTTTACTCGATTCTGAAGTTGTTATTTTGATGCAAACAGTGGAATTGTGGACTTAAATTGATGCTTGCTTATTGCAGTAGATCCTTTATTCAAGGTTGAGGATGAAGATTCCGGCTTAATAGGGTTGGACTTGGAAAATGAGGATTCTTGCAGGCCAGTGATGACTTTGTGCTTGAGGATGAAAGGACCAATAATAAAAGCTAATCAATTAGGAATACACTTTTTAAAGTCTCTTTTTTTTTTAATCTTACTCTTACGTTTGCCATTATTATATTAGTAGTTAATATAATAATGTGAAAAATCAAGTTTGGTGGCCACTAATGAGGTACCTAAATAATCAACTTGATTTATTTGTCACAAGACAATAGGCTCAGAAGGGTACTTTTGCATTTGTCCAAGCTGATTTTCTGAAAAAAGTAATAACTATTTGTTAGATTGAGCAATCATATTGTTTATTTCATTGAGCAGAGACTATCCTTTCGTTTATTGTTATAAAATAAGATAGAAAGTTATTTGTTTATTTATTTATTTTTAAAAAAGAAACTGTTGATTGAACTACTTACCTACTCAACTTCACAGGAGACAAAGTCTACGAAACCGGGGGAAAAAAATGGGGAGAAGAGTAAAAAAGGTGAAGAGATTATTTTAGTAAAAGGCGGCAATGAATTATATTACTTATTAGGGTCAAAATTAAATATTTTTATTTTAAAATATCAGAATTAATTGTGTACTTTTTAAAAGAAACATAAAAGTACTATATATATATATATATATATAATACTCTTTAAATTAAAACAATAAGTGTATATACACACACGCCAAATCTCACATGAAATGGAATTTTGAAATTTACAAATTTTATATGTTACTATTTTGAATTAAAAAACTCATATGATTATCATTTAATGAATCTTTTTCCGTAAAGCATATGTTTAAAAAAATAGTTACCTTTTAATGTATATTGTAGTTCACAAATATGAAAGGAAACCATGTGTGATGCCTTTGTCTTTCCTCCATTAAAATTGAAAGGAAACCCTTCTAACATTATATATATATATATATATATATATATATATAGATAGAGAGAGATAGAGAGAGAGAGAGAGAGAGAGAGAGAGAGAGAGAGAGAGAGAGAGAGAGAGAGAGAGAGAGAGAGAGAGAGAGAGAGAGAGAGAGAGAGAGAGAGAGTTTTATGCTAGAACATGATCTTCTTCAATTAACAGTTGAAGAGTAAAACAGAGAGCTTTATAAATGTAAAACAACAAGTTAATTATTGTAATAAAAAATATTTGAAAAAGTTGACAAGTATGTTCAATTCAATTAGTAAATCAATTTCATTATAATTGAAAGATTATGAATTTGAGTTATGGAGAATTTTTTTTTATTGAATTGCATCTTATACTGGATGAACACAATGTCAACTGCAATATTACATTAATGCAAACTCCTTGTGTCATGCAACTTTGTCATGCATAGAAAATAATCAACAAAAATCACCTTATTATTATTATTATTAATTGTTGCCATTATTTTTATTATTGTGATATTTACTCTTTGCTTCTTTGGAATATTGTAAAAGTCAAAATTGATATAAAATGAAACTTTCGCTTATAAGTTAATACAACAAGTTAAATATTTAATTGACATTATTTATATAAATTGTTTAGATGTCCAATCATATTAACATTAATGCATCATATACTATCAGAATTTTGAAGCTAAGTATGATTGGACGAGAGTAGTATCGTAATGAGTGACTTTTTAAAAATTCCTTGTTCTTGAAACATTATTTTAATATTTTTTTAGGTTTGAAATCAAGGCTCATCTTTTTATTATATTTTATTTTTACGTTTTAAATTTAATCATGATTTTTCTAGAATATGATCTTTCTTAACCAAAATGTAAATGTTTTTTTCAGGACAAAATATTCAAATATATAATTTTTTATGGATTGAATATATTTATGATTTTCCTGTTGGGGAACTTATTTATGATTGTGTCCACAGTCCAATCAAAATTAACTAGCAGATGATGGTCATTTTAGTCATTTCAGCTGTACATCAGATCAGGTTGCCACTTCATTCGATCATTTTGGACATTTTTTTCCTTTTTTTTTTTTTTTGTGGGGGCAAACGTGGAGCATTCATTTATTGTTTGTTGGCATTGCTAATTATTTGGTAATTAGGTTTTAAATTAAGTGTTCAATTAAAGCGCATGAGTTAGTTGTCGAGTCCCATTTGATTTCACAAGATATTAGCAAAAAATAACCTAATAATAGAATTATTTTATTTTTTATAAAAAAAATAGAAGTCCAGAAGTGTTAAAACAAACGAAATAAATTATATGCAATTACAATAATGTAAAAAGCTTTTAAACTTTTTGTTACCACTTTAAACCTCATTCATCGTATTGCCGGAATAAATTTTTTTTTTTAAACAATCACTTTAAAATTCAAATGGATATTCCTGTTAAAGGAAAGGGCTTGAATGTATCAACAATAAAAAGAAAATTAAAATCAATATATATAGCAAGCTTAAACTTTTCTTTCTTTTGTGATCATCACTTTAGTTTCCTCACCAATTACAATTACTCTATGGTTGAAAAAATTCATTAGTTTTTTTTATTATATTGTTTTTTATAAACAATAACTAATTTAAATTTTTTATATTTTAGATGATGACTCAAACAATTATTACAATAGAAGGAGGAAGGAATATGAATATAGAAGTTTAGTTATCCAGATCTCCAGATTTCTTTAGTTTTTCTCAATTTAATTAGGTCTTATAGTGACAAATTTATGAATAATTTCACTTATAAAGCAAGAAGATTCTTGTAATTTTCCCGTGATACATGCATGGAGAAAGAATAATATGAATCAACCTTAAGTTTTATTATCAAAATTAAACTTTAATTGGTAACAAATTATTGGTTGAATCAAAATTAGTTCAAGATTTGACCCTTCCCATATGCCAATGCCAACCTACCCTATCCCTTTGCTTTTCAATGTACAGAGGTCCTTAAAAAGGAAAAGCAAAATATTCCATGGCCCAATTTGTTAGGGAGCTGTATAAGTTGGGCCTACAGTAATCTATACGAGTACAGCCCAAATTCCACTGCAGAGCCCGGGAAGGCCCCAAACGTCATTTTCTTTCTTGTTCTTTTCTATGTTTGGGTACGGTAAATTTGTAACGGCGAGAAGGTAGTTGTAGAGAATAGAGCTTGAGACGGCTCCGACGGTCAGACCGAGGATTTTTGGCTTCGGAGCTTCTCAGACAATGTTTTTGTGAACTTATAGGTTTCTTCCATTGATACTACTACTGTAAAGATGGTACTTTTAGATAAGGTTCTTTAATCTGCTGGAGCGGGGGTTAGGTCGTTGTTGTTGTTCAATCTTTTCTGCTGAGAGAAACTGTTGGGTGGCAGAGTTATACTCCTTGGGCGGTTTTTAAGAGTTATGAGACTTGGGTTTAAGAGCAATTATCAAATTTGGAGTTTATTCACCGGAGGAATTGGATTGAATTTGAGATAATTATAGGATGCCGTCTGGGATACTTTCAAATCTGAACTCTGCTTACCGCTTTGGGGTTCAGATAGCTTTAAGAGTGAAACAAGGTCAAACCCGTCACTTAGTAGAAGCTTTGCCTCTAAGGACTGATAAATTTCGAATTGGTAATTGTAGGAGTATGCATTCTGCCATTGGAGCTTTATCTCAACCTCACACCAGTGCGATAGTATTAAGCTCATCTTCCCCAACTTATATACACTGCAAGAGAAACATGGCTGCTTCAAGTTCAGTGGCTGCCTCGGGTGATCTTGTTGTCGATAGCTTCATATCGAGTTGTGGCAATGTTTCAGGCATTGAAAAGTCATCTGGGGTTTATTTTAGCAATAGACGTCTCAATTTTTGTCAAAAGGCTAGTCTGAGTTTGAGAAAAAATGGGGAAGCTCAAAACAGGAGTATGCTTTGCGGTTTTTTTGTGTATGACTCTGCGCGGAGGTCCTGCAATTCTAATCCACTTTTTGGCTCATTGTTCAAAAGCTATAGCACCTCATCTTCCATATGTTACTCGAATAGGGACGTGCCTCATGTTTTATCAGAGGGATCCTCATCTGACGAACAGATTGGAAGCCTTGCTATTTCTGATGATCAGTATGCGTTCTAGCCTTGTGGTTTATCATGTTTTGTTATTTTGCTTACATTTGCACAGATTAAAAAACCTGTTTGTAGTTTTAAAATTGTTTTCATAATATTCTTGTGAAGATTGGTAGTTCTTTACTCTTCTTTGTTTGGGGAGGGTATGTTGTAAATGTTCATACATTTAAAAATGTCCATAAATTTAGGCTTGTTCAGGTTCATAATGCCCCAGAGATCATGAATTTATATTTTCTTGCACAAAGATAAAACATTTTTCTTTCAAAATTTGCATGTGAAGGATATGACTTTTTCAAATTCTTACAATTTTTGTCTGATGATTATTATTATTAGATAATCTTTTATGTGTGTGTATATTTTTTTCCATTAGACATTTTCTCTCAGTTGTGGTGCAAAGGGAAGATGTAGTATCAATGTTCATGCACTGCAAAGGCCTTATGTTTTTTATATTCAGATTCAGTAAGGCAATAAATGATGCTTTAATCCTTATTTGTATCTAAACTTGCATGAGATTGTGCATCAATTTCCTTAGATAGTATTATGATCTTTAAATAAATTGTTTGGCTTCTGGTGCCAATTCCAGGAAAATTTCTGGTGATCGAGCACTGAAGCTTCTCTCTGGATCTTGTTATTTGCCACATCCTGATAAAGAAGCAACAGGTGGGGAGGATGCCCACTTCATTTGTGCTGATGAACAAGCAGTTGGTGTAGCTGATGGAGTTGGTGGTTGGGCAGATGTTGGAGTTAATGCTGGGGAGTACTCCCGTCAACTCATGTCTAATTCATTGAAGGCTATTCAAGATGAACCTAAAGGATTGATTGATCCGGCTCAGGTGTTGGAGAAAGCTTACATAAGAACAAATGCTAAGGGCTCCTCAACAGCTTGTATTATAGTGCTCAATGATCAGGTTTCATTTGCTTCATTCTTTTCATTCAAAATGCATCATCACTTTCACGTTTCTCCAGTCTAAACAAATGAAGAACTTGTTGCTTCCATAATTTAGACATGAGATTGATAATTCAATTAGTTATTTGTGAAAAGGACTTTTGGACAGTCAAGCTAACCCCCAATTTCTTAGAGCACAAAAACTACAGGCCTATTGGAAAAGTTTAAGGGTAACAAGCAAAGAGATGAAATCTGTGGCTGAGAAAAATCAATCAAGAGCAGGTAAAAACAGCTTTTAGCTGAGAAAAAAGTAAAACTTGTTTTTTTAAAGAATCTGAGAATAGGGCCATAGTAGAATTTAGTTCGTTGGTAAAATTAGTGAAAAGTCTTTTTTTTTGTTGGGGGGGGGGGGGAGAGAGGGGGAGAGGCGAAGCATCCTTGAACCTAGATGGAGTTTGGGAATGATATACGTTGCATTAAATTGCTGCATCTCTAAAACAAAACTGAATTTGCTTTTCCAATTGTTTATTTCAATTAAAAAAAGAGATTTATGAGATGAAGAGTTGGACAATGCAGTCATTAATTGGCTGATAGCTCAGTTCTCTGTCATGCTCTACTCCTCAAGTTTTCTTTGTTATTTTGAATGTTTTCTGAATAGTTCCATTTTTGTGAAGCCCATTTCTCATCGTTTTGTGAACTCTCACCCATACCCTTTCCCTGGCACACACAACATGAAATAAAAAAAAGAAGAAAAGGGAATTGGTTTTCTCATATTATTCCCCCAGTTATTAGTGTGGTCATTTTGAGCATTCAGAATTACTTTGTTTGGTGTAGAAGTTTGGCACATTGTTGTTATGCCTTTAATCTCTTTTCGTTTCTGTGCTCCTATAGGGTCTTCATGCCATCAATCTTGGAGATAGTGGCTTTATTGTTGTCAGAGATGGATGCACTATCTTTGAGTCCCCAGTGCAGCAACATGGCTTCAATTTTACCTATCAGCTGGAGAATAGCAATAGAAGTGATCTACCTAGTGCTGGGGAGGTATTTTGATTTCAATTATTCTTCAGTTTATCTAACTATATTTCCTCTAGTGAACTTCAGATTCTATTTCTTATTCCTACACAATTTTTAAATTCTGAATATTCAGAGTAATATATTATTTGTGAATGAAGAATTATTAACATTGATAACTTTCTGCCAGGTTTTCCATATTCCTGTTTTGCCTGGGGATGTCATTGTTGCCGGGACAGATGGACTATTTGACAACTTGTATAAGCATGAGATAAATGCAATAGTTGTTAATGCAGTGTCATCCGGCTTCAGCCCTGAGGTGACGGCTCAAAAGATAGCAGCTTTGGCACGCCAACGAGCTCTGGATAGGACACGGCAAACTCCATTTTCTACCGCGGCACAAGAAGCTGGCTTCACTTACTACGGTGGTAAACTTGATGATATCACGGTTGTAGTCTCTTATATCACTAACTCGAGCAACATCTAAGTTCTTTAAAGTTGCGATATTTGCTCTTGTATTCTTCACCATTCCTGCGTTGTTAGACATTTTGTTTCAATTTATTATTGTGGATATGCTGTTCTTTGCCTGAGAAGAGTCCCCATTTTACATGTCATACATAGATATGCGCATAGACACTGACACAGACGGTCTCGCGCTGACTGCTGTGCTCCAAAACTTAAAAAAGTCTATGGCTTCTCCGAAGAGAAAAAGAATCTTAGAGAAAGCTCTTATAAATATCACCTTCCATATTCCAAATAAAGTTGATGATGTTGTCCTGTAAGTATCACTTTCTATACTGCAAGGTTCTCTAAGATTTTTGGTTCTGTCTCTGTTTACACATCAAGAACAATAAAATATTAGGCTCTTTGATATGCTTGCGCTTGCGCACTATGCTATCATTCTTGGTAGTCCAGTAAATTGATTATGTCGATCTAAAGGTTTTCAAGATCAAAGTGCTTCCTGTGATCTGTAGCCTGATACTGACTCTAAGTCTTCGTCCGTTTGGAATTGGATCTTAAATTCTTCCGATGTACCAAGTGGATTTTAGGTGTATGTGATTGAAAGAAAAGCTTCGATGTTCAGGGATAAATGCAAGAAAAGCTTTGATGTTCAGGGAGGAATACATCCATGAGATATTGAGACTTGGAAAATATTGAAATGGATCTGATAACTTTTATAAAGCTTTAAAATATGGAAGAAGTTATTTCATTACAAACATCAAAATTTAGCAAGAAAGGAAACAAAACTACAGTTTATTCAATTGTGGATGCTGGAACTCTGCGAACAATTGAGAGGTAGAGAAACAAGATCAAGCTGTCTTCTTTAAGAATCTTCTTGCCCATCCTTGGGCACCGCCGTGCTCTTCCTGTGCTGTTGCTGATTCTTGTGAACTCTTTCCAGTTTCTTTTTGCCCTCTTCCTCCACTACCGTGGGCTTCTTCCCACCTCTCTGCCGCTTCTTGCCTAGCGGCTTCATCCTCCTTCCTAGTTTCTGCCTCTTGTCCACTTTTCTCCTCTGGCACTCCCTGGCCTTCTCCCCATTGTCCTTGTCCTTGTGCCGTTTCTTCTTTAGCAGCTTCCTCTTCCCTTCTTGCTTGTGCTTCTCTTTCTCTCTCTGCCTCTCGTGTTTGTTCTTGTTCTCTTTCCTCTGCAGCTGCTTCTTGTTCTCGATGTTGTTGGCCTTGCCTCTCCCTTTCCTCTTGCTCCTGTTCTTGTTCTTGCCTCTCCGTTTCTTTTCTCTCTGCCTCTCGTGCTTGTTCTTGTTCTCTTTCCTCTGCTGCTGCTTGTTCACGTTGTTGTTCTTGCCTTTCTGCTTCCTCTCGTTGTTGTTCTTGCCTCTTTCTTTCTTCTTCCTCCCACCTCCTCTGCTGCTCTTGCCTCTCCCTTTCCTCTTGCTCTCGTTGTTCTTGTTCTTGCCTCTCCTTTTCTTCTTGCTCTTGCCTCTTCCTTTCGTCTTGCTCTCGTTGTTCTTGTTCTTGCCTCTCCTTTTCTTCTTGCTCTTGCCTCTTCCTTTCTTCTTCCTCTCGTTGTTGTTCTTGCCTCTCCCTTTCTGCTTGTTCTTGCCTCTCCCTTTCTGCTTGCTCTTGCTTCTTCCGTTCTTCTTCCTCTCGTTGTCGTTCTTGCCTCTCCCTTTCTTCTTGTTCTTGCCTCTCCCTTTCTTCTTCCTCTCGTTGTCGTTCTTGCCTCTCCCTTTCTTCTCCCTCTCGTTGTTGTTCTTGCCTCTCCCTTTCTTCTTCCTCTCGTTGTCGTTCTTGCCTCTCCCTTTCTTTCTCCTCCCACCTCCTCCATGCTTCCTCTTCTTCTCTCTTCTTTCGAGCCTCCTCTTCCTCTCTTTTCCTCTGTGCTTCTTCTTCTTCTTTCTTTCTAGCTGCTTCTTCCTCCCTTTCTTTCTCTCTCTGTCTTTCCTTCTCAATTTCTTCCGCCATTCTCATCCATTCTTCTTCAGCACATGATATGCAAGCTAAGATAACCGACTCATCTTGATGGTCCAGAAACTTATCCAAAGTAGAAACATTGGCGGCAAGGGATGCTGCCATAACACGCTTGTCTAAAGTCCGCAAAACTGAGGCCTTCCCTGCTAAGTATTGAGGATGATTTCTCCTGATTGAAGTACTGAATCCCATGAATACAAATGTTTCATTGTTAAACGCCATCTGTACCATGGGATGGAACCTCGGAACAACAAATATATCACCTTCTTCAACTAAATACCTAGAGTTTTTGCACTCCGATGTATTTACCGTTCTAGGACAAACTACATGTACCATCCCCTTTCCCTGCAATACTACTGCTATCTCAGTAGCCATTGGGTTCCAGTGGGGTCCCATCATTGATCCCTGAAAGAAGGGCATCAAAGAAATACATGAGAAAGAAACATCATTAGAATTGTCCTCTGAAGTGTCACCCCTGCTTCGATAATACAACCGCAGTCCACAAAGAAAGCACAACTCTAAATCTTATTTCTGAGAATTTCGTAGAAACTTACTATGGTCAAGTTCACCATGAAAATGCCATATTTGGAACCTTTTAAGGGACCATACTTTTTCTTGTTTACTGTTGTACTCCATCCGTTGCAATTCTTAAAATCTGGATCTTCACTGAAGATGTTGAACAATTTCGATTTCTTGTGCTTGTTGCTGAAGTCGAAAATGTTGTACATGTCTTCCATGAATTCATACTCTGTCTCCCATATTGTATTCTTTTTCTTCTGCAATCCATGAATAATTGCAGCTGGCCTTGTCCCATTTCTAATTTCTTCTATCACTGGTCTCGGGGCCTTTAAATGCCATTATACATATAAGAAATTGGGAAAAATAAAAAGAACACCCATGTGAGAATACTAAAATCATCCATATACGATCAAACTTAGAGGGCATGTAAAGGTGAGGATCTGTGAAAATGGAAAACCTCCCTATAACTAAAATTCTGGGACTAAAATTATTATCTAGAGCATCTCATGCCGTTTACTTAGAATTTCAACTCTGATTAAACAATCTAAACCAGATAAAATTCAAGATATACTGTGGATTTCAAACCCTCCCTCCCCCCCTCAAAAAAAAAAAAAAAAATCCTTTTCCCTTTCTTTCAGGGATGTTTTACATTGAACTAATGCATCATGATTCTTGGTGAACGGGAAATTTCTCATCACATCATGATTTTTACCTGAAGTGAAATAATGTACCTTAAAGATCGCGTGAAGAACTCTGTCATCAAAGCCAAGAAGCAGGTCCCTTATGCTTGAGTAAGGTCCAGATGCTGGGTCCTAAGGAAGGATTTTTACTGTCAGGCAAATTCATTATATGGCACTATTCTTGATAACCAGCAAGGTGAACAAGGGCAATTTTCTCTTACATTGAAGTTATGCTCTGGATTATCAAAGATGGCAATAATTCTAAGCTTTTGTCTTTGTGTTTCCAAGTCACTTTGTAAGAAGAAAACAGCTCCAGAACGTAGCCTGTGTACGTCACCTCGTCTTAGTCTCCTATGCTCCTTTTCATCTTCATCTAGGTAACTCAGCCTCCCACTCCCTGCATAGACTCAAGCTAAGCAATGGCCGGCATTACAACAAGACTACTCTACAAGTTTTCCTCATCGATCCCATCCCAGATAAATGTTCCTATTTCAGGTTAATTTGTAGTCTTTTGGGGCCCTATTGCTCAGTTGATTCAAAATCAGACTGACTAGGCCGAGTGATTAGACAGAATGGACTAGCTAATTGAACAATTTAATACCTTATCCTAGATAATCACTCTTTGAAGCTCCAAACCCCATCCTACCCAGAAAGAGCAATTATAGCAATCCCTCAACCTGCTGACCTTAGCAGCTGTAGTTAATATTCCCTCAATCCCTCGGATCCCTCTGAAGATGAATGTCCATATTTCATCCGAAAATTTAAAATAATGTCCAAAATTAAACATTCACTTATTTATCTAATAAAAGATATTTTCGTGAATAATCTTTTTAATTTAAATCAAGGTAAGTCAACTCATTAACTCATATAATTCAATCAAAAAACTAACGTGCGTGATTAACAAGGGTTCATAGAGTGTTTTATTTTCTATTTTTGTTTTAGGGGAGGGTTCATAAGGATTGATGATGATTTATAGATCTTAAGGTAAAAAACTCACTCAATTAAGCAAACATTTTTTTTTTCATAAAAAAAGACAAACATTTAATTCTATGCATTTTTCGTATTTGGCTTGTCAAACAGTTAATTCTTGATAGAGTGAGTAAAAGAAAACAACAAGAATCTTCCGGCAATTAATCAATGAAGTGTAAGTGTTTCCAGAGTACCTGTCTGAACGTAGAAAACCATGTCATAATGCAGCAGAACAGGAAGGAACAGGGAGTTAGGTTCCAAACTGATGAAATGAAGTTGAAAAGCCTCATTCCCATCAGTGACCCTAGCTTCCGAGACATCTCCAGATTCAGAAGAAATAATTCTTCTTCTTTGATTTTTCTTCACTAAAGGCCCTAAACCCCAAAGGATCTGTTCCTCCTCCTCCCAGTCTGCACTGATAATATTCTCACTCAAAATTAAAACTAAAACCACCCAAAATATCAAGGGCCTGAATAAGGAAGATACCGAAACAACTCTTTTATTTGGCATTTTTCTTTTTCCTTTTCTTCTTTCCCTGCTCTGCAGAGTATATATGTGATTGGAAATGGAGGTGTTATTTATATGAGGAGAGATGATCCTGAGAGGGGAAGAGATAGAGATACGTGGCTTCTGCATGGACACGTGCATGGTGAAAAGAGGCCACGAGGCAGCTCCCTAGTAGAAGATTTTGAGCGTTTCATGCAGATCAGGGAGAAACGGTCCGGCATGGAACGCAGTGGCATATTCTGAAAATTTCGTTAATGGAGTGATTTGTATTTACATGTTTTTTGGTGATTATAAGAATGTAAGAAAATTACTTATTTGACTCCCTAAAATTATATTTTTATTTAATTTCAATAACATCAAAAAGAGAAATTTAAACATTTTATTATACCACGCGCAAATAAGTACTATGTCATTAGTAGAACAATTCTATCTATCTATCTATTAGTCTTCATTTCGTTAAAAAATTAATATTCAATCAAATTTTAAAATTTAATTTGAATTATTTTTAAAATTACATAACAAAATTAGTCAATTTAATCCCCTAATTATTTAGATTGGTTCGATTTGTTACATAATAATTATTTTCAACTTTTTTTTTTTGTGTCTCAATATTTTCCAAACAGACACATTGGTCCATTTAGACAAAAATGATATGTTTTGTCTGACAACGTTCGTACATTTTTCATGCACATGAGCCATTTTAGACTATTTCAATGTAAATAAAAATAATTTTAATTTGTTTAGATTCCAGTTATGCATCTTATTACTTCAGATTGAACAATTTGTTAGGGAAAAAGAAAAAAAAAAAAAAGAGATCTCATCTCATAGGATAAGTCTCACAGTGACTGGACTTGGACTACGGCTCATTTCTTGGTTAGCTGGATTTGTTTTCTTAAAAAGGAAAAATACAAAATTGATTGTGAACTTGGCCCGATCCGTAAAAGATGTTGTCTTTGGGTTGATAGGTGGGTAGATAGCCCAATTATTTCTCAGTAAGGTTTCAATTAGGAATATGGGCTAACTTTTTTTCCTTTCCCTAAATAAGTTTGTCCTGGCCCATGTTATTTTTAGTAAATGGAGATATAACTAGAAATGAAAAAATTCTTGGTAAGAGATGTTTTTATAAAAGTCATTTTCTCTCCTATAATTCTAATTGGTGGATAAGTTAGGAGTGAACTTTTTAAGAAGAAATAGAGAAGTAAATAAACATTAATACAATTAAAAATAATTAAAGACTGTATGCTGAAGACATATATATTGCAGTATGTATTTCCTTAAATTATTACTTTCTCTGCAAACCAAAGGCCACACACACACACACACACACACACACATATATATATATATATATATATATGAGCCAGGAGCTTAGTTTATGAGGGATAATATTTAAAAAAATTAATGAGGAATTTTTAAAAAATTTTATAAAATTATATAATTTTTAAAGTTCAAGTGCAAAAATTACTTAACTAATTTTTTTTTCCAGTGGGGATTTAGTCCCCTTATTCCTTTATAGATCCGGGACCCGTCCTTATATATATATACTATAGAAATTTTTAAGTGAATCTTGTATTGATAGACTGTATGTATTTTAAAGAGTATAAATTATTTATTTTTAAACATATATCATCATATAGACTATATCCACATAAGAATAATTTCCTTCTCTTTTCTTTTTTGTGGGGGTGGGAGTGATACAAAATTAACCAAATGCAATCTCATGAATTGTCAAGTTTGTGGATAGGCATAAAACTTATGGTACCCAAGGGGGCAACGTTTTTTATTCATATTTTTGCAAGTTCTTTTCTGATTTATATTTGATGGGATGCAACCATAATCAACCGAGATCAAATGGATAGAGGGATTGCACTGTGAGGGATAAATGAGAAAGAAGATGCCTAATTGCCAATTGCCACATTTGAAATATGACATAATCAACTCAATATACTTGAAAACTAAATTGAATTAAAATGGTATATATATATATATATAGAGAGAGAGAGAGAGAGAGAGAGAGGAGATAGAAGATACCCTCTCTAGTGTTTGGATTGGGCGATCAATAGACCATCCACTCAATACCACAATTTACATTGAATAAAATGTATTTACATATGTATATATTATATTTATTAAAAAAGAAAAAGAAAAAGAAAAATAAAAGAAGAAGAAATTCATAAGCCATGCAGACAAATCTCTACCGTGAGCATGTTCAATTGAACAGTTCATTAAATGGATGATCTTGAAATTAATTTATATACTCCATATCTCAAATTAGCCATGCATGCATGCATGTATGAATCTGAGATAAATCTCGTTCAAATATTTAAGTGGACAATTAATTACAAAATTTATAGTTGTAAAATATGTAGTGGACGATTATACTAATCCATTATTTCTCACTCCTTTTTTTTTTTTGTTAAAAAAATATTTTTTGGCCTTTGTTCTTCTGAGAGAGTTGGGTCTCAATGGTGACACTCTTTTTTATGAATGGTATTAATCAGAATCTCAACCCAACCAAAATCTTTTCCTTTTGTGTTCTTCAAGCTTCCCCAAACCACCTCTTTTCCACCGCGTTTGTCCCGTGTATTTTCAGAGAAACCTTAATGCCTAAGTATACTTAAAACTTTTTTCTTCTTATCTCAGATTGATTATATATGTTTTTCTACATGTAACTTCGTTTGATAAAACACGTTTAGGAATTTTTATTTTGAGATTGTATATAGATTCCAATTATTGTCGCTTTCTGTTAATCAATCATATGATTTTATTTATTTATTTTATTTTTTGTGATAGATTTCACAATTAAAGTGAGAATATGTCCAGCAGCTGCGATGACGTCATGTGTATAAAGTAGGTTTAATTTTTGTAATATCCCAAACCAAAAGATAGATAGATGCCCACCTGCATGAATTGTCACAATCACACTAATTACTCTCATTTCATAACTTCTTGGTCAATTTCAATTTTCCATCATTTGTGTCATCATATGCCAAGGGACATTTCCTATGTCCTTGTAGTTAATTTGGCTTTTTAGACTAATTACTCTCTAATCTTCTACTTCATATGTCCCAAAATATAGGATACTATGATAAAATTATTTGTCCCAAATTAGTAGGTAAAGACTCTCTATTTCTCTCTCTCAAATTTACAATATTATGTATATATATATATATAATTAATTGTGTAGTTTTTGTTTCAAAATTTGATTCCTTTTGCATGCTCTTAGAGGCAGACAAGACATACCAGTGTGACAATGATACATAATACTTATTCCGTAATTGAATTGACTTACTCTAAATATTAAGAATAAGTTTGGCTTTAAGAAAATTACCTTATTAGTCATATTATTAATGGCGATGAGTATTAATTGGTAAGATAAACAAATTTTAAATTAAAGAGGTTATTAATGAAATATTGTATATAAAATATGTTTATTTTAAACAAGTTTGAACATCATAAAATAGAAATATAAATATTTAATTTCAAACGAAGAAAATATTCCTCTTTATGAATTAAATTCTTACAACGAAAAATTATCTATCTTATAAATTTTTGAAAGTTCTAAAAATATTGATGTGGTTCCAAATTAAAGAACCTCCAAACAAGATAGGATTTTGACTCGATTGCATATTGCTTGAGGACACAGGTGAGGACAAAGTTTGAGGTTTCGCAGTCACCTCATATATACACTTGGACCATAATCCTAATAACAAGCTGCAGTGTGGCCTCACAATATATAGTACCACTAAACCAACTAACGCCCCATTTCAAGGTTTATAAGATTGTGAGATGTGTATTTGGACTTATTCGCATATCATTCATTACTTTGGCATTACATAAAAGATTATTAAATGTGCATATTTTATTTAATATAAAAATTAATAATAAGAGTTTTTTACATTGAGAAAATTACTATAATATCCTCCTTGTTAATTTTGTTAATAGTGAAATTAAATATTATAAGTTAATTAGACATAAATTCTTTAACTTACAAGATTATTATTAAAATGTTTAATAATGTAAAATATGTTTATTTTTTAAAAATATATATATTCAATTATGAACATTTGAGATATATACATTCAATCACGGACAAAGATAATATAATTTCTGTAGATCAATATTCACCTCATGGACTCCAAAAATCTGCAAGGAAAGTGTCATAATCGGGAAGTTATTCGATGCAAATCTAAAACAAAGCCGAATTTTTTCCCATCTTTCCGAGAGGCTTTAGATTAATTAGTCAATATTCTGCAAAAAAAATAGTCAATATTAAGCCCTTCTCTCTCTCTTTTTTTTCCCTAAGCAGTTGATATACATATGAAGTAAACTGGAAAAGTGTCAATAATTGCTTCAAGAACAGCTTTAGACAAAAAACGCCATTCATGACACGGAAAGGTTAATAATTAGAAGAAAAGTAAGGCATGATAATACAAAAATGATACTACTAAAAGTTTCATGTTGGATTACATATATTTCCGTTCACACTTGCACCACGTTACATATAAAGAAATAAAATTATAAAAGTGACCTTATATATGCATGGGATAGTATATGGAACGAAGAAATGGCAAGAACTGTTAACGATCGATCGAGGAACACAATAGTAAGAGGGGTGATTTGATTAAGACAATAGTATATATATCTAAAAAAATTGCAAAAAAAAAGAAAAAGATTTAACATAGTTGATGTTAATTCTTTGCTTTTTGCATTATAAAAATCTTTGGTCCTTTAGAAAAAAGACCATAACACATCTTTATTTTTATTTTTCCTTTTTGAAGTGTGTATGCTTTTTCAATAAAGTTTAAAGCAAAAACAAAGGTCCAGATATCAAAGCTCTTTTCCGGTACGAAAATGGACGGATGGAATGGTCCATTGTTAATTCAATATAATCAGAAGAACATATTCCTTCGCCACGCCGCCAATTTTTTCAGTTGCTTTCCATCCATCAATTAATGACTCTCTTATTCATGTCCATGGAGGAAACTGCATCATTGTAGACGAAAGGAAGGGAAATGGGTTCATGGGTGGGTCCAGAAATGGGTCAGGTCACTGTTCTGGGTCACACTTGATGTAAAAAAGAATTTATTAAATGCTATAACTGATCGGGAGCTTTCTTGCTGATCAGAATTATGGGCTTTGACAGGTTCGAATATTTGTGCAATGAAGAGTATGTTTCATGTCTGAATAATTGCGCCCGCTTGATCGGGTTAAGAAAATTCTTTGATGCTTATTGTCTTGGATCATTGGATCATCGAACGATTATTGTACATTCTGGTTTCCACCTCCATCGGCCGGGATCTGTTTTTTTTAACTCTGAATCTTCTTAAGAGTGAGTATATCAAAGGTAGAATTATTCTTCTTTATGTAACAGCTAGCATGGTGAAATAGTTTAAATTCTTCTTTAATTATTATACGTGCATGCATGTGATTGATCTCAAACCGAGCATCTCTCTTGATAGGATTACAGATTTGGTTTTTCTTTTCTTTTCTTTTCTTTTTTTTTCTTAAAAAAAATTTACAAAACAATGCTTATAGAGATTAGCTAGGATCTCCAAATGACCGCATACAAAGAATTGGCAAGACTTTTACACAAGAATATCAAGCCATCAAATTAAGTGGGATGGAAAAGAAAAGGAGAAAAGAGATCAACAATTTGACTATTAATCATTTACTCTCAATGTCTGAAATTCAATATTCATATTTTCATTTTGAGATATTAAGATTTAAATATTCACTTTTCTAAAATAATAAGCATACTTTTTATCTAAATTATACAAACTAATTATTTTCATCACTAACTTGATTAATAATAAGAATAATAAGAACGAGACTATTTTTAATTTTTAGATTAAATGAAATATGAATATTTAATTTCGAATATTTTAAGTATGTTTTTAAGATATTTATAAGTCTGACTTGGAGTTGACCAAGTCGACGATGGATGAAATTTTCTATATTAATTAGTTTGAGATTAAGTTTATCTTGAATAATATGAGTCTATCCTATTACACAAACCATATTTATTTAGTATGCATATTTGAACAATAGTTGCAATTACTTAAATTATATATATGCCATTAAAGTAGGTGTGTTCTAAATTATATTAGGCTCCTACCTGTCCTTGCGTATCTAATGTTCTAGAAAAACGAATACAAACTTTCGCACGAAATCCATTGCTTGTCTCTTTATATATGTAGTTTCTTAAATGAATTGAATCTCAACTTTTGTTTGCTTAGACACTAATTGGGGGCCATATATACACACTGATTTTGACAAAATGGGATTAATTTTGATGTTATACTATATGAAGGTCTTGGATAGAACAACCGGCCAATAAGTCTGCGTAATTTCAAAGTTGAAGATGCATGGCAAAGCCAGTTAAAGTTAATTGGGGCGGTGAGATGATCTCTATTTTCTTCAACAGATAGAAAAAGAAGGAACCTTCATTTCAATTCAATTCCTGGGGTCCTCAAAGTAGGCAGCCATGGCGGACATAACTGCAACTTTTATCCCTTTTGCTTTGACTTGGTTGCCTTTTCCCCTTGAAAAGTCTACCAGGACTTTAACTACTAAGTTCCCGATGTTGCCTTTCAAAAAAAAAAAAAAAAAAAAATTCCCGATGTTTATTAGATTATTAATTATAACTACAGGGCCAGCCAAGAATCGAATTTTACTGTACTCTTACTAGGAAAAAGAAAAATAAGAAAACTGTAATCGAAAATATTGGAATAACGAAGGTTATATTTGTTTTCTTTGGATACTCTTTAAATAAATATAAACTAAAGAAAACAAAAGATAAAGGAAGAACAAAGTGCTCCTAATCTAATATATACGGTGATGTAAGGAGGTTAACGCAAGCTAGATTATGTTATGGCGGGTGTAAGCTTCTACATTTACTACTGGATTTCTCCTTTAACTATTTTGTTTATTGTACTATATAATATATATATATATATATATATATATATAATTCTAATTTTTATATATTACTAAATTTTCACCGTCTATCGGTGATTAGTATCTTCTATATATAATTTTGACAATCAATCATAATTAAAAATAAAGAGGAAATTAGAACCAACAAGATGAGTTTATGTGCTACTAATTAACTTTTTTTTTTCTTTTCTGGCTACCTACCAATATTCTTTATAAGAGGAATATATGTACAATAATTTCCAAGACTAGAAAATTCGAAATAAAGTGCTACAAAAAAAAAAAAAAAACCTTTTTAAGATTGGAGCAATTGGCAAATCTTGTTGCCCATTTCAGCCCCCTTACCAACAGTACTCATCATCAAGACCTTCACTCCACTAGAAAATATGCTTTTCTCTGACTTGACGTTGGCCTGAATTAGAGACCAATCTCAATCCTCCCTTTTCTCTCTTTTCTTTCCAATTCCGTAGAGTATCAGTATACACATACTCCAACTCTTGTAAATATGCAGTGCCGTGACTACTCTTATTACCTCTTGCCTCTTGGTTGCATATTTAAACTCAAGTTTTAAACAAAAAGAAAAGAAAGAAGAGGCAACTTGATTGAGAAATAAAATTATATATATACATGATTGAGAAAGAACCCATCAGAACTACTATTCACAATGAACAATAATCATATTAATCAATATAAAGTACTCCCACGTCTAATAATAATATAGTTTTACAACTAATCATATTAATTTAAAAAATAATAGATAACTTCTTTAATGTCAAATAATATCTTTTAATTTTTGAATTAAGTTAAAAAATTGGCATTCATTATAAACATAAATTATGCATAATGTAGAGTTTTATAAAGTTTGAAAAGTTTATTGGCAAAATAGAAGTAAAAGTTAATGTCAAAGAAATGGAGATGAGAATCAAAGAAAGCGAAACAACAAACTAATACTAGGAGGAAGATGGAGGCTTGAAGAAGAAGCTTCCAAAAGAGAAAATCCATCAATCTTCTGACTCTTGTCCCTTCATTGTATTGTCCACATTATATATGTCTCGCATGCCTTCTATTCTAACTCTATCCATGTCATATATACCCATACCATATAGTCAGCAGTAGTACCCCTCCCATGCATGCATGCATGCACGCAAAGATAAAAAGCCTTCAATCATCACCTCCAAAAGCCCCCCTTCCAACCCTTTCCAAAAACACAAAACCTCATCAACTCTCTTCGAAAGAAGAAGAAATCCCTTTTTTATTTTTGGAAAAAAAAAATTCTGTTCTTGCTCTTAGAGAGAAATGAAAGTGCCCTTTACCTCGAATCAGAACACGAATACGGTGAATGCAAAGTCGGGTCTAAATCTGAATTGCAACAACAACAATAACAATAACGTCTTTCAGGGAGTATCTACGAACACGACCTCGAACTTGTGCTACGAACCCAAATCGGTTCTTGAGCTCCGGCGAAGTCCGAGTCCAGTCACTGAGAACAAACCAGTTTCCGGTACCGAAATTTCAACGACTGTTTGGCCCGAGCCTATTCAGCAGCTGGAAGATCATGTGCTGACTCACTTTGAAGATTTTGATTCTTTGATGAGAGAATTTGGTTTGCATGAAGATTCCACTAATTCAACTCCAGCTTCAAAGCCTAATACTACGATTTCCCAACTCATTCAATCCGAGTCACAAACTCAGTACCTTACTTTACCCGAGTTCCCACCGCAACCAGCTCACTCGTTTGAGTCCACTCAGTATATTCATTCTGATTTTAATCTTCAACACATCTCTGCTAATTATGGGCCTTTGAACAATAACGTTAGCATCAACTCATTCGATCTCTCTAATGATATTCATGCTCGTCATCAAATGACAAATAATTGGAACGTTGGATTTGATTACGTCGATGAACTCATACGACTAGCTGAGTGCTTCGAGACCAACTCGCTTCACCTCACTCACGTTATATTAGGGAGGTTAAACCAACGGCTCAGATCACCTAATGGTAAAGCCCTGCAGAGAGCTGCCTTCTACTTCAAGGAAGCACTACAAACCCTACTCACCGGGTCAACTCGCTCAACTCGGCCTTCCCCTTCATCTGAGGTCATCCAAAGCATTAAAGCCCACAGGGTCTTCTCCAGAATCTCTCCTCTTCCCATGTTCTCCAGCTTTTCGGCTAACCAAGCCGTGCTCGAAGCTGTGGACGGCTCCATCCTGGTTCATGCTATCGATTTCGATATCGGATTGGGCATGCACTGGGCTTCGTTCTTGAAAGAGCTGGCTGATAAAGCCGAGTCAAGGAAAACTAGTCCTCCGGTTCTTAGAATAACGGCGGTGGTCGGGGAAGAGTATGCAGTGGAGTCACAGTTGATCAGGGAAAATTTGACTCAGTTTGCTAGAGAACTGAATATAGGGTTTGATATAGACTTTGTTTTGATACGTACATTTGAGTTTTTATCTTTCAAAGCCATCAAGTTTATGGAGGGAGAAAAGACTGCTATTCTATTATCTCCAACTATCTTCCGCCGTGTCGGTACCGGATTCTTGAACGATCTCCGCCGTACTGCACCTCACGTGGTGGTGCATTTGGACAGCGAAGGGCTCATGAGTTTCGGAACGACATTCAGGCAGACAGTGATAGAAGGGCTTGAGTTTTATTCTACCCTTCTAGAGTCTTTGGAAGCAGCAATTAATTGCGGCGGCGGCGGAGGTGGCGATGATTGGATGAGAAAGATTGAAAGGTTCGTGTTGTTTCCGAAGATTTTGGAAGCTGTGGGGGCAGCTGGCCGTCGCGGAACGCCGTGGAGGGAGGCGTTCGTGGCGGCCGGACTTAGGCCCGTGACGTTGAGCCAATTTGCTGACTTTCAAGCTGATTATTTGATAAGCACAGTACAAGGGAGGGGATTCCACGTTATGAGGAGGCAAGCGGAGATGCTGCTTTGCTGGCAAGAGAGGGCCCTTGTTGCCACGTCAGCCTGGAGGTTTTAGCAACTAACAACGTAATTAGCAGAATTAAGCAGCAGCAGCTGTTGTTATACGATATTTTGGGGTTAGGGATTTAATGTAAACAACCTGACCTTTTTCGGTTGATGTTTGATTAATTTAGGGTTCTTAGTTTGGGTGTTCTATGTATTTGGTTTTACTACAATGTTTAGCTGGGAAAAAAAATACACAAGGGGTTTGGCTGTTATCTTTCCTAATTTTTGGAAATTTTGTGCTGTTCAGATGTGCTGTCTGTTTAAAAGTAGAAAAGCAAGAAAATTTTATAATCAAGGACTACCACACTAATGAAATGAATGTTACCCAGAGGGCCTTTGCATGGGTTCAACCTCGTGGTTTCTTTTTTTTTTTTGATAAGTTAACCATTGCATTCAGCAACCTCAGAGTTTAATCTCGTAAGTAATGCTCCAAAGGCTAAACTATAGATTTCATATTAGATTTGTCAAAACTTTCCTTTTATGAAATATTTTCAGTGTTCATCAGTCGCTCATCGTTTAGGCTTGGTATTCTGATGTGCGGCCATGAAAGATCTCAGTAGAAGGAAATCATGTATTTTATTTGAATAGGAATACTTTGAATAAAATTTGTATTTAATTATGGAACTTTTAAAAGATACATTAGAATCACAGGCAATAATATGGATATTGCATCGTGTGCACTGTATGTAACAAAGTTCTATGACCTGATGATCTAATTACTACCTTGTGATAGATTCAGTGGTTATGGATGGCTAAAAGATTGAGACTAACTGTTTCATTAGTACTCTTCATGACAAGAGACTTAGCTATCATCCCGTGACAAATTAATTAGAAAAAAATTATTATTCGGAACATATGAAATCAACTTACAACCATTGCTCAAGAATACACAGGGAGCATAGTATACCTCGTGTACTATCCAGCAAACCACCTGAAATTGTTCCCTTGATATATGTTGCTCAGTTTTTTTTTATTATTATTATTATTTTCTTTTTTGATTATCTGGCACAAGAAGAACAATCCAACCTGTTGTGTTTGTGCTAACTCTGGATGTGTGATTCTCCATCCAATCCCATCTTTCCAATCAAACTTCAGTGACTGAACTTTGGTACAAAATACTAGACTGGGACAAGAAAGGTCCTCGTTCACTGTGGTTTGTGTCCACACATTCAAGATTTACTCCATGTGCTCATATACATCACCTCAACATGACAACTTTCAAAAATTTGAACAGAAATTTCCAAAAGAAACCTCATTCTGGACCTGCTGCAAACATATGATCCCAGATCATATGATCCAAAGATGTGGAGAAGAAAATTATTGCAAGGTTTTAAAAGCCAATTAGATTCACTGGTATGTGATTATGAAAGGGACTACATAAAATTGGGGGTAGATTTAACCACCCAAATTACTCTTCTATTTCACTCTACAGTTCTTTGCACTCCTACAACTATTACAACAAAGAGCACAAAATCAGAGCTCTTGCAAGTTAGAATTCTGTAAGGTAAATGTTACAGTTACAGTTACAACTAAGGAAGGGTTATAGTGTATAGATTAGTAGGGAAGCCGACACTCTTTACCAATTAATCCTAGCTCATGAACTTCCCAAGGCGCTTCAGATCCAGCAATAAGTCATTTCATCTGAACCAACTCTCAACTGTCATGTTCATTACCATGGGATTGAAGTTGTGGCGTAACCTTATTGCTCTCCAGTTTCGATACTGCCTCAGGTCCACATAACCTAGTTAGTTCCTCCTGTTTCACCAGTAAAATGTCAGCATTACACAACAATAAATATGCCTATGAATACTGGGACTATTGTTCAGAAGTAACACTAGTCACTGTAAGCAATGAATTTAGAGATGGGATTCTGTAGTCACAACATATAAATAAACTGATGCCAGTCATTCTAGAAACAGCAAATGTGCTTGGAAATTGAGCAAGAGTCGGGAGACTCTCGTGAACGAAAAATGCATGCCAATGCTGTGAAGATTCTTATCGCGGAACTAGATATACATGAGGAAAAAAGTGCAGCCTCAGAAGGGTAAAAATATAAAGAGATAAATGAAAGATAGTGGGAAGGAAATATTATTACCTTTATGGAGTTATTTTCTGATGTGAGCTTCTCACATTCCTCGGAAAGCCTCTGTAGCTCATCTCTCAATGTGCGATTTTCATTGTTCAATGTCTCTACTCTCTGTTGCAGTTCCTCACACTCAGCCTGACAAGAACAAAAAAATTGTATCAGATTTAAGAAAAAAAAAAATGCACAATCTCTACTGTTGAAGCAGCACATTCCACAAAACTATCAACTAAAATTCTGGGGGAAAAAAGGATGAGGCCAAAATGGACAGGATTTTCAGATCAACAAGTATCTGAATAATTAAAACAAAACTAATTTGCCCAACAGGACCTGAAATCTATTGCCTCCAAATATATACATACTTCCATCCATCGACTGAGATAATTCTTGTTCCATTCACCACAAGTCACAAAGCTCTAATGCTCTGGGATTGTCACCAGCCTATTGTGAATATTGAGAATAAATGCCTTATTTCAAGAATATGTTCTAACATCAATGTTCTGAATACGCATCACTTTTTTCTTTCCAGATGGTATAGTAGCAGATAGTGCTGAAAATCAGCAGTCATAGATTCAGAGGGTATTCAGAATGGCCAATTAAATGAATAACTGATGCCATTGGGTAACTGATTCCATTGGGTATCATCCCATTATGAAGGCAACAGCCTTATTTGCTTTTAACGTGGGAGGATCCATTTGAAGTAAGCAGTGACATTAAATTTGAGCTTTGACTAGGATAGGATCAACCTCTAAATTCCTACTTAAAAGGAACATGAGAATAAGACTGGGAGTTCTAGTGAAAATAGTTTCAAAAGAATAAGACTGATGACGTCATTCAATTATTCCAGTTCAAAGGCTGCAAAAGTTTTCTTGACAAAAATGATTCGTTATACCCACCCACCAACTTCCCCCTCCCCCCCAAAAAAAAACCCTTTTTCATCTTTTTTGCCACCAAACATAATAGAGCACTGGAAACAGAAGAGGAAAGAACTGAGGCCCTAAGGGCCTAGGAGAATCACAAGGTTGTAAATTCGTGTTTGAAAAATGGTAGTTCAAGACCTCCGAAGGGAATGTCACGAAGGTTACTCATCCTTAAGAGCACATAAAAGGGAAAGCATATTTAGAATTTCTTTGCAAATGAAAAATATTTCGACATTCGAGACCAGTCTTGAGCACTTCATAAATCTCCTGAGCACTGCAGTTAACCTCAACCCTTTTTCCAAACCATTTGATGAAAAGGCTGCTGAATATTAAAAGAAAAATATACCTTGCTTTGATCAAGTTGGCAATGTCGAAAAGCTTAAACTCCAAGTCCAGAAAAGAAGATCATTCAGCATAACAAAATAAAGCAAGGGTAGGAGAGTCCTATATAAGGGTACCAATATGATAAAGAAAGTAGGATTGCAGAAAACCAATATTTGTGCTTGCATTGGAGTAAACATATATGGAATCTTGGGCTGAAGGAGAAAAGCAGCCAAGTATCCATGCATACCTGTTTGCGTAATCTTGATCTCCTAGCTGACTCCCGATTAGATTGTTTTCGCTTTTGTCTTTTCAATTCTCTTTCATCCTGTTCAAAGGAGTGCCAGATCTCCAGATCAATTACATACTCCGTAATAGCGTACAATCTCATAATCTGTTTTACAGTTTTTTTAATTTTTCTAACTACAAAAATCATGGCATCAAGAAGGCATTCAGGATATAAGAGCACTATCTAGAGTTTATAGAACTTCAATTGGACAAATAAAAAGTATGACCTCAAATCAACTACTGCTAAAATGTAATCGTGACACCATAAATCCACAACTGTATCTGAGCTGATTCTGATTTATCCACAATTGGAAGTGATAATCCAGTATCAAACTTCAAGGGGAAAAACCACATGGCCATATAAGATATAATGATAGTACCTTTAGTACCTTAATTTACCCGAGACCTTGAGCTATATAATGTTTCACGGCTTTTAAATTCTTTTGAGACTAAAATCCAACCAAAACATGTAAAGACCATTAAATGAATTTGGATTAAGATTTGGACCTTTTTGACAATATTTTGTTTAAAGAAAGATTTTGGGATGTGTAATAGATTTACTACGAGCCCTTTAGAAAGACAACAGAAAACAATCAATACCAAAGAAGTACAACACTAAAATGACATACTCATGGACAAAAGGAATCTAATTCTTTGATATGCACACTCAATCTGCGAAGATAGTTTGTAATTATAAGTATAGCCATCAGATAAGAGGCAGTGCATAATTTTTTCAACTGAGTCAAAAGAAACCAAGAAGGCAATAAGGATATAAGAATACGAGTAAAGCCATTCTAGAACATGAATAGCAGCAGATTAACCAAATTAATATAATAGCTAATATAAGAATTTCTTCTTTTGCCTTGTTGGTTAAGATAGAACGAACAGAAAGACGAGGACTGCTGAATATACAACTCATACTTGAACCCATTGGTCATTCATCATGCCTGGGGCTACAGCAGGTGAGACACCATGATTTGGACGCATTTTCATGGCTCCAGGAGCAGCAGAGGATGCATTCCACAGGTCCATTCCAATGTTCAGATTGGTTGCAGGCATAGAAGCTACTGGATTACCAGGAACTGAGTTCTGGAAAATTGTTATGGCCGTGCTACTCTGAGCTGTGGCTCCTGAATTGATACATAAGAATTGGATAAGGAGACTAATTAGATAAGATCTAAAGGTAGAGGAGAAAGAAGTGTTACCATCAGCAAGCATCTGATCAAAACTTCCTTTTTTCGATCCAGAAAGTTCCTAATATATGTCCCATAAATTCCAGTTAGAGAAATTTCAACAATATAAAATCTATCTTTAACTAGAGTGAACTTTATCCAAGAGTAGCATGCTCTGGCAACAATAAAAAAAATTTGTCTTCATCAAGAAAGAAAAGCAATCATACATGGTTGTTATTCTCATCACTTCCATCTGATGAACCATCACTTCCACTTTCAGCACTATATATGAAGCAGACAACACTATCAGATTAAGAGAACACCAAATTGTGATGCACATGGTTTAGTCTATAAAAAAATTGCAGCAATAAATTTTTTACAAGAAAACAGAGTAAATAATAGTGTTAGAAAAGTCACTAAAAATACCTCTGAGTAGCACCATCATTTCCAGATCCTGAAGCTGCTTTCCCACTCTCCCCAATTTTTGCGGCAACCAACCCAGGATTCCCTGAAGCTCCCCGCGATCTTTTGTTTGTGGCACGGTCCTTTCCTTCAGAAGCCTTTGCTGCTTCTGATTCTACATTTGCATGCGTCGCTCCTGCAGTCTACAAAAAGAGAGACAGAATCAAAGATCAATATCGTCAAACAATAAAAGTGAACAAATCAAACAGCATCTTTGTTAGATTTTTCAATTACTCTATCAAAAGAATTTAAATCTTAACTACCGTTGCCATATTAGGATGAGCATAAACTCCGCCAGGAGGATACAGAGCTGGATATGGAACTGGGGTCCCGTAAGGAGGCATCAAAGGATGCTGAAACAACAACCAAGAATAAAATTTCCACTACTTCCTCTGGCATAGAACCACTATTCACTCCAAGATAATTAAAGGAAAGATCAAGTAAAAAATGTTATCACCTGGCCTCCCCACAAATAAGGATGTGGAGTGGGAGAAGCAACAGTTGAGGCAAAAAAGGGGGGAGTAGCTCCAGCGCCATAGTAAGCCTTAACATAAAATAGCAGAAAACTTCTTTAGCCATTACAATCATATTCAAAGCACCGCTGATAAATCAACTCATGAAGGTAATGCACGGGAAATCAAAGAACAGAGTCTAAAAGTATAACCTGCATAGAACTTGACCAATCAGGGTATGAAGGGGTAACAGGAGTTTCCTGAAATTTTTGGAGAATGCTGATCAATAGAGAATGAAATATAAATATAGAAAAATGAAACAGCACTACTCCAGCTAACTTAAATACACGCAGAAATGAAAAGCAAGAATACCTGACTTGAAGAGGCAAGTTTGGAAGGCTTTACAGGAGTACTCTCTTCCCCTGTCCCCATTTGACAAGAGGTTTGTAGACTCAGCTATCCAACTTACTCTTATTGCTCAGTAAAATATTTTCTATATTCAATTTTTTGAAGATAAGCAGCACCTGTACAATATAAGAATGGAAAAAATCTAAGAAATGTTAAGTTTAATTTTTGAAAATGCCAAACACCCAAACTTAAGCGAGGTGTGCAAGTACATCTATTAAGTTTTCACACGTTCCATGGAAAGCCTGTTGAATACAGCCTTCAAAGGCTATTAAGAGTTAGATGCACTCAGACGTTTAAGGATTTTCATGAAAGAGGAAAATGATGAAAAAGGTAAGTGCTGGAATGGCAATAAAAACCATGCAGAATGCTCCCAACTACCATGAGGCTGTCTTATTTGGTCCCTTTAGCTTTAGTTAGAAGATTTACATTCCTAAAGAACACATATACATTAATATTAGCCAAGGTGGAGGACATATAGTCACTGGAATTGCATATTAGCATTTAGATAATCAAGGCAGATTACTAAGAAATAGTCTAGAATACTAACAATGAAAATTAAAAAGGAAAAAGTTAAGACAAAATAGGGTACCAATTTACCAGCAACCAAAAGAGAATGTTGCAAAATCAGTGCAGAACAATTATGAAATGCACTTATCAAGCCAGGCATGCAATATTTAACTAAAATTAATTTTGGGAATTAAAATCAAATATTACAGTACCTTTAAAAAGTTTGCTATTTGGTATTATTTCAATAAATTTGGTAGAAAGGAGAGTTATTTGTGCATTGAAGACTTTGTAGAAGAGATTTTTACATCACTTTACTGTAATGTTAATTGCTAAAGCATACCTGCTAAGCAAGATTTCTCAGTATACTGGCTCTGTTTTCCTCAAATTCCACAAGAAAACCCCACCAAAATTCAAACTTTATTCTCTAACAACTCTACACAGTCATAAAACTACAGCAACCCGCTACCCACCAAACAGCACCAATTATCTTTCTAGAGAAAATAAACCTCAACCAAATCGAGAAGAAGAAAAATCACAAAACAAACAAATAATTCAGCAAATTAAAAACCCAGAGCCCAATTCTTGAATTCATACAATAGACAGAAAAAAAAACATCATTGCAAAAGAAGGTTCTTTCTTGCTTCTAAGTGGGACCCTTTTCTTGCTACAACTTGCCTCGTGTATCAGTGTCCCTCCATATGGTGTATGACTAAGATAAATAAAAAGAATAAAAAAAAAACAAACTCTAGAGAGACAAAATTATAAAGATAGAGAAAAGAGAAACTGACCTGATAACGAAGGAAAGAGTGATGTGGAAGGTGGGATGAGTCCAGGTGGGATGTATGAAGTTTGAAACTTTGTTAAATCTTAGCAAATTAAAGAGTACTTCTACTACTTTAGTGCTCCTTCCCCCTCGGGTAGTTTTTTTTTCTTGTTGCAGGATATACAGATATAGATATAGAAAGAGAAAGGGTATGGAGGGAAGAAAGAGAGAGAGATGTAACGGTAACAGAGATAGATCCAAACAGTTTAAAAAGCAACCTAGGGTTATTAACGGAACATGAGTGGCTATCATTAAATTTCGGAAATATTAATAATGATACAAAAACAAACGGACGTTTGGCTCAGAAACAGAAGTTTCTGTGTGTGTGTGTCTCAGTCTCTCTTACTTTCTCTCTCTACACTATCTAAAATCTCAGACACGAAATTGTCGTCGCTGTGCTTTGCTGGACTTTGTTTTAGTTTCTCTCTCTACTGGTAATAGAGGGCCAATCGGGTAAGAGAGTAGTGTTGGGCTGGAGATGCTGTGGGCTTCAGTGACGTGGGTGGGTTGGTGTAGGGTTTCGGGAAGGTGACACGTGAGTTGTAAAGAGGAATCCAGCTGGCAATGTGTGGGTGGATAGGCATGACTAGGCAACATTGTTTTGGATAACTTAATTAATTCATTTGCCGCCACAACCACGATACTAACTACTAACCCTATTCTTTAAACACTGTGATTTGACTAAAACACCAAAGTTTGCAAAATACAGTTCGAGTTTCGTCACTTTTTTAATTTAATATAAAAATTAATACTTGAGGTTATTATATTATGTTTATTATAAATAATGAAATATAATTTTTTTTAATTAAATATTTTATTACTAAAATTTATTTTGAAAAAAAAACATTTAATTTTAGACATTTAGAAATTTAATTTTGAATAAGATAGTAAAATTTTATTTAGAGCTTTCCTAGGTATAAGAGTCAAATAAAAAAGGTAGATTAAATTATTTATAAATTATAAAACGAATACAATTACTATTTTTTTCAAAAAGTAGTTCGAAAAATTTTGTTTTAATAAAATCTTTTTTTGGCAAAATCTATTCACTAGGATGAAAAGTGAAAATAAATAGAAACAAGACATAAATATTAAAATATTTGGTTAAAATGATGCAAGATTTAAATAAATCTGAAGGGTTGCTCTCTTTTTCACATCAGTTTTTCTCTTCTTATTTCCTAAAAAATGGAACAGATCGCCCTTTCTTTCTTTTTTTTCATCCTATTCCTACACTTCTTTTATGGAGTAAAAAGAAAATTTAGATGCAGAAGAAAAATTCCAGGAACTTGAATAAGCAGTCTTTATCTTCTTTTTTTCCTAGTATAATAACTTGGATGAAGAGTGAAATGTTGAAACAATTTTCTATTGATTCTTATTATGATGCCACCAAGGCCAAAAAAGTAGTATAACTGTTCTGGTTATTTACAGAACTTTGAAAACTAAAAGGAGTAAAACTCCAGATCAGTGATGATCAATGAAAGCACTTCAGAAAACTGCAGCTCATTTTCTCACTCTTCTTGTTATTTTCCATCAAATAGTTATCAACAGGATCTAGAGGGTCTTCAGTCATTTTGGCTTTCAAATCTTCTGTTTCAAAGAGATTTGGATGTGTTATCTGCACTGTGCACAGAATGTTTGAGAGATGAGCTGTGATTTGCTCAAATTCTGGTCTGTCTGCAGGTTCTTGTGCCCAACATGATTTTAGAAGGGGTATGACATCCTTTGGAATGCTGTCCGTGCTCGGCCGATGATTCTGCAATGAAGTTCATGTTTCAAAGATAGTAGTGAAAATTTGTTTAGTACTATAAAAACTGGAGAGTTAAAATAGTACCCCCCTAACCAAAGGTTAAGACTTGTGTATTTAGAACAGGTTTTCAAAGTAGTACACCAGGAAAACCTGTTAATTGGCAACAATTATGATGAAAACTCTAAGTAGATCTTAATATTGAATGTTATTATAAGTATAAAAGGGGTAATACCGCGGCTGCAGCATATGCCACCATAACACTGCACCTTCCCTTGAAGGGAGTGCTGTTTGTAAGTAGCTCCCAGAGAACCATTGAGAAACTGTAAACATCCACCTTGTGATCATAGGGCCTCTTCACTCCCAACTTGATTGGGTCACTGCTGAATAACTGATTCAGATAAAAATATAAGGCTCATTCTAGATTTGTAGAGAATGTAAACTATTACAGGGTGACAAATACCTCAGGAGCCATCCAGCGGTAAGTACCGGCCTCAGAGGTCATTTCGTCAGCTGCCTCCTCTCTAGCCAAACCAAAGTCAGCTAGCTTAATGATCTTCTTGTCTTCTGTGAGAAGCAAATTACCTACAGTTCAGAGCAGAATATAAGGGATATAGTTAATATATTGATCTTCAAGCAGGGTCAAATCTTTATATAACTTTAGATTCTTTTGTTATTCCAAAGTGGCAGCAACATGAACTAAGTCCAAACACATAGACCAGGGCTTCTTTAGCTGCCACAGCAACATCCCTTCATCCTCTACAATTCAAATGGCCATCCTAATTAAGTTTGGGCAACAATACCTAAACTTCATTTTTAGTTAACTTTGTTTGATGAAAGAAGGAAAATGCCATTTTGATGAATGATGAGGCAGGTTTTACAGACTTGGATTTTGGTTTCCACTATTAAAGATGGCATTTTCAATATAAACCTGAGTAGTGCATGGAATCAATATGCAATTCCCGTTTCTTCTTTCATTTCTGTTCTGTTCTTTGCTAAGGCTACAATTATATGGGGCTGAAAGAACTATATAAATTTCGTATTGCTCAAAACAGTAAAAGCTTATAGCAAACTAATAGTTGTAATTACTTCTCAAGCAGTCATCAGAGCTAGAAATAGTGAATTATTACTTGGCTTTAAGTCACGGTGAATTACGCCATTCCCGTGTAAATATTCCATTGCTTTAGATATTCCCAGTGCCAAACCCAAAGAAAGCTTCAGATCTGGGCGATTTGGCCGGATGCTCCACAAGTATTTCTGAAGTGTTCCACCTTTCATGAGTTCTGTAACTATCATCAAGGCTGGTTCCATGGTGGCTCCAATAAACTATTTAAGTAAAAGAGCACCTTAGCAAATGAAGGATTAGTAATAGATTTATTTAAAACAGCGTGTGCTTCAAATTTCATTTTCAGAGCGCAAGAAATAATTCAATTATGAAATGCATACGTGGAAAAAGATTATTCTCTTCTACTGCATTGACTAAAAGAGCATCTTCAAACTAAGAGTTATGAAAAAATTGAGGGAACTATTAACTTTCAAAAACAGAGGAACTGGACCATTAAAACATATATCTGCAGCCTTCATCACAGTAAATTGGTTCTTGTTTAAATAACTTATGTTTCATATTGAGATATCACAGATTTGATCTCCAGGACATATCTGCTGGCACATTTTGGCAATTTGGCCTTGTTAGCTTCTGAGTTGAGACAGAATAAACAGATATAGGGACGATTATTTAGAATATTGTATGGGTGATCAAAAACGCACTTTTACATCAGATAATTGCAATCCAAAAAACAGTCACTTAAAAGGAAGGGTATAAGAGAGAGCTCTGAAATACCACACGCAGTGGCACTCATTTTCAAAATATACGGTTACTTTAGGATGCTAATAAGTACTTGACTGTCCATCATTTATTTGGATGAGCAATAGAAACAGATGAGTCTGATATTAGATGGGACCTTTTTAGCTTAATGGCATTAGACCATCAATTTTCCCTAAATTCCTTTCCACCCAAACCAGTTAATGGATCCATGGTTAGGATAAATATTTTTCTTGAGCTAACCAAGCTTCACCAAATGCAAATTGAAATGCGAATGCTAAACATTAGAAGCAATTCAAATCTGCTTATTTTGATGACCAAGAAACCACTGCCTTCTCTGGCTGGGGATCCTAATTAGATATGTACATGAGTTAAGATTCATTTGGTTTTGCTAAGATGAAGAAAAACTTACCCCGTATTAGGGAAACTTTTGCTATCAAGGAAATATTTTAAAAGGATGCAACACGTCACAAACATTTACTCATACAAGAGATTCTGGATATTACATTTTTCACACATTAATCCTGATGATAGCGTTACTTCTTATTTATCCCCTGCCTTATGAATCACATACCTTTACAATGTTATCATGTTTCACCCTGGACAACATCAGAACCTCCCTCTGAAACTTTACTATTCGCTCAGGACTCACATTGGATGAGCTGTCAGGCTGAATTACTTTTACAGCTACAGGAATGGAATTATACCTGTAATGATGTAAAGAAACAAGTTCAAATTATCCAAGATAGAACATTAATAGAAGCAACAGAAGATCAGGATGACTAAACTGACCTCAACACTATGTAATGTCTTTAATAGTAAATATGACCATAAACTCTGTTCAACAAAATAAAGCCCATCATTTGAAAGTTGTTCAAATGAATCCTTTCTTATATGCTCTTTATCAAAATATTGCTGGTGTAAACTATCCTAAAATGTTAAACTATTAGCTAAAAGCACAATATAACATTTGATGTTCACGTATAAGGATGTGAGCTAAAAACATCCAAATTTTGCATGTGAAATCAAATCGACAAGACATTCATAGTATCCATTCCTAAGCCACCATTTAGTATTACCTAAAATCACACTTTCTCCTTCAGTTGAGCCCTAAAGTTCCTCTGGAAGTAAAATATAAAGACAATAAATAAATAAAAAAAGGAGTTTTGAAATATCAAATCATGGGCAATGCATTCTAGTCCATAGAAAATTCCAGTACTTGCTGCATTTATTACCTTCAATTGATGCCACAACTTAAGGGTGTGGACAGGACAAATCTCCCATCTTTTAGACCATTTCTAAAAAGGTTTGAATCCAGACATGTATCCTGGATGTCGCAATATACCTGGTGCAAAAGGAACCCCTTTTTATCTTGTACCTGGTACATTATTCAGTTTATGCAATGTCTGGCCAAAGCTGAGTAAAACCTATCTATAACTTAATAAGCAAATCCATGGGCCTTAATGGATTTTAAGTATGAGTTAGACTTACCAAGTCACTTCTCACTACTGGAAAAGTTTCCTATTGAACTCTCCTCAAACTTCATTACAATCATAGTAACAGATAGATTCATATATGTCATATTTTAGTGAGGTAAAATTTTATTTTCTTTTCCTTTTCTTTTTCCCCCGTCATCCTACAGAGCTGGCATTCTATGTAAACCATTTTTTTATCTTCAGCAAGTTCTAATCATTTCACAAGCATTGCATCTTGAATCTAGAGAACTTAGTCGGTGTCCTTTAGTCCTTGGTTGACCTAAGTATACAGTAAACATAATGTGCTTCTATAATGGCTTCAAAAGATTCTTGTCAAGTCATCATATGCTCTTAAATTACATTTGTGCAAAAGAGGAGGTATATGAAAATTTTAGAATAATTAGTACTTAAAACTAAGTTATGGCTCAAGCCTGTTCAAGAATATTCACAAAACTTGAGGTCAAGTAAGTCATCTCCTTCCAAAGCCTGACAAATCTTCATTATGCACATAAGAGTAATAATTTGGATCAATTCTTTCAAGAGAAAAAACTCTTTATGTTAGAACCAAGATGTATGAAATTGGAAAATGATATCATTCTAAAATCATTTCAATTTATGTCTGGATTTGTGTAATACATGCAAAGTTCAGGCTTCTAAACAGGGAAAGCAAGCAACTACCCGCTTGCCTCCCCCTTAAATCAACAATTGGTGCAATGCTTGTGGTCACTCAATCCCCCTGATAGCCACAATGCTAGAGAATCTTCTGAGGAATTTCATAGTGTTGTACTGTTTGGCTAGTTGGATTACAAAACCCACATATGCACGAGTACTGCATGGGAATCATGCACAACAAATGCAAGAATTTGCAGGTAAATCTATCAGTTTACCTCTTCCAGCAAGATAATCAATAAATGATGTAATTCACCACAAAGTTTATGTTTTGTGACATTTTACTGACTTTACTAAGAGCCATCTCTAGTATAAAGGCCATTTTTGGGGAAAAATGGACTTAGACTTGAATTACTTTATGAAAAAATAGGGTTCACAAGGAAACATGTCTACTTCTTTGTCCTTCCACAGTCCTATCCTTCCTCCCTCACTCACAGTCATGATTGCCCTTCCGGGGATTGTCTAATTCATTTGTTTTAAAATTTTTATTCAATGTGCAATGCAACCTGAATTTTTCTTTGTAATATACTTATAAGTTGCGATCCTATAGCCTCTAGTATATTTCCAGCCTGAAACAACAAGAAGGAAAACCTTCGTCCAGCCAGAAATAGAAACCCTTCAACCCACTAGCAAAATCTCAGAAAAAAATTGCATGCGAGCACAACCAGACATTAATAAATTGAAACAAACAATTAATATATTGCTTCTATTAACACATCAATATCTTTGCATGCCATTGCAGCAGGTATTTATAGTTGCTTTATGATAAAAATAAACAAAAATGGATATAAACTATACCGAAACAATTTTGCAATTTCTTTCAACAACTACCCATCTTAACTTCCATGGCTTGACCGCAAAACAAATTCTAGTAAATACCAAAATGCATGAAAAATCAAGACTTTAACACAATGCATGATACAAAACTAAGCATACAAAAGTACCTAAAGAGGGAAAAAACATAATGTAATGAAAAAGGAAACAGAAACAAAATTTACACTTACAATCCATCATACACAATAGAAAAAGGACCATCACTGATCATAGACCCAATGGAGAGCAGATTTAGATCAATCAAAAGCTCCTTGTTGAGAACACTCTGCGAACCCAAAACATCACTACTTCTAATCCCATTAACCTTTTCCCCAAACGAAGCCGAGAAAGAAACATCAAAGAAATCATTTTGATGAGCCATCCTTTTACAGCAGTTGCTGTCACATTGGCCAAGAAAGAATGTCAAGAATGTGTTTTTTAACCTTTGCGTTTGTACAGTTCTTGGTATACAGTGTCAGATAATAATAATATACATACATACAGTTCTTGGAGTATGTACCTTTCGGGTGGGCTAGAAACCAAATCAAATTTGAATCGATGTATTAGATACAGAATTTTATATCTATAGTCTGGAATTATTGCTTTAGTACTCAAATGTTTTTCAAATTTTGTTGGACTAGTTTTGTGGACCTTGGCAATAAAATAGCTATCTATAAGAATTTATAGCTAGCAAGATTGTTGTTTTTTCTATTCTAACTAATTTAGAACCACGAAAACTTGATTGATAATCGAATTTTTCTGAATATTTCTATTTACCTTTTTAAGAGAAACGGAATTTGTAATTATCATCGTGCTACTCCATCTAAATATATGGCTCTTTTTAGAATTAAAAGAATACAAATGCAAGTTATTTTTAAAAATTTAATAGACGTTTAATAATTTCTTCTAATATTACTTTTATTTTTCTTTCTCCTCTTCTCAGTTTCTCAATAACTTGATCAAAAGACTTTTTAAATTTTTTACTCAAAATATACACTTTTTAAAAAATATAGTATATTATATACCTAATTAAATTTAATATATATCTTCTTGATAAACATGAACTTGCTTATAATAACAATCTTCGTTATTGTTAAAGATGGAGTTTGAGAGACAATGACTATAAATAGAGCTTAATCATTTTCATAGATATACTTTGATAAACGAATCAAATTAAAGTTGTATAAATAAATAAATAAAAGAAACACTAAAAAAAAAATAATGATGTTTGTCATTGACTTATTGGCAATGGCATACCTCTCTAAGCTCGCCACTTCCAAGTACAATCCCCCCATTGACTAGATTTATAGTCATGTTTGATCCATAATTGATAATAATGAAAGATTATCAGTTATTTTTAATAATTTAGAGGTATATGCCGATCCTAATTGCATATTAGGATATATGACGGATCATACTTTTTTACAAGGAATATATTTGTAAAAGCTCAACTTTTTAAGTATTTTAATTAAAAAATACCTAGTTTTTATTAATTCTTAACTTATGTGTAAAAAATATAACTTAATCTATTTTAGCTCTAGGACTTAAAAAGTGTTATCATTTTTGTACTCAAATTTTAAATAATCTATTCTTATCATTGAATTTCAATTTTTTAAAAAAATATAATTATTGCTAAGTTCTTGAATTTAACACCATATTAAGAGCAAATATATCAAAATATATATATATATATATATATATAGTATTCATTTTCTCTTAGAATTAATGCTATTTTTAATGAATTTGTTAATCTGTTTAAAAAGAATTGTTGTTGACTTCGTGCGCTTTTACAATTTAGCAAAATTTTATATAATTTTAGACAAAACAAAAAAAAAACAAAAAATATATATATATATATATATATCACATTATGTAAAAATAAATTTAATATGTGTTATATTATCATTAATGCCGACACTTCAATCAACGTGTATAAGTATTAAAAGAAATCTTACGGGTCCATGATTATACACATTGGCCTTCTTTGTATTATTACCAACAATTACAAACACATGTAATTTACAATAATTAGTTTCAGCTATAACGAAATTTATCCCCAAGAGTGTTATTTCCTACTATATTTTCAAGGGTTGTAGGAGATTGACATGTGAATACCACATCCTTATTAGAAGCAACAGCCCATAATGATTGAAAAACTGTCTTTAAATTACAAAATAAATCAAGAATGAAAAGGCTGGGCAGCAAAAGATCAAGAAAATAACTGTAGAACTAAAAAAAAAGCATTTTTTTTTGTTTTTGTTTTGAACACTATCTCAAACTACCAATAGCAAGATTAGTTCATTCGAAGTACTTAACGGTATAAATATTGAATGATTTTTTTAAAAAAAATAAGTCGAACATATTATCATTTATTTGGCAAGTTAGATAAATGACGGAGTTAATCCTCGTCTATTGAGTAAGAGTAATCTTCCTAAAAAAAGGTTTATTAAAAATAATTTCAAGACTAATTTAAACAATTAAAATACTTGAAAAATTAAAAAGAATCGTTTCTATATATAAGTACTCTATTACTCCTTTTGGGATGAAAACAAAGTTATTTTTTAAAGTTGAAATATTATACTCAAACTTAACAAGGCAAACGCAAAGTTGACTGCTTTATGGTTGATGGGCACCACACTATGCCAAGGAAAGGAGGTAAATTTTGACCATATCATTGATATATTCATGCACCATCAATGTCCACACATGCATGCTTACCTAACTTCTCTCTCTCTCTCTCTCTCTCTCTCTATATATATATATATATATACTCATAATATTGGTTAAAACTTAGGCTTTGATGGGTATTTTTATCCATTAAAAATTTAGATTAGTTGTATTGATGTATTTTTTTTTTTTTCAAAAAAAGAAAAGACTCAGTGAACCAATAATTTATCCATTACTCCTAGTTTTGAACTCTACGTGAACTAAACTAAAAACATCACGACTCCTAAATCCATTAACCTCTTCCCAAATAAAGTAAAGAGAGAAGCATCAAGGAATCAAATAATTGGAAATTATTGTCCTTTGAGATATATTTGTTTCTTTTTATTTATTTATTTGCATATTACAAAAAATAAATAAATTAGGATGACAAAGAGTATGCTACTCTTTTGGGATAGCAACAAAAATTATTTAATTGAAATCTTGTAATCAAGCTTAATATGGCAAGTACAAGTTGGCAATTTTAACTGTGATGGGCTCCACGGTTAGTGAAGGCTGGAGGGAGAATTTTTTTACCATATCTCATAGTTCTATGTATTCATCGATTTACCCAATGTCCAGAAATATATGCATACAATTTTTAAAGAAAAAGGGGTCATGGTTTCCTGTATATATTAAACTACCCTTGCATCATTTCACTATCTATTTCTATTAGATTTTTCTTTTTTCTTTTTCCCCCCCTTGTGGAGTGTAAAAAGCACGCATGGGATGGAATGAGTGCATTAGGTAGCAAGCCATAATTACTATGAAAATTTCTCCTTTTGAAATTTTACAAGTGTGTTAAATCTTTTCTGAAAATCTCATACAAATTAATACGCAATATTAATAAGAATTTTTCTTGTCTTCTCGCGGGCAGGGTTTGTTGACATTTTTTTAAATCGCAACAAAATTAGTATTCTTTCTCTCATATTTTTATTTTTATTTATACAAAATTAAAGATTTACATATTTTCATTAATAATCTCATTAATTTAAAGAATTTATGTTTCACCACTCAATCACATTAATTTAAGATATTTACATCTCATTAACTCATTGTATATCATAAGTCATTATATTACTATCGAGGATAATATATTAAATTAATTAAAGTAAAAATATTTTTATTAAAATATATTTATTTTATTTAAAATGTATTTTCTAATACATTATCGATACTCCCAAGTAATAATACAAAGAAGAAATATTCTTATTATATATCAATTGTAGTAGGGGTTTTAAATGCAAAATTGGACCCAAATTCTACTGGGTTAGCTATTATCTTTTAAAAGGGTTATCTGATGTTATAATTTAATTGGGCCTATGATGAAACAATCGGTGTAATACAATGGCTCTTTTAAGCCTATCCCTACAATATTGGTACCCCTGGAAGCCCAATGATTTGATAGCTCAATTTTACCACCCCTAAGATTATGGGGCGACGGCCCTCTCGGGTTTGGGCGGGGAGGACTGGGTTCTGATTCGTGTGGTAATTTTCACTGCACACCATCAAAAAAAATTGTATTTACTTTTAATTTAATAAAAAATAGGAAATTATTGATAATAAATAAATTACTCTATTACTTTTATTATCAATGTAGTTATTTTGTAGTGAAAATTATGATGTATTAGTGAAATTTGAATCCTTTAAAATTATAAAGTTATTTATAAAATTTTATATGAAAAATATATTTATTGTAATAAAATATACATACATTACATTTTCGGATGAATAAAGTATTAGTATTTTTATAATAATTTTACTAATTTTATAATTTTGTTCCAAATTGAATATTTATAATTTTATTTTGTGATATCAACCAATGTAAATGTTTACTCTAATAAAATAAAAGGGTAGTAATAATAGCTATTTATGATGATAAATTATAGTTTTATGTTTGTTAACGTATTCATATGAAATGGAAAGGACCAAAGGTGTACTGTGTTTGTCAAATACCTCAACAGTTTAAGTTATACTTATAATTTTCTGTTTAAAAATTTTTAAAAAAATGGTTCACTTCTCTAAATATAATCATATTTTTTTATTTGAGAATGTCAAGAAATCATTTTAACTTAATAGGTTCAATATCCCTATTAATATATTAGTACTATTATTAACTTCCTTAAAAAGCCATTATTAATCACATTAAAAATGAGATAATACCATTTGATTTTTTTCCTTTATTTGTACTAGTTAAATTAGTCATAACTACTAAAATTGTGATAGATTTTAGCTCATCCTAACTATGCACACTGCTAATGCGTTGTACATTAGAAGGTATTTTGATCTAAATCAGTTTTAGAATTTACAATGATCTATCAAGTTTTACTAGAAGAGTGGTTAAGGAATAATTTTAATTGAGTTTTGAATAGTTTAATGACATAAAGGGTTTTTTTTTGGGGGGGGGGGGGGGTGAGCGGGGGAAGTAAACAAAAGTGGATATAAATGTTATTTCAAAATTGGTTTAAGAATTAAACATATAGAATTTTCCAACGGCAAAACGTTTTTACTTAACAGTAGTCAGGATGGAATTAATTTTTCATTCTTTTTTCCCAATCTAAATTCTCATTGGTTTAATTTTTCATTTTTTTTCCAAAACAGGAAAAAGACTAAAAAAAAACCAATGAGAATTTAGATTGGGAAAAAAGAAATCAGTTTGGTATAACTCATGCTATACCCTGTACCTCTGCCAATGTATGTACTTGGACTAGAGAATCTAATCAGTCAAACATGTGACACCATGAAGGACCATAGAGGTATCTAATCCATCTTCAATCACCAAAAAGACAAAAATACCCTCATTTGCTCTTTAACCTCTTCTCCAATCCTTCAATCTCTTCATCTTCTTTCACCCCAAACCCCCATAAGGCAATTGGAGCATATTAATCTAACACAAGTGTATGTCTCTCACAAAAATCTCGACCAGAATTGACACACAATGAAAAGAAACCATAATTTTATTTATTTATTAATTAGCTTCTAGTTAGTTTAGTATAGCTACTATTCCTTTTGTTTGATTGATGAAATGAAAGGTTTTGTTGGAGAATTAGTCAAAAAAGTTCCAAGTAATGCTGGAGACAGTTTCCAAATTGCTAATCAATATCACTAAGAAACACTAGCCAGAAAGCCAGGAATAAAAAGATGTACATTCATATTAGTTGGTCACTATCTACATATAGAATTCTGATGATAATTAAAAATCATAATAATTACATATCATATAGGCTAGGCCATTCCATTCCATGAATATAATTATTTTCTGGCACGTAATAAAACACATTCTCTAATCCTTCCATTCCAAATCCTCCAAGAAATGGTGGTTCCATGGCTTCCATCGACAAAGATGAGCTGGGGCTGTTGCTTGACACCCCGTCCGAACCGCCCCGCTCCTGCAGCAACCTTTGTATCTCCTTCTCTGCCTCTGAGAGCTGTTCTTTCAGCCTAAGAACCTGTCCAAGAAAAAAAAAACATCGGAATTCTTGATGTTAAATAATTACCTGAAGAACAAAAAAAAATTTCTGAACTAGGAAATAATAGGACTTCCGGGACCATGAAATGGTGTCGATTTTAAGTTCATTTGGGAAAGAGTAGTCCCACGTGGGAGGGAAAAATTGTCATGTGCTGCTCCACCATGCAGGCAGTGAAGTGTGTACGAATTCTTGTAAATTGGAGCATGCAGTACTTTTTGTTGTCTTTTGGGGTGGCAGTCTCCCATTTCTTGTCCATTTTTCAGTAGTTGGGGTTCAGAAATGTTTTTTTTTTCCTATTACTTTCTACCATCAAGTCTTTATTATCATCCACTATTGTGGTCTTTACAATCCTAGAGTACACTAGAGTCCTTGCATGCTTCAAAAATGGTCAATCATGAACTTATAGATAGGTGGATTTAGTTTCCTTTTATTAGTTAAGCGTGATTGCCTCTTGTTGGCCCCTCTCAAGTTCAACAAAAAGCATCTTAACAACATAAAAAAAAAAGGCCAAAAAAAAAAAAGAGGTTTTCAGTTTTGCTATGTTTTTCTTGTCATTGCTGTGTGGGAGAAAAAAATTTAACATGAATCAGGAGATTTTGAACTCAACTTAAGCTTTTAGATAACGCGAAAGTTTAATACTATGTTTTTATTGTCTTTGCTCTGTGTGTGTATGAAAGAGAGAGGGGAGAGAGAAGAGAGAGAGAGAGAAGAGAGGAAAGGCTAACCTCAGTTTCAAGGCGGCATTTCTCGACCACAGTGCCCTCATGTTGAGTCTTCAATCTGGAGTACTCTTCCTCCAGCTTCTTGCTCTTCCATCGAGCCCTTCTATTTTGGAACCAAACCGCAACTTGGCGGGGATCAAGTCCAAGCTCAGATGCCAGTTTGTCCTTTCTCTCTGACTCCAACTTATGTTCATTCCCAAAGTTTAGCTCCAGCATATTCACTTGTTCTTGACTCAACTTCCTTTTCCTCACCCCACCACCACTACCTTCCCCTTTGTTCTTCTTCCGCCTCCGCCTCGGTTTCGCTTCCCCTATATATCATTACACACACCACAAAATAAGTTACTTAATTTCCAATTATATATCCCTAAAAATGATGAAATAAAAATTGCATGCATGAAGAAGTGCTAGGTATGGAACTAACCTGGTTCTGGAACGTCCAATTGAGAGTAAATCCCAGGATAGTACTGAGAGATGAGTACCATTTGATCATCAACCTGATGACTCATGCTGCTTCTTTTTTTTCTCTTACAAAGTCGTTATTTTTAGTGCTTTTTTTTTTCTTTGGGATAGGAAGATGATGTCTTTGGAGAAGAAAGCAGCTGATGATGAAGAAGACTTTTATTATAAAAGCTGAAGTAATGAGTAAGGAGGAGTTTGATGTCTTAGGGGGACTTCAGCTTGGAGGACACACTAGAAGACTTTATTTATAAAGACAGTAGCCAGAAATATGCCTCCATTTCCGAGGCAATTATCAAGAATGCCATTGATCAGGTTCATGATATTTGGACCAATTGGATAATTTTTTTGTCAAATTTGGGAAATCAGAAAGGAGAATACGCTAACCCCTAGCTTTTTGTTTGATTTGGTGAAACGTGACTCAGTGAATATGGTAGATGGCATACCATTTCTTATATGCGGCACCCACCCAGCCCCCCCCCCCCCCCCCCCCCCCCCAAACCTATCATACTACATTATAGTGTGCCGGAATGATTTTTACATTACTTTCACCCGTTACTAAGGTGGGCCTTATAATTAATTTTTTGCCTCTTTTAGAATAAGATGATAAGGATCAAATTATCTGATTAATAAGCTCTTTTTTTTTTATCACTCTCTTGTTTTACTAATCATGCAGTCAAAACCACGATCTAATTACAATTTTATGCTATACTTGCCTGTGATTGTGACTACTAACAATTATTTATATCATTTTTTTTAAAACTAAATATTTATATTTATATTTTAAAATAATCATTTTTAAAAAAAACCATTAATAATATCATAATTTAAAAAATTTAGATGTCACTCATTAATACTAATTTAATTAATAATAATAAAGTAATTGTTTTGAAGTTAAAAATTATTTTGAATTTTAAAATAAATTAAATATAAATATTTAAATTTTAATTCAAGGAGTATATGATTGGGTAATTAAGGTAGAAATTTTACCAAGCTAGCTTGAGTAGGGGGTGGGACTAGGGAAGCCAAACAGAAGCAATGTAGAAGTAAGTATGTGTATGGCTGGGATCCCAAACCTGACCACCTCGAAAACATTAAACAAAGAGTACGGTTAGCCTCTGGATTTGGAAATGCAAGTCACTTTTGTTGTCCAATTAGGTGGTATTCTCCTCTTTCTATGGCTATAAGCCAAGCCGTCTCTGGTCTCCTCTCCTCTTTTCTTTTCTTTTAGCTGCTATGGCTTTTTAATCACCCCCTAGCACATGCGTGGCTCGAGATTGGGTAAATTGGTGAAACTTTGTGCATTTTCATTGGTTCCTCATTTACATGACTGCATATGAAAGACCTAAGCCATTACATCATTTTCAACCTCAAAAGCTCAAAAGCTTTGAACACGTACCCGTGAAGGCAAAATTGATCTTCTTTTTTTTTTTTTTTTATGATCGAGTTTGAGTCGATTTTCGTTGTATAAATTGCTTTATGGTCGTGACTTAATCTTTCTTTTTTATAAGTAGCTTAGCCACCTCAATTTTTATTTATTTTTTCTTTTCTCTGCTGCTAATTAGGGCTTTTATGCTCTTAGCCTCTTAGCCTTAGTCAAGCTTTCCAAGCTACCTATTCAATATTCAAACAAAGGCCTAACTTGTCAGATGCTTTATTCGAATAACATCTTTCAAGTTAAGAAACTCTTCTCAAATTGAAATATTTCTACAATAACTTTTTATTGAAGTCAAATTTGAATAAGACATAGGATCTGTTTTATAAATAACTTATTTATTTTAAATTTAAATGAGACTTCTCTTCTTCTTTTTTTAATTAAAAAAAAATCAACTATATATTCTTATTACTTTAAAATATCACCCTATATGTGGGTTCCACTAATATTACATGATTTTAAAAAATTAAGTAATTTATTTAGATATCTCCTCAAAAAAGAAAGTACGATATTTGTACATATTGTTTTAGAATATATATTTTTAGTTTGAAAAGCACAATGATATATATTGAAATTTTAGAATAAATTTAAAAAGAATCTAAGGACGTACTATTTATTTATTTATTTATTAAAAGTCTGTTTGGTACGCTAGATATCGTTTTTATCCACAAGAAGATAAATATATAATTAGGCGAGTCTTAAATAATCAACGACCTCCGAATTGAATTCCCAAATATATGCATTTGCGTACTTCGTTGCTTTATCATTTGTTTGTTTTAGTAAAATACCTAAGTTGGTGTTTCCCCTCTAATGCTATGTGTACTACTTGCTTGACTTTTTTGTGCCATCTTGATGCTGGGTTGGAATTGTTCCTCATGACTATGTACTACGTTATCTCGAAGTTGCAGGCCACTAATTGATTAAAGTAGGCTAGATCGAAATTTTTCTTTTTGCGATTCGCTTTTGAAGTATGTATTGATATACTCCACAAAAAAAAGAAGAATAATTATGTATGAATATCATAGATATATATTCATTCACGGTTCAAAATTAAATATTTATATCTTTATATTATATTATATTAAAATTGAATATTTATTTTTTAAAAAATAATTTTATTTTTAAATGATTTTTTATTAACTTACGTAAATTTACAATTAATTTTATATTAATAACAAAAAATTTTATAATAATTTTCATAAAATCAAAACTCTATTTAATTTTTATATTAAATTCAAAATTAAAAAAAAATAATTTTAAACGTGACGTAAGTAAGTAAGCTAGATAGCTAGATAGTAGATATTTCCCAACTCATAGTTATGTTACTATGAGATCATATCTCAAGATGTGACTGTTTATTTCACCATTCCCCTTCATTCTTTTTTATTTATAATATGCCAAGGAGGAGATAATTTTGTTGAAATATCTTGGTGTTATATTTACCTCAATCAATATCAGGAATACCCACATGCACACAGTTCGGCTAGCTGGGTATATTTTCAAAATGAACATGTTTTTTGTGATGTCTCCTTCTTTTGAGTTTGTCTGCACCAAAAGAAGAAGTCAGTATCAGATTGGCAAAACTTTTCGCTTTCTCTCTTATCTTGATAGGAAATTGCAAGAAATTGAAGAAAAAACTTGAAGGTTCTTCCCAAAAAAAAAGCAAAAAAACAAAGAAAGCTAAGTTGAATAGATGGAATGTAGTGGAATATACAGGGTTGATTTGACTATCATCTCCAGGCGTGTTATTGAGTGTAGTTGTGAAAAGGATGAGCCCTTTGCCTCTGTCCTTTCAAAGCTTTTTTTTTTTTTTTTCCTTTCCATTTTGTTCCCAAAAGAATTATAAAAAAAAAATAATGAAATGCGCCAACACCACATTATATTTTCTTAGATTTAATTAAAGATTAAAGAGTATGCGAGCTGGCCTGAGGAATATAAAGTGCACTTTTATCTTAAAGTTTTTTGTGACAATGGGTTGTCGATTGTGGACTATAACGTCTTGTTTCTTGACTAATAAATGGTTTATTGGAATGTGTGCATATTTCCTAACATAATAATAAAAGAATGTATCATATTTTGTACATGTTTTTTTTTTTTTACAATTGCATCTTAAACTTGAAGCATACGGTCTATTTAAAATATAGAAATAATTGAAAAATTAAACAAACATTCATGGGTAAATACTTAGAAATTCTAAATTCAACGTCCTCATCTATATGTAATAAAAAAAAATTAAACAAAAACTATACATAATGAACAAATTACAATACAAGTAGTGGATCGACTTCTATCCATGATATCTCTAATCAAATGGTAGATTGAAGTCGGATGAAACGAGAGAAGGTAAACACCGAATCAAATGACCAAAATATTTAAAATGGAAAATAGTTTTAGGAGCCCAAAGTTGAAGTTAATTAATAATGAAGAAAGAGAAGAAGAGCCGAATGGAAGCTGCAAAAATCAGAGACCAAAAAGCATAGTTTGTGAAAAAGGAGAATGAAAAGGACAGCTTCCGCACCAAAGGAAAGTCACATGGGTTGCAACCTACAAATTTCCACGCGTCCTTTCCCCAAATCCCCGGGGATGGGACCACTTATTTTATCCATCCACGTGTATGCTTGTAATAGATGCACACACTCTCACTCTTCTTCTTCCTGCCAAATCCTTTAGACTGTCCCTCCTCTTCACGTTTTACCCTTTTAACGGTTAGCCGCCAATGCCTCTTTCTTCCCCAATGCCCGAGTCTTTCTTCTTCTTCTTCAATTACACAACACTTTGCCATTCTTATGTTCTAGGACTTTCTCTCCCACAAGTTATGTTAATTTTACTCATTTCTTTATCAATTTAAACTTTTTTTTTTAATATAATGAAATGATTTAACATCAAATTAGAGTGAGAACTCAAGTACAATATCTATTGTTCATATATTGAATTTGTGGTTGACCCAGTCAAAGGACAAAATTCAATCTATTTATATGAATTAAACCTTTTAGATGATGTTAAAAGTTCAACACAATTACATTCCACGTGAAAAATATAATTATGTTTAAAATATAAGTTACTTTTAGTTTTCACATGTCATTTTACATTTATCAATATAATATATTACTAATCTTATTTTCTAATGTTAGTTTTTCAAAGTGAATGGAAATTATTAACGATATCTTACATATTAGACCCTCAAATTTAAATATCATTTATATAAGTACAAAAATTTAAAAGGATCTATATTATAGAGATAGAAGTTTCAATATATATTGAGAATTTTTTGCATTGCATAAAAGTATATAAGGCATGTGAAAATCAATTTTATATAACTCATTTTCCAATATTGAACTCAATTAGGAAAGCAATATTTTTAAACGTTGTCGCTGATTTTGCGAATGATTTGAATTGTTATCGAATAATAGTTTTACAAGTAAATTAAGTAGAAACATGTCTAGAGTTTCTAATGAAATGTATAAGATATTTTGATTTCCATTAATATGATAGAATTCTTATATAATATCTAGCTACTTGACTCTAATCTCGTAATATATAAATTATAAACATAAATATAGCTTAACACACATTCACTAGAAGATAAAGTAATTATAGTAATGCTCAAACTCCGTTCTTACTTGATGCAAAATGTGATAAGCATCATCTCTTTTGTGGGAATCTACATTGTTGACATTGTCTGTGGAAAATACTGTTACTACCATATTTTCTCAAAAAAAATCATAAGAGATAAAGAAGGGGGCATACATGTATCTAGCTGAAAGCATAGTAAACATTCACGGTTGATGTTAGAAATATTCAATTCATGGGGTCCTTTAGGCATATATACATATATATATGTAATGAACAAGTTCCTTGATTGGTAATTGATAGAAAGAAATGACTCTTTCACAAAAAAGGAATTCTCCATGGAGACACGTGGTTGAAGCTCCGTAGTTAATCTGGACCCTCTTTGTACTGAAAGACGCGCACTCTTGTCAAAGAAAAGTTTACGACTTCTGAGGCAAATTTGTCAGACTTGTCACTAACAGGAGGGTGGCAACATACTTTAGAGCATATTGATTGGTTTCGTATTTTGGAATAATACTAAGAGCATCTTGTCCATGCATTTTGAAAGAATGTCTATTTCTTATTTTTTTTGTGGGTAATATTAGTACACTTTATCTTATGATACTTCAATTATATTTATTTGTATTAATAAAGATAGTTTATTATTATATTTTTAATTATTTTAAAAAAGATAGTATATTTTTTATATAATTTTTATTTTTATATTTACTTCATAATTACTCATTATTGTTATCAATAATAAATTAATTTTATGTTATGTTTATATATTGAAATTAAATCATAAAACAAATGAGAAAAAATTACCTAAAATTAGCCATTAATATTTAGTCACAAGTTTATTAAAATTGTATTTCAAAAAAAAACTATTAGTTTGTTTGTTTTAGAATAATATAAGTAATTAATGATTAATAATGATATATATATATATAAAATTTACATATCAATGAAAAAAAAAATCTGATTAACTTGATGGGAGAGAGTGAATAATAAATATGACCCACATAAAATATTTTTTTAATATTTATTGTACATAATTAAATAACAATTACACTTTTTAATCTCATATATATTTTTAAAAACTCGTGTGACGACCCCTAGAATTGCAAATTAAAGTTACTTTTCTAAACAAATCTCAAATGTTAATTGAAATAACTCAAATATTCTAGAATGATACTCATATTTCATATGAGTTTATTTTGTAATTCCGTGCTTTAAGTATTAGTACTTCGCGGTATCAACAAAGCAGATAAAAAGTTTTTGCCCTGGATACGATTTGAGCTACTGCTGGCCTATAAATCACCATTGCAGTGGGTGAACTAAGTATTAGTACTTCGCAGTATCAACAAAGCAGAGAAAAGTTTATGCCCTGGATACGAGCTACTGTTGGCCTATATCATCATTACAATGAGCGCCATTGCTCGTTCATTATTCTATAGGGTAAGGAGGTTTTAGAAATTCTCATTTTGTTTTGAATTAAACATTTATTTTTTTTAAAAAAAAAATAATTCTTTTGTCTTAAAATATAAAATATTGGAAGAAATTTGACACATTCTAAAGAGATATTTTAGTTTCTAAAGTACTATTATTTATTGCGTCTATTATTTTTTAAGACTAAAATCATTTAATATGACAAATAAAATAAGCATAGACAATACTAATATACCAAATAACTTTAAAAAGTATTGCATCTGTAATTTTTCATAAAATGCATTAAATAAACTCTATTATCCCTAATTATAAGATTTTTTACTATTATTGCATATGTTATTTTCATATTTACTCATACTTTATTGAAAGAGAGAGAAAAAGAGAACATATGTTCCATTTTATAATAAATAGTCAAATAAATAAGTGTATAATGAGAAGTAAAATAATTCATTGATTTGTAACATCTTATAAAAAAGAAATTAGAGAGTAGTAAAACATCTTATATTTTGAGGCAATAAAGTTTACTTTCAATCTTTTATATTTTATGACGAATGAAATATGTTTTAAATTTAAAATTCTGTTAGCAATATCTTTAAATTAAATTATTTATATTATACTAACAATCGGTTCTATAATTAACAAAATTAACAATGATAACTTATTTAATGTCAAACACTCTTTTTAATTTTTAAATTAAGTCAAATATGAATATTAAATTTCACATGAAATGAGTAATAAATTAAGCAATCTTCGATTCATGAGAATTATTATTATTATTATTATTATTAATAATAAGACACTCAGACTTAAATCCAATTTTTAAGGATATTAGAGTGACTTTAACCTTGATAATGACTTGTTAGTCCTTTGTTGGACCATTTGCAAATGCTAAGTCAATAAATTCATACTTCAAATGTCCGTCGTCTTATATGGCTTAACTATGTGTGTCGAATCTCTCTCGTGGTTTAAGTATATATGTTAAAGAAATGTTTCATATGGTAGCTTGAATGTTAAGTATTCACTCACTTAGACATTCCAATTTTCACTTGAAGAGGGCTCTATGTTTTATCTAGAAGAAGCCCTGCTACATTTACTTTTTTTCATTTCAAGTTGCTGTTATCTTAAGCAAGAAGGATAAGACCGAGGCTTAATTAGTGTTTACTATAAGGTAAATTGGGATTAAAGTATTACAAAAATTAATGTGATTAGAATGGATAAGGACGGATGGGAAGATGATGGTTCGGCGAAGTGCTAGAGAGTTCAGCTTAAACGTGTTCTTGCTTTTGAAACCATTTCTTTAATGAAAAAGAATCAAAGTTTAGTAGTAAAAAGATGAGCTAAGCTCATGCGCACACGATATGGGGAGGATTCTCTGGTCTTGCTTTTGAGTTGTTTGAGGGTTTGATTAGCTTAAACAAATGGGTGTCATGTTTATCCCGACAAGTCTAGCTCCTGTTTCCCATTCTTCCAACTTACCATTATAGATGCTAATACAGCTAATAACGGTTGGATCTTAATCCTGGCCCCCATGATTCTGGGCTTTAAATCTTGATTAGACACTACACATTATTTGAACAAATGATAACCAGAGATGTAGAATCTTTATTATTGCACAGAATGAACAAAATCCCAACTGGCCATCTTATTTGTGTCATTCAGAGTATACTGTATGTAAAGAAAGCAAAGAGAGTCAATAGCGGTCCTCTCCTCAATCTCTTAAACATTTTCTCTTTTTTGTTCACATTCAATACAACATTCTGATTGGAATTATGCGCCCATCTTTACATTCATTCAGCCCCAAAAAGAAAGAAAGAAAAAAAAAATTCCCTCAATCCCTTTTTATAATATGAAATAAATAAATTCATTTATTTATAAATATAATATATTTTGTTATTTTATCGATTATTAATTATTTTACCTTTATTTATTTTCTCATTGTTTCTAGTATAATAAATAGCCATTGAGAAATATAAAATAAATACTCATACTACTTGTTCCAAGTAAATAAGTAAGATTACAATAGAAAATAAAATAATTCATTATTATGTGTAAAATTACATGTAATATCTTATAAAAAAATATAGAGGGAGTACCATTGTTTATATAAAGATTTATTTATTTCTGTCTGTAATTAAATGTCAACTTTTAAAAATAAATATAGTTTTTATATAAAATTTTATTATTAACTTTCTTAATTTTAAAGATATATTTACATATTACTAAGTGATACATTAATAACAAAATTAGTGTATTAATTTTTATTCTCATGTAAATTTAAATATATGCATTCAATTCTCGAAAGGGAGAATAATTATATATACATCATCTGATATGATGATAACACTCAAAGCAAGCAATTCATATACCCCATGTACATTAATGATAAACCAGAGATGACATAAGGAACTCAAACTAAAGTAATCCGATTACTGATCAAATTCATCTAAGCAGACTGGAATCTGCTCTGATTCAAAAGGGATCTTATTATGAAAATTCAAATATGATTCAAGAAAGTATACTATGAATCAGATTTCCATTACCAGATTAATCAGCATTTTTTGTAAACATTATACTATCCTAGTACACTGCGATGGGGATTGTTGTAATTTATATATAACAAGTAGCTAGAGCAAGTGAGTGAAGGTCCCTTTCTTTTACAATCTTCAATTTGGCAATAATTAACAGTGCTAGAGCAAGCCCTAGCTATACATATATATACTCACAACCTAAGCTATATATTTTAATTTCCTAGACTAAGCATAAAGCTGCATGGATAGGGATTTGTGTCTCTTCAGATTCGCAACTGGGTGATCAATGTCATATTCTTATTTATTTTGTCAAATTTGTTTCTGAGTGTTGTGATCTGCCACACACAATGACTTTCCATGTTTCCCTCTTCACTTACCACAGTTAGTCTTCTTTGAGTTCGTGCCATGCATTTTTGTTTTACATCTTGCAAAATTTTAATTTTTAACTCACGCATGGTCAGACATAGTAGATAAGAGGGTTCATTTTTATTATTATATTATTATTATTATTATTTTTGAATGACTTAGAATTCAACACCCCTTAAGTTACGGCTTAAATTGAGCCATAATCTATGTAGATTATGACTTCAAATGTCTTATATAAGCTCCCATTTTAAGGTTAAAAATAGAGTATACACCAGATTTGTTCCAATCCACGCGCCCCGTAATTCACTATGCTAACCTGATTAAGGCTATTGGAGGGGGGGAAATGTTTTACCTATGAATTCGCGTGTGAGAAAAAAATTAACATAATACTGTGTGTCAACTTGATTATGTTTAATTAATTACCTTGTTAATGAAAAAACTTGATTTGTCAAATGCTTAAAAGAGAATCCATAGAGAGGAAAAAGTAATTAATTAAGAGAGGTTTATTCATCTATTGGAGTTTGGAGGGCAGACCCTATGAAAATCATCACTTTCATTAAAGATGAAAATAGTCCACTAGCCCACCGACTGATATTGAGGGATTCAGCACTAGTCGAAACTTGAATTATAAAAAAATAAAAATTCCACCACTAACACTTACACACTAAAAGTAAGGATTTTCTATTTTTTTTCTTTGATAAAGAAAAATCACACTAAAGTTATAAGATTGCTCCCATGTATTTAGTCCATACTCGAAAAAAGCAAGAAATCTTCAAAACCAGCTAATTAGGTGTGTGTGCATCGGTCGATTATTAGTAGCCCGTAATTAATTAATATAAACACAAGAATCTACCACATTTAACAATCCATAACCACATACATAATCTATGATTAAACAAGATAAAATGTGATGTTCGTACAGCAATAGATGATATGTGGCATTTCAGCCTTCACTCACTAGCTAATTAAACCCTAGTTTAATTCTAATGTACTATACTAGTATTCTTTTACCCTGAAATGCTAGCTGTCTTTCTTTGCTTCTGCAAACTTCAAAGAACTTTAGCACATGCTCAGCACTTGCTATTTTTGTTCTGGACTCCAGATCTTATATGGGTTTTGGAACACGTGTTGATCAAAGGACTCATCCATATCTGTTTTCTTTAATGTGAATATATATATATATATATATATATATATCTATATATATAGGCTGATTAGAAAGGTAGGCAGTCCAGATTGATCCTTCAGGTGTGCCCTAGATCCGAAAACAGTGGTGTGTGGTGCGGGAGCTTTTTCAGATCACCATAGAAATGGTGGTCCAGCCATCACAAACATATCCGCGGAGTTGTATAGGCAATTTAGGACAAACAGTGCTGCTTGGAATCTAGTCATGGATGTCTTTTGATTTTTGGTGTTGGCATAAGTAATTTTCAATTGCTCATTGGATTCAAATCCATTCCATATCTTGTCGACTATTCTTTTTTCTTGCTCTCCTTTTGGCTCATTTCGGATCCTTAATTACTTGCGAACGAAATTTTTGAGTGAATGTGATAGTTAAAACGAACCGAGGAATTAGGAATTCGATTCTTATCAAGTGTGAAGTATATTATGCTACGTAACGAGTATGCTATATACTCCCATTTCTTTCTTTTTTTAAAAGCAAGCCATCAATACTCATACCTTTAGTATAAAAAAAATCGTATTAATTATGTAAATCTCCGCTGTTAATATGTGGCTCCTCTAATTATTTATTTTAATGAATGAAAGGACTATTATTAATACAGTTATATTTCGAAGAGGACTTTTTGAATCAAGTCAATTGTTTACCTAGTAGAACTTTCATCTTCATTCTATAGTAGGTCTTGAGACTTCCTTTGCCTTTTAACATTGTAGATTTTTTTAATTTTTTTTTAAAGGATACTAATTGTAGATTTGAAAAGTGAAATTCTCCTATTTTCTTTTCCTTTGTACGATATATACTTTGGAGGGTCTAAATTACCCCCCCCCCCTTTTCTCTAGATTTCAGAGTTTTAGACAAAAATGTCCTCACCCTCTCCTTGTCCACTTCTAGGTTCTAGCACTTCATTTTCATCCCCATCGTTTGCATTTCTACATTCATGTTGCTTTTATCATATTTAATTACAAAATAATATATTACTAATCAAAATCTTCCTCCGTTGCTTTCATTATTAACGATTAGTGTAATAATTACCCCTCAACCTGCTTTTTAGTGTATTGATAAATATTGAGCTAATTTTTTATTTATTCAAGAAGAGCTTCCTTTTTTTTTTTTTCAGCCACAGTGATATAAATAATTAGATGAATCAGTCAAAGTGGCAGATATTACATCAAAAGAGTAATCTTCTACCATTCTAAGGAAGAAAAGGAAGATAAACTAATAATATAGCTAAGTAATGGGGTGGTTTATGTACAGTAGAAGTGCTTCCATTTAATAACGATAAAAAAACTCTCGAATTACTCTTTTGTTGGTTTCTTAAATCCAAATGAAATTTCATACGAATTATACATTTAGGAATTCTTGGTTGATGGCGGATTCTATAGTTCTAAAATAATTTGGAATTTAAAAAAAAAAATTGATAGAATAATAAATAAATATTTTTGAGTTAAAATGAGACATTAAATTTTAAATATTAAGAGTGTTACATATTAATTAATTGAGATTTGTTTTTAAGGAGGCGATAGAAACCCAAGCTAAGTTTAACTTTTTATTGCAGTCGCATATCAAGTCCAATAACAAAATTATTATTGGGCAAATGGATGAACTCATATCATGGGCTCAAAGCGTGATGATTCAAAGACCCTAGGGAAACTTGGAAAAATAATCTCCTGTTTCAGATCCATAGACCAGATCTGCAGCCAAGGCCTGTGAACAAAGCCTAGGTACTTTTGGACGAGTGATTAAACACGATTATGTTAATTAAAATGATTATATGTTCTTAACAAATCATCTAACTTTTTTTTTTTCTTTTTGGAATGGTAACGACATAAAAGAAAAACACAGCCTAACCAAATATAAATTTAAATTACATCATATTTCTTTTAACATAAAAAGAGTTCGTAAACATAACATGGCTCTTAATTTATCTTTAAGACAGGAGATAATCATATGTCTAACATAAAAAAATCATGTTTAAATATATAAAAAAGTAGGATTAATTCTAGTAGACAAAAATAAAATCATGAAATCACACACACCTTTTTATCACGTGTTTTTTATCTTCCTTTTTTTTTTTCATTTTTTTGGAAGGGAACACATATAGCTTTTTCATTATGTATTTTATACCTTATTCATAATTTCTAATTTAAAAAATGACCAATGGGCACATTTATCCTAAAAATCATAGGAAAAATAAATAAATTATATATAATTTATATTAAATGCATGCTTCACGTTACTAGTATAGGTTTCAACTCTCAACTTCAACAAATTAAATTTTAGGGAAAAACTAATCTATAGTATGAGAATTTCATAAAAACTAACATAATTCCCCTATAAATAAAAAACTCTTTAATAAATGTCTTATCTTCCTAATCCAATCCCGCATCATTGTGCTCGATTGTATTGTATTTGAACAAGTTTTTAAATGCTGATTATGATGGTATGAAATTTTAGATACAAAGTACATATTCATGAATTAGATAACAAAATAAAATAATTAAAATATAATTAATACATTAATAAACGTACAAATGTATATATTATTTTTTTTTTCAAAGTCTTAGATTTTAAACATTGATGTTTCTAACTTTCCATTGTGTTTGAAGATAATTTTCAAGGAATTGTTTTTTTCTTCAAGATGAGCTGTGAAAGGAAAAAAGTTTAAAAGATTAATATTTTGATTGATTTTTGATAGTGTTTTTGTTTTTCTTAAAATGAATTTATGTTTGAATAAGAATTATTTTATTAAAAATTAAAATTTGATTAATATGTTTTGTGTACCACATAATTGATAAAATTATAAAATATATAAAATATAATTAATAAATTATCTAAAATTATAATTATAATTAAAAAATTTGTTTATGAAGCTCTTCGTAGTTAGTAAATTAGGAATTAAATCACAGTTCTCTAATACAAAATTAATCTTCATTAAATTAATTAGACTTCGTCTAGAAGCAATAATTCTCTCACCTTTTGAATTTGAATGATTAGAATTGAAAAATAACACGTATAATAATATCATCTTATTATTCCCACGACGACGTCGTCCAGAGCTACGTTAGCCTGCAAAATCAGATTCAACCCCAACAGGCAATAGTATATCCACTATCCAAATCTTTAAACAGCCAAAAGAATCCAAAACTCAACCCTCCGTCGGCTCAGCTCACCAACGCCTCCTCCGATCACCACCATTTCTCACCCTCATTCCTCCCAAAATTCAGCATTCTAAGCTTCTACAATGGGGAAAGGAGGCGGCTGTGTCCCTAGCAAGAAAAAATTCTCAAAACCCTCTTCCATCAATGACAATCCACCATTCCCGGCCGTTGAGCCCACCGCCGAACCCGTTGCCGTAGACGTCACCGCTTCTGAAGGTTCCACTACCTCAATTCCCATCAGGGCAAACCTTAGAATCTTTGTTGTGTTTTACTCGATGTATGGCCATGTGGAGGGGTTAGCCAGGCGGATGAAGAGAGGAGTGGAAACTGTGGAGGGCGTGGAGGCGGTTTTGTATAGAGTCCCTGAGACGCTTTCTGATGAGGTATTGGGTAAAATGCATGCTCCGTTGAAGGATGATTCGATTCCCGAGATTGCGGCTGCTGATGAACTGGCAGAGGCTGATGGGTTTTTGTTTGGATTTCCTACGAGGTATGGATGCATGGCGGCGCAGATGAAGGCTTTCTTTGATTCTACTGGGAAATTGTGGAGGGAACAGAGGCTTGCCGGAAAGCCTGCGGGATTTTTTGTTAGTACTGGAACTCAAGGAGGTGGCCAAGAGACGACTGCGTAAGTTTGCTATTCGTCCATTATTTTTTAATTCGTTGATTGATCAATTCTTTCACAACTAGGGAATGATAATTTTTTCTATTTTAGAACGTAAAGAATGTTATGATTTGATTGTTGTTGTCTTGTTGATGGACTGACTTGTGTTTTTGTATTTTTGCTGGAATTTGGTTGTAAATTTTTGTAAACGTTTAGTCTAATCAAGTCTTTGAGGATGTGAAAATTTAGAAGCAGTTTCAGTAGTTTGTTTATTTTTCTGATTTTTTTTTATCTACGATGACATATGGAAGTGACGAATGAATTTGACCTTATTAGGTGTAAGACTTTTATAAAAAAAAAAATTTGTGCTAATTGATTTTGCTTAAATTGTTTATAAAGCTTCAGTGATGTTAGTTCGGAGACATATGGATGGTTATTGCATGTATTACAAGTTGGGTATTATTTTTTTGGTCATATTCCTTATTTTTCTACTTTATTAAAGATCCATATATATGGAAGCTGAATAATAGATTTATAGGATTTTGAAACTTGTAGGATGATTAGGCAGATGGGGGTGATGGTTGCATTTATACTTGTTATCAAAGCAAGCAGGGTCATAGAGGAATTTGTATATTTCTAATTTCAACTTTAGTTATGCCTTTCCTGCTGTTGACGTGAAGCTGATGTGTGCCCCTGTCAGCATATTTGGTTTAATTTTAGTGCAAAGTTGATTATAGTTTTATATCTGTTTTCTGTAAATTCTGTGCTACATTTAGCACTAGCAATATCAAAGGCTGAATTTAGGAAATGCAATGTGAAGACATCATGCTTTATTGATCAACCTTTTGCACTCTGCAATTCAATTTATGTTTCCCAAATGACTAAGACCTTGAATACTTCACATGTCCACATGCATCCTTACTCACTGCAATTAAAGATGTACCTTGTTCTCGATCTTATTCGGGAAGAGGTATTGGAATTCATTCAAATAGCCTCCCTTTTCTTTCTAGTTTCAGCCAGAATCTTTGTGTGTGTTGACTGATAAATGTAGGCAACTATTGCATGATTTCTATCTAGGATGTATGACACTCTATAACAATCAATTATGTTATTTTTCCTTTTTCTAGTGATTCTTTTGGCAAAAATATAGCTTCATAGTATAATCTGTCTTGACCAATTATAATAATATATAAAGGTAGTGGGTATAAATTGACTATTGTACTCTGATGTACTCACCACCCTTGTTTATATATATGATCAAATGTACTATGATAATCAAAGAATAAAATCTCAATCACCACCTTTAATCTATTTGGAGTTAAAGTGGCTTCTGCAGTCAACTGTTTTGACCCACGAAACCATTGGAGAAAGATTGATCTCTCCAAAGCATTTTCAGTTGGTGGTCTTGGGTTGTTGTAAGTTACATGTCAAATGTAGTCAATACTCTATTTTATCACTCCCTCCCTCTGTCCCTGTGAAAAGGCCGAGTTTGAGTTGCATAGATGTTATGCTAAAGTTGAAATAGTAATTTAGTATTATAAAATGTGCGGAGCATGCTGATTAGTTTATATCACTTTTGATCTAAAAGTATAAAAGAAATATGTGGTAGGGATATTAACATTTGAAGTTATATCATCTTGAAAATCATATTTAGATTAAATGAATCCTATTGAAAGCTTTGTTTTCCAGCTAGATACATTCTCTTCTTGTTGCCTATGTATGTGTTCTGCATTTATCGGCCATTCCTGATCCTAATGCCTAAGCAAAGTCTCTGTACCACTTTAAATTCGTTTTTGAGACATAGGACCCCTCACAAAATTTGTGCGTTACCATGTGTAACCCACATCTTATCTTTGTTTTCTGTGGTTGTTAGCTTCAACAACTAGTATAAAATTGATCTCTTCTTTAAGAGCCAAAGCCAAAGTGCCATACAAATTCAATGATTTTCTGCTCTCTGCTAACTATTTTCTATAAATAATGAGGTTCCTTTGTAGCTTCTATCTTTCAACTTTCGCTATGAACGGAGATTTTCATGAAAAGACATTTTAGGGCCTTTTGCACAGAAATCCTTCTTGAATGTTATCCTACCACAGAACTAACTCTTGCAGACAAGGCCTGGTGATTAAGGCAGAATTATAATTGTTTGCATGTAAACTCTTTCATTCTGAAAAGGGAACTAACAGAAAATGATGTCCTAACATTTAATGGCCTCTTTAAAATAATATAAAATAACCAAACCATTGATGTCACGCAGTTAGAAGCATTGACATGGTTTACCATTATCAATCAGATGGTTTTTCATATTGAACCCCAGTTTTCATTAGAATCCCCATCTTAGTATTTCCTTGTGTTTCTATCGTAGTTGGACAGCAATCACACAGCTTGCTCATCATGGCATGCTCTTTGTTCCCATTGGTTACACATTTGGAGCTGGTATGTTCAAAATGGATTCTATTCGAGGAGGCTCTCCGTATGGTGCTGGAGTTTTTGCTGGTGACGGCACGAGAGAACCAACCGAAACTGAGTTGGCCCTTGCAGAGCACCAGGGTAAATATATGGCAGCGGTAGTCAAAAGACTGACTCAATGTTGATTTTCAAGGTCTTCTGATTCTAGCTGTATCCGGCACCATAAATTTGTATTTATTAATTTTTTTCTTCTTTGCTGAGCCTTTGATATGCGATGATGCAATTGATGATATTGGGTGGTTGGTGGAGGCTCCAATTTTTTTTTTTGTGATGTTACTTCAATTGTTTCTAGGTATTATTGTTCTTGTTTCTTTGTCTGAAATCTCTTAATGTTTATACAGTTAAATATGATTTTATAAATGACAGTATCAGCTCTCTATTGAGTCACGATATTAGCCTAGCTTAATAGTTTGGTACCACGCGCTGTCATTTGATTCTTTTGTCCTTGTTTTTCTCCATATCTCTCTGTTGCTGATGGACTGGGTGATTGATTTGTGGACTGCCACTGTCATTAATTGCTGATACACAATTTTGCAGAATCTTTCGAAGAAAATGTTAGTTTAGACTTTACAGATAGAAATTGCAGTTTAATGCCGGTGCAATTCAGTTTCTTTGGAAACTTCAAACAGTGAAATGTTGCTGAAAACAGAAGTATGTTTTATTAGGTGCGGATCATCATTGCCACATTTATTAGCAAAGCTTGGAATCAGTTATATAAATAGTAAACATGATCGATGTTATTGATTTGATTTAGGCAGCGCAACTGCAAATTTATTAACACATGGACAAATCCAATGTACTAAAACAATAGCCAAACCTAAACAAGAAGGGATTTACTAAGGTATCACCCAAAACAGTGTTGGTTCAATCCTCCGGGAATAACACATTCACGCAACATTTCATGGCTGCCTCCCTCTGAATTGAAGTTGTCACAGTCGACGTCACTTAAATAGATTGAATCTTTCTCACCTCATCCTTAGCACATGATAAATTTGTCCCATTTCCACCAACGAAAAGTGCTTGATCTTGTAAGAGTTTCACTTCTGACATTTGTTTAACTTGAAAAATCTGAACTTCAGTTTTCCGTGTCCAATATAGGGAATGGTTATTGGCATCTGCTTCATCAAGCTATCTTGGTTACTTATGATTGTATCTTTTAATAAACATACATCTTGATGTCAATTATGAGAGCAACCTCCATTGGAGTTGCAAATTGGCGGGACCAATTGGTGGCTGTTATGCAGGCTATGAGATTGTGTGATGAGTTACTAAGCGTGAAATTAGAGTTGCTTGGAAGAGCAACGGTTGCATTTGTTATTGTTTTTTTTAGATGCATGTGATGATTTTTTTAAAAAGTGTTATGTAATAAATTTTATATTTTAATAATATTTGAATGATTTTCTTATAAAATTAATTAATATTTTTAATTATTTTTTCACAAAAAGTGAAAAAATCCAACTAAGAACACACGAATGAAGATATTTAAAAAGGTTATATATATATATATATATATATATATTTCTCTATCAAAAAAAAAGTGAGAATAGAATGAATATCTTCTAATAATAATAATTATAATAGTCATCAATATAACAAAGTGAAATACGATTTGATGTAAACCTATACCATATGAATATAAAATCTTTCTACTTTTATCGTGCAAGTATATTCATTATTCAATTTTCAAGTCATTACAACGTAAAATATTTTATTATCAAATCTCATTATAGTTGTATATTTGGTTTGAGTATAAAATACAAAATTATTTTATTTCGAAAATTAAATTTAAGGAATATGTTTGGATTGATTTTTAAATTCATTATTTGAATATTTAATTTAATTTTCTTGCACTTCATAGTATGCTCATATATATATATTTCGTATGTGTAAAATAGTATCTTTTACTTAGTATAAAAAATATTTTTCAAAAAATATAAATAAATTACTAAGTATATTATTCTTGTTATCATTTTAGTTTGCAATAAAATTACCAATTTTACTCATGTAAATCATTTAAATAAAAGAATAAAAAAATCAATATATAGACATAAATTTATTTGTATTATACAAATAAAGAAAAACTACACAAAAAATCTAATACAGTATATTTGGATACGTCAGCTGCTTCGCATTTTTTATTTGACCTTTTTTGGTCATCTCTTTCAAAACCTTTCGCCAGTGCCACCTCGGAGTTTGCATTCTGCAGTGTCTGCATCACTTTCATTCGTTCTCCTCCAATTCTGGACTCCATATCCAAACTCATAGGTCCAAGGAACGGCGACCTGATGGCTGATACGTTGGCAGCGTTGAGGTCACTGATGGCCTCTCACTCTCCACCTCTCCACGCCTTGGTGGTTCCTTCCGAAGATTATCACCAGGTTCATACTTCATTGATTTCTGAATCTATTCTTAATGCAGTCTTTTTACAATTTAGATAATAATACCAACTTGATTTTCCGTTGATTGCTTGGAATTATATTCTATTATGTGATTATGAATTCTCGATTTCGTAAAAAATAAATTTCTGTTTGGGTTGTATTGAATGAAACGAAATTGGATTGTGCAGAGCGAGTATGTCTCGGCTCGTGACAAAAGGCGCGAATTTGTATCAGGATTCACTGGAAGCGCTGGTAAAGTTTTCATCTTTTGTAACAATTTTTTTTAGAAAAAGGAAAATCTTGATTTAATTGATTGTGGTGGCTAGTTCCAGTGTGCAAGTTCTAATTTTGTTTAATTGAGATGCATCAAGTTCATATTTTGTCTTCTGGGATCTCTTTCCAGTAAAACAAAAATATAGTATTTTTTTGCGGTCCGATCATTATTTTACGGTTGATTGAGGTTTAACATTAGCTTGCCTTTTTAGCTAATGGCAATTGACGAGTTTATGCCTCAGTAGAGATCTAGGTTGCAATTTTTTTTTCCTCCCATCTCTCTTTATTCTAGATTTTACATGGTTGTTCGATGTTAACATGTACTCATGAAATTATGAGTTTCAGTTTACGCAAGTTATACTTTGTGGTATTCTTTCCATATTAAGCAATTTATGTGAGCTCTTATGATTTCACGCTGCTCTATGGTTTATCGTCATCTCCTAGGTTATACATATTTAAAATATTTGAAATCTAATTAGATTTATTTTTCCCCAATTTTTAGGTTTGGCTCTTATTACTGTGGATGAAGCAAGACTCTGGACTGATGGGCGATACTTTCTGCAGGCAGCACAGCAACTTAGCGACCAGTGGAAGCTCATGCGCATTGGAGAAGATCCACCTGTAGATGTCTGGATGGCAGATGTGAGTTTTTTCTGGTATTTATTAAAATTTAGTCATACTTATTTCAACAGTAAGAGTAGCATTACTGTGTGATTGTTCCACAATGAACTGGTTTATGTGGGTTAGTAGAAATTGTTGATATTAGTTTTAGGATTTAAATTGTCAGTATTACTTTTTGCTTCACATTTCGTTCTCTGTGCTAACTACTAACTTAGCTATGTGATCTCCTGTAATAGAATTTGCCAAAAGAGGCTACAATTGGTGTGGATCCTTGGTGTGTATCGGTAGACACTGCACAAAAATGGGAGCGTGCTTTCAATAAAAAACAGCAAAAACTCATGCAGACATCCACAAATTTGGTAGATGAAGTTTGGACAAGCCGACCACCACCTGAAATCAACCCTGTTCTCGTGCATCCTCTTGAATTTGCCGGCCGTTCTGTTGCCGAGAAATTAAAAGATCTGAGAGACAAGCTTTTGCAGGAAAAAGCTCGGGGTATTGTGTTTACAGCTCTTGATGAGGTATCTTGTAGACCGAGAATTATATGCTTGTTAGTTACTCTTATAAACTTGCCTGCAAATCTTCTGTTTATTCTATCCTGGTTCCAGTTTAATGTAACAGTATATATGCAGATTGCCTGGCTTTACAACGTTCGTGGTGCTGATGTTTCATACTGCCCAGTTGTTCATGCATTTGCTGTTGTGACACTAACATCGGCATTCTTTTATGTTGACCAAAAGAAATTATCCGCTGAGGTTTTCTTTCTGCTATTTGATTAAAACTGTCCTAGCTATAATCTAGCATTTTAATGTCTAAATTTGACGAATGCATATTATATTCAGGCCACCTCTCATTTGAATGAATATGGAATTCAAATACGGGATTATGGTGCTCTGATCTCAGACATCATCCTACTTGCATCTGATCAGCTCTCACCTCCAAATTCAAATAATCTTGCCAATTCTTCTGAGACAAATAATACTGGCAAAGTGAAAGAAAATAGCAATAACTTTATCTGGGTTGATCCTTCGACTTGCTGCTTTGCAGTATTCTCAAAGCTGAATGCTGATAAGGTTCTCCAGCAGCAATCACCTTTGGCTCTTGCTAAAGCTCTTAAGGTATGCAATATTATCAAATATTATGTGTTGAAATGGATAGTACCTTTAAGAAACATCGGCAGTTGGGAACACAATCCAATCTTAGTGAGTGGCTGGAGCTAATTTTACTATTAATGTTCTATAGGACTCTTAGCTGTAGAGTAAATTCCAAGTTACTATCTTTTTGGTACCAGTTCTATCCTCTGTGATTTTCTCATAACATATGGCTAAATACCGAAAGTAGACAGCATAGTCATGGTCGAATTTTTGGTCCCTATGATTGGTTAGTTCTGATTTGTTGTATTATATTCGTTTTTCCATTATATATTCTCCCTAGAAGAATTAGGATGTCTACTGCATTTGAAGGGGATAAACCAGGTTGAAAAGGCTCCTGGTCTTGCTAATTCAATGTTCACAAAGAATTTCACTCTGTCAAGCTCTTGCTATATGTATTGTATGTATAGGAATGGAGTAAGAACAGAGTGATATTTTTCATATGTATTTATTTTCAAATCAACTTCCATTGTCTTGTGATGTTTAAATATTGATTTTTTAAGATTCTGAAACTACTTTTGCTTGCTGAATGCTGTCTTATATGGTTTCTACTTTGTACTTCCTAGAACCCTGTTGAGATGGATGGATTAAAGAAGGCACACATTCGGGATGGTGCAGCTGTTGTGCAATATCTTGCATGGCTGGATCAGCAGGTTTTTACACACTTGCATGAGAATTATTACTTTTTAGCGTTTTGGTTAGATCTAGGCAACAAATCATGCTGTTTCTGACTTCTCTTTATTAGACCACAGGAAGGGGAAAATATGAGCCGAAGATCATCTTATAAATATTCCTTCTCTTTGACTTGTCAGTTTAAGTTTGGTTACATAATTGTTTTCTGGTTATTTTCCTACTTAAAAGTGCCATTCCATCTGCTTATCCTTGTATTGTTCATTGGTTAAAGAGTTCCTTAACCTTGCAGGCATTATGGACAAGAAACTTTTTGGTTTGCTAATTTTACCAAGCTATATTGCAGATGCAGGAAATATATGGTGCTTCTGGTTACTTCTTAGCAGCTGAAAGTATAAACAAGATGGAGAATAAGTAAGTTATTTCTCTCTTCTTCTTTGTCTCGTCAGTCTTAGCCTCTTAGGTGCGGAAGAAATACTGATTGTATCTGAATGAGGGCAAGTTTGTCCAGGCATCTAAATGAACAGAACTAGCTATAGACCATGTAAATGATTCTATTTTCATCTTTCCAACCATTTTATGTGGCATGCTGTTATGTCAGGATTATGTTGACAGAAGTCTCAGTAAGTGATAAGCTAGAGGAGTTCCGTGCATCAAAGGAGGTAATAGCCTGCTATGCTTACTTCATATGGCGATCTATACTATACTACTGTTTCTGATCCTTCTTTAATTTGGGTAACTTGATTTCTTCCAGATATGTAGTGAGGGATTCTGTTGTTTATGTGTACCCTATCTGTCCATAAATAAATATAGTTTTTTTGGTTCCCCCTTGCTCTGGTTTGCCTGTAACTCTTCTGTTCATATCACTATTTATCTGATTTCTTCTGTTTTAGAGCAGAAACTACACCGTGAATGCTGTAGCATTAAAAAAAAAGAAAAAAAGATCCATCCATGTATTCTGTGAACATATTTATAAAAGAAAAGTTGCTTCGTTTCTTTGTAGAATGAAAAATGTCTGCTTTAGTTGTTGCAAATCAAATATCACAAGCATACTGCAGTGACTTTTAATAATTATTTGTGGTTGGTTTGATTTTTTCCCCCCTTAAATTAGGTTTCCGAAAATCTATTAATGGTTTCAGGGCCAACCACTTCCCATTTGTTTCACATATTTTAGCTTATTTAATTTTTTTTCCTCCATTCTACATTGCAGCATTTCAGGGGGTTGAGTTTTCCTACTATTTCATCAGTTGGTTCAAATGCTGCAATCATTCATTATTCACCTGATGCAAAAACCTGTGCTGAACTAAGCCCAAATCTAATTTACCTATGTGACTCAGGGGCACAGGTTTGCCAACTATCTGAATTACTATTTTAGGGGCATTTTATTTCAGTATTAACTTCTGCTCTAATTTTTTTTCTTCTTTTTAATCTCTTCCATCTTTAAAGTATCAAGATGGAACAACAGATATAACAAGGACTGTTCATTTTGGGAAGCCAACCACACATGAGAAAGCATGTTATACAGCGGTATGTTGCACTAGGCTGTATTTGAATAAGCTTTTAAAGTAACTATTTTTAACCTTTTTTAGAATGAAAAGAGATTCATTTGGATAAGAATTTTGTTAGAGAATTGAAGTGATGTTTTTGGGCCCCATATACGGGTAGCATATTAAGGCAGTAAGAATTTGTAGATGATAAAAGCATAATGGACCCCACTTACATTGAAAATTAATGAAATATATATGAAGTGAGTCCCTTTCATATAATTATTACATGAAAGATATTTGATTTTCTCTTAAAAAAAAACGATATTTGATTTTGACTTTTTTTAAAGTAAAGTGCTGTGAGACAACTTTTAACTTGAGAAAAGAATTTTGAAGTGAAAAGGCTTTCCAAATACAGGCCTTTTATCATTGAGTTAACAAAAGCATGTTACACATTGACATGTTGCCCTTCTTGAATTTTATATCTTTGACTTTACCTCAAAGAACTAAATGGAGGAAAAAAATAGTTTTCTTGACTACTAGTATGGGTATCATTTCTGAGTTTTTTTTTTCTTTTCATTTTAATCAAGTCATTTTTAGCTGTTCCAATAATCTCATTTGTAAGGATAAAGTAGAAATAGTCCCTTGAGTTTTGTCATAATTACAATTACCATTTTTCATTTTGTTATAGAACAACACCCCTGTTAGATTTGTCAATGGTTTTATCTGCAGAAGTACTTGTGCATTGAATATTATGTAAAGCATGTACCGTAGCAAACTTTGTGGGAGGATATTATGATTTGTCGAGATTCCTTTCTGTACATGTGATTTTACACGGAAACAAGTATTAAGGAAATGATTTTACTAACTTAAATTTATGTGATTGTGAATGATTAAAGGTTAAAAAATGAATGAAGTGATTAAAAATTCATTATTGATTTCTCTTCCTCTCCACCCAGTGTAGACAACCTATTTCCCTGAAGTCCATTCTTTTGTGCTCTATGAATATGTATTCTGTTAGATTTTTGTTGTGAAGATGAGGAAAATTCTTACAAACACATGAAAGAAAAAATGCACATATGTGCGTACACACTCAAATTTTCTAACCAATGTGGTCTTGTGTAAATTTTGTAGGTTCTCAAGGGTCATATTGCGTTGGGTAATGCTCGGTTTCCAAATGGAACTAATGGTATTGCTTGATTGATAATTTTCCTAGTAATTTAACAACTCCGATATCCGGACTCTTTTCTTTATAAAAATAAATGAATAAATAAAAGAAATCGGATATGCTATATAGAGTAGGAACTAGAACTGATATGTGTGCTTATTAAGGAAAAACAATTGTGTTTATAATGTACGAGTCAGTGATACTGTATACCAAAAGGAACTAATGGTACTTTTTATTCATTTTTTGCATGTTAGTTTCACAATTTATATATACAATATTAGGGGTGGTAGAGAGACATCATAACTTATGAAACTAATAATTGTATTCTGGTACTTCTTGATAGGCAATACTCTTGATGTTCTTGCTCGGATCCCTTTGTGGAAGTATGGCCTTGACTACAGGCATGGAACTGGTCATGGAATTGGGTCTTTCTTAAATGTTCATGAAGGTATCTGGTGCATGTGCAGTATTGTTTTTGTTTTAAACCATAACATGGTCAATCGGCATGTTGAGTTAATTTGTTTACTTTTCAGGTCCTCACCAAATTAGTTTCAGACCAGCAGCTCGGAATATCCCATTACAAGCTTCAATGACTATCACAGATGGTGAGTGTCATGTATGTGGTACCTGGTTTCTTTATGGGGCATTGTTGAGAAAACAACAAAATTTCTTACTCCAATGGGTTATTATTTGGACTTGGTACAACTAACTGCCTTGGTTGCATTTGCAATTGGTCAACGTGAGCTTCTTTTAAGTTAAAAAGTAGTTTTTCCCTGTGTTTCTCTCACCCTTCCTAGTTTGTTAAACCCCCAGTCCTAAATCTTTTTGAGAAGAATTTAACCAACCTTTCTAGAATGCCTCCCTCTCTTTAGTGGCAAGGGTTGAATGGCATAATTGATAGAAAGGCATGGAACTGATTTATTCTATTGCTTGAGCAGTTTGTTGGTTGTGTTATGCAAATTTTGTGTCATGTCTATTTCCTTTTGTTGGATGGTTTACTAATCATATTTTTCTATCCTAAGGGTGGTCATATATGATATATTTGGCTATGGTCGCACATTTTGGGCCATTTGGCCTCTTTTATGTAGTTAAAAAGTTCACTTCAAGTTGATTTAAGTTTTGCATTTTCCAGAACCTGGCTATTATGAGGATGGAAAGTTTGGCATAAGATTGGAGAATGTTCTCATCATTAAAGATGCTGATACAAAGTTCAATTTTGGTGACAAGGGTTACTTAACATTTGAGCATATAACATGGGTAAGTTTATTTTGTTAACTACTTATCTTATTTTTTCATTAAAGAAACGTGTTCTCGTATTACAACCATGTACATATTTCTGTGATGTTGGATTTTGTTCATGTGATTGGTTTATTTTTTCCAGGCACCATATCAGACAAAGTTGATTGATTTGAGCCTTTTGGTACCTGAAGAAATTGAATGGTTGAATGATTACCACTCGAAATGTGGAGAAATATTGTCTCCATACTTGGATGAATTTGAGATGGCATGGCTTAAAAAAGCTACTCAGCCTATTAGTGTGTGAATGATTTGTTATTAAACCCAAGCCAGGATAATAATGTCTTTCCTCGGCATCTTCACCAGCCTTGCCACCTAATTTATTGGAGGCATTACAAAGGTACAACTATTTTCGTTGGGGGATTTTCATGAAGAAAAGTATAATAATTTGTACCGGATTTTTCACTTTTCTTGTTGGTGGTGTTGTGTAAATTAAATACAATGGTCTTTTGTGAAATTTACTTCTCCCTATTTCGCATCAACATTACCAGGAGTGTGGGCTAATAACATGGAGGAAAAAAAAGGGATTATTTCGAAAGATGTTTGTAGCCTCTAGTTTATATAGTGATGTAATTGAGTCGAATTGTGCGTAAAAATTTTGAGCTCAAATTTGATTCTTAATTAAACATTGTTCGTGTTTATTTGTTTAGTGTTTGAGTGAAAATTAATGTTCAAATTTGTTCGATTATTTGTTTGTACCGATCGAGTTTGTTTAGGTTTGGTTTTTTTAATTTAACAGGTTCAGTTCGAATTGTTTAATTAATTTAGTTTGATTTCGAAATTGTTTGAATTTAAATGTGTTTTTTAAAAAATAAAATAAAATTTAATACATACACATGCTTTTAATTTAAAATTTTGATACCATCCAAATATATAATGATAAATGAAATAAAAAATAAAATACATATACAATAAGTCTAAATAATATATGTTTATTAAGTTTAAAAAATAATGCATAATTATTAATATAAAAAATAATATTGATTTGGTTATATCATTGTCATTTTTGCAGCAAAGACTGAATTAAGTCTACAAACATGTTCTCATTTGTTCAAATAATAAACTAATCTTAATTCTTAATAATTATTCAAGTTCAAATAATAAACAAATTATATTTTTTTAATCATTATTCGAGTTCAAATGATAAACGAATCTTAATTCTTTTAATTATTATTCGAGTTTGACTTAATTATTACACGAATAAGCTTTAAATAAATTATTCGCAAACATTCGATTCGTTTAATTGAAGAAAACTTGATCTATGTCCTTAACACCCTTGCTCTTGTATTCATCAAGCGGTACGCACCAAACACATATTATATGTTTAGTTTGTTTCTTAAATAATCTATCTCTATTTGAGTTTGAGTTTGAATTTGAATTCTATTATATTTTATTAAAATTAAATTTATATTATATTATATTAAAATTGAATTTCTATATTTTAATAGAAATATATTTTATTTAAAGTTTTCCTGTAACAACTTTCTTCATTTGGAATTATGTTTATGATAAGGATATTATAAGTAATATTTTCCTTAATTTTTGAATTAAGTTAAAATTAGATTAAACTAGAATATTATATATTTAATACTACATTTCATCCAATGAATGTACATCACTATAAAATATAATTATATGTAATAAAATTAACCTTCATAGTAATACATAATTATGGAAAACTGGATTTAAGTCTTCATAAATTATATACTTCAAAAGATATATTTTTAATTCTACTCCTATCGGTTCAAAATAGATGGTTTTTTGGCATTTGCTTTTCATATTAAGAAGAGGGAAGAAAACAAATAATTTTTTATATAAATTTTCAAGTATGACCTTAATTATTAAATTAGGGACAAATAAGAATGACTCAATTATTAATACATTAAAAGATATAAACTACTAAAATAATTCTTTTTTGGAATGAAAAAAGTACAATATAATGTGTCCAGCATAAATTTGCAATACCAATAATTTTTCTTTTTTGTTTGAAAGCACATATTAAATTTATTTAAGATTTCATAAAAATATAAAAAAGAAATATCAATATGGCCAGATATGCCTAACTGCCTGCATATAAAGGATCGTGTCTCTGAACTTCTGGAAAATTGCAAGGCCTAGGTCATCTGAAAATTCTTAAGGACCTCACACATGGAATTGAAAGATGACCCTCCATTGGCCAAACATTTCTCCCCACTTATCTTCAATTGCTTAATCTTACCTCTGATTAGCATGCTTTCTGGATACTGCATGACTCTTCTAATCATCTCTTCTATCTCTTCCCTTTCCACCACTTTCTTAGTCGGTAGAACTCTCGGCCGCACAGCGACGCCGAGCTCCTCCGTCAACATGGTTGCATTTATTCTTTGCTCAGCATAGAGAGGCCATGCAATAATTGGCACACCATTTGTGAGGCTTTCTAAACACGAGTTCCAACCACAGTGGGACAAGAATCCTCCTATTGAGGGATGGCTTAATATCTCCACTTGTTGGGCCCATTCTGCTACCAATAAGCCCACTTTCCTGGTCCGGCTTAGAAACCCTTTAGGCAAGAAATTTTGGAAACCATTTGAGCCAATCCCTGTAGTGAAAAAGGACTCATCTGAACCACACTTAGCCGGTGATCGAACCACCCAAAGAAACCTCTGCTGGCTCATTTCTAAACCGCAAGCTAGCTCGGTGATCTGCTGAGTTAATAAACAGCCACCACTCCCAAATGAGACATATAGAACAGACTCATTGGGCTGCTTATCTAGCCATTCTTTGATCTCCCTATTAAAGCTGCCCGGTTCTTGTGATCTCCTTAATGGTCCAATTGGATAAATTGGTAATTTCACAACTGCACGCAAAGTTTCATTCTCCCTCATGGCTTTAAGTGTTGTAGGCTCAAGATCTTCCCAAGTATTCATCAAGATTCCATCTCCCAATGTGAACCCTGTACCCATTTTCACGTACTCTGGATATTGTTGATCATTTCGGTCTAGCATGGGGTCAACAACATCTTCTGGTCGGATTGGCTTACAGCCTGGGATCTTCAACGGTTCCTTTTGATCAACATACTGACCTGTTATTTCTTTATCAAGAATCGGGCAGTATACAGTTAAGGTAGTAAACCATGCATTGCAAGCAACATATAAGTACTTAGCCATGTTAAACTCGACTGCAATAGGGAAGGCCTCAGTGCAGAAAAGGTCGACGATTAAGATGTCCGGGCGGTGCTTCATGGCGGCAATTGTAGACCGGACACCAGGTACAGCTGCACGAACCATTAAGCAGAGCCGTGTGACAATTTTTGTATGTGCATCAATTAAGCCCGAGATGTCCACCGGGGGAATCTCGATTGTGTCCACAAGTTGTGATATCTCTTTGAGAATTTGAGTCTCTGCTGCCGAAGTACTGCTTTTGATCACCAGTATAGTTACCTTTAAAAAACAAAAGATATAGTTACCTTAATATCATAAAAAAAAAAATATTGTTACTCTCAGACTGACTTCTAGTTTGGTTACCTTAACATCATGGAGTGTTACAAGGCGATTTCCTAGGACTAGAATTGGGATAAGGTGACCCAATCCAGGGCTTGCTAGAAGAGCAACATGGAGCTTCGAACCATCCATGGATTATAGTCAATTAACTCTTACAAGAGAAATGAAAGCCTGGAAAAGATGGGATATTAGCTTACTCGCCTAGTATATATAATTTGCAACAGCTCCGATTCGGTAGAAAGATGATTCAAAAACTATAAATGAAGTGACTATCAGTAGCAATTTTAGATAAAATACAAATGCTTCACACTAATACTAAAGTTCAATGATTTGGGGTTTTATAAATTGAACAAGTGATTTGATGCGATGCCAGTAGCATGATTTTTTTTTGGGGGGTCCAGTTCAACATGAGCTGAAAAGTAGCTGAGTTGGTAATTCACATTTAGTGGTTTCATCTGAAATGTTTATTCATATAAATATATAATGTCAGAATCATCCTTTGTATTCTTTTTCCAAATATTTGATTTGTATGTAAGCATTAAGAGATCAATAATGTAACAATCATTACATCGTTAAGATATGAAATCAATGTTACAAAAAATTATTGTTTATTTCAGGGTCTCTATTTCGTAAATGAAATGACTTTAAAAAAATTTAATGAACGGTATATAAATAGATTAAATAGTCATTTTATCTTATTTTATTGGAGCGTACTGTACGGTCAAATTGAACTAATACAGTAATATCATGAGTTGCCTATCTAATTCATTCATGAAACTTCGTTATTTATTTATTTTTATTTTTATCATCTTAGTTAAAAAATTTTTAGTTATTTTTCTTTTCATCATCTTCCTCCACCAAACTTTCATTGACCTTTAAACTACTTTGAGCTTTCTCTCTTTTCCTTTGTTCTTTATGAAAATGATCTTTGTCTCTCATCTCAGCCCATCGCCGGCTACAATTTCTCCTATTTTACATGGGATGGGAGTCATGGGACGATTGATTAGATTGTGGAAAAGATTTAGACTCAATTAATGTTCTTTTATTATTGTTATTATTATTACTCATTTGTCCCTTTTCATCTCATTATATATATTTTTTATTTTTTATTAAAAAATGATTATTTTTTCTTTTAAAATATAATTAAATTTGAAAATAACATAGCACAATAATTATGAGAAATTGTAAAAAAAATAATATTATAATTAGATATAAAAGATTTTTTTTAAAAGATCTTATAAAATGGAATGAATAAAGTATTATTTTACAAGAATTCAATTAATATTTTGTTCACTTCATCCCGTTTATAAACGATTTAAATTTGGAGTCACAATTCTCACCAACTTCCACCCCTAGTTTGATCAAATTTATACTATCTCGATTTTTTTTTATTTGTGACCGTATTTATTCTTATGCCTTTTAAGGTACAAAAGGGAAAAAAATAGTTATTCTTTAACTCAAAGTCCTAAGATAACAAATAAAAAAAATATTGAAATTTTCATTGTTTCACTGGTAAAAGGGGGGAGGGGGGGGGGGAGTATCATTAATTATATATGCATATCAAACATTTCCTCTAACATAGGACCTGCAAGTTTAGTGAATCCTGAGCCACTATATTATGCGAGGTGCATGTATATCTATGGTACTAAATATTTTTGTCCTCAAAACAGCTGTGAAAATTAATAAGAGTGATAAATAGATGCAGGACAATTTTATTCAACCACACTTTTTTAACTCTATATTTGTTCTTGAAAATAAAATTCACAAAGTTACACTACAACATGTACTAGACACTAAACACTATAAAGTTCCTCAAAAACAAATGTTATGAGGATTACTCCTCCTTGTTCCTCAAATTATCCATTCCTTTTGTGAGACTTCAATCTCATCTCTTCAAGGACCTCAAACATCGAATTGAAAGACGACCCTCCATTTCTTAGAGCATTATGTACATTGAATTTCAATTCTTTAACCTTCTCCCTCATTGCATGGCCTTCTTTGTATTGGATGACTGTTCTAACCATCTCCTCAATCTCTTCTCTCCCCACCACTTTCTTTGTCGGTAATTCCTCCGGTCGGACCGCGATACCTAGCTCCTCCCCCACCATGGTGGCATTAAGTCTTTGTTCAGCATACAATGGCCAGGCAATCATTGGAACACCACTCATTATGCTTTCCAAGGTAGAGTTCCACCCACAATGTGATAGGAATCCCCCTACTGATGGATGGCCTAAAATCTCCACTTGTTGGGCCCAGATTTGGACTACTAGTCCTAATTTATTGGTTCTGTCCAAAAATCCCTCAGGCAAGTAATCCATGTTACCGTCAAATGGTGGCCGGACCACCCAAATGAACCGTTGTTGGCTAAGCTCCAAACCCCATGCTAACTCTATCATTTGCTCAGCTGAAAGAATCCCCCCACTTCCAAATGACACATACACCACTGATTCTGCTGGTTGCTTATCCAACCACTCTGATATTTCACTCTCCAAAGAAGAAGGCTCAATGGACCTCCTCAATGGCCCAATTGGATAAATCGGTACTTTCACAATTGACCTCAAGATTGCATTCTCTCTCAAAGCTTTCAGTGTTTTAGGCTCAAGAACTTCACTAGTGTTGATCAAGATCCCATTAGAGCTCGTAAATTCAATCCCAAGGCTCATATATTCATAATAATCTCGTTTGTTCCGGTCCAACATCGGGTCGACCACATCCTGCGGTTGAATCGGTTTACAACTCGGAATTTCCAAGGGTTCCTTTTGATCAAGATATGAACCTTCTATTTTTTTATCAAGAACGTTACAATACATAAACAAAGATGTAGCTAATGCATTAGTGGATGCATATACATACTTTGACATGTTGAACTCATCCGCAATGGGTAGAGCTGAAGGGCAGAAAAGATCAACTATGAGTGCATCGGGTCGGGGCTCCATAGATGCAATAGTAGATTTGATGGTCGGTAGAGCCGCGTGTGCTGACATGCATAGTGCCGTGACCGGTTCCGTGGTCGGGTTAATTTGGTCCGAGATGTCCACTGGTGGCAATTCAATTATGCTAAGAGGTGAAATGATTGATTCAGGGATTGTGGATTTGACAAGTTCACAATCATGAGATGAAGTACTAGTAGTGATTAGGAGTATGGTGACTTTGATGTTGTTGAAGGTAGTAAGATGGTGACCAAGAACAAGGACTGGAATTATGTGTCCCATTCCTGAACTTGAGAGAATAGCAATATGAAGATTTGAATTTTCCATGAATTTGGACACAAACACAGAGAGAGAGAGAGAGAGAGAGAGAGAGAGAGAGAGAGAGAGAGAGAGAGAGAGGACTTAGGAGAATTAAACAACACACACGGGGCCTCAAGTCCTAAGATATATGCAGCAGGGCATCTTTTCCTATAACACCACCCATTGGAGCCCGTGCATTCCTCATTAATTTGAACATATGTGGAATGGCACGGAGAGTAATTTAAGAGATTTACAAAAAGAATTGTTAATATAATTATTTTTAATTTTCTTTAATTTAAAACAATTTCAATGTTAATAAATAATAACATAAATATATTTTTAATTTTAAAATTTAAGAATAATGTAGTTACAAATAAATCGTTTCAAATCTAAGAAAAAAAATAATATTTGAAGGATTGAGTTAAAGTTTACTATTTCCAAAAGCATATAACTTTTCAAGATTAAATTTAGTCTTTTCAAATGAAAATTTTATTTAAATTTTATGAGGGTTATTCTTTATAATGACATACCACTCTTTTTCGACAACGGTTGAGTCCATTTTAAACCTACACTCTTGCAGTCAATTTCGAATCTTATGGAATTGGAGCCATTTTAGCCTCTCTTTTTTTTTTTTTTTTTTCTGCTGCTTTTTATAAGCAGATATTTATAGTGGAACGAGTTGTTTATAGCCTCCCAGTTTATAGAAAACTTTGCCCACGTACTTGACATGACAAAATGATGTACGTATGCAATGACTTCTCAGGCAAAGCCATTAATTTTTATGTTTTTTTTTTTAAGGATGCATGAGGTTAAAATACGGTATGGAGTCACTGTCAGGCTAGGCAGTTGTTATATAGCACTTTGACCGAATGTTCATTTTTTAACTTTGGATAAAAATTTAAAAAGATTATTAATTTTAATTAATTTATAAAATTATCCTTAACATGAGTATAATGAATTATGAAATCCATGAGTTATTAGAATATAATTATTTTAAATTAATATATTAAGTGATGGAAATCATAAGCATGTGATATAAATTTTTTAAACTAATAAGATTATTAATGAAATTTTAAATAAAAAATATGTTTATTTAAATAAAATAAACATTCAATTCTAAATAAATAAAAATAAAAATATGAATATTTAATTTTAAAATAAATAAATATAAAATAACTTCGATCCATCGTTCACAAAGGCGAGTCAACTTTTACATGCTTATTAGGATGAGAAATAACGACGTGCGCGTCTGTTCAGTCCTATTGTAGTAATTTATTTTCTATAGATTTGATAACTCTTTGTCTTTAATTGATAATTTCTACTTAAATTTTTTTTTTCCATTTTTTATCCAAAATGGCTATGAGTGTGGAGAATAAATCAAAGTAACCTTAAACATTGATCTATTTTTTAGACAATCACGAGACTAGAGACTATAAATTTACGAAATTAATCTCACTTATAATCGTCATTTATATAACAATAAAAAATTTTAATATATATTATTTTCAATTTTAATATTAACAAAAATGTGTCTTAATTTTTAATAAAATATATATTTAATATAATAAAATTTTTATTAATTGTGTCATTTTAAAAATTTTTAGCTTGTCCAATAAGTTTATTGAAAAAATAAAAGAAAAAGGTGGCTTATTGAAGGAAAAAGGGGACGACGTTTGTATTACTCACGTCAAGAGTCTCAAACAATTGACGATGATTCACTGGTAATGTCTGAGTGAATTTTTTTTTTTTCTTGGCTAAATGAAAAACGTCTGAATAAAAAAATCAGGCTGGCGTTACTACCGGGAACGTTTTTACCTCGAAATATTCCGACGTTTATTCCAAAAACATTTAAGGTTATTTTGGTTTATTCTCCTAATTTTACTAAAAAAATGAAAAGGAAATGTTATTTTAGTTAAATTTTACAATCTTAGTCAATAATTTTTGTTTTAATGTGTGGGTAGAACAGTGGCATACGAAGTCAGAATATAACTTTATCACCAAATATATGATATTCAAGAAATAATAAATACTTCATTATTCCTTTCACAAAGATAGTGAATTTTTTTTTTTTCACACATATTAATAACTGAGTTATTTTAGTTGAGATGTAAATTTATTTACATTTTTTTATATATACCCTTATTAATCATTAATTATTTAAATTATTTCAAATCAAATAAAATAATATATTTTCTTTGTAAGTAAGTAATTTTGTAAGTGAATATTAATGGTTAATTTTAGGGATTTGTTTTTAATTATTTTATATTTTAGTTTCAATGTGTGAATTTAATATAAAATTAATTTGTGATTAATAACAATAAGTATTAATTATGAATAAGTATGAAAATAAAAATTAAATATGAAATTTATATAAAAAGTCGATTCTATTTTTTAGAAGATTAAAAATTTTATGATGGAACGAATTATGTAATAAATAACTTGTGGAATAATTTTGATTGTTTAATTGCTTGCTTTTAGCTTCGATGGGAGATTTCTCACCTTTTGGATTTTGGTTGTGGGTAAATGAATATAATGGTCTTAATCTTTTGCAAAATTTACTTGTCCCTATTTCGCATCAACATTACTAGGACGAATCTGGATATGGGAATTGAATTATTTTGATATATATGTTTATAGCCTCTTTATTTATTTATTTATAAGCAGATGTTTATAGTGGAAGGAGTTGTTTATAGCCTCCAAGTTTAATAGTTTATAGAAAACTTGACCCACGTCCTTAACCCCCTTCTTGGCACACACGCTCATGTTTGTTTTTTCTTTATATAATAAATCGCACATGCGCTCCTGCATATTTTGAAAGATGTTAAAAAAAAAAGAGTTTATATAAGCAATATTGAACAAGAGCGGGAGTACGGAAAAGGGAGTTAAGCCGTTAAGGACATTGCGACAAAGATAGAAACTTATTTAAGCCGTTAAAAGGTTTTTTTTAGGTGGCTTTTTTTCTTCTTTTTTTTTTTTTTCTCTTTTCTGTTTATATTAAGAGTGAGGAAAACAAATGGAATTTTATACAAAGTTTCAAAAAGTATGGCGCAATTAAATACCTTTGGAGAATTGTGTATAAACTAAAATTAAAATTTTAAATTATATGGACAAATTAAGAAAGAGTCAATTATTAATACATTTAAAAAATATAAACAACCAAAATGTCATCTATTTTGAAATGAAAAAGTGCAATATGTAATGTTTCTAGTATAAATTTTGAAACTACATATTAAATTTATTTAAGAATTTTTGTAAAATATAGAAAGAAATATCAATATAGCCCGCTATGCATGGCTAAAGCATGCATATAAAGATCGCGTACACAATGACTTCTCAGGCAAAGCCATTGACTTTTTTTTTTTCTTTTTTCAAGAAAGTAATTTTATTTTAACCTCATCTGAACATTCTTAAGGACTTCACACATGGAATTGAAAGATGACCCACCATTGGCCAAGGATTTTTCACCACTTATGTTTAGTTCCTTAACCTTATCTCTGATTACCTTGCCTTCTGGATACTGCATGACTCTTCTGATCATCTCTTCTATCTCTTCCCTTTCCACCACCCTCTTAGTCGGCAGAACACTCGGCCGCACCGCGACACCGATCTCCTCTGTTAACATGGTTGCATTTGTTCTTTGCTCAGAATAGAGAGGCCATGCAATAATTGGCACACCATTGGTAATACTTTCTAAACATGAGTTCCAACCACAGTGAGATAAGAATCCTCCTATTGAGGGATGGCTTAATATCTCCACTTGTTGGGCCCAATCTGGTACCAATAAGCCAGCTTTCTTGGTCCGGTTTTGAAACCCTTCAGGCAAAAAATCTTGGAAAGCATTTGAACCACTCCCTGTAGTGAAAAAGGACTCATCTGAACCACCTTTAGCCGGTGGTCGAACCACCCAAAGAAACCTCTGCTGGCTCATTTCTAAACCCCAAGCTAGCTCAGTGGTCTGATGAATCGATAAACTGCCACCACTCCCAAATGAGACATATAAAACAGACTTATTAGGCTGCAAATCTAGCCACTCTTTGATCTCCCCATTAAAGCTGCTTGGTTCCGATGACCTCCTTAATGGCCCAATTGGATAAATTGATAATTTCACAACTGCACGCAAAGTTTCATTCTCCCTCATGGCTTGAAGTGTTGTAGGCTCTAGATCTTCCCAAGTATTCATCAAGATTCCATCTCCCAATGTAAATCCGATCCCGATTTTCAAGTACTCTATATATTGTTGATCATTTCTGTCTAGCATGGGGTCGACAACATCTTCCGGCCGTGCCGGGCTACAACCCGGGATCTTCAACGGCTCCTTTTGATCAACATACTGGCCCACTATTTCTTTATCAAAAACCGGACAGTATACAGTTAAGGCAGTAAACCATGCATTGGAAGTAACGTATACGTATTTAGCCATGTTAAACTCGGTTGCAATAGGGAAGGCCTCGGTGCAGAAAAGGTCGACGATCAAGATGTCCGGGCAGTGCTTCATGGCGGCAATTGTAGACCGGACACCAGGTACAGCTTCACGAACCATTAAGCACAGCTGTGTGACAATTTTTGTATTGGCGTCTATTAAGCAGGAGATGTCCACCGGAGGTATCTCAATTGTGTCCACAAGTTGTGATTTCTCTTTGAGAATTTGAGTCTCTGCTGCAGAAGTACTGCTTTTGATCACCAGTATAGTTACCTTAAAAAAAATATATAGTAAACTTAACATCATAATAAAAAAAATACTCAGTTACTTTCAGTCGTTATAACCGACCTACAATATATAGTTACCTTTACATCATGGTGTGTTACAAGGCGATTTCCGAGGACCAGAATTGGGATTAGGTGACCCAAGCCAGGGCTTGCTAGAAGAGCAACATGAAGCTTCTTACCATCCATGGGTCACTCTCTAGGTAATCAAATCTTACAAGAGAAAAGGAAAGCCTGGGAAAGATGGGATGGTAGTGCAAAGATGGGAGTATTAGCTTGCCTGCCTTATATATATTTGCAGCAGCTCCGACTTGGTAGAAAGATGATTCAAAAGTCTATATCAGGTGTATATCAATAGCAATTTCGGATAAAAAACACACTTTAAAATTAAAATATATAGTCCTTTTTTATAAAATGTCTCAATCAATTTTATATAAATTAAAATTTTATTTTATTTAGTATTATACTTAAAATAAAAAGTAATTGTACACATTTTTAAATTAAAGTATATATTCCCTTTTATATAAAATGTTTCAATTAATTTTATACAAAATTTAAAAAATATTTTAATTTGTATTATACTTTTTTATTATATTTAAAATAAAAGGTATTTATTTTCAAAAAAATATTTATTATTCTTGAAAAAATGAGAAAATAAGTTAAGTAAAATAGTCAAAAATAATAAAATATTTTATATTTAAAAATAAGATTTATTGAATCTTATAAGTAAGGAAAAGTAGTTATTAAAATATTAAACCATTGAAAGTTATATAAAAAAATATAAGAAATGTATACTAAATATGAAAAAAGTGAATTTTAAAGAAGATTGAATGAACCAAACGGATGCATGTGGGTATTGTTGACTCAATTAGTATAAAAATTCAAATGAGCAGATCAAATTTGGCCGAATAAATTACTATATATATTTTAGCAAACCATGAGCGTACAACAACCACCTAATTTAATATAGCATGATTTATTTTATTTTTTTTGGGTCGAGTGCAGCATAAGCTTCTCTAGGTCTTGACTTTAAGACATAATTCATTTGTCGGGGACTTAACGGCACTCTCTTTGAAATTTAATTGCAATTAGCCTAAATATGATTTTAAAAAAATGATTAATCTTTAAAATCTTATTAGATGTCATTTGAACATATGACATGAAAAGGCCCCGGAGGGGGGGGGGGGAGAAAGATAAAGGAAATTGAAGCTGAAAAGTAGATGAGTTGGCAATTCACTTCTAGAGGTTTCATTTTTAAAAAAAATAGTAATAATATTCAAGTCATATCATCATTTCTTTTATTTTTTAAGTGATTTGTACATAGTTATGTCTTATTTGTTCATTAAAGGACAATAGGTTATAATCATCACGTCATTAAGATATCAAATCATTGTTACTAAAATCTTTGTTTATTCAGTTTTCTCGTCAAGCTATGACTCTATACTTACATAATTGAAATTGACAAGATTTTTAAAATAAAAAATAATAATGAAAGTTATATATAAAAAGATTAAATAATCAATTCAATCTTATTTTATTACCGTGTACTTTACGACTCAAATAAAAAAAATAGAAAAATTATTGGAGATAAATATAATAATTTATAGATCGTATAAAATAGCACTTTTTAAAATACATAAAGATCCTCATCGGTTGGCAAAAATCTTTGTCCCATTAGTTTACACAAATAGAGCGATTATATATAAAATCTGCCAGACACGAGACCTTAGACTATTGGTAAAATATAGTAGTACTCCATTACTTGCAGAATCAATGGGATAAATATCATAGAAAAGACGAATTCCATAATTAACATCAACAAAATTAGTCCTGCATGTTTGGACATGTTCTAACGGAGAATATACTACAAATACTAAAAATTGCCATCATTCGACCCATGACATCAGGGGCGGATTCATGTGACTCACTTATCTAAATATTTGGGAGATTTATTATAAAATTGTTTTTTTTTTGGACTTTTTTATATAAAAGTTGGACAATACTTCAAAATTTCTAGTTATTTTATATAAACAGTGAACATCACTTTTAAAAAAAAATTAAGCATGAAAGAGAAACACAATTTCATTAATTTGACTAAATTGGTTCATTTATGATAATTATATGATGAGGGATTTATCATACTAAATTGGCTCAATTATGTTGACAAATTATGCTCTAAGTAAAAAGACGAACTTCCCATTCCATGTTTTGACTATGGAGGCACTGCGATGTGAGGCTAGGCCGTTTTTATATTATATCCAATAACTTTGATACATCATTCCCCACAGCTGAATTGAATATCCAATAACCTTGGTAACATAATTCAATACATGTGAATTGACTATTACTTACTTTAAAAAACCTATCTAATATTACATACTTAAAAAAAACATACATCATTCTCAATATAAAAAAAATAACACATAATAATTAATAATTAAAATATCCATCTATATAAGATAAATATCAAATAAATAGATATTCAATTTTAAAATTTATCATTAACATATAATATTAATAATAAATTATATTATATGTATGTCACGTTCTAATTGATTAATTTATTACAAAATAATATTTCATCCGTCTAAAGTTGAACTTAAACGGTCTTATGGTAGTGAGAATTTTGATTCTATAAATTTAACCACTTATTGCCTTTAATGGGTAACTTTTATTAAATCCACTGTTAAAGTTTTTTTTTTTTTAATGTGTAGAAAGAGCAAAGACGTACGAAATCAGAAAATAACTTTTTCGAGGTAAAAACTTATATATATTGATAATTAATGACACTATGTGAAACATATGATATTCAAGAAATGGTAAATAATTTGTGTAATAACTTTGATTGTTGATTAGGGGGCATGGCCTATCATGAACCAATAACGTAGCCTCCCGCACTAAAGAAGAATGAAATCAAGATGAACAAATCCATGTTTAGTTCTTCAAATCTCGCTCTGGTAAGTGGCTCAGATAAGTCAATGTCATAAAAAAGTGCCTCGATCTCAACATGCACTTGATAGTGGCTACTCAGGGCCCTCTTTGTCCTCTCACATTCCTTCCTAAGCTTTCCAAGAGCCTTTTTTTCCTAGCTAATATATTTGTTATACTTCATTTTAATCAATTTTGCAAAATAGTCCATCACTCTATGATCAAAGTCTTCACCTCCCAGATAAGTGTCTCCACTGATAGCAAGAACCTCAAGCACACCATTGCTAAGGCTCACTATGCTAACATTAAATGTAACACCACCTAAGATAAAAAAACTAAAATGTTCATCTATTTTGATTTCTTATCAAGACCATAGGCTATTATTGATGTTGTTGTTGGCTCATTGATAATTCGAGCTACATTTTTAGCCTAGCTAGTTTTTGCGTCTTTGTGCATCATTAAAGTAAGCTGGAAAGCATAAGCAACAAATATTTGAAACAGGAAGTTCCATTTCTTCATTATCCGGCTACTTCCCTTGGTCAGATTCAAGGCCAACATTCATTCATTGCAACTAACTTCAAAAAATAATACCACTTTGCTCGTTGAAAAATGAATTAGAGACTATACCTGGTAAAGTTATCACAACACTTATAATTTCCTTGCCCAAATATGACTCTGCGGTTTACTTCATTTTATGCAATATCATAGCATAAATTACTTCAGGGCTAAACACCTTAACCTCTCCATATTTCATCATGTAAGGCTTTCTCTCTTTGTTTACAATTTTCATGTCTCTTTGAACCTCTGGATCATCAAAAACAGAAAATTCTTCAAGATGAATTCTGGCATCAATGGGTTTACAAAAAGGCATTTGATGAATTTGCCTCTATCAAAACTTACATGTTGACTTTTTTTTTATATTTGACATCACTCAAAATTATGATAAATTCGGCCAATAGGACTAACTATTGTAAATTGTAAATGTTGAGGATAAAAAAGTTTTTTAAAAAGGATAAGGACCAGTAGCACCGAAACTAAAAGCGTTGATGAGCAAAAAGATTTTTTTTTTTAAAAAAAACCGTTAAGGATCAATGGTAAAAATACAAAAACAAAAAATGTTGAAGACTAAAATCATCCATCTTCCCAGCAATTATATCTAGATTTGTCTATGCAACTTATTCTAAAAAAATTCATAAGTCTATCTCTTACAATAGACCCCACTAAGGTTCAACCGAATTGACTAATTTGATTGGAATCAAATTGTAATCAATAGTGGATTAGGTTTAGATTTGGGTTTCTTAGTTTTCATAACATGAACCAGCAGTTCAAACTGTTAAAAAATAATAATAAATTAAATTTCATAAATATAATTTGACAAGACATCTTTTTCTTTTCATCCAATTGTCTTGTCACCATAATTTTTTTTAAAAAACTTCTTATTGATTATTGAATTAAAATAGAGAGTTTACAAAAAATATTTAGATATATATATTATGATTGTATTTGTAATCAAATTATAATAAGAATATGATGTTTAAATAATAATTAATAATGTTAAGAAAAATATATCTGATTTATATTTGACATATAGTTCTAATTATTGGTACACGAATTCAAATTGAGGGCAATACCAGAATACATTTTAGATGTGTGGATATTCAATTGCTTAAGATTGGAGAAATAGCTCTCTGGTTGCCAAAAAAGATGATTTTTTTTTTCTTTTTGGGAGGTAAGTAGAACAATTCAAAAAATTGAGTATGTATTTAGATTTGAGTGAATTATAAATTTGGCCACTATAATTTCAATTTGTCTCATATTTTGTCACTTTACTTAAAATGGGTTGATTTAGTCACCCTATTATCTTAGACAGTTAATCCCTAATGTAATGTAGTTTTTTCACTAATAAAGCCTTATTTTTTAAGGGTATTATAGTTATTTAAACCAAATAAATATAAAAGCCTAAATTTTATGTCCCCCAACTCTCAATATTAAACTTCTCAGCCCTTATATATATATAAATTCTTCCTCCTATCAAAGATGAAACACAACAATTCATTAGATAAAACCTCAAAAGAAAAGCCAAAGAAGTCGATGTGGTTGGGTTCGCAGATCCAAAACCCACAAAAGTCTAGGAAAAATAAATTATTCTGGGCAATTTCTTCAAGTGTTAATGTTATGAATATTTTTTAAAAAAAAATAAGAAGAAGAAAAGTCTGAGATCAACAAATAAGCATTTCTCGGTCTATATTATACATACACGCATGTTAACAAAAAAAAAAGAAGTTACAAAGCAAAAGGATTTGGATAGGATAAAAATTATAGGAAATTGGATAAAAAATACTTAATCCGTTTTATTTCAATTGTTCAGTTTTAAAATTAAATTTTAGTACGTATTTTTATATTTTTACCCTTTTTATTAATGAAAGTTTTGAATGAATTTTCTATGTTTTATTAAAGAATGTATTTTTTAAAAAATAATTAAGATATTTATGTAGTAACTATTAAATGAGATCAATTTAAAAAGTTTAGTAATATAATTATCATTTTCAAGACTTCTATTAATTATTCTGCAAATTTAAAGGGGATAGGAAAATGAGAGTATAAAATGATAGGAAAGAGAGGTTGGGTCTTAGTCTTGACTCTCAAAAAATGAGAATTGTTGTTGTTTGAGAAACAAGATGTGTGAGAGAGAGAGAGGATCATAGCCTTACAAATGTAGTATCAAAAGCTGCAAGTCGTAGATGGCAGTGGTTGCAGTGGCGGCGATGATGTCGATTGGGTTGAGAAGAAGAAGAAAAGAATTTAGCTGGTTTTGGTGATGATGAAGCTTTTGCTTGACCTGAATTTGGTGATGGGTTGATGCAATTGGATAGTAATATAGTGAAGAAAAAAGAGGAATAAGGTTTGAAAGCAATCAAGAAAGTTTTGATGCCCAATGAAAGATTTTGGAGAAGATTATTCATGGAGTTTGAAAGAGAGATGCTTTTGAATTAGTTAATGAAATGTGAAAGGCTTTATTACTCAAAAACCACATTATGTTAAGAGCTAACGGTATAATATGATAATATGATGGAATGACTAAATCACCCTGTTTTTCAAAGTAAGATGACTTCAATCTGACATAAAATAAAAATATGATGATCAAATTTACAATTTAGAATTAGTGGTGTGCACATAATCTTGTATATTAGACGGGAATACTTCTTTTAAAATAAATTAAAAAAAAAAAGAAAGACTAGAATACATGTTGGCTGAGCCGATCCCAGCTCACTCCAAGGGATAGGCCATAGGTGTGGTCTTGAATATGTAATTTGCTAAATTTTAAGCATTCTTAGTATGCAAAATTTTAAGTAAATATGTTGTATTTTTAAGAAAAGTACAATCTTTTTAGCATACATTTCACAAAAATCATACCACATATGTATTCAGACTTGTGTGCGAAATTGTGACATCATATGTATAGCTTATCTCATTTAGTTCTTAATTTAAAATTTTAAAATAATTAAGATGCATTAATTATTGATGCAAAATATGACTCATTTCAATAGTTCATTTTGAATTTGTATAAAAATTAATATAAATCTTGAAAATAAAAATCATACTGCTAAATTTTTTTAAATTACGTTCATTTAATAGTTAATTCATAAATATTAAACATTTTTAAAAAATACACTCTATAATAAATTATAAATAATTTATTCAAATCTTTCATTAATAATAATGAGAATAAATATATTAAAATTAGTAAAATTAAAAGGTAAAAAATTGAAATGAAACCTGTGCGAGTACTTTTTTTTTCTTCTCACAATAAAATTTAGCATTTTCTAAGAAGTTTCTTGGGGAAAGAAAACAAGCATGGTGTTGCCGCCTTCCACCACAACCAAATGGTTGATTGTCCCAATCCCATTCCCCTCCCTATGTTCTAATAAATAAAATAAAATAAGTATTTATGGTATAGATGAATTAGTAAAGCATGTGATGTGCGGAGAAATTTATCAGTAACGTATATTCAAATTTCGTGTGGAACAAATTTAGCTTCCTTCCATATATATATGTTTGTCATTCGAATACATCCCTCAAATTACAATCCGTCTAATTAAGAGACATTTCTCTCTCTCCCTCATAAATAAATAAATAAATAAAAGAAGTTTCTTGGATCCAGAAATCCTTAAACACGTGTTATAATATTGTTTTGGGTGAAAAGAAGACTTTGGATTAATGCGTGTTTCAAAACCTTAACTATCAGGCTTAATCTTCAATGTTACAGATTCAAGTACCCAAAGACAATGGAAAAACCGAAAAAACTTGGGCTATACGACAAACACTACCCATACTCTTTGGGTCAGTCAAGTATGACTAAAAAAGGCTATCTGGCCCAATACCCTCTTTTATTTCTTTTCCTTTTTATGCATGAATTATTCAGATATGCTTCTTCTCCTTCCTTCTTCCCCATATAATGAGAAATTCATGGATTCAGACCGCCGCCTTCAATTCAGTTTTTCAATTTATACAATTTAATTTGATTCAATTTTGGTTAAAATAATTTGAATCAATTTGATTCTTGGTTCGTAACTTTAAAAATCCAAACCGAACTAAAAAACAAAATTAATATTAAAAATAAAGAATATATGATATTAAAAAGAGAAAAATAAAAATATAGTACTAGATCATACTAAAAAGTAAAATTTTGATTACAAACTAAATCAAATAGAACAGGACTGAATTATTTTGATTTTCAGTATTTCAATTCCTTTAAAAATATGATTAGTTCAATTCTCATCCGAAAAAAATCGAATTATAAAGCCAGAAACCAAATAAGCACCCCTAGTTGCAAAATGAGTTTTTTTCCCAAAATCGATTCCTAATTCGTCAAATAAGGCATATTATGCTTAAATTGATTCTAAGTTGGAATGAATCGGTCGAATTCGAATGTGTATATTCTTTTTACTGAAATATTTGATGTTATGTTTATAAAATGTAGTTATTTAATAACTTTGCAACGGTCGAATTTATTTGTGAACATACTTTTTCAAGTTCGCTCGAATAATTTTCTGAGTACAAATTCCCATTTAAACTAGAATCAATTAATTAATGAAAGAGTATTTGTTTCCAGTTGCATACCTATTAGGCGTCCAGCATTTTTCTGAAGCTCAATTTATCCTCGTTCTTCACAGAGGTTAGGGATGCAGTTTTCTAGTGCACAATCTGCAAAATGTGCGTAAATCACGTAAGCCCAGTTCTTAAGACAGCACCAAAAGAATCCTAAAAGAAACAGAACAATGCATTAGGGAAATTCCGTATTTCTGACACAAAAATGGAAGCCAAAAAACGAACTCAATTTCTACTAGGATTAGGATTTAGCAAATCCTAATCGGGGTAGGAAGCTAATCTCGCTTATTTATTAAACTTAACAACCCTAAAACATGAAGCTGTGAATTCAAGAAATTCTTCGATCCCCTTGTCCTGAGAAAGACATGAAGATGAAGATGAAGAAAAGAGTCAAAAGACAGCAATGTTCTTGGTCTGATCTTCCCAGCGAGCTATTGGAGTTGGTAGCTTTGAAGCTTTCTGTCCCAGACGTGGCACGGTTCAAATCAGTATGTTCCTCATGGTACAAGGCTGCCAAGGGATATCCTAGAGGGCCGTTTCTTATGCTTCCCTCTGATTCTTCTCAAGAAACAAACGAACAAAGTCTCCAATTTTTGAGCGTTGAAGGTGAGATGAAAGTAGTATACTCAGCCAAGAACAACAACAACAATCTTGAAAAGATTCTTGATGATGGCCGTTGTGTTGGTTCATCCCACGGATGGCTATTTGTTCTGGACAAATATGCGAATCCCTGGTTGCTGAATCTGTTTTCAGAGAAAGAAATTAAACTTCCGAGGAGGGAAAATTTTCCACACATTGGTTGTATTCAAGAACTCGGAGATGAAGATATCATGGTGAAGTTCAAGCCCGAACATGCAAAACACCTAAATTGTCGTCCAGTATCAGTCAAGGAATTCCAGAGGACTGTGGTTGAAAAAGCTATCATATCCACCAATCCATCTTATGACGAGAATTATAAAGTTGTAATCATATATAGTCACCGGTCGAAGCTTGGATTTTGTAGTCATGGAGACTATAAATGGACTGTCCTCTGCAATTGTGGTAAATATCAAGATGTGGTATGGCATGATAACATGCTTTATGCACTGACAATAGGGGAAAGTGTTGTGGTATGGGATTTCAAAAACTCTGTTCCTAAAAGAAAGATGATTATTTCACCTTCTTATTTACAAAAGATTGATGTTGGGATTCAGTTTAATGCTGTTCAATGCTATCTGGTTCCATCAATGGGTGATATTCTAGTAATTCAAAGGTACATTGGAGATTGGGTTAATCAAAGTCATCCTCTAGTTAGCCCATACAGAACACTGAAGTTCAAGGTTTTCAAGTTGGATTTGATGCAAGAAACATTGACAGAAGTCAAATCTTTACAAGATCAAGCAATTTTCGTTGGTGGAAATCAGACAATTTCCTTATGTGCTAAGGATTTTGTCGGGCTGAGGAGGGATTCAATCTATTTCAGTGACAATTACTGGGACAGAATCGACGAAGATGACTCGTATGGAGGGCATGATATTGGCATATGCGATTTAGCAAGAGATAGTATAGACATGTTGTGTGATTTGGTGAGGATTGAACCCACACCATTTTGGGTGTCAACTTTGTAAATTCTTTGATAATTTTGTAGAGCATCATGGGAGGTTTATTGTAGTTTACTGAGATTCTTTCTGTACATGTGATTTTACACAGAAACAGGAAATGATTTTACCAAATTAAGTTTATGAGATTGTGAGGTACTTAGTCGTACTTTCTTTTGCATCATATTTTCATAATTCAGATGTACAATTGTTGTGGTAGGACCAAAAGTCTTACATGTGAAATTTACAAAGTCCAAGTGAGTCTTCTCACTTATAAAAAGGGAATGAATATATCTACCAAGAAAAGCGGGGATGGTAGAGAGAACTCATAGTTATGGACCTAATCTTTGTATTCTGGTCACTTCTTGAGATGCAATATTCTTGTTCTTGCTCGGATCCCTTTGTGGAAGTATGGTCTTGACTACATGCATAGAACTGGTCGAATCCCTTTGTGGAAGTATGGTCTTGACTACATGCATATAACTGGTCGAGGAATTGGGTCTTTCTAAGATGATCATGAAGGTACCCGATGCATGTCCTGTATTACTCTCGTTTAAAATCAGAAAATGTATCAAGTCGGCATTTTTAGTTCATTTGTTTACTATTCAGGACCTCGTCAAATTAGTTTCAAACCAAGATCTCGGAATATCACACTACATGCTCGAATGACTGTTACAGATGGTGGATGTTGTGTTTCTCGTACCTGAATTACGTTCTCAAGATTTATGATCTTATGGGTTTCATTACAGGGCATTGTTGAGAAAATACCAAAATTTCCTACTCCAATGGGTTATTATTTGGACATGGGTACAATTTACTGCCTTGGTTTGCACTTGCACAATGGCATCTCAACATGGGCCTATTTTAAGTCAACATGTAGCTAAAAATTCCACTTTCAAGTTGATTTAAATTTGCATTTCCCAGAACTTGGTGGCTATTATGAGGATGGAAGTTTTGGAGTGTAAGATTGGAGAATGTTCTCATCATGACAGATGCTGATATGCAGTTCAATTTTGGTGACAAGGGTTTTCTTATTTTTCATTAAATAAATGTGTTTATTATTTTGTACCATCAAGGATCTTAAATGGGATGAAGTGAAAGTTGAAAGTGATGCCCTCACTGTTATTCTTGTTGTGAAAAGACACAATGACTATATGAAATGGCAAGCTGGGGACTTGATTAAAGCTATGGTTTGGTAGGAAAAACTGGAAATTATAATACATTTTTAGAGAATGTAGTAAGGTTGCCCATAATTCTGCCTCTTGGGCAAGGCGTTCTAGTTTTTCTAGTAACATCCCTTATCCCTCTCCTCCCACTTGAAACATGGTGCGATAGAGGAGGCACTCCCTCTGTAATTGACTCTTTGGTTGATGAAGAAGGCAATAGATGATGACTTGTATAAAATTAAAAAAAGAAGGATTAAACTTACAACCGCGCACATATTTCTGTGATATTATACCCATTATAATTTGTAGCTGTTGGTTCTTTCCTTCCAAATTTCCATATATCTGCTAGCTGCACAAGTGAGTCAATAAGCAATCTTTACCCCCCCCCCCCCCATAAACTCGACAAATTGCATATTATTGGCTTGGATCATCATTTTGTGTACAAAAAAAAATTAATAATAAAATTTTTAGAATGTGAAATTTGGAATGGAGTTAGAATGATTGCACTTTCATATCGACTCAATGATCATATCGTTAAATTAATAAAGGTTGAGAAAGAAATTTTGTTAGAAATCTCTCGTGTATAGATGTATTTAAAAATAATTATTAAAAAAATATGTATTTAATTATTTTTTTTAAATACAAAACTAGAAAGGCTGGAAGGCTGGAGAAATGGTAAATAAAGATAAAAGTTAAAATGGGCCAAAAGATATTTGGAAAAAGATTAGAAGAAAATATAAATAGGAGTAGGTACCGTTGAGACGTTACAACATCACGCGTGAGAATGGTCACATGGGCTTTCTCAAGAAAACACAGCTCACATGCGAAGGGGACCCTCGAGGATGGGGTGAAGGAAGGGAGCTTTGGTCAGTTCTAAGATGTTCCTTTGACCAAACAATGCATCCAAAAACAAACAATTTGAAGAAAGCAGGTGTGACATATGGATAACAAGCATGCTGTTGGAATAGCCACTGGACTTTCACTACAAATTCTCTTTCATTTCCCATCTCCTTTTTGCCTCTTTTTTTTTTTGCCCCTCTTGGCTCTTGTGGTCTGGGATTTTTCTCCTTTTCTTTTATAGTGAAAAATGTCGTCTGTGATTGATAGAACCACAAAATAATGAATCCCTCCTCAAAGTTTAATGCAAGAAACTAGTTGCAAACGTGCTCTGATTTCATATCCTATCCTCCAATATAGCAATATGGCATTCTTCCTTCTCCATGACCAGTGGTGTAAATTGAGATTACCTTAACGGAAGCAGAAAGAAGCCTACAAATGATACACAACTGACTCTATAGAAGAACCCTTTCCAAATTGACGCAGTTAGATTACGTCTTGGGATGGATTTGTATCTCAAAGGCATGAAAATCTTTTGCCTATATTCTGATACTTTATGAAAAGATTCTTCTTCAAATTGTGTAGTGAGATTAGATCTTGGGATGGATTGGTAATTAAATAGATGAGATCCTTTTTGCTTATATTGCGATACTGCATGAGTATTGCAAGAGGAAACTTTTCTAAAAGAGGAAGAATAAATCTCTGTTCATAGCTAGAAAGGACACCACTGACCAATGGCCTATAATTAATCAACTGAAATTCAATGATCTTGTCTATGTTTTCTACATGATGTCTATAAGAGAAGCAAATTCTCAGTTTCCAACTGGGAATTACCAGGTGATCTCTACATTAGAACCCTGTAAGGAATATCTGGCAACTAACCATAAAAGACAATTTAATAGGAATATATATATATATATATATAACATACACAAGGAAGAGAATGATTCTCTGCTCCTGACTTTCAATGTGTATGCTGCATATCTCTGTACTGTTGGATAGCTTGTAACATTCTATTCTTCACCAAAGGATGGCAGGAAAGTTCGGATTCATCAGTGAATCCATTAGAACTCCAATCTACACCGAATTGGGAATCAAAAGATTTGATGGGCAGAAACAGCTTATATATAATGTATTAAGATCACAACTGAGTGAGTACATGAGAGAATTTGCAGATATGAAGACTAACGGGAAGCTGCTTTTTAATATGCAATCATCTAGATTGAACCATGTTAGTGGGCCTTTCCACTTCCAAGGGTGAGCTCCAAATCCTCTACCCCAATTTCATGTGCTCTTTCACCCTCCCATGCCTTCACTGTACCACTCTCAAATGCAAATTCAGAGCCACATCCCCTTTGGGCTGATCCACCCCATGTGAACTGGCCACAGCCATCAACTGCATTCTGGAGATTTTGCTTAGTCACAGGTTTTACAAGGTTGAATGTAGGAGAAGATGGAGCAGCTGGGGTTGTCTGGAAACTGACCCAGCGGGCAGAATCAACTGTGGATACATCAGACTCGTCACATTCTGGAATTGTTGCGGGTTTGAAATTTCTAAGCCTAGTAGGACTCGATGGAGCAGAAGCAGCAAAAAGATTGTGGGGAAAGGAAGGCAAGTGAACATTAGAAAAAGGCTCCCAATCAGGTTTTCTCTTTGAACCTCTGGTTGGTGAAGAAAGAGGTGGAGTTACTGGGGCACTGTTGGATATACGAAGAGGTGGAAGGGAATTCGGAATGGAGGCTAAATTATGAAGGAAAGGAAGTATATATGATGAGGGATTTCCATCTCCGCGAGTAGGGCTCGGACACAAGGATGATGATGGACTAGCATGGTACGAAGGTGCAGGACTCGGAAAGGATGAAGATAATGGGCTTGGTTGAAGGGATGAACATGCACTGATATTCACCGAGGCACCTCCAATCTCCACTGGGGTTGGTTTGCATCCCTGAGTGAGAAGATTACAGGAACAATTAGCATTTTGGAAATTGAACAAGTAGTTGAACATAATACAGAATGCACTTCTATTTATGCCCTCTTGTGCTAAGATTGTGCTACAAACCAGAATGCAAGACTAAATCAATCTATACTACCTCCGTTCCCATTAGAAGAACATAGAGGCCTATACTAAGAGATGAGAACAAAATTGTCAATAAACTGTCAATCAATAAGCAATCTAAATCAGAACAAGACAGGAAATTATTTCAATTCAATACCCCAAAAAGACCAAAAACAAAGTAATAAAAATGAGAACTAACCAGCTAAAAACTCTAAAGCCAAGAAATACCATTTTTTGCAGACATGGATTTCGTTACAGCCTATGAGGGAAATACATGTAAAAAAGGAGTATGTCAATACTATTACTCCCACTAGAACATAGCTGATGAAACTGAAATTGAAGCAGCAATATTAAAGCAGCAGATAACATCATAATTCATGATTCATGATCTAGAAAATCGAGATCCAATTTTTTTTCCCTCCAATGGCACCGAAAAAGATCAAATCCCTTTAGTTCCAATCAAACAGTATAGAGAATATCCCAAAAGGGAAAAAAATCGGACAAAAATCAAACACAATCACTAACGAAGCCCATATTCTGTAAACCCATTTAGATCTGTGGACACAAGTTTGAAAAATAAAATCAGAAATGAATAAACTTAATAAAACAAAAAAAGAGGTAATAACCTTGCGATAAGTTGTCCCGTCTTCTTCTACAACCCAGCCAGCTTCAACACAGAGAGCTTTCAAGACTTCATTGTTGTCACAGTGCTTCGGAAGCTTGTAGTTGCCCTGAGCTCGAAGGCCGGCGAAAATCTTGGCAGCGATGGCTCTTCTTCTTCTTTCCCTTCTCTTATTGTTTTCCCTTTCCTTCCAAGTGGGTAAACGCCCCGATGAACCACCGCCGGTCGTCATTCTTGCTCCGGCGACACAACCTTTCAACTTGCTCTGAATCTGGATGCTGAATAAGGATTTCACTACCAATTTTATACAGTTAAATATAGAAGAAGGAATCGGAAACGAAAACCAAGACTTATGTGTGAATTCGTAAAGAGCTGATGCTGAAGAGGAAGAAAACGGAGTCTGTGTGTTTGCTCACGAGGCTCTCTTTATTGGGAATGAAGCAGCTTCACATTTACACTTTTACCTTTTTCCTTTCAATTACTATTTAAATTGAAATTACCTAATTACCCTCGGTCCCAATATATCTATTGAGTCTTGACTCGACACTAAATTATGTAAAAGTAGCTTTCGTTTTTAAGTTGTCACAATTTAAATAAAAAATTGTTTTAAAAGTTCTAAGTGTAATATTTTTAAAAATATTAAAAATTAAATACCACTTCTGTTTTCTAAAGTTAAATACTCCGTTATTTATTTTTTTTAATATAAAATTTAAGAAGATTGTTTTACTATAAATGTTTTATTTCTTTTATAAAATTACTAGAGGACTATACTCCCTTTGTTTCAATGTATACAAATTTATAAGTTAATTAAAATAAAAATTCTTTATTAAATTTTAAAAAGTTAAAAGTATACATTAAATTCTAAACGAATGTAGTAATAAAAAGCGTAGAATAAAATTGAATGAAATAATAATAATAAATATTTGTCATTGATAATAAATATGTGTGAAAATATTTTTTTAATTGTGACATTATAAAAAACATGCTATTGGACCAATAGTTTAATTACAACATAAAATTACATAGTTATATCATTTTTCAAAGTGTAAACACAAATTATTAATTGTCCAAATTAATTAACTTACAACACTCAAGTAAATAATTGATAAAGAATTTACTAAAATAAGTGGAAGTCGCAATTACTAAAAAAAGAAGTAGAGTAGTTGATCCTTAAAATTTGGACAATAAGTGATCCTATGTGTTGATAGTATTATTATTTTAAGCCAAAAAAGAATGCATATTTTATTAGGCTTTTTCTTCCTAATTTAATGTGGGTCCTGACGTTTGTTTATTGTTTATTGTTCATTTTCAATGGCAACAACAAATGGGGCGAACCGCGACGACCCTGGAACCCGGAGAAAAAAAGAGCTGGTGGGACCTACAAGATGACATAGTCTATTTTACTAATTTGTTTCCGTTGTGCATAGCTTTATTTTGATAAGGGATAAAGTAGAACTTTTCACATTTATCACATATCTTCTAATTTTGTGAATTATAAATCGAATGATGTACACGATTAATAAACATATATAACAGAAAGCTAATAAAATTTAAATTTAAGAATAAATATTTATAATATTTAAATAAAAATTTATTTTACACAAAATTCAAAATTCAAACATCTATTACCAAACAATTTCTCACTTTTATCAACTCCCTTTGATACCGTAGCTTTTATTAGTACTATTATTATTGGAAGGAAAAGAAGAAAAATAATAATCGGGGGCGCACTTTTGGAGACGGCACCACACGTGCGACAGAGAACCAGTGACTTTTACCTCTTCCTGCTCTGATGTGGGGACCGCTTTTGGACATTTGATGTGTCAGTTCATACTATCCAAACACGTGCATGTGGACCCACCGGAATTATTATTATTCGGAGACTAACGTCGTACGTGCGATTCGGCTCAGCCTCAGCTCTAGCCGGTAATGAAATGTCGGCTCATGAATATTTTTTAAAATTGTTTACTCTTAATTATCAATTTGCACACTTTCTTTTAATTGCATTAATAACACCCCATTCTTCCTTCGATTCTTCTCCGTATTTTTGTAATCTTTTTAAGTTAAAGTTTAATTATACAAAATGCGGCCAAGAAAACATATGAATTGATTTTTTAGGTGTTCAATTTTTTATTTTTTCCTGTATATATATTTTTATTTAGAAATATTTGTGACTAATCAAATTTTTCTTCCTTTTCAACTCATATTATTTATTAATATAATTAAATGATTTCACGTAAAAAAAAATTGTTATTTATATATTAACAATAGTTCATAAATTATACCGATATATCTAGTAGTATTTGTACTTTTAGTATATCTATGATAACATATTTCACATTCTTGACAATAATTAAAATTGAATTAAGATCTTCTAATAAATACAGTGATAATTCTTGATCATGTTTAAAAATTTCTAAGCTAAAATTCTAGTGTCATCATCTTTATACATAAAAAAGGGAAATTATTTTTCCTTTTATTATAGTTGACATAATTCACCTCTTCGATATTAAATTTTCTCATCACTGAACTTAAAAAATAAAAAACAAAAGAGGCAAATAAAAATGTTTTAATCGAACATTGTTTGCGTAACTAATAATAATTAAGGATTAAAGTATTTTCAGTCAATATTGTATTCATTGAAAAAATTTCTTAGATGTTTTCCCTAAACATAATATTGTTTTTATTTCTTATATATACACAAACTACTTTGAACTATAATAATATTATCCACTTCAAATTACTATTTGTCAATTTCAAAATTAAAATAATTTATTTTTTATTTTCTAAAATTTTGTAGACCACATATTTTATTAATATGAACAAACTACATCCACTGACTTATTCATATCACAAGTTATACGTAGATGGAAATTTTATTTTATTTTCTATTACTAATTAAAACTATTTAATTAGAATATGTACAAAAATCAAATAGAAGAATTGTCAGAATAATTTATTTCATATTGAATTAATCAAATTAAAATGACTTATAATAATTTAAAATAATTAAGTTGGTTAAGAGTGGACAATGCATATGCTATTTCTCCCCATCAGCGTGGTCTCGATTCTTCAAAGAGACAGTTTTGCTTCATTCTAAGAAATATATTGGTGACAGTCAATTGAACCTTGATCAATCTTGACCTATCTTACTATTTATATTGAGTAGAATTACTATTTATAGATTTTTATTTATTTTTTAAATGGTTCCTGCGATTCAACGGAGCCATTTTCTTCAATCCCATCCATGGTGGACCTCCGAGCCACGACAAGGGGACAGGCTTTACAAGGTAGCAAGAATATATAAACATAAACTAATAGCGTTGGCCAAAGGCCCGTGTGGAAGTGGAATAGCGAAGCATGAGAAGGACAAGCAAGCTGGCTTGGGCCACAGCCCAGAGGAGCTTTTTTTCAAGTCGTGAGTCGCGAGGGCAATCAACTTCTCCACACGTGTGTGTGCGTGTTTTTAAAGTGTGTTCGTGGGACCACTTGCCGTTTCTCTCTTTTCTTTTTTTTTTCCAGCCCTGGAGTTCATATTTTTTGCTGGGCCTTCATTGGTACAAGCCCACGTGAGGCTTTATTTGTTAATATTATTACTAGTTTAATATTATCTTTTTCCTCCAGAGATTATTTTAATCACCCCATGAACCTTTACAAATAATATTATACTACTATATTATTGATTTTGCAGACTTTATTTTTTATTTTTTTCAGATGACTTAAAATTATCTATTTTGTTGTATTTGTTATTATTCATGGTCACTCGGAATATTGTTGTAACAAAAATATTTATATAGACTTTTTTTTCAATTGTTCGAATTAAGTGTTATATTTTTATTTTAAAATATTTAAAATAAAATATTTATTTTTAAAAATTAAACATATTTATTATAAAATTTGTTATTAAATAATATTTTTTATATAACCAATGTTAAATCACATTAATAACAATAATAATGTACTAATCTTCAAAAGACTTTTCCTGACTTTTCCTAATTATTGCATTACGTGAATGAATATTCAATTATGAATAAATAAAGTATCACATACAATAGAATTGATATTTTCTTAGACATTTAATTTTTATGTTATAATCTTTAAACCTGATTATTTATTTGTTTGTTTTAGGATCTGAGGCTTAGGGTTTAAATCTCAGTGGTTCCAAATTGTGTACTTGATCATTGCTGAATGACCACAAATATATGATATGTCCATGTCCCTATAATGCCCACATGCTTGCTGCCATTTGGAAAAATAAATGTCTCAGGTCACACTGACACACACCCTAATATGGTTTTGTATCCAACCTTTTTAAATGGGCTACGATTTTCGGGACTAGATGTCCAAAGAAAATAAAATTTATATTATGGGCCACATGTCAATTGGCAGTGGATAAAAGAGGACAGAAGATAGAGGCCCAAAAAAGGAATGTTAGTACCTAATATATTTATCCAACCAAACATAAAATGGCAAAGAGATGATCATATCAAGGATTGAGATCCACTATAAAGTACAAATGATCTTCGATCGGACGGCACACGTCAACCTCTCCATATACTATGTTGACATTTTATATCTTAAAGGAAATTACTTAAAATGCGTTTCAATTCTTTTTATTTTTAAACAATTTATTTTTTATTTTTATTATTTTTAATCATATAAAAATATTTTAAAATTGTAATATCATCTTTTTTGTATTCTTATTTTATTTTTATCATTTTTTTTACACTCCAAACTTGTAAGATGTTTAGAGATATTTTTGCATATAAAGTTATTGTATCTTGGGATACAACCATCTAAGACATACTAATGGATAGAACATGGCATGGCTTTCTAGAGTGAAAAAACTTTTTGACATATTTTTCCGAATAGTGGATATTCAAATCCATTTAAATAAATTTAAATATGTGTCTAATCATTTACCATTCATTTATAAATGATTTAAATGATTTATGGATATTCATATACATTTTTTTATTTATATATTTTTGATTTTTTTTATGAATGATTATTTTTAATTGTATTCAATTAATTTTTTAAATGTAATTTTTATTATTAAAACTCATATTTGATTAATTTGTAATATTTAATTCTTTTTATCATCTATATGTATCAGAAAAATGTAAAAATAATAACTATATGTATTCTTCTATCAATTGATTTTTTTTAAAAAAATAAATTATTTTCAAATCAATTGAAAAATGACATATGTGTCAACATATTACAAAAATTTGATAAAGTTGTGAGTTTAAAGTTAAATTAGCAAATTTTTGTAGTTATAAAATTAGCTAAATTAACTTCAAAATGTGGTAACGTGGCTTCATTGAAGCAAATAAAAAAACTAAACATAAGACATATTTATACTCATATATTTGAAAGTAAAATACTAGTTTTACCTTAAATATTTATTGAATCTCTTATCCTTTTCATGTGCTATAACAATAGAACTTTTCTAAGCATTTCAAATGAGACAGAAGAATTTTCCTATGCCTACAATGCTCAAACTTCTCTTAAAATTGCATATTATTGTACCAATTGTAATTTGATTAATGTGGAAGGTCTAAATAAGGAAAAAAATTGAAAAAAAAACTTATTATTTAGAAAGAGAGCATATAATTTGAGGCTAAAAAAGAAAAGAAATCAAAACATGTAAATTTGGAGAGAGAGATAGCATATATTTTTATTATTTTATTTGAATTTATTTAAATATTTTATTTACAGTAAATTTTGTTTAAATATTTTTCTTATTTCCAGCAAACATACAAAATATCTTAATCCGATGAAAGGAAAACTCCACCTTGTACATGATAGTGAATCTAAACAACATATAACTAGGAGAGAAATAAAATAAAATAAAATAAAGAGAAACTTATCTAATAGCAACAACACACGTGCACCCCTTATTGCTAACCAAAATAAAATCTATAGGAAAATTGTCCTATAAAAAATAGGCTGAATCAAGACAAAATTAAAATTAAATTTGATTAATGGATATTGATCAAATTATTATTTTTTTAAATAGATGTTTATTAGATTTTATAGACATTCATTAAAAATTATTAAAATTAATGAATTTAAATAAATATTTATTTAAAACCATTTTAATTATATGATTTAATCAAATTCATTTAATAATGAATGATTTTAAATATTTATTAGGTTTGCATCCATTTTGCCACCCCTATATTTACTAATAAAAGAAACTGTTATGTATATTTAGTTTATATATATACATGCTTTATGATTAAGGTTTTGTTGCCCTAATAACTACTTACCAAAGAATGTCTTTATTCATCTACCTTATTCAAATCCGATATTTTTCCTTTTTTGTAACTTTACATAATTAACTTTTAAAATTAATAATATATTTTGTATATAATTAAATATTTATATTTTATTTTAGCATGTATTCAAAATTGAAAAATTAACACAAAAAACTAATATATGATCTTATCCGAGCAATAATTATATTAAGCTATAACATGACGTTTACCTTAAATTAATTTTTTTTTATATGAACCTAATTTCATATGCATTATACACTTTAAAAATTAGTAAAATTCTTAATAAAAAATATATTCAAATAAAAAATGTCCATAAATTTTTTCCATTTTTCATTCAATTTTAAACGATTTTTTTTTATTTTTATAAAAGAAAACGTCAACAAGAAAAAGGAAAATTCAAAACACTGAAGTCTATTAGTACCATGAAGAATTAAAGCGCGGACATTCTTTGAAAACTAAAGTGAACCCACGAAATCAAACTCCCGAGCTGGGAGATTTGACAATTCCCATAAATCTACTGAGGCTTCCGAATCAAAAATTTCCAAAATCGTATAATTAAATTGAAAGCTAATTCCCAACCTCCCTCCAGTAACAATATACACATTCCATTCTCAGGTCAACGATTGTATTATGTATGCATATACTATACAAGCGTGATCTGTTTCTAAATAAATTAGTGTTCAAAAAGATTCTTGATTGATATTTTACCTCACGGTTGGACTTATTATCAAGATTTTTTTTTGGTGGAAATATTATCAAGAATTGAATACCCATTTGCCGAGGACAGAAGGGAATACTGACATCTTCATCTGGGTTGGTCAGTGTTGTTTAAATCTTGCATAAGTTTATCTTGTTATGTGGCTGCTGCAATCCCAGATCGGAATTTCGCCATCTGGTTTTGTAAATTTTGGAGCAGAACGTTATTCGGTTCATGGGACTGAGCCTTCGGTCCTCCAGATTTGGCCCCATTGTTTCTGGATCCAAGTCTCTTCTTCCAAGACATATTGACACTATGAAGTAAGTTCCTGTCGGATTTTTTAGAAGTTTGCAGTTGTCAAAAGGTCGTTGGTTGTTTCATTATTGTTTTTGTCAATACTGTGTTGTTTCCTTTAAGGTAAAACTGTTTCGATTGGTGTTTATGGAGCACTAATATTCAATCTAGATTATGAAGAAGATTCTGACACGTTAATTGAAAGAACAGAATATTATGTGGTAGTTCACATCTTTAAAAGTTCATGTCTTTATTGTTTGAGAATGTGCAATAATAGAGAGGATTCAAGTCAAGGATGGTTTGACGCAAAATCTTTCCTTTTCCTTATGTGTTCGTTGGATATACCATGCCCGTTGACCTTGTCCTGTATTGTAGCAACAAAGGTGATATTCTGAATTCTCTCCTTTTTTTTTGGGTTGTGAAGTAATTGTTAATTCAAACATTGGAAGTCTATTTCTGCGACTCTGTAGGATTATAGGTGTTAGGTTTCTCTTTGAGCTTATGATTTGAATAACGAGTTGCCTAGAAGATTAGAAACAAGCTAGAAGTGTGCATTCATTGCGTATGGTTAGGCTGACTTGCTGAAGTAATCTTTAACATCATTTACTTAGATATGGAAGAATATAATAGTTTGTGAACTAAATTTTTTAAATCATCGGACAGAGACAAAACATAACTTAAATCTGGATTATCTAAAATCCAATTGAAACTATTTGTCTTTGAAGCTAGCTGTTCTTTTGGTACAAATGATAAAATCATTTTCCAGTCTGTTCATGTGTGGTTGGATTTCTTGCAACTATTTTAGCTTTGAATATACCCTTCTAAGTTGATGTAACAGTATCTATTTTATTGGTCGAGAGAAATTTTTATTCTTTTTCCTCTATGACTTTGTAATTTTTGCAATATTGAAGCTTTAAAATATTTCTGCTTCACTTAGACCAATGATTGACTTTATTTTTAAATTTAAGGTCCTTTCAAGAATTCTATGTAAAAATACCATACGTGTCTGATCATGTCTTTGTTGTAGAATTTGATCAAGCTTAGATGGTATTGACCTTCAAGGTCTTGCTAACCAATATTACTATCGTGATTCTCTTAGTTTTTTGGCTTAGTTGTTTGATGTAAAAACTAATCGTCGTTATGAGAATTTGTACCTCTTACATCTAGTACCAAAACAATGGCTTCTTACTGAGGAATTGGTTTTCATATATTGTGATCTCTTTATACACACAATCCTTTCCTTCTTGATAAAGGTTTGGTCTTTTGATCTTGTTCTATTCATTTCAAATTTAGTCAGAAGAATAAACTTCAGAGAATTTCTTTACACGACTTCTTCAGATTTTTACTATTCAAAATTTCCAAAAAATTTAATGCTTTGAATTACTCTTGGCTGTTTCATGTAAAACTTGATTATAGTAAGTACTCCTAGAAAATCACTTTCTGCAATCAAACTCATCAATGGATTCAATTATCAATGATCATGATTCATGATGCCACAAAAAGTGGTATTACAATAGATGGGTAATTTTTCTTTTTAAGAATGTAAGGAAGGTAAAATCAAGGAGAACCAGAATTGAGGTCCTCTGGAAAATGCATCTTGTGCATGAAGGAGAAACTACTAAAGAACCTTATTAGCAAAGATCAGAGATCGGAACTTATAAAAAAATTAACATGGAACTAAATCTGTACAAAATGAAGTTGGGGACTGCCTTCTGAAACTGCCTGGTACAGTAAATGACATACCTTTTGTTCTATTGCTTGAGATGCAGTAATTACCTATCTGCATACCGTGAGGACTTTTGTAATTCTGGTAATTTTAATGTATACAAGCTTTAACCATCTGCATTTGCTTGCATTCTGCAGTTAAGGCATAATGCCATTGAATGGCTTCCTTACTGACCTTTTTTTTTTTTCTTTTCTGTTTCTGGTTTTAAAGTGCTTCATAGTTTACATTCACCCTTTTTCTCTAACATCTGAGCTTACTTTTCTAATGGCACTTTTGAGTTTTAAGATGTTAATCGTTGCCTGTGTGCCATACATGCTTGTTCATTTGTGTCAACAGACACCTATTATAGTATCCCCTCAAGACTGTATAACACGAAGGAGTGGCAAATCTGTTTTTTCCATAAAAGCGTTATGCTCTAACTTAGGAATTTCCTTTCTTATTACAGAACAAGGACAATTTTTGGGATTTCTCTTTCTCTGATTATCATCAACATGGCCTCTATAATGGAGCGTGCTGATGAGAATCTTCTCCCAGCTGTTTACAAAGAAGTTAGTGAAGCTTTTTCTGCTGGGCCATCTGATCTTGGGTATCTCACATTCACCCGGAATTTTGTCCAGGGACTTGCTTCACCGGTGGCAGGTATATTAGCCATTAACTATGATCGCCCCATAGTTCTTGCAATTGGCACCCTGTGTTGGGCCTTATCAACAGCTGCAGTGGGTGTTAGCAAGTTCTTTCTCCAAGTTGCATTCTGGAGAGCAATAAATGGCTTTGGACTGGCCATTGTGATTCCAGCCCTTCAGTCTTTCATAGCTGATAGCTATAAAGACAGTGTGAGAGGGACAGGATTCGGGTTTTTGAATCTTGTTGGCACTGTCGGTGGCATAGGAGGTGGAGCAATTGCTACTGTTATGGCTGGTTATGATTACTGGGGTATTCCTGGATGGCGTTTTGCTTTTATTGTAATGGCAACATTGAGTAGCTTGATTGCATTCCTAGTATTTTCGTTTGTTATTGACCCAAGAAGAATCAGTGCTGATCGTAATACTAGCAAGACTCATTCCAGGTATATGCTACTTCATCCAGACCTTTTATGTGTGCCAAAGATGTAGGAAACCATTATCAGAAACTTATTTGTGCCCCTCCTTAACTCCTTTCTTTCCTTCTCAGGGTAAAGGTAAAAAGTGCAATGATGAAACGAGCCTAAAATAGCCCAGTATTGATAATAAGTAATAATGCTTCTAGATAATAGTTCTTTATTCCCAAAACATCAATCATTTTAATACTTTCCTGGCAATCTCTCAAGCACAGTATGGTGATTTAGTTATCATTATTGTTTATTTTCCTGTTTAGTGATGAACCGACCCACAAGAGTAGCACTGGCTCTGTGTCAGTGTGGCTGGAGTCCTGGCAAGCAATGAAGCTTGTCATGAGAGTGCCAACATTTCAATTCATCGTGTTGCAGGGGATTATTGGTTCTCTGCCCTGGACTGCCATGGTGTTCTTTACGCTGTGGTTTGAGCTAATTGGTGAGCTTATATATATATATATGTGTGTGTGTATGTGTGTGTGTCTGTAATTTGTGCTTTCAGTAATGGTTACTTCTGGCGTAGTATCCTACTATTGCACCTTGAGAATGAGATCCACCTTTAGGAAGGTTTATTTTTCATTATAGTTGGCTGCAATCGCACCTTTATTTCCTAGTACTACAATCTTATAGAAACAAAAGAACTGGGGCAAGGGAAGAAGTAGAGTGCAGAAAAATCTTAATCACCTGGTTTCTAGGAATGAAAGAGGGAAAGGTAAAAAAAGCATAGACTTGCCTACTCTACATTTGACAATTCTTCCACCTTTAGAAAGATTTAGGAGGACCAAGCTTCAAAAGCCTGAAGAGCCTCATATTTGACACTAAGCCCACCAAAGAATCCCTCCACTCTTTCCTTTACTTGTCCTTGCATCAAAACACTCAATCTGAGGTGCCTATATGACTTTAATATGTTACCTGCTGTTTTTTTTGAAAGGCATTACCTACGGGTTGATTGTTGCTTGATCAATAGTCTATTTCAAATTTTTGCAGGTTTTGATCATAACAGTTCCGCAACACTAGTTAGTCTCTTTGCTGCTGGATGTGCTTTGGGATCCTTTTTTGGTGGAGTAATTGCAGACCAAATGTCACGTCTCTACCCTCATTCAGGTCGAATCATGTGTGCACAGTTTAGTGCTTTCATGGGCATCCCGTTCACATGGTTTCTTCTTAGAGTTATACCGCAGGCTGTGGATAGTTATTTTACATATTCCGCCACCCTCTTCATGATGGGCATCACTATCAGTTGGTGTGCTACTGCTACAAATGGTCCAATGTTTGCTGAAGTTGTCCCTGCCAGACATCGCACCATGATCTATGCATTTGATCGCGCCTTTGAAGTATCATTTTCCTCATTTGCTGCTCCTATTGTTGGAATTCTAGCAGAGAAGATGTATGGCTATGATCCCAAGACTGTTGATCCGATTTTAGGTTCTGGAAGAGAGGCCTTAGCTTTATCAAAAGGTCTTTTCTCAATGATGGCAGTTCCATTCGGTTTGTGTTGCTTATTTTACACACCTTTATATTGGAATTTCAAGCACGATAGAGAAAATGCTAGAATTGCTTCTTTAAAGGAAACAGAAATGATATGACAGTTTTTTGCCTACATTGCTGTTTTAGGTATCTTTTAATACACAAGACAGATGGACTTTTACAACTGATGTCTAATGTTTCTAAACTAGAGTTCACTTCAGTAACTCCAGAAGCTTTAGCAAAGGACTTTAGATGAATCAAGAAAAGAAGGTTACACTTCCATTACTAATTGGAACAGGCTGTGTTACACCATGCATCTTCTTCTAATTAAACGCAATGCCTTAGTATTTGAAAGGGCGTTAACAGAGAATTAAGGTGCAGTTATAATATATGTCTAACACCTTTATTTGAAAGAGCTCTTAAGACCTTTATTCCTATGTCTAACTCCTTCAGAGAATTTATTTCCTAGTTATGTATATTATTTCTGCTCTGGTGTCTTGCCTTTCCATGGTCTCAGACGATTAGACTATACAACAAATCCATTAAAAACAAAAAAATCCATATTGAGCTCGAATCGAAAGAGCCGAAATGATAATAGTAAACAACATTGTGAAATGTCAAGTGATGTCCACTTGCATTACGATTTCTAACACAGAACTTGCTGTAGTATTAGGTCGAAAGTCATAAAACATTGTCAAATTAAAATAAATGCTTAAACTGTAACAGATTTGCAAATGGGGATGGATGCTTGAGAAGACCATTGAAATCTACAAGATTTCTTCCCTTTTTTTTGAGATAAAAGATCTCAACAAGATTTACAACCAATATTACCAAACATTACCACATAAATTAACCATCGATCATGGTTGGAGCACTGTGAGAGCTACATGCATCTTGAGAAATATGATGAGCCAACATATCCACCAGCCATGGCCTTCCTCACATTCGACTGAAATAACTTCGGGTTATCTCTTAACACAGCAGCTGCTTCATGGTTGAGAGGATCCTCATGATTGGGTTCCTGCAATAATATTCGGAATGTTTACTTACAAAATCTTATAAAAATCTCAGAAGGTATCTAAGTTTGAAAGAATCAAGTGATACCGTGAAAAGATGATATAACCCATAAACAACGGTGTTGATGTTGAGGACAGGCTTCCAATCTTCACGAAGTATGTTGAGGCAAACATTACCTTCCAAGTCAATATTAGGATGGTAGACCTACAAAATACATAATACATTGATGAATAGCAATACCACTAAACAGATCGAGTCAGTGAATTCCATTATCAAGATGCAAAAGGTCAAGTGATGGAAAGTTTAATATACGACAATTACATACACATCATGTTATAGATTGCTAAGAGGGGACTAATGACAATATACCTTGGTTTTGCACTTGACTTTTGGTGGTTCATGTGGATAGACAGGTGAAACTTGGAAAGTAAATAGAAAATTGCCACCTCTGTAATGATGGAATAAATGTCTTTATTTAAATGTCCAAGAAACAAATGGAAATTGCAGTTAAAGTTGTATGCTTCCATTTTCATGTTGCTAAATCAGCAGTAGCAGCTTGTCAGGGTAATACTTACAAATAATATCCCTCGTCTGGTTTAATGGAAATCTCAAAGTTCATGAGATCATCCTTCCCACCAGGGAATGATATGTTGCATGATTTTGGTAGGTTCAGCTCACTAATATCTGCATAAAATGAATGGTAAAATTAAGCAACTATGTATAGATGAGGAAATATGACCACAATAAGATAAATGTGGGATTACTAGTGAGACATCACAAGACAATAAGAATAGATAATTCTAAGCACTTAAAAGTCACTTCATCAAAAAAGATTATTGAACTTCTAATCCCAAAAAGGAGCAAATGGCACACAGTGACCTTGTACACATAAAAGCAAGCCCTTTCCAAACAGGCCAGGCTACACTGGGTGGAAAGAGGCTTGAAGAAAAAGATACCATCAACCAAGAGCAATCCTTGCATCAAAACCAGAGCCTCTAATACAGCCAAATGTAGGTGCATCTGGATATATTATTCCCTCTCCCTAAATTTCAGAATTTTAAACTTCTCTCTCTAGAGTGAAAAAAACCTTATCTAGCCTCATTCTGAATGTGAATCCACCAGAATTCTCAGAACTCTGAGCAACTAAGTGAATCTAGAATCACAGGTTGAGAGGGGGCAAAAAGTGTGAGGGAAATAATCTTATATATTTATTGTTTAAAAAAATATGGCAAATTAGTTAAAATTTTAAAACATGAAAAAGTATAAAGAACCTGATTGGGAAAAGTATAAAGAACTTGAATCTAATACCATGTGGCTCATTTGGGTAATACAGTCAAGAGCCATATAATCTCAGAAGCATGCAAAACTAGATGACCAGGATGAAGAACAAGATACGAACCTTTGTGAAGACGCAATTCCCCAGCTGTTTGCTTCTTTACAAAGCCCTTCCCATCAGCATTTTCAGCAGCTTCTCTTTGTTTCTCCTTTACTTTGAACAGCCTAATCATAGTGCCTACAGGGAGCCCAAATCAGAAAACCACACTCATACAACAAGTTAGAATTAACAATAATTTACATAAGCATATATAGAAACTTTTGAACGAAAGGTAAGAAAAACCGCAGCCTTACGTTCCTTTTTTCTAATTCAAAGGTTGGAAATGGTAACTATCATAAACTTATAACAATTACCAAACCAAGACCATAATTCCTATGAAAATAACCTCCATCATAACTTCAATCCAAATTAATATACCTGAAGATTAAGAAAGCCTAAAGAACCATCCCAAAGTTTAGTTGGATCAACGAAGAAAACATTTACGACGACACCATGAAGAACACTTAAAGCTTATGAAAATAAACCATAAAGATTTGCAATTTTAGCTTGCATAGTCACTATTCCAAGTGATTCATCTCTTAAAGATGACTGTGCATCCACTATCCCAGAGTGATCTAATACGAATAGCTTACATATCAATCTATTTTTCTCACCAAGGAAAGATTTTATGGAGGCCCTAATAATATTGAAGGTGGGGAAAAAAGACATATCTTGCAAAAGAGAGACTAAATTAGCAAAAGCCCATTGAGAATGTGCTCCTAAACCAGATAGATGGTCATTATCCACAGAACAGAGAGCCTCTTCTAACCTAAATCTGAGGGACTTCCTTTCCCTAAATTTAGCTGATCAAATATCCAGAATGTAAATAAACAAAATCCAATGCAAAACCTGTCTTGGTGTAACAACTTATATCCTACACTTGCACTTAAAAAAAGACTTTCTGAAGGTTCAACTTAATATCCTACACTTGCAATTAAAAAAGACTTTCTGAAGGGTAGACTCCACAAAGAAAACCACAAGCTGAACCTATGAAATAGACAAGCCAATAAACAAAATATTCCACACACATGTAGCAGTCACTAATCACCAATAGTGCATAACTGATCTAACATGCTTAGAAGACAAACTAGGGTAAAATAGAAAATAGAAACCTTGAAAAAAATCGACAGCTTTTTTTTTAAATACACTATGATAAACATAAACATAAACATAAACCTTCATTTTTATGGTCTCTCTACAACAAATATACATTAACCTTAAATGGAATCCGTGTGTAACCACAGAAAACATCATAAACCCATAAGAATTAACCCCAGCAGGATTCTAGAAACAAAAAGAAAGACTCAACCTTTAGGAACTCAATGACAAATAAGATCATACCAAAAGTGAGCCGACAAAAAAGAAAAAGAAAGAAAAAGAAAACAAAAAACGAAAGATCTTAAAATTCTATTTATAACTAAAAAGATTCTTGAACGGAGCAATTTCTCGGCAAAAAAGTATACATATATATAATCCACCTTAATTCTAGCAAACAAAGAAGCGGCAGAAACATCGGAAACACCCCAATTCGATTTCAAGCTCAAAATTTTTGTTTAAGGCGAAACTTACCTGTTTTTGAAGGAGAATTTGGGGAAGAAAAGAGATGGAATTGGAAAGAGCTCCAACAGAGAACCTCTCAGCAGACTTGATTTTGAATCAGAATAATAAAGAAGAAATCGGCCAGGACAACTTTTGTTTAACAGCGTCCCCTTGTTCGGGCCTTTCGCTTATATAGGACGCTCATTATTTTTAATATTTTTTTGTTTAATTTCGATATATATATATATATATATATTTTTAAAATATTCCTAATCTAATGTAATTGAATGTACACTTTATTTAAATAAAATATTTTTTACTTAAATTTTTATTAATAAATTTCTTAATTTAAAATTTATATATTAACTAACTAATATTACTCATTACTTAAAAACTTAATTTAATAAATTTACTATCACAGTCACTTATAAATATTATAATATATTATATTACTTTTTATACATTTTATACTTATTAAATAAATATTTTAATTTTCTAAAAATACATTAATTTATTATGTCATATTTTATTTAAAAAAACAGTAGTTAAACAATTTCTCTCACTTCATTTAAGAGTTTTGATAATATTAGAAAAAATATACAAAATAACTTTAAAAAATCTCAAAGTATTTTATATTTTCGAACAAATAATTAACTCAAAATATCTTATATTTTTTATACAAAAAGAATAATATTATTTAAAGTAAAATAACTTTCTTATTTTTTAATTTAAGATAAAAGTAAACGTCTAATTTCAACGAAGTAAAAGATTAATTGTTAGATCCAATATCCAAAACTTTGTAGTAAAAAAAAAACTTTTATTACTTATAATATCATTTTTCTTGTGGGAGTTATTTCCTACCATCCAAAGTATATATTGCGGTAAATATAAGAAGAAAAAAATTTAATAAAAAATTCAAAAAATAAATTTCTAATAGTAAAATGTTGTGGATAATCTAAAATAATCTTTTGACATTCTAAATTAAAATATATAACACAATATATGAGATAAATTTTGATACAATTGTTATTACTTATAAGAACTGACTTATAAAACTATTTTTCTAGATAGTCTTTAAGGACTTCTGTTTTATTTTTATTTTTTTACAAAAAAAAGTTATTTTGTTAACGTTAAATGTTTTAATTGAGTTATAAAAAAAGGTTTTTTTTTTTTTTTTGACAAGGAAATTGGCTATGTGGTATAAAACCCTTTCACCCTTACGAACAGCAACGTTCCGTCCATTAAGTCTTAACTCTCACCTTTACATGTATAAAACCCTTATAAAAAAAGAAAAGAAAAAGAAAAAGAAAAAGAAAGGTTTTTTTATTCTTTTTCTTTTTCGTGGCAGTAAATATGTGGAGTAATTTTATTTATCTTTTCCCACCGTTAACTTAACAGTGAATCTCTGAGAAGTGAGAACGGTGAGTTTCTACAAACCCAGTCAGCTGTTTATCCTCTGCAACTGTGGATCCCAAAAACCCTAGCAAAAACAATGACAAATCTTTCCATACTTTCCCTCACCATTTTCTTCTTTTCGATCTCATTGCTTCCAATCTCTACGATTTCATTCTCTCCCGAGAATCCCACAGATCGGCGCATTTTGGTTTTACTCGATGATGCCTCACTCAAATCATCTCACTCCATATTCTTCAACTCTCTCAAGAGTAGAGGATTCGACCTCGATTTCAAGCTTTCTGATGATCCCACATTGAGTGTTCAGCGCTATGGCCAGTATTTGTATGATGCTCTCATTCTTTTTGCTCCAACAGCTGAGAGTAAGTTAGTTTCTGTTGATTTCTGCATATTGGGTTTTGGGTTTTGGCAATTTTTGAAATTGTTTTCGTGATTGATTTGTTGCGTTAAGGGTTTGGAGGGGCGTTGGATTTGGCTGCGATTTTGAACTTCGTTGACTCTGGGCATGACTTGATTGTGGCTGCCGATGTTAACGCGTCCGATTTGATCCGCAACATTGCAGCTGAATGCGGGGTCGATTTTGACGAGGTACATGATGTTGTTTGCGAACTTAAAAATAATTTATTTACGGTTATTTATTTATGTTTTTCAAATTGATCTGAACATGAAACCAATTCAATCACATCATTCATGGGCGACCTGTTTCGGCGTAAAGAATTGAACTCTAGCTAGTTTAGGACAATCTTAAGTGGTTTATGGTAATGCAATTTTAAAGCTTTAAATATACTTGTTCAGAAGTTCAGACAAGTCTTATTCAAGTCCCGAGTTACCCATTTTGGGTTAATATTATATTCTGTTGAGGGCAATACCATTGACTTATTATAATTGCGATGTAGCATTAATGTAATATTACCACTTATGTTGTTAATTCTAGTAGTTTAGCTGCCATAGCTGTATTTCCATCATCGGTGTTGTGTTTAATGCATCAGTTCAGTTTCTTTGCAATTTTCCATTTGTGTTTTAGTTTTTTAATAAATAGATGAAGTAGCTACTAAATTATGTTCTCTTGCATTAAAAAAAATAATGTTTATCTGCATTTCAGGATCCTTCTGCTATGGTTATTGATCACACGAGCTCTGCTGTGTCAGAAACTGATGGTGATCACACACTGCTTGCATCTGATGTCCTCATTGAATCTGAAATTATTTTGGGAAAGAAAAAAATTCAGGTTACTTCGTAATTGCTTCTATAAAACATGTATTGGTTTTATTCATCAGAAATTTGTAGATAATGGTTGTTTCAAGTATATTATATGCATGTTTGTTCTTCTAGATGTTTATCGAAGTCTTTGAACTTCCATCATGATTTCAAATCATGGAAGTTTGAAATTTCTTCTGTCTTATTGTGACCACATCCATTTCACATATTATAACAATTGTTGCTATAGAACTTCATTTGTGTTCTGATGCTTTGAAAAGGCAACTTAATTTGTTTTGTGCTGCTTGAAACAGGCACCAGTACTCTTCAGAGGAGTTGGTCACTCATTGAACCCAGAAAATAACTTGGTAACTTTAAAAAATATTGGTCTGTAGCTTCTGCTTCCCTCCTTATAGCCGTGCAGTTTGATTAACATGAAATAATTACTTCCACATTAGGTATTGAAGGTTCTTTCAGCTTCCCCTACAGCATATTCTGCTAATCCCACTTCCAAGTTGTCAAACCCACCATCTCTTGTTGGATCTGCAATCTCCTTAGTTTCGGTTTTGCAGGTTTGTTCTCTCTTCTCCTCTGTAATTTGAGGGTTTACTATTGTTCGAATAATTTGAATTTTGTATATTGTTGTCTACATATAATTGAAAGTTACTTTCAATGGTTGTTACTGAGCTATGTAACCTTTTTGTGCTCATTTTTGAAATGTTTTATTCTTTTCTCATAGTATTCTACAATGAATTTACACTTTTATTTTATCAAGTTTTATCTATTAACCATGGCTGCACAAATTTTATCACAAATTCTAGTTTACAATTGATATAAATATCATGTGCAGGCCAGAAATAATGCAAGGGTTATGGTTTCTGGTTCTTTAGACATGTTCAGTAACCAGTAAGTAATAGTTCCAAATCGGTTTTGAAGCTTCAATTGCCATTTATTTTGTATATTATAAAAACCTGATTCTTTATGCTCTTCAGGTTGTTCAGATCAGGTGTGAACAAAGCTAGCATCTCAAAAAAGTATGTGATGGCATCAATAAGTGAAATTTTCTTTGATCCCTTGTATAGAACAGCTAGATGAATATGTTTACTCATTCTGCATACAGGCATCATCGATTCCATTGATTGTGTATGTTAGTTCAGGTGCAATTATCTATTTGGTGTTTCTGACAAGAAATAAAGGAAAAAATGCCTTTTTTGTCATACAGATACGAGAAATCTGGTAATGAGCAGTTTCTCACCGAACTTAGCAAATGGATTTTCCATGAAAGGGGTCATCTGAAGGTGAATCCTTAACTAGCTGTAGAATGAATATTTCTGCCATTTATTTTAGTATTTTCTGATGTTGAATTCGTTTGATTGTCTTAGGCTGTCAATGTTAGGCACAATAAAGTTGGTGATAAGGATGAACCTGCAATTTACAGGATAAATGATGACTTGGTAATCAGGGCTCCATATGCTCTGTCAATATAAAAATGAATTCCTAATGGTCTTCTTGGATAGTTTCTTCGTATGCCCGCCCTTAGGAAATGATCTGTCTGCAGGAATATTCTGTTGAACTTTATGAATGGTCTGGAACAAGCTGGGAACCATATATTGCTGATGATGTACAAGTGCAATTCTACATGATGAGCCCCTATGTATTGAAAACCTTGTCAACTAATGGGAAGGTAATCATGGCTTTGTTCATGGCATTTGCATGTGTAATTCATCATTGATGGGGTATTGTCATTCTTTTGAAATTGTGCCCCCAACAATTATTTGCAGGGATTATATCATACTTCATTCAAAGCGCCAGATGTTTATGGAGTTTTCCAATTCAAGATTGAGTATCAGAGGCTTGGATATACTAGCTTGTCACTTTCTAAACAGGTGAATCTTTCAGCAGCCCAGTTTTGAATTAATGCTTGACTGAGATATTGAATGCAAAATTATACACGCATCAAGTCTTGGGAGGGCTTGATGGAACTTTTGCCTGTTCAGATGCAATATTTGTATGCTATGCTACATCCTAGTGGAAACTAGGCGGTATTACTATTTTCATGGATCAACCTTAAGATGACAAGAGAAAAGCTTTTCATACTTGGCTAGTCATAGATCAGTCACCCAACTAATAGTATTGTTAAGCCATAAGATTCTGGACAATTTTGCAGATTCCAGTACGGCCATTCAGTCACAACGAATATGAAAGATTTATATCAACAGCGTTCCCCTACTATGGAGCATCATTTTCAACAGTAATCTCTCTCTCTCTCTCTCTCTCTCTCTCTCTTTTAGGCTGTGTAATGAATTTGAACTAATTGTACTGAAATGGTGATTGCAGATGCTTGGGTTCTTCACCTTCAGCATTGTATACCTCTACAACAAATAAAAAGTTTATCCTCATTTGGAGCCACTGAGGTATCGGACATTACAACAACATTATATTTTTTCAATTTTATTTTAATCCCTTGGAGAAAAAGGGATTAGAGCACAACAGAAGGGGTCGGGAATAGAGACTGTATCGATTTTATAGAATTTATCTGCTAGAGTTATGACAGAGTTAATTGTTCTAACTTCTCAACCCAGATTTCGGAATTTTGTAAAATTACTTCCAAACATTAATTCGATGGTAGTGAACTTGATAAAACACATGGCTCTTAAATTTCTGAATTTCCCCCTCAAAAATCTTGACCCTTCTAGCACAAAATCAAATACTACTGGCAAAAATTTCTAGTATTTTGTCGCAGAATTCTCTCATTTATTTCTAATTTTCTTATCTTTCTTCTTACTTGTTCAAGTTTAGTACTTAATTACTCTGCATTTTTTTATTGGATGTATTAAGTAAATTCTTTTATCTCTAATTATAAAATGTTTTATTACTTCCTATAGTTATTATGAATGTTATTTATAAATTTATTCTTACCTTATTAAAAGAGAAAATAAATAAGGATATAGTAAATGAAATTATTTAAAATATTTTATAAAAATAAAAATGGACAGAAGGAGTAAGTACTTAATTTTTAAAAAAAAAAATCAAAAAGAGAATCATATAATAAATCACGAGTAAATAAACATTCATATCTTGGATCAACTCGGGGTTTCAAGTAAAAAATCTAAAATATTTCTCCAAAATGATTTGTTAGCAAAAGAATAGAAGCAATTGCCCTACCTAACCTTTAAATCTATCAGATATTACGTGTGAAATGGGCTTTCTACTCCACGAAAGTGACAAGAACATTAAGGTATCTGCATATTTCTATATACATTAAAAAATTTTTGTTCATTTGTATTTGCGGGAACGAGAAACGCATGCAGAGTCATGCCCGAATCACGAGTTCTTTCTCTATTATATTACTATTTATGTAGAAAATTTTGGTTTACTTTTCTGAGTTTTGAGGCAAAGATTCAAGAAAAGAAATTAAGGTGCAATGAAGAAAGGCGGACTTCGGACCGCTCGTGTTAAGCGTGTAGAAATATGCAATTTATTCTTGACTTTGATTTATGCTGTGTTTCCCTTTCCTTTAATAATAAATAGGTCTTATTTAATTTGACACGCTTTACCATATTCCATATATCTTTCTTCATTATGGATTATAACAGAATTAATTAATTTTACGCATCAGCTTTTTTAATTAAAAAAATTTATTACTTTCCATTCGAAATTCTGTTCGTAATCGTAGGTTTTAAAATGTGGGAACTATTTAATTCTAGCTAAGTTTGTGTGATATATTGAATCTAATTAAAGCAAAACTTAAATGTATTTGATTTTGTTACTTTATATATAATTCATATTTCCATTAAAATAAAAACTTCCATGTAAATGATATTTTTTACGTCACACGTTTCACTTACATTTGAAATTATTTAATTCTTAATTAAGTAAGTATATTTGATTTATAGACTCCAACGAAAGAAACATTTTAATATATTCGATTCTGTTACAGAACATATTTTACGTTTTAATTTGCATATTAAAACTTAATTCTAGTCAAATATTTATACCATTTATGACCTCCAATTCAATTGGCAGGTTACAAAACCAATTAGAAGATACTCTATTTCTACTTTAAGATGAAATATGAATTAGTCTCCATTTGTAAAATTCAATGTTTATTTTTTAATTAAGTATAAGAATTAGTGAGAGTCTTCGAACCACATTAAATTACTACATAATATTTATTACTCTATTCGTAAAAAAATAATATTCAAATCAATTATTTATTTTTTAAAATAAATAAACACATTTTTCATTTAAAGTTTGACAAATAATCTTTTTAAATTAATAAATTTATATCTCATTAATTAATATTCTCATCACTAGCTCAATTAATAATAAGAATAATATAATAAATTTTTTAAAGTTAAACACTATTATTAAATTTTAAATTAAATTAAATGTGAATATTTAATTTTAAATAAAATAAATATTAAGGTAGTGCAAGAGTACATGTAATATTAATATCGCATCATTTAAATTTAAAAATTTATATGTAAAATTTTATAAGAAAAATATGTTAATTTTAAATATATATATATATATATATTAATAATTACTATCACAAATAATAGATATTATTTGTTGAACATTGTTGAATTGTAGTGGACCATGTTGCTTTAAAATATTATTGAGTTTTATATGTGAATCGTGATAACTCACGGTACCAGGTAGCTAATTTTATTGTTAAAAGCATTAATTTATTACTTAATGGACTCCAAGGGACTTGCCATTATTGATTTCCAATATAATTTGCGTTTAAACCATGACATCTGTCCACACCAACAACAAATAAGTCTTATAATAAGGAATTTAATATCCTCTTGTTTATAATAAAACATCAAGGATCAGTCAGTCGGATGTTACGTTTCAATTATATCATATATGTTCTCAATATATATATTTTTTTTAGGAAAAAAAAGAATAAACTTTCATTAGAAAAAAGGAATCAGATGAGGCAGAGAATATTATGTTCTCAATATAAATATATGATATAAATTACTCTTAATGTCTGAAATTAAATATTTTTATTTAATTTTAAAATATTTAAAATGAAATGTTCATTATTTGAAAATACATATTTAAACAAATTCTTAAATTTAAAGAATTTATATCTTATATAAATTTAATACTAAATAATGTGACAAATTTTTAAAGTTAAAGTCTCATTAGTTTTTATACTAAAATAAAGGCGAATTTCAATTCTAAATCAGAATATATTATATAGAATGCATGTGTACAATTTAAATATAGTAATATAATTTAAATTATAAAACGTTTAAAGATTAATTTTATAGGAAATAAAATTTATTTAGTATATCTTTCGAATACTGGCTATAAAAAAGACACTTTGACCACTTCCTCAAAAGTATTTAGTACCTAAAATAAAAATGAAATAAACGTGAAGATCGCACAAAAAAGTATAAACGATTGAACATTTCCTTAACCAATGAATGAGCAATTTTAAGCTATTTGTCCCTAAAAAGTGAGCATTATACTTTATAAATTAAAATATTATATTGTATTGAGTTATATTTTTAAATTTAATTTAATTTTATAATATTATAGTATAATTTTGAGAATTAAAAAAATTACGATATGATATTTCAATTTTTAAAATTCAATATCGTATTATATTATATTGTAATATCAAAATATTAATTTTAAAAATAAAAAATATAATTATTTTTATAAATAAATAAAATTTAAATATTATATTTTGTTAGAATTGAAGATTTGATGAATTAAATTGTTTATTTCATGAAAATATATATTTTTTATTTAATTGAAGTTTAACTGTTATTTTTTTATAGGTATTTTAGAGGTTCAAAATAAATTTTTATTGATATATTATTTTACTTTTAGAAGTTATTCTTTAATATTTTTTCGAGATAAATTAATAAGTATTTTAATAATAAAAAAAATTAGTATATACTATATCATATCAAAATATTTCGATACCATATGATTTTTTAAAAAATATAATAAAAAATAATTTTCAATATTCTAAAATATCAAAATATCAAATTTTAAAATTGTATATTCACCGTAAAAACCCCTACGTATTTTATCTCCTTCCCCTATAAAAAGAAAAACATAGGACACACAAAAACACTCGTGTTATCTCAGATCTGATTCTTGCCAGAATCTCGGGAGTAATCGAAAGTAGACGTCTCATTCTCCAATCTCCATTTATCTTAAAATACTTGAATCTTTAACTCATCTTGTTCACACAAATCGACCTACTTCTTCTTCCTCTTCCCCTACTGTTCACTCTGGGCTAATCTCAAAAACTTGTACAGTGGTAGAAGCAAGAAAGAAACCATTTTTATCTTTTTAGTTGAATTTTGGGGGAAGAATGAGTGTTGTGAATTTGACTGCAAATTGGGTGCCAACCCATTCAATTTACTGTTTAGAGAGTGGCAGTAGCAGAGGCAGATCCAATGCTATGCGCTCTCATCTTTGTCATCCCCCCAAGAATCAACTTCCCGTTTCTTTCCTTTTCTGGGAAACAAACAGAAAGCCCACTTTCCCCTGTTCTCGTCTCTCTATCTCTACCCTTCTCGCGAAAGAACAAGCTGGCAATCCCCAAGAAGAGAGAAAAATCAAGAAAGAGGAAGCACTTTCTTTCTCCACTTCATTTGAATTCAAGGAATATATGATTGGAAAAGCCAGTTCCGTTAATAAGGCATTGGAAGAAGCAGTCTTTCTCAAGGAACCTATTAAAATTCATGAATCCATGAGGTACTCACTCCTGGCCGGTGGCAAAAGAGTGCGCCCCATCCTCTGTCTCGCTGCTTGTGAGCTTTTTGGCGGAAAAGAACCTACTGCGATGCCTTCTGCTTGTGCTGTTGAGATGATTCATACCATGTCTTTGATGCATGATGATCTTCCCTGCATGGACAATGATGATTTGAGGAGAGGGAAGCCCACAAATCATAAGGTTTTTGGTGAGGATGTGGCTATTTTAGCTGGTGATGCGCTTCTTGCATTTGCCTTTGAGCATGTGGCCACTGCTACCAAAGGGGTCTCGTCTGAAAAAATTGTAAGAGTGGTTGGTGAATTGGCTAAGTGTATTGGTTCAGAAGGGCTTGTGGCAGGACAGGTTGTTGATGTATGCTCCGAGGGAATATCTGATGTTGGGCTGGAGCATTTAGAGTTCATTCACGCACACAAGACTGCAGCTTTGTTGGAGGGTTCTGTGGTTTTAGGGGCAATTTTGGGTGGTGCAAATGATGAGCAAATTTCCAAATTGAGAAAATTTGCAAGGTGTATTGGATTGCTGTTTCAGGTTGTAGATGATATTCTTGATGTCACCAAGTCTTCCCAGGAACTGGGAAAGACTGCAGGTAAGGACTTGGTGGCTGATAAGGTCACTTATCCTAAACTTCTTGGTATCCAGAAGTCCAGAGAATTTGCTGAGAAGTTGAATAGAGAGGCTCAAGATCAGCTTGCTGAATTTGATTCTGATAAGGCTGCTCCATTGATTGCTTTAGCAAATTACATAGCTTACAGAGAAAATTAATATGTTATAACTAGTCATAGTTTTGCTCATTTACAATAAACTCATTACCAGAAGAATTAGGTATTATTATGCTCACAGAAGATGAACTGGTAATTCTTTCCCATTTCCTAAACGGAGATGTCAAGACCAATTAGGTTTTTTTATTTTTTTATTCAGTGTTTCCTTTTTTGTTCTTGCATTTCTTTGTCTCGCCTACGTTTCAGACTTGCCCTGGAATATACTTTTCCTGTTAATCTGGCTTCCATTGTGCTTCTATGCCCAAAAGCGCAATATTTCTTGTACGATTGTGTTTTATTTATTAAATGAATGGGATCGAAATTGAATGATTATATTTATATTTTATTTTATTAAATATTAAATATTTATTTTTAAAAAATAAATATATTTTTATTTAAAATTTCATTAATAATCTTTTTAATTTAAAGAATTTATATCTCACTAACTTATTGTCTCAATTCCTCACCAATTTAATTTAAAAGAATTTATCTCACTAAGTCATAGGTCTCACGACTAATTAAAAGTCAATATTCAATTTCAAACGGAAATAATGTTATGTAAAATTGGCAATATATGTAGGTTTGCAGTCTTCAATCTACGTTGCCCTAGTTTGGAGCTGAGATTCAGTTTGATAGAAGCATTGAGTTCCTTTCATCTGCTGGTCCTCTCCTTGAGGTTCCTTTCTGAAATCTTTTGTCTCATTGCTGAAGTTTACTGGCTAAAGACTTCACAATAGGTCCCAAAAAGACTAATGTAGCAAACTCAGCTCACTTTATCTTAGTACAATAATTGGACATTCTTACAGTTTATTGAATGCTCTTATGCAACAAATGTCAATTATAATTGGTTCTCTTCACATGGCCCATGTGGATGCTCTAGGTAACTTTCATTGTCATTTTGATCCTGCAAGTTAAGCAATGCAGCACTCAATATCAGAGATTCAGAATATAGGATTATTTAATTCTTGGTTAACTCTTGATCTTGCCAGTGTCGTCAACCTCAACGACCTTTAGTTTTTTTTTATTAAAAAATAAAAATAAATATATGCTCCATAACATTTTTTTTTCTTTTTTTCATTCCACTTGAAATTAGGGGGTTAATGAGAGTTAGGTATGGCAATCAACTACGGATTAACGCAAATTCACTTCAATTCGTCAAGTTGAAATCAGAGATTTACCTTAATGGAGCGAGGGTCGAGAATGAGTTTTAAAAATCGGGAATTAATAGGGACAGGGATGGGGTGGGGATTTATTTTTTCTCGCTGAAGCTCCGCAAATTCTCGACTTCGGTTTCAGTTCTATTTTTAATAAAAATACAATTTTATCTCTAATATTTTTTTTAACGAAAATCATCTTATATTATTGACTAAGTAATTGTTAGTCATATTATTAATTATATTAATATATTATTATTTATGTAAATATATGTGAACATTTTTTTTAAAAATGTAACTATAATTTATATTATTAAATATATTGATTTAAATAATTTTATATTATTAACTATATACTTAACTAATTATGAATTTATATTATTAATTTTTATAAATTACAATAATTTTATATTTTTGACTAAGTATTTATTGACAGTCAAACGGAGTAAAAGCGAAGTCAAACGGACAAGGATGGTACAAAAGCTAATGATGTTAAGCGAAAATAGAGCGGTAACGGAGTATATTTCTAAATTTTTAAAATGAAGATAAGATCGTGAATAAAAATTACTATTTAAAGTTGCGACCATCTCAGATGTTAAGAACTACGCCCCATTGGCCCATTGCTATCCGCCCCATTGCCATCCCTAAATTGAAACTCCATGAGCCGAGCTTGGGTTTATATTAATTTTGACATGAAAATGAAGCTTGAGCCCATAAAAACCTCTTAACGTTCTGTCGAGCCTTCTGGGCCAGTGACAGGAAGCTAGCCAGATTTTAAAGGATCAAGATTTTATTAGTAATCTGCATCAAATGAATTTCATCAACATGAGCACCAGAACGTTTCTGGCCAAATCCATGTACAAGTCTCCAGGCCGATCCACAGCTATTTCATTTATTTCACTTCTACCATCATTAGTGATAGAAAGGGGATCAATTTGTATTCCTAATTTGAGATATCGGTTCGTTACTGATTCTTTTCATTTTAGCAGTACAATTCTTAGAAGTGAGCAGTCTGTTAATAGCACAGATGGATCTGAAGAAGAAAGGACACAATCGACATTCGATTTCAAGGCCTATATGCTTGGAAAAATCAATTCTGTAAACCAAGCTTTAGATGCAGCAGTTCCTCTAAAAGAACCCATCAATATTCATGAAGCAATGAGATACTCTTTGCTTTCAGGTGGAAAACGTGTATGCCCAATACTCTGTATTGCCTCCTGTGAGCTTGTTGGAGGCACTGAATCAACGGCCATGCCAGCTGCTTGCTCAATGGAGATGATACACGCCATGTGTTTGATGATTGATGACCTCCCCTGCATGGATAACGATGATTTTCGTCGAGGAAAGCCATCAAGCCATAAGCTTTTTGGTGAATCTATGACTATTTTAGCTGGCTGTTCACTTCTTACACTTGCATTTGAGCACATTGCAAAAGCTACCAAAGGTGTCTCATCAACAAACATCCTTCGGGTGATAACTGAATTGGCAACATTGACTGGAGCTGAAGGAGCAGCAGCTGGGCAGGTGGCTGATTTGAACTCCGAAGGCAGATCTGGGATCGGATTGGAACAAATTGAGTACATTCATCTTCACAAAACAGCTGCATTTGCTGAGGCTGCTGGTGTTGCTGGAGCAATTCTTGGTGGTGGATCGGAAGAAGAAATCAACAGATTGAGAATGTATTCCAAGTATACAGGACTATTGTTTCAGGTAGTGGATGATATCCTTGATGTTACTAAATCATCCCAAGAATTGGGAAAGACAGCAGGAAAAGATTTAATTGCAGACAAAGCAACTTACCCTAAACTAATTGGTATAGAAAAATCAAGGGAGTTAGCTGAGAAGCTACTTAGGAAGGCTCAAGATAAGCTTGTAGGATTTGATCCAGTGAAGGCTGCGCCATTAAAAGCTTTGGTTGATTTCGTTGCTCAAAGGGATAAATGAGTAATTTTGCTTCTGTTTCTTGAAAGCTTGCTTAGCTCAAACTGGATATTGATTTTTCAGAAGAAAGATAAAAATAGTGCAATCAAGTTTCAGAATCTGATTCTTCAAGAAAGAAGTCTCAGAGAGTGAGTGATTCTTCAAAATAATGCAATCGTGTGTCTTTTTCCCTTCTTTTTTTTTTTTTTCCTGTTGTTGTTGTGATTTTGAATAGTTTTTGGACTGGAATTCCACAACTTAGAAAAAATTGGTCCATTTAATGAAACTTAGCAAATCTGAGCATAGTTTTGAAAATAAAAAGAAAACCCAGGCATACTATCTTGAACCGCTAATAAGTGATAGAAAAAAAAATTAAAACAAATCTGAGCCCATTCCGTTCTCTCGGAAGAGCTGAAAGTAGCAAATAGGTACAAATAGAAATCAAAATTATTATTAAACGCCGTTGCCGGGGATCGAACCCGGGTCACCCGCGTGACAGGCGGGAATACTCACCACTATACTACAACGACTTGCTGTACAGCTGGGCTTAATTCCTACAAATATACTAATTTATTTTTAATATCTATCGATAACGGCTGTCTTTCCTTCCAGAATTGTCTAACTGAAAAGATAAACTACACCTCTATCCAAAATTAAATATATATATATATATATATAACTCAGTTTTAAAATTAAATGACTTTTTTTTAATCATATTCATTATCTATATACTATAAGAATTATAAATTAGATTTGATTATACGAACTTTGGTTTTTATTTGGGGTAGTTTTGCAATTTCACTCCTCCAACAAGAGAGAAAGTTACATGAACTTATGAAGAGTGGGTTTCAAACATGGCATGAAATATAAAAATGATTCCCTTATGTTCTTAAATTATATTTCTTCTCTCTTCTAGCACCTTTTTAACCAAAATAATCTATGTTTTTTCGAACTCTTGTCCAAAATAATCCCAAAACCTAAGGGATACACTGAAATAATCCAAAATGCCACTTGCAGTGGCATAAGACTTTTTTAAAAAAAATTAATGTCTCATTTTTTAGAAAAACATCGTTGGCAGTAGTTGTTTTCCTTGTTGATGCGATTTCCTTTTTCTTGTCAAAAAATTATCCGTTACAGATTGTGTATTTTTTTCTTACACAATTACTAATTTTTATTTATTATAAAATATATATTTATACTAAAAATTTAATAAATACATTTTTAATGTTTATTATAAATATTGAAATTGTTATAAAATAAAAAACTATTATTGAAAAATAATGAAAATAAAAATACAATCAAGATATTATATAAAATTAATGTATTTAAAATAATAAATATCGAAAAAAAATTAATAATGAGTTGCACAAGAACGACCTGATTTGAATGTCGGTCACAAGTGAGTTCCATTCTCAATAATTGTTTGATATCTCCAGAAGTCAACTCGATGTATTAGATGGTCATGATTCTCCAAGTCACGATTGATTCTTTTGGACATATGTTATTTTAAATAAATTAATTTTATATAATATTTTATTTATATCTTCATTTTTGTATTAATAATTTTTTCCTTTAAAAAACATTAATAATTGTTTTTAATTTTACAACAATTTCAGTATTCATAAATAAACATTAAAAAATTGTATTTATTATTTTTTATAATAAACAAAATTTAATAATTATGTAAGAAAAAAAACACAATTTGCAAGGAATAATTTTTCGACGATAAAAAAAATAATTCGCATCAACATGGGAAACACCACTGTTAATGGTGTTTTTCTAAAAATGAGACGTTAATTTTTAAAAAAAATTCTTACACAATTACAAGTGACGTTTTGAATTATTTCGTTAGATCCTCTATAATTATTTTGGATCAAAGTTAAAAAAATTAAATTATTTTGATTTAAAACTCCTCTTCTAACATGTATTGTTAAAGCATATTTTTATTTTGAGACGAGCAGGGAGCAGAGATTTTATATTTTACACTCTTCTGCCGTGTATTTTGCTTCTCTTTTTATTCAGTCAATGTCTCATTTTTATTTCTAGAGGTTTTTTGAGGCAGGTGAGTTGTTCATTTTGCAGCTCATGGAGGTTTTTAATGTCTTCTATTTTCTGAATTTTTGTTTGTCAATTTGCGTCTTTCTAGTTTGATTGGCAACAATATTATATATTGATTTATATTCTTTAGATAAATTATGATGATACATTCCAATTTTTTTTAAGTTAAAATTAGGCTTTTGCATGAATTTGATAGTGGGGGTATATTTGCAACAAAGGGAAAGGCACATGAATTTATGGAGACCAAGGATCAAGTTGCCATGCCTTGATATGCCAAAAGTAACTCCCATTTTTACTTCAACTCTATCCCTTTCTATTTTTATAACTCAATTTTTAGATTTTCGTTTGACTATATTTGGAATAATAACTCCAATTACTCAGTGTTACTAACGTTGTAAAAAAGTAACTTTCATCTTTACTTCAACTCTCTCCATTGATATATCTTCTTGTGTCATATTCCTTTTATATTTTTATTTTGGATAAACATGCAACAGAGGTGATGCCCATCTAATCTGATAGTGATTGGCGGTGCCCTTCGGGCTTTACTGTTTTCTACTCCTTATATATTTATATTTTGGATAAACATGCACGGTTGAGTCTGCATTTCTTCTTCATCATCTTTCTGAGTGCAGAAGGAAGCTTCTAGTTCCTTGATTTCTTTTTAACAACAATTGAATTTTGGAACTTATTCCACGAATTTCGAACTACCATATGTTAGAATTGTCCCTTTTAGGGAGTTAATGTGTCCCACAATTAGATGTTTAATTTTCTTAATAGAATAAAATTCTATTTTGTACGAATTTAGTAATCATTTTTTAAGGTCCATAATCTATCTCTCTCTCTCTCTATATATATACACATATGTTATAACCATCAATCATGAACCTTGGATTAGGAATATGATAGAACTTATTTCAAATTAAAATTTTCTTTCTTATTCATTAAATTTGACAAGATCAAAAGTCGAAACAAATGGGTAATTATTGTATTTGATTAATTATAACTTAAGGTATGATTTTCTAATTTAGTTTTTCACTACTACGTAATATGCCATGTGATTTTTAAAACATATGGTATCAGATTCAGCTTTGAGCTAAATTGATTTAGTAATTTTGTGCAAATTGTTTGCATCAAAATCCAATGTTGACCTCATGATTTATTTTATAGAATTTTCGTTCATGATGCATATAATATACTTGTTATATCATATTTAGAAATAGCTTTTGTGATCATATGAAAACTCTGCTTGATGCATATAAATATAGGTCATACATTGCCTTCTAGAATGAATGTTCTGGATATTAATGCTTAAACGTATATGAATATTATGAATATTTTATGTGTATATCTATGCACATGATGAATATTTGTTTTGCAACTTTGCAGAACATATGATTTAAGATTATGCCCATCGTATTATATTTTATTTGTACAATTAAAATATTTATGATCATATTCATATCAATTATCAGGATATATTTTAGGGAAATTTGATTTTATCTTTTATACCCAATTTTTAAATAGTCAATATTTTGTTTAATTGACTAATTTGATTTAAATGAATAAATGTCATTTTTATTTGTTTATATATCATGTACTTAGAAATAGCCACAACATCTTAAATATATGACATGTAAAATAAAGTTTTAATCACATTAAGTTAAGTGATTAATTTTAATGACATTTATTTAGATATGATTATCTCATTAAAATAATAACTCGACCCTATATGGAGGTAATTATTTTGATAAGATTAATTGAATTAGATAAAGATAGTAAACCGTTATTTGAAAAAAATTTCCTATGCCCACAGGTATGGATTAATTCTTGTTATTTGATTTACTAGTCTTATAAAGATAAAAGTAAATTATATGCATGAGTTGTAACCTCTACTCACATGAAGGTTAGAATTTACTTTGATGGTCATATGCTTCGTAAATTGATTTTGTTTATCCATATTTTTTAAGCATTTCCTACTGCATTATTTAATGAACATGCTCACATTCCAATGCTATCTGGTGAAAACTATTCGGACCGTACGAATGAACCACATGTTCCTACACAATCATATAGGTAACAGGAGAGCGATCTAATCGCTTAAGTTTAATGCTCATTAAAGCCTATATTTGCCAAAGCATTAGGGGATCTATCTCTAATTGCACTAATGTCAAATTTTACATGAAGGCAATTGATGATCAATTTGTAAATTCTGACAAGGCATTAGCTAGCACCTTAATGAAAAGGCTCTCAAGTATGACTTTCAATAGGAGTAAATCTGTGCATGAGCACATTATGAAGATGAGAGATATTGTTGTTAAACTCAAATCCCTTGAAGTTGAGATATTTGAGTCATTCCTTGTACATTTTATTCTCAACTCTCTTCCTATAGAATATGTTCCATTTAAAATATCCTACAACACACATAAGGATAAATGATCAATTAATGAACTTTTGACCATGTGTGTTAAAGATGAAGGAAAGTTGAAACATGAGGCACCTAAAAGTATTAATTTTGTGACCCATGATAAGAAAAATATAAAAAAGAGCAAATATATTCTTATAAAGAAGAAAGACTTTAAAGATATTTGTCTTTTTTGCAAGAAAAATAGACATTGGAAAAACGATTGCTTGAAATACAAAAAGTGGCTCGAAAAAAAAGGTAATCTCATTTTTGTATGTTATGAATCTAATTTTACTGAAGTTTCTAATAATACTTTGTGGATTGATTTTGGTTCTACAATTCACATTGCCAAAACAATGCAGAGCTTTCTAACTCTAAGGAAGCCGATGAGAAGTGAACAAAACATCTATTCTGGCAACAGGATGCTTTCACATGTTGAAAACGTGGGGACTTATAAGCTTATTTTAAATACTGGTTTTCAATTAGATCTTGAAAAAACAATTTATGTTCTATCATTTTCTAAAAATTTAGTTTTTGTTTTAAAATTATCAACTATTGGATATTGTTTTAATTTTAGCAATTCTATTGTTAAACTTTTGAAAAATAATAAAGTTGTTGGTTTTGGAATTTTAAATAGAAATTTATTTAAATTCAAGCTAGAGCCTACATTTGAATGTAATGTCTTGACTTCACATGATAATAAAATTGACACTAAACGTTGTATTATCAATGAGAACTTATGAAGTCTTTGACATAAAGGATTGGGTCATATCTCAATTGAAATAATTAAAAGATTAGTTAATGATGGAGTTTTATCAACTCTTTATTTTTCTAACTTTGGAACTTGTATAGACTGCATTAAAGGAAATCAGACTAACAAGTCTACTAAATGTGCCAAAAGAAGTTCTCAATTACTTGAGATCATGCACACAGATATTTGTGGACCATTTTCTACCCTTAACTTGAATGGTGAGAGATATTTTATCTCATTTATTGATGACTATTCAATATATATATATATATATATATATATTTTGAAAAATCAGAAACATTTAATGTTTTTAAAGTCTTCAAAACATAAGTAGAGAAACAAAAGGGAATTTAGATCAAAATCTTAAAATTTGATAGGGATGGAGAATATTATGGAATGTACACAGATAAGGGACAAGCTAAAGGTTCATTTGCTGAGTTCCTTAAAAGTGAGGGTATTGCCCAATATACGATGTCTGGAACACCACAACAAAATGATGTAGTAGAAATAAGGAATCGTACTTTAATGGACATAGTAAAAAGTATGATTAGCAAATCAAGCTTACCTCTCTCTTTATAAAATGAAGCTTTAAAAACTATTGTATATATTTTAAATAGGGTTTCATCATCTAAGACACCTTTTGAATTATGGAATGGTTGGAAACCTAATTTAAAACATGTACACATTTGGGGATGAAGAAGTGCTCACCTATAACAACACCTATTACTAAAGGTGACAAATTTACATTAAAGCAATGTTCACAAAATGCATTGGAGCAACAACAATTGAGAGATACTTATGCTTTGCTTGTTGGAAGCCTTATGTATGTGCAGGTCTGTACTAGACATGATATTGCTTTTGCAGTAGGAATGCTAGACAGATATCAAAGTAATCCAGATATGGATCATTGGAGAGCTGGTAAAAGGGTTTTGAGATATTTGCAATGAACTAAGGACTTTAAGCTAACATACAAGTATTATGACTATTTAGAAGTAGTTGGATATTCAGATTCTGATTTTGGTGGATGCAATGATACTGGTAAATCTATTTTATGATACATTTTCCTTCTTTATGGAAATGTTGTGTCTTGGAGAAGTGTTAAGCAAACCATTATTGCAACATCCACAATAGAAGCTGAGTTTATATATTGCTATGAAACTACATCACAGGCATTGTGATTGAAGAATTTTATTTATGACTTTAAGATTGTTGATTCCATATCAAGGTCATTGCAGATTTTCTGTGACAGCTCATCTGTTGTATTATTTTCTAGGAATAATAAGAGCGGCAATCGAAGCAAACACATCGACATAAAGTATTTAATGGTTAGAGATCATGTCAAGAAACAAGATGTTTCTCTTGAGCATATGGGCACTACTTTAATGATCATTGATCATATGACTAAAGGATAACCAGCTAATGTTTTCCAAGATCATGTAGTACCTATGGGGCTTACAAGCACGCTTTAGAATTGTTTTTATTCTCTAATTCATTTTGTTTAGACATTGTTATTTATTTTGTTTACATGAGTATGCGCATTTTTTATCATGTAATAATGTGATTATTAAATCACATATAGTTGGACCATGAGTGACTTATTTTAAATTATTCATAAAGTTATGTTTAGTTAGAATGCAATTCTACAATGTAATACATGGAATGAAGTGTTTTGTTGAGAACACAACCGCCATGACTCATGTATTAATATGTTCTAATTAATTAATTGTTGCATGACCAATATTTTGTTTAAGTGACAATCAAGATTATGGCCATAAGTAATTTTTGTCACTTATAAAGTTTTTGGCTATTGAATGTGGGTTAAGTGGAAGAATGTTAGAATTGTCTCTTTTAGAGACTTAATGTAGCCCACATTATTTGAGTAATTCAAATATTTAAAATATCTAATTAGATATTTGAAAATCCTAATTGATTCTAAAATATTTCAATTAAAGATTTGATAGAATTCTACTTGGTTTTGTGAGTTAATCAATTTCTAAATATCTCCTTATTAGGTAGTCAAATCTTAATTAGTTTTGCAATCCAATTAGATGTCTAATTTCCTTTATGAAAGGAAATTCTATTTTGTACGAATTTAGTAATTGGAAAAACTTTGGTGACAAGATTAAAAGTCAGAACAAAGAAGTAATTATTTAATTGATCAATTATGGTTGAAAATATGATTTTCTAATTTAGTTTTTCGCTGCGTAATATGTCATATGATTTATACCACCACGATCCATGAATATTCTGTATTTCACTGCATAATTCTGTCCTACATTTTGTAGTTTTGTTCATTTGTCTTATTGTCATGAAACTGTCAAGCTAGGGAAAATAAAAGAGAGTTCATTTTGAAAGAAAAATGCTTATGCACAGAGACAATTGCATAGATATAAAAGGCATTACCAGGAACTTAGATGGAAGGAATCGCCTTACTGTTTTACTGATTTTATGGGAACCGGACTGGAATAATTTATAGTTATTAATATAGATAGTTATGAGATTACATGTGTTAGAATATGTGTTGTGAATTGGACAGCAAATTCTTTGGACTCGCATCAAATTCTTCAGCCCAATAAAGTACATTAATGTATTCATTCATCTATAGTTTCTCGTACGAGCAAAACTTCAAGTCTTTGGTTGATCGGTGCTTCTGACATTAATTCATTAACCTCACCCAGAATTTATCTTCCATTACCATGTGGCTCGGGCCTCTTTGTGCTTGAAAATTTTGTGAAAGTGATAAGCTATGGCATGTTAAAACAAGATACTAGACTATTATTACAAGATGGAGAGAAGAGACATGTACGTAGTTTGGTAGGAAGATTTTCTAGACTTGGATGGGTTGGCCTGATCATGATTCGATGACCAAAATATCCCAAAAAGCAGCGGATGTACTATGGAATCCCTACCCACCTCCATAAGCCAATGGCAAACCAAATCCTCTACCTTAGGCTTTTGGTCAGAGTTCGAGGATTGTAATGGAAACAACGGACCACTCCACGATAAAAGCTGTTATTGACCTGATAAAATTTATACAATTTCCTCACTCCTCATGCATGAACTTTCAAAGCAAAAATTCCCAACTAGATGTCCCTTCTTTTACTGCGTGGAAAGGAATCATTTCCCTGGACTTAACCAAGTAAACCCTAAAGTAGGGTAGTAGGTCCTAAACACACCCAGTTTTTCTTTTGCTAACAAAAATGTCTAGACAGATTAGACAGCACACTGAGGTAAGCTCACCAGCTTTCATCATCTTTTCCTCTACCCCTACCCCTAGTGCCCATTCTTTCTACCTCAAACGCCCCCACATCAACTGTCCTATAGCATCTATTCTCTTCTCCTTGGTCACTGTTGGGGAGCATTGTCTATCTGCACAACAACTAATATACAGAAGTTTCTCCCAGACATTTATGGAATCCAAATTGTGCTCCCCTCCTTTTTACTGAATAGAAAGTGGAAAAGGGAGGACAACAATGAAGTGCTTTACTCAGGCCTTGACCACACAACCCCAACTCCAACCCCAACCCCAGCAAAATGAGTACCAGGTATCCATTTATCCACACAGCGAGCAACTGTGCCCTACGCAATGTACCAAAGCATTATATTTTTCAAGAAAAAAGAAATGATGAAATGGATATGTGGTTAACCAACAGAAATATTATCCATGAAAACCATTAAATTAAGGATCATAAAATAACAGAGGAATTTATGCTAACATGAGAATAGTTCCAGTCTCTTCAAAAGATCGGTAATTGGAACAGTTTTTTAACAATTTCAACTCAACGCAAGTCCTTGGGTAAGGCTGTGAATCCATGACTATGGACTCCAATTTGTTCAACAAGCTTAGCCAATTTCACATGCTTACTGCACCATGCTTCCATTAACTTAGCCTCTTTAGATTCAGCATCTCTCTGCAAGGCACTCAGCTGTTCTCTGTATTCACTTTCAATCCTTCCAAGAAAAGCCATTTCTTCTTCTCTCAAGCACCTTATCTTCGTTTCAATTTCCTCCATTTTTTCCCTTCTTTTCCTAGCCTTCTCCGACTCCAGCTGTTGCTCCAACCGGTTCAGCCTCCAAGTAGCTTCCTTTTTGTGCTGAACCCAATTTTGTCTCCCTTCTTCCAACTCCCTACAGTACTGAACCAGAGTGCCCATTTGTTGGATAGGAAAGAACCTGCCACCCAAACCTATTTCGGGCTGAACAGGATCAAGAACAGCAGGTTCAGAAGGTGAAAGAGTGAGACTAACAGAAGGAGACGGTGTAGATGATGATGAAGTCAAGGACGAAGTCGTAGTTGGGGTAGTACTCAGCCAAGCAGGGAGCCCAGATGAGGAGATCCCAATCGAATTATTCAGAGGTTCAGGAATGGCTACCGAGGACAGAGAGAGAACAGGAGGTGGTTCAGGGAGTGAGATATTAGGCATAATAGCGGGAGGCAAAGGAAGGGATTGATGATATGCAAAAAGCTTTGGCTGCACGTATTTCTCCGCAAAAGTCTCCAAAATATGGTCGTACTTCCCTTGAGCCGCCTTATCAGGAGACCCACCACCGGAAACGGCTGAGACAGCAGCCGGGTCACTATATTCCTGTCGGTGCTGGGACTTCTGGAGCTGTTTAAGTTGCTTCTCCTTAAAAACCTCCCACCACTTTCCTAATCTCTTAGCAGTCCGGCCAGGAACTTCGGCAGCAATCTTCTTCCACTTGTTACCGTACTTAGATTGAAGAGAGATCACCAAACTTTGCTCCTCCGGCGTTAGAGATCCTTTCTTGATACCAGGCTTGAGATAGTTTTTCCAACGTTCAAGACATGACTTGGGATCTCTATCAAGGGATTTACCCATGCGTTGAGAAATGAGATTCCATTCTTTGGCTCCGTATTGCTTGACATAGGCACGGAGGAGTGCGTCTTCTTCTGGTTGCCACCTTTGTCTCTCCTTCATCTCTTGATCATGACAACCACCATTTCTGCTGCAAATGCAAGACAGACCTCAAAAATGGTCACCCTTTTCTATACCATTATTTCTTTTCCTTCTTTTGTAAATCCTACAGGCTAGAATGAATGGATTAGGTAGGTTTCAAAGCAGAAATGGGATGGGAGAAGAAGTCTAGAAGAGGATCTTTAAAAAATGGTAGGGGCATTCAAAAGTGGGGATAAATAGGGAGAAATAGGACATGGGATGGACTGCGTAGACTAGACTGAGGTTTTGTATCCTCCGCAGGGAAAAAATGTAAGGGTTTGTGTTCATACGCTTCTTCCTAAAACGCGCGAGGACCAATTGAAATGATTCCACGCGCTCCTTTATACCAAGGAAAATGATTTTCTTTTTTTATTACTCTGATAATTTTCTTTTTTTAATTAGTATAAAATTTAAGAATAATATTTATGTCTAATAAAGTTATCACAGTAATTATATGCTAAGATCAGATACATAAATCAATTAAATTTAAGAGATTTGTTACTAAAACTTATGATAAAAATTATATTTATTTTAAAAAGTGAATATTTATTTTTAAACAAATTAAAATAGAAATATGAATATTTAATTTCAAACAAAAATATTAGTTTTTTTTTTATCATTACTATTCGAATTGAAAATACACACCTTGAGTAATTATCACAATATAATACCAATTTGTTATCCATGCTACGATGAAATCATGCAAGTGGATGGGATTTTGATGTGAATTTCTTAAATTAAAAAATTGATAATGAAATTTTAAATAAAATATTAAATTTAAAAAGAAATAAGTAAAACTTTATTATTATCATCAGATTACATGTTTATATTTTTCTTCCCTTCAAATAGTTAGCATTGCTTAGTGAAGGATTATAAATATAATATTTAGTGCAATGTAGTTCTAAGACATTCTAAAAAGAATTTAGTTTAACTGCATTTGATGATATTTAATTATAACTTTATTCTTTAATTTAGAACTTTTTTTAAGGGCTTTAACTTACAACGTTAATGGACAAAATGAGTTTTTAAATAAAAAAATGCAAATTAAAAGAAAAATTTATATGATACTCTTTTATTTAAAATTAAATATTTGCATATCTATTTAATATTATTCAAAATATTAACTTTTTAAAATAAATATATTTTTATTATCTTTCAAAAAAAATACATATTTCCATTAATATGATATAATGCAGTGATTATCTTTAATTTTTGTATTAAATAAAAAAATGAATATTCTTCAGCTCTAAAAACAAATTCCAATATATGAATCATGTTATCACACATGCGAATATATTGCTATGGCATGCAAAATTTATAAATTATGAAGCTTAAGGTAGTAATCAAGTAAAAGAAGGAATGTAATGTGAAGAAACTTAATTTGCAACCCGCTCCGTACCAAAAAGAGGTTGGACTTCTGCGGAAGCAAATTAAAGTTGCAAAGGTTTCTCCTGCGAGTTGAAAGTGAGAGTAGATAGAAGAAAAGAGGGGTGGTTTTGGGGAAATTCAGAGAGGTGGTGTTTGATATAGGGTTAGTGACGGAAGTGTGATGGAAGAGGGGGGGCGGTGCTGGTGGCAGTGGATCAGAGTGAACAGATGGGGAAAGTGTGAGGTACGGAGTTGTGGTGGTGGTGGGTGCTACTGCTTCAAAAAAGGGCCTCCCCTCCCCTCCCCTGCCTGCTGCTACTGCTCAGACTGAGTCAGAATTGTGGTGGACAAGACAAGACAGGACATTGAGCCCTAGTTGTGTACAGTACATGCATTCTCCCAAACCAATTAATAAAAATAACTTCTTAAAATTTAATTTTTTTTGTAACGGGTGAATCTCAAATTCAAGAGTGGAGTAAATCAATCATGAATACATTGAATGAGATGTAAAAATAACGGTACAAATGTGTGTGTGTGTGTGTGTGTATTGCTAAATTAGAAGCGGTGATATATAAATGTTGTTCTTTGTGAAATCTACTGGCTCCAATAATGAAGAACAAAAATGGTATTGGCAAGGACGATAGTAATACTTATTTCGAAGGCAAGTGCTCATGGGGATTTCACACTGATAAGCTGGCGGTGTCCACCAGCGATTGTGGTCTATGAACAGTCGTAATCAGCCGTTACCATTTGTCAACTCAGATTACTTTCTTCATCATTTCAGGCTTTCTTTTGGATCGGAAACTCCACCCCCCATTTTGCTCCTTTGTTTTGGCAGTAGCAACCAAATAAAATACTGCTATTCCCCAAAGTGATGATTTCTTTTTCTTTTACTGTATACTACTTAGATCGATACAGTATCTCTGATCTGGTAATTTTACTGTAGTTCTGAACGTAAGGGAAGGAAAGAGAAAAAAGGGAGCGTGGGGAACACTGGGAGATGTTGGCAAGTGGAGTGAAGAAATGGAAAAATCCCAAAGGTACGCGAGACCCATCAACGTATTTCTCGGATCTGTTGTAGGGATGCTCCTTTGTCTTTGGCACAATAATGGGCCCTATTCTGTTCTTATTTTATGTGCGCCTCTCTCTCTCTCTCTCTCTCTCTCTCTCTCTCTCTCTCTATATATATATATATATATCTATGTGATGCGCCCCTCGGATTTAAAATTTGTGTAATTAATTATGAATATCATTTTTTCAAAAAACAAATTATGAATATCATAATTTGGATTTGTAAAATTTACTAACAAGATTATTATGAATCTTTTCATTCAATTTTTATAGGCAGAAATAGCTTTCGCTAATCTCAACTCTAGTTATTTATGGTCTTTTTGAATTGAGTTTGTTTTATTTTTTAATAGAATATAATTTTTGTGTTTGAATAAGAATTATCTTATTGAGAATTGAAATGATTTTTTTTAAGTTAGGAAATTAAAATTTTGATAATAATATAAAATATAATTAACAAATTATTTGAGATTGTGTTTTTAATTAAAAACATTATTTATATAAATGTGTGGGACTCATTTATTAATTAATGAAAAATTTTAAAATTTTGATGTGATAAAATTTTTAAGAAAAAAATTATTTATTGAAATAATTTTATAAAAATTGACAAAATTTAAGTAAAATGCTTGGTCAAATATAGCCAAATTTATATTTCTTTTGGTAGGCATCAAGTAAATTTATTGATTATCCCCTGGGTGTTAGACTTGGCGATAAATATTAGAGAACTAGTACGTTGGTCTTCCGATTAGTGAAAGGTCGTATGCGACAAGAGTAATGGCTTGTATATTGAGCTTTAGAATAAAATTAGTATCTTATCTTTAAATCTCAAACTAGTGGGTACACATTTACTGATTTACATTTTCTAAATCAATGAGAGGTCATAATTAGAGTGTAAATTTGGAATTTGAGTTGTCAATAATTAAAAATCATGCATATACATGTTAAAGGTTTCATTTATTATTATTTTTATTTTTCTGTATCATCGTATTTATAAAGGTTTCACAATTTATAATTATCAAAATTTCACATTTTTATAAATTCACAACTTTTACTTTTTAAAATTTTCAAATAAATAATTTTAAAACTCTTGAACATTTGAAATGTGAAGTTTTAAATTGCTTCATTTTAAAATATTTTAAAAATACCTCATTTAAATATGCTATGAAAATTTTTGAGTTTAAATCTTTGTAGGGCGATTCTAATGAATTTTGGTTTAAAATTTCGCCCAATCACAAGAGGGTCCGACTGAAGGAGTAGACCAAATTAAATATGAACCATAGAAAGATATTGATATTTATTAGAATTACTCCATAAAAAAAAATAAAAATCGAACACGTAATTTAACATGCAAGTTCTTGTGATGTTTGGACGGTCTGAAGTTCAATTCACGTTTTTCACGTATCAAAATTCAACCCATTTGCATGGGCCGGCCACAATCTTATTTTAGTACAAGATTGGACAACCAACTTTGATAGTGGGCCTAGGAGAATTCTACAGAAAGGCCCTCAATTTTATACTAGTGGGTGGGGAGGTCGGTTCCCCACATATTTTAAACATGGCCTATATTGTTAAGAACAGTGTATACTTCTACAGTTCCACTTCAAAGTGCGGGCACAGACCGGCCCTACTACATTTTGAGCCCAACACTTGGTTCTCGTGGGAGGTCTGGCCCCTACTCATTATATTTTAAACACGTGTTATATATACTTGTACTTCGAAGTACAAATATAAGCAGGCAGACGCCAGCCCCTGCTGCATTATACGCACAATTCTCCATTTCAAGTCTACATATGCCTTGAGAAAAAAACTATGTTCGCTCTTCTAGCCAATTCATTTACTTAATGAAAATTTGATTTTTTTTAAAAATATATTCCTTTATTATTATTTAAAAAAAATATATCTTCAGTATACAATTTCCATTTCATTATCTATTAACAACGGAAAATTCTGATATAAATTAAGTAAATGAAAAATATTAAAAAAATACAGTAAATTTATGCTGAATTACCCCCTCGGAGTCAGGTGTGGTAGCCTAGGGAAAAGAGAGTGAAAGAATAGTGTGTAGGATTTTATTCCATCCATTTTGGTACTTTTAATTTTTTTTTTCTTTCATGTTTCCTTTAAATCATGAACGGATAGGATGTAAATTGAATTTAAAATTATTACTTGAAAATTAGTATTTTTAATTAATTAAATGATCGCATTGTTACTTTTGATACTCAATGGAAAACATAGTTTATAAGTGTTACATTTTTTTGTTTTATTAAAAAAGAAAAATTATTTTGCTTTAGAGAGAGAGAGAGAGCTATGACTGTTCGCATAGAAGACCAACCCTCACCATATTCTTAGATGCAAAGGTAGATGGAAAATGTCTTGCATAAGTATTGTTTAGGATTTTCATACGGATTAAGTGCACAAATAAATAGCCTCGACTATAATAAGAAACTAAATTATCACATATAAACTTTACTTAGTGTAATAATAAAGGAAATTCGTGAGTTGAGAGTTAAACAAATAATAATATATACTTTCTTCACATTGTAAAATGATAAACAACTTCTTTTTCTTTTTTTTTAAAAAAAAATCCTCCACAAAAAAAAAATCTAAATCTCCATTATTTTTCATATAGCAAGAAAATTAATTTCAAAACATATGAAAATTATAAGTTACATTATCAATTTGAAAATATAATTATCAATTAAAAGTATATATATAATAATTTAATAACACTTTCAATTATTTTATCTATTTTTTATTTTTTTGTCTATAAAAGATTATCAAATATGTATGATCTATATATTCATAATTTTGTGATTAAAAAATTAATGTAATATTTTTTTATAAATAAAAGAAAAGAAATAAAGCCAAAACATTACATATGATGTTGTAATGCTATGTCCTTGTCACTTTTTTACATTTATTTATAAATGTAACACTCAAATTACTAATTAAATGTGACACATTATATTTTTAAATTTTTTAAAATACTTCCATCAATAACATATTTTTTCAAAATATCTCCTTCCCCTCAAAACTCATCTCTCTATCTCTCTATCTCTCTCTTCCCTCTCACCCATTCTATTATCCCTCATACATATTTTTCTCCCTAATTTGGTCAATCCCATTAGATTTTAAAGTTAAAAAATTGAAAATTGTTGTGTTCATAAATAACAAAAAGAGTGGTACAAGTAAATGAGCCATGTAGGCGGTAGATGGGAGAAAGGTGAATGTGACTTAATCGTGAAGATAGAAAGAATACATAAGTGACTCAATCATGGAAATAATAAGGTTTTGAAAACAATAAGGTTTAGAGAGTAATAACTACAAAGACAAAAAAGAGGTGCATATAATTAAAAAATTGATTTTTTAATAAAATAAAACATATTCGGTTGAAAAGTTAAACTTTTATATCCATTTATGCAAAAATTAAAGATTTATCTAAGTTTTTGACATAAAGAATTTTTTTGAAGTCTTCATAAAAGGTAAGAGTATTTAAAAAATTTATGGGTTTTACAGTTAGCACACTTTTTTTTTTCTTTTTCTTTTCCTTTTTTTACCACAGTCGCGTATTATAACGTAAATGCAGTATCCTTCCCACAGACCACGTGGAGAAAAACAGTAGTCAACAAGATAGATGATTTTCAAAAGAGTCTCGTTGACCTTAACTAATTCAATTCCCTACTTCAAAGTTCGCATTAATTAACTCCGTTTATTGTCCCCCCCAAAAAAACCCCACTTTCAAAATAAAAGTTTTCTCAACTATTTTAAATGTACTCCTCTCATTTGGTTTTTATACTAATTGCGTCCCATTTTATTTTTTCATTTTAAAATACAATAATTAAAAATGATACTTATATAATTAAATTTCATAATTTTTTTCATTTAACGGCTTGTGTATAGTTATTAATACTCCTAAAAAAATATATTATTTAATAAATAATTAACAACTCATTCAAATCATTTATTAATAATAATGATATAATTGTAAAGGTAAGTATTAAAAATAGAAAGTGTATATTTGCAATGAGACATAAAAAAAATGCAAACAATTAAAATGAAATAAATAGAGAATATTTTATTTTTACTTATAATGTTATGAAATTAAGGTGTTATTTATCACTATCATTTTCTCCATTATCCTTTTTTCTTTCAAGAAAAAAAGGTAATGCTTATTAAAAATCTAAGCAAAGCTTTCAACTCCTACCTACTATGCGATTTGGAGGTTAGTGTAAGTGGCCAAAACTCCTCAAATATTGTAATGGAAGCAGTAATATCTATACCTAAATATTAATCCAATTGTCCTGAATTTCAATGATTAAGAGTTGACAATTGAGGACGAAAGTACTTATGAATCCATGGAATCCCGTGAGAAGGTTGAGTAATCATTTCAAATATTAATTTTACATAAGTGGTATCTTGTTCAAACTAATAAATATAGTGAAAATTATAGTTAAAGCTGCTAGTAGAAAATCAAAATAACTAGTTATAGTGATCATAAATTATCTAAATAAAGGATTCAATTTTTTAGTGAGATTTTTTAAATAATTCAACTAAAAATGTGCCTTATTTTTTTAGTAATTTACGTGTAAATGTTAAAGAGACCAACACTATAAAACAATGATAATATATTTCTCATGAGGATTTTTAAATGAACTTGTTTTGTGGACCACAATTTAAGAGTTTGTACACATAAATAATAATACTACATTATACCTTTTAAAAATATATATCGTTTTAAGTATGGGATTCAAAATAACTAAATTTATATAAGAATTTCCTATTCTGGAGTAACACGTTCTACGTTTTAAAAATGTAACTTTTAAAGCATGTGGTCCACATAGACCAAATTTGCACAATAATTTCCTATTATTATATGGAAAATTATATATCATACCTTTTAAAAATGCATATCTCTTTGGTCCAGAGGTCCACATAAGAATTTCCTATATAGTAGTGGGCCATGTCTACATATAAAATTTCTGTATAATAATATGAAATTCTTATGGGTACCAGACTTTTTTATTTTTTTTACGACAATTCACAAATAATAAGAGGTTTCAACACCTACCGTCCATTGCCATCTAAGAAACGAGTCAAATAACAAACTCCACGTGGTCATATAATTAAAACTGAACTCACTTTCTACACCATTACTGTTTTGCACTATAAATATTCAGTAATTGGCTCGCACAATTAAACCAACAACTTTTGTCATCATATCATTCTGTATTTCTTTCTTTAATTAATTCCTCCATTCTCAGACCCTCTTCTTTCCCATTCTCAAAAACCACCAAGAGCCATGGCTGCTGCTGCTTCATCAACCTCTGCAGCTTTCAGAGCAATCTCTTCCTCTGTTAAGCTATCACCAGCCTCCTCCCCGCCTTTGTCGACCCAGAAATTTTTTTCTTTCAAGCTCTCCAACAACCCCTTGATTTCCCAGAATTTTAGACTCATCACTGCTGCTGCCAGCGGCAGGAGATCATTCACTTGCAAGAGCCAGGCCAGCCCAGCAGATTCAGGATCAAGTAAGTTTTTCTCTCCAGAAAACTCTATTTATCCCAATTGATCTATGTGATCCCAATCATTTAATTTGTTTTCAGCCAAAGTTCAAGAACTTCATGTCTATGAGATCAATGAACGGGACCGTGGAAGCCCTGCCTACCTCCGATTGAGCCAAAAAGCTGTCAATTCCCTTGGTGATCTCGTCCCCTTCAGCAACAAGGTAAACGTTATTTGCACAAAAATCCAGTATTTATTATTATTATTATTATTTTTGAAAATGAATTGAAGTGTAACATTTTTTTTTTGGTATGTGAATTCTGAAGGTATATTCCGGTGATCTCCAAAAACGATTGGGAATTACTTCAGGAATATGCATTTTGATCAAGAACGAACCGGAGAGAAAAGGTGACCGCTACGAGGCAATTTACAGCTTCTACTTTGGTGACTATGGTCACTTAGCAGTTCAAGGGCCTTACCTGACTTACGAGGACACATACCTCGCCGTGACGGGTGGTTCCGGTATCTTTGAAGGGGTCACCGGCCAAGTCAAATTGCAGCAGCTTGTGTTTCCTTTCAAGTTGTTCTACACTTTTTACCTAAAGGGTATCCCTGATTTGCCTGCTGAGTTGCTTGGTAAGCCTGTTCCTCCGTCGCCCACGGTGGAACCAGCTGCCGCTGCCAAGGCTTGTGATCCCGGTGCCACCATTTCCAATTACACCAACTAGATTCCTTTTTGCTTTTTTTTTATTATATTATTTATATATTTTAAAATCACCGATGTTAGTGATTGGTGGATCAGTACTTTCTTTTGAAAACTTAACTTTTGTGGCCCAACTACCCATTACGGAAGAAGGGCTTTGGTGGTCTGAAAAAAAAAATAAAATGGGTATGCCAAGGCCCAATTTGGGGCAATGATATTATTGGATATGGCCTTTAGGAGTAGATAATTAACTTATTAAACTGTCATATGGCGCGTTTTTCTTGATTTATAGAATTTTGTTGGTCTTCTTGTTCTGTTTTTTATATTCGTTATTTTCCTTTTTCTTTTACAACGTCAATAAATCGTTCATTTTTATCAAATAAAGTTTACTCTTCTTTTTAATAAGAATTAGATTCTTATAATTTTCTTAAATTTACATTATTAGACCTCCAAGACAAAGAATTATTATTAATTTTTGTCCAATGGAGAATTCTCAAGCCAATAATTATTGTCTTGGAGAGATAATGGGCCAATTCATGATACATCGTTGGAATATATTATTTTATTGTTAAGAGATTTGTTTTTAAGGTGGTAAAAAGAGAATTATTGTTTGAGACAAATTGCAAGTCAATATCAAACTAAGTAAGGAGATGACTGTTTTAACCTCTTTTTTTTTATATAAGAAAAAATTAAAAAATTTTATTTAACTATATAAATATCCAAAAATGTAATGAATTTAAAATGTTAAACACATGAAATATCTGAATACATTATTCAATTTTTTGAATCATAAATATAAATGTTTTTGACTTAGCAGCATTCCCAATAAACAAATCTTAACTAGCAATTAATGTAAAGAGTTGAAATGTCCTTCAATATTACTAATAGTTAACAAGCATTAGTAATTATATAATATATACATATATACAAAAGTGTAAGTAGTTGATATATATATATCAAAATAAAAATATTAATTTGATATAATAATGATGATTAAAAATTATAACAAAAAAAAGTAAATAGTTAATAACAAAGACAAATATTTAATATAGTAATAATTAGCATATAAACACAAATAAAAAAATATGACTGCTAAACGATAAGAAAGTTAAAATAAAGTGAAAACGAATTAAGAATGAGACTACAATAGATTTGCCTAGTAAAGTTCTTTTTTTTTGAGAAATGCCTAGTAAAGATTCAATTTTCATTTTTATATCTTCACATCTAAATTCCTTTAGCTGTTTTCGACCCCGAACTCCCGAAGAAAGAATAGTTACACTGGGGCGAGGTGGATCCTTGAAGATGGGATTTTACCATCCGTCCCTAATTGAGTTCACGAAAACAATCTCTATTCAACTCCTCGTTATTCCCTAATTTGGTTCCTTCCTGTGCATCTCATCAAACTTTAATGAAAACCACTTAAGTCTAGATTTGATTCATGGTTTATTTATTTATTTATAAATTATTCTCACAATCCATAAATATAAGTTGTTAGACCATTTTTATATAAATAAGTAAGATTTTGTTATTCTTAAAATACCTTCAATTATAATTTTTTGAATATAAAAAAAATTGTTTTTAAAAAAAGAAAATATAAAGGGTTTGTGTTGGAAATAAAAAATAAAAAATAATAAAATCTTTATAAAATAATTTTTATATTTTGAAATAATAAGACATTCATCATACATATTTTTAGAGTTAGATGAGAGAGTATTAAAAAAAGCCAAAGTGTCAAACTTTTACCTTTTATTTTCATAATATATATATATATATATATATATATATATAATACTCTAACCTTCCGTCATAGTAGTACACTTCTAATAGAACTCAAACTCAACTCCAACGCCCCATCGAAGTCAAACTACGACAGATTCCGACACTCATCAGACAACCAGTTATGTCTTCTCCTTGACACAGCAATCGTTTCCTCCGCCTCCGGGTCAACAACATCAACTCATCCTCCGCCGTGAGCCGCCGCACTCTCAGCCCTCTTGTAAGTAATGTTGTATTCTTCTCACCTTTTCAAAATCCAATTCCAATTCCATATCTGAAACTGTTCGATTTCCTTTGCCAAATTTGCCTGTTATGGTTGTCGTCGAAGCCCGGCAGCTGAGCCTCCCAAGCCCGTCTGTTTCTTCCCACCCTCATTACTTTCCACCACCTCATATCACTTCATTTCTCTTTGAACCCACTTCAAAATCTTTAGCCCTTCATCATTCTGATTCTTCTTTCTCCATCTATCCTTCTCTGTCACCGCTCTCGGTTTCTTCTCTCCCTGCTCCGCTTGTTTTTGTGCCTGCGCCAATCTCCTCCGCCACCTTCTTCCACCTCCGCGAAAACCAACCTAACCGTGATCCTGATTCTTTGTTCCTTACCTCTTCTCCTTTCCAGGGTGGCACCGCTGTGCTCCTCCGCTTTTACATTTTCAATCCCGCCCGCAAGACTTTTGTGAGGCCCAAAGTTGTGTGTAATCATCGGGATTTGAGATTTGATGAGAATAAGTCTGGCGTTGTTTTTGGGGTTTCTCACGGTGTTTCGGTGAAATTGGTGGGTGGGATTAACGTGTTCGCTTTGCATTCGGCTTCAAATTCCAAGATTTGGATCTTTGCTGTTAGGATGGTGGATGAGTTTCAGGTGGTGAAGTTGATGAAATGTGCAGTTATAGATTGCTCTTTACCGGTTTTTTCAATGAATGTTTCCTTTGGTTACTTCATTTTGGGGGAGGAGAATGGGGTTAGGGTTTTTCAGTTGCGGCCCCTGCTGAAAGGAAGGGTTATAAAATATAGGAGACTGAATGAGAGGATGGATTTGAATGGTGGAATGGAAAAAGATGCTAGTAAATTGGAGGCGAAGAAAGTGAATTGTCTGCAAAACGGGTTTGTTCAGGGAATTAATAGCATTGATGTTGGACCATATTCTAGCAGATACAGTGGAAAAAATGTGGCTGTTGACGAGGAGCCCAGTGTGCCTTCCGAAAGTCAATATGGAGGAAAGAATGGAAAGCATTCTGATTTTGGTGAGCTTTGGGAATTCTAGTTGCTATTTATCCTTCAGCTTTTAGTCATTTCACAAGACTTTAAACTCTTTAATCGTTGGAGTTGTAGTTAGAGTTTCTCTTTCTGGATGACTTCGCGCTTGAAATCTACCTTATTACTATGTTGAAGTAATTCATTCATTTCATTTGCATCCTGCACCTTTTAATTATCAATCATGAAGTAGACCCTTGGCATCTAACTTATTGGTGTGTATACACATGCTATTGGTTATTGTGAAGGCTCTAATTGTTGACAGCATAAGCTTCATGATCACATGGTGAATAATTTGCCTGTAAAGCTGATATATAGTTAACGTAACACACATGGAAACAAGTTCTGATAAAGAATTTCAATCTGAGGCTGGAAACTGGAAGATTAAGTGATATTTGCCAAGCTGCATTTTCCCAAAACAATTGGATCAACATGGCAAGATAGTAAAAGGATCCAAGTTTAGCTTATTTTGGTTGGTGTAGTGGTTGCAGAATGGTACAATTAGGCAAAGATGAAGTGCTGAAATTTGATAATAAAATGACCATTTCTTAGAACTGAATTAAATGATCCTTTTATCATCTTGAACTCTTTGTGCACTCTATTTCTAGATCTTCATTTGTTTGTTGCCCTGCTGCTCCTGCACTGATCACGTTAAATTCATTTATTTTTCTTTTCCAGAGTAGTTATCTAAGTTGATCCTTTCATGTAGCTCTCACTGCTTTTGTTGGGAAATGTAAGGGTTAATATTCGGTGATATGATCTTTCTGTAATGCATAATCATGGGAACTTCCTTCCGATATCGTTAGACCTTGTTTAACCCCCCCCCCTCTCCAAAAAAGAAAAAAGGAGAAAAGGTAAATTAGATTAGTAATTCAGTATTGCTCCTTTCAAAAGTTGGTAGATGGAGTTCCCTGTGCTTGTCTTGTAATGCATCTATTCTTTCTTTATCAGTCTCAAGGAACAACTTCTTCATGGTGTGTATATAATTTCAATGTCTGATCTTTGTCATTCATTTTCTATTGTCAAATAGATTCCTCCAACAATTTCAGTTCGAAATGGATTGCAAATACTTTTGTATATCTTTTAGATCTCCTAGGTTAACTGTATACTTTTGTATGCTAATTACTTTGATGACTAGTTGGAGATAAGAACTATATCATGTGAAAGAAGTATTACAAGATGGATAGATCTTATTGAGAGATCTGTAAGTATGACACTAGCTATTCTGAAGACCACATTTCCTTCCTATCTATTGTTTCCCTCGCTTTTGCGAAACGACTTCCAACTTGTTGTTTATCATTGTTAATCTTATTTCCAAGTTTAATGTGGGTTCTTACTTCTTAGACTCAACCTTATTTGTGGGTTGTATTAGCCAGATTTAGTAGTCATAAATGGGAGGATACAGTATGCTGATTTTATACTAAGCACAATTAACGATCCAAGTACCAAAACTATACAATCTTAACTCTTGGTTCATTTAAAGTAACTTCTCCCACCTCACTCTCTCTTTCTATTGTGATAAATGTGCACATACTTGTGCAAGCAAGTGCATGTGCTGCTGCATAGCTGTGATTTCCCTGGTAGCAGCTCTACTGTCGTTACACGTGTCTATATTGTGAATGCTGCTATTATGACCGTACATGTGTATTACACTTTATGTTTCATTTTGGGGGATCGTTATATTGATGGCATGCCCATGAATTTACTGTATCCAAAAGTCTGGTTTGCATTTTACATTTTTATAAGTATCTAAAAGTCTTCATTTTGCTATTGGTACAGCTGCTGATTGTGCATTATGACTTGCAGTGAAGTCGAGGACCTTGAAATTGAAACAAGATTCTAGAGAAGGTATTTCATGTTTCATGGCTTTTGGCATCAAGGAAGTTGAGAGTTGTAAATCCATGAAAATGCCAGTGAAGTCAGCCAAGGCAATATCAATCCAGTCGGTATCACCCAACAAGTTTTTAGTCTTGGACTCGGATGGAGTTGTACATATCTTGCATCTTCACAATTCTATTGATGGACCTGAGTTTTCTTATAGCATGGAACAGTTGACTCAAACTATGAAAGTTCGTAAGCTAGCTGTCCTTCCTGGTATGTGCACAACCATTCAGCTTTGTATCTTTTCAAATGCTATAGCATTTATCTTGTTTGCTTCTGCTTAGAATTAAGATTTCTAGATTGTCATGAGCTATAACTAATTTGAAGTATATGAATAAAAGAGCCATCTTCTTGTTTAAGAAGATATATTTTCTCCCTAACTTGTTATTTCCACTGAAGCCTTCATACTAGGGATTTTCCTTTTAATTTCAGTGCATAATAAAAAGCTTTTCCATCCTTGCAGGAGCACAGAAAATTTGGATATCTGATGGACATCAAACAGTGCACATGTTAGTGATTGCTGATGCAGGGATGCCAACCAATGAAAATGATGGGAAGAATAATGAATTGCTAACTCAGACCTCAGGTTTTGAGCAACTGCTAAGTTTATTTGTGAAGTTCTCTTTTCCATTAATGTATCAAATTTGAATGATGGAACTGAATTTTGTATTAGTTTGCTTTAAGGTAAATCATATTTGCATCTGTGTGTATTCTGTCGGCAAATATTACTAGGCATTTTGCTTCTGTTTTAGCTATTATCAATCTCTCATTCCTTCTAAATAAGTGGTAGGACTTGTGTATGTAATTCATTTGTAAAAGTACTAGAATAGACAAATGAATGCCCATTATACCATTGGTTATGCCGTTATAAATACGTGGTGGCACAACCTGCATGTATACTCCTTCCAGTTTTTAATAAGTTCATTCTGCGGTTGGTTATTAGCTCTTGCCAGACAACATCTTGATGATCCTTAATTTTTTACTAAGATTGCTATTGCAAGATTTTAGCCTATTATTAATCTGGATGTTTATGCATATTTTCTTCCTTCTCTTTCCATATTGCTTTAGTTGGACTCTTTTGATCTTCAGCATTTCCAATACTTACCTGTTTATCTTGATTATTTTAGAGCATTAATTTTTTTCTCCATACCCTTTTGTGGCCAGTTACACAAGCCATATTTTTGAGTGAAAAGATCCAAGACATCACGCCTTTAGGTGTGGATGCAATATTGGTTCTTGGACAAGGTATGATGAGCTTTCAATGTATTCATTTTGAGAATTTTTGTGTGCTGGTGGTTCTTTTCCATAATCCTGGTCTATTTTATACTCTTTGAATGGAAAATTGTTGGTCAAACATGGCAAATTTTTGTTCTAAATTTCATTTTAGGAACTTTTTAATTCTGGTGGTTCTTGTCCATATTCCCAATCTCCCTTATTCTGACAGAAAATTGTTCTTCATACTTGCAGGAAGCATGTATGCATATGCAGTTTCTTAAATTTTGCTGTGGTTTTATGTTTAAAGTGGTAAATATTTGGACTTAACATCTAAGAAATTTCGTTACCTCATTTTCACTTGATACTAGGTATGCTTAATGAAGTTATTCATGTGACATAGAAAGTGTACTTTAAAGACTCACAATGCGATTGTTCTTCCTTCTCTTTTATGACATTGATGGCCTGAGAAGAAGATTATTTATTTTAGGTGCTTCATTCTTCAGAACTATATGGTTGATCATGCTAGTTGTCTTCTCTGGGCACTCTTTCAAATGGGCAAGTATCTAAAGTGTTTTTGGTTTTTGGCCAATTATTCTTATCCCTTGCAATTGGGAGTTCCGGTAGATCTGTTCTGAATTTGATATATAGACATTTCTTAAGCTGATCTGTGGTATATCTTTTGTGCTTGCATACAGTCTCAAGCTGCAATTATATCTAGTGTAACCAATGGAGCAGACCACTGTTTGGATGCCGAGTTCTTTGGTAAGTTTGATTTGAACTTTGGCTGATCTGGACATAAACTTCCATAATTCTGAAATGCACATTATTATTATAGGGCCTTATTAGACCGTCAAATTTGATAGTTCACTATATATATTTGTGGGCTTTAGGTTTTACTGTTATGTTGATAGAGTATTTTAGCCTTTCAACATAATAGTTCTGTCTTGAAAACAGGCTTCAATAACTTCTGGGTAGTGAAGTTTATGATCCCATTCTCAAAATGTAACTTGTTCAAGAAGCATAGATTGATCAGTGGAGTTAATGTAATCTGGTGGCGCTAGAGACACTCTCCATTTTTGTTATTGATGCACTGAGATTCATTTTCTAAATTTATTAACTTTGTAAACTTCCTTTTTGCAGAAACATCTTTGACGATCCGGCTGCGTGGCTGTTGGGGAAGTCCTGAATCCTGAAAACTTCAAGCCTTCATCAAATGCTGCTGCAGTTCTTGCTTCCACATGTTACTAGAAGAGCTCCCTGGCTGTTGATTTTGCTGGTTTACGAGTTCTAGATATATGTGGTGCTTGCAGGAGTAAATTGTGGAATTGAATCAGCAGACGCTTGATAGTCTTAAAGTATTGGGTAGCACTACCATTGCTTTGAAAGATATTATTAGATTGAATCACTTTGTCTTTCCTCTTGTACCATTATGGTAGTGCTGGAGAGGCTCGGATGCAAGGTTTTTACCAATACATGTTGAGAGAGAGGAAGGTGGGCTGTTTTGCACACAGAGATATCCGTGCCCTAAAACTGTAATGTTGTGATGCCGTTTGATCATAAGAAAGCTATTTTGGCGTCTTTTGTCTTTTAATAATCATGTCATAGATGTATTCTATTCAACTTCGTGCAATGTTTGTTATGGTAGGCATCTTTACGTTTTTCAGTAATCATGTCATAGAAGGATGCAATTCTACTTCGCACAAAGTTTGCTATGGTAGGTTCTTAGTTATTCCCTTCAAAAGCATTGTATATGTTGCTGCAGAAATGTATTTGCATCTCATAGTAAAACGTACACTCATATTATCTGTTACATACCCATCTTACTGGTTTTGGTTCTCGCGTGCGTATCACATTCTAGCAGTTGATATACTTAAAGAATAATTTGCTTGTCTTTAGTGTCAAGGTTGCTCTGCCTGAAGGACATATTAGGTTTCTCCATCATCAAGAAAGCTCCCACCCATGCTCTCTTACCTGCATTTCCCTCTCCTCCATAAATTGATTCCGAGGTAGGGGTGAGCATTCGGTCTCCGGTTCGGTCTTCGGTCTGAAAATTTGGTCTATTCGGTTTTCGGTCTTTTTCCGATGAAGACCGAACCAAATCGTAATGTTTATAAGACTGAAAAATCGAAGACCGAAATATTTCGGTTCGGTCAAGATCGAAATTCTATTTTATATATATTTAAAATATAATATTTACATAAAATTTATATTTCATTCATAAAAATAAAAATAAAATCATCTCATTATATGAAATTCTTGTATCATTTGCAAGATTTTTATCAATAGAAAAAAAAAATTATGAAATTAGAAAAAAAAATGATTAATTATTATTTTTATAAAAATAGTAATTTGGTCTTCGGTCCAATTCGGTCTTTAAAATTGAAGACCGAAGACCGAACCGAAATAATTTCATTTCTTTAAGACCGAATTGGATTGGATTGTTTGATCGAAAAACCGAACCAAATTTTAAAATCAAATCCAATCCAAACAATCGGTCCGGACCGAATAGTGCCCACCCCGAGGTGCACAGCTTTAGTATCAGACCTATTTTCCTGAATTGAAATGTTGTTTTGATGCTTCAATTCCCATACTTTTCTGTCTCCATCCTTCTTGCGCCATGGTGCCTTGGGGAACAAAAGATTCCTCTGTAGTGAACAAGGTGCTAATCCTTAAACTCCTCAAGATTGAGCAAAGTGCTAATTCTTTATCAAATACTTGTAAAATTCCCGGTGGGAAATGCTCAAGAATGAATCTGAAAGTGATAACGTTGGCAGGCATTTAAACAAATCTTTAGGTCCCAAACTGGTGAAATTCCTGCAGCCTGCAGGAATCTTGTTTGTATCCGACTCAGCTCCTCAAATTTGAAAGAGTTCCAATATGTATTTGTCGGTTTCCCTTCTCGCAACTGAATTTCAAGTCTGCGCTAGTAGAGGAAAAGGTTCAATCCCTTAAATGAGCACGTTAGCTAGTTTCTTTAGTTTTTCCCAAAACAATGTTGAGAACTTATTTAGTTATATGTTTAAAATCGACCTTAAACTTGCAATTGGTTTCTGTGTCATCATTTCTTTACTTGTTGGGGGAGGAGGAGTCACCTGTTATGAAATGCTACTATTTAGCTGTCAATCTTCTGGCATATGTTTCCAGTACAGTTATGTATTACCCTCGTGTGTGTGTGTGTGTATGGGTAAGTTTTCAACTACCTCCTAACTCTGTACTCATAGTTCAAACAAAAAATAAAAATAAAAATAAAGTTTTGGTAAGAAACCATACTGTTGGCAATAAATATCACGAAGATGGTTTATTTTATGCTTCATTTTTTTTGTGTGTGTTTCCCATGAAATATACTATACTAAAAACACATTTGAGAATTTTGCGCTGGCAGCTTCTTTAATCAAAGGTGTGAAATTTGTCCATTTATAGAGGATCATGTGCGTAAGATATTTGGTCCCACGATCCGGGGGGCTGCAGTTCCCCAGGCTCTTAAGTTATATAGTACAAGCAAAACTCCATTACATTTTGATTTTTTTTTTCAATTTTAAAATTAAACATACAGAGTTGAGTTGTTAAAAGTCGACAACATATCAAGAAATGAAAATGCTCTTGAATGAAATATATGCTGATGTTTATTGACATTTGGTATGGCATATAGTATTATACTCTTTTAATAATGTACGCATAAAAAAATAAATTTATTTGTAATGCATACTAACTTGAAACAAAATATCCACAATAATATAGTACATTCTTATAGGTTTTGAACATCACATGCATTTAGACTAGCTAGGAAAAGAACATAAATGTATTCTTTGAGCTAGTTTCATCTCAATGGCCAAGACTCTCAATCCTTCAGCCATGGATGTGGAAGTAGGGAGAAGTTGGGGATATGGGGGATTAGATTGAGATGGGGATATGGGAAATATACCTATACGTTCCATTTCTTCTGTTCCAAAAGGGCTAAAAAGGCTCTCAAGAATGCCACTTTCACGATCAAATGAAGCAGAAAGACAAAGGAAACTGACCTTATCCACTGCCATTGAAACATACTTAGCATAAACATAAGACAAAACTGAATGTGAAGATGATGCTCAGAAATGGGGACCCAAAACAAATCACTCTCTCTCTCTCATGATGATGGTGAAGATGACAAGTCCAATCCACATGGACCTGCACATGCCTCATAGATCATATCTTCGTTTTCTTCACTCCTCTCTCACCAGGTCCCCAACCTCAAACTTTTTTTCTCCTCCACGGTTTGATTCCCAGGTAATAAAAAGTCACCATGAAAATTACTTAACACTGATCTTAAATGTACAAACTATTAATAATCATCATCATACTTTTGTGCTTTACTTCACATCTGCAAAGATATATCACTGAATCGTGCATTCAAAATTGTATAACATTTCCCAAAGCACAAATGTGATCAAGTGCATATAAGAAGAAGTTCTATTTGGCAAAGTTTGTTTTTTCTAGTATTTCTTCCCCTTCCGTTATTAAAATAACTCAGCTAGATACTTTTCTTCTGGTCACTAACACTTTTTATACGGCATTATAGATTTTCCTTATCACTAATTATAAATTGTTTTATAAAATTTTAAAACTATTTTGCCATTTATTTTCAAGTTAGTTATTATTCTCTCTTTTATCGTTTATTTTATATTCTCAAGTTATCTGTAAAAAAATACTTTCTTCTCTCATTAATTTATTTTATTTATCATTATATCTTATATCGTATCTTTTATACCGATCACTCTAAAAAGAAATGATTTTATTCTCTCTTTAGTTTGTAGAGAGACAAGAACGTGTTCCAAAAATGAATTCTAAAAATAAAGATATCCCTTAATCAACATAATGATTTCTCCAGTAACTTAAAAAAAAGGGACAAATACACCAAATCGAAACTAATCTAGAGCTTGTTAGTAGTTACAAATTGCTTTGAATTAAAATTCTCGAGGACCAAATCCATGAATAATTTGTTCATACTTCCTCTCATTTTCTGTGGCTGATAGAGATAAATGCTTCCTTTCTTGGTTAGTATGTTTTTTATGTACGTTTTCACCCTGCATGTATAAAAATGTACTAGCATTTAGTGTATCAACAAGACGATATTAATTAACAAATTCTCGTATGATATGCACATGAAATAAACAAATTCTCAGCCTTAGGTTGTGGCATTCCCTAATGTTGGGACCTGTATCAACAAGAAATTTCATTCGATCATGGACCATTATACCAATATTTCAGGACATTGCTGAACAGGTAGTCTATTTCATCCTCCTCACATTGACCCACTGCCGCTTGGTACGTAAATTTCATTAGGCCAACTACAATATTCTGTTTGTGCATTTACAGCTAAAAGGTTATACCCTAAAAAGACTACAAATTCTTTCCTAGCATATATGATTGCATAATTGAAGAAACTTCTAAAAAGGTAACACTGTTTAATTAGTTGCACGAAGGAAAAAAAACAATTAATTAATCAGCAGTTCACTTGGCTCTATACAATATGCTATTTTTATATTCATATAAAACTACCACAAGTTAAAATTTTGAATTTGTTTTGGCAGGATTTGGAAGGTTTTGTATAGATGCTGTCAAGCATCTTTTTGTGATCTGCAGTCAGTACAATTCAAATTCCATCCATCACTATAAAATCTATCTATCTATCTATCTATCTATCTATATATTTATATATGCATTGAGCTGCAACTTGCTATATATATATGTAGAAGTTGTTGCATTTGATTTCTTTGAATAGAATCTTTCATTTCGTTTGTATAATTAATATAGTAGCTTAGTTTCATATCCATACATGGCTGCAACATCTTCTATAGGTTCAAGGCCACAAGATGAATCTGAATTCAACTTGAGAGAATGGGGTCTGAGAGCTCGAATCAGCCGTGAAAATTCCAATTCAAGAAGGTTTTCTGGCTCACATGTTAGAAGTTTCAGGGAAGTAGTTGATGCAAGATCTTTCAGATCAAACATCAATACTGTTTCCAGCACTGCTTCCTCTCCTGGCTACACTCTAAGAGGTTCTCTTAATTTCTTCCTTACCTGATATGTAAATTCTTGATAATAATTAATATCTCTTTCATAAGTGGCAATTTATATGATAATTATTAATTAATCATTTTCTTTTCTTTTCTTTGAACAGAGGAAATTGACCCCTCAACATATTCATTCACCACTGCACTCAAGGGTAAGGCCTCAAAAAAAAATGGCATTAGATATAAGATGAGATCTTGGAAACATTGTTGCATTCATCACACACTGTTGCACCTGGGTGTAACACTTCGCGTATTAGGCTCTTCTAACACGCAAGGCTCTGAAACCAAAGCGTTATAAATCATTAATTCCTAAACATTAATTTGGTGTAATTTTATTCAATGCAGCATTGCAGGCGAAAACGGTATATAGTTGGGAGTACTTATCTCCAGATGGTTTGGCTCTAAACTCCAAGTGGAATGAAGCAGAGAAATATATTTGCAATCCACAATCAGGGGAGGTTCCTCTGGAGTGTCTGTCTGCAAAATCACTCAGTGCAAGATCATTTCACAACTTAACTAGCAGAATTACAATGTCTGCTCCCCTTATTTATCCGTCTCATTCCAGGCATTTCCATACAATGCCATCGATCTCTACACTCGAAAATGAAGATGAAGAGGAAGAGGAAGATGAAGTTCAAGGTCTAATCAATATGCTAATTGCTAAGAATTTCAAATGATTTTATTATTGGTTAACTTTTTTTATTTTATTATTGTTTTACTGACAGATAAGAAACAGAGAAGTAAAACTAGAGATATTGGTACTCAAAGTACTCCACCTGACCTTAGCTCAGGGAGCAGTCCTAGTCCTGCCCCTACACCTTCCATTGAAGAAAGTCCAAGAAAGCACAGTTCTCCACTCTCCAGTGAAAAAATCAACTGTGAAGAGGTAAGTTCTGTGGAAATTAATGCATAGACAAAGTGAAAGCTATCCATTCCACTAAAACTAAGAGATGTTTAATAATAGGAAGGAAGTGATTATAAGGAGAAATAAAAAACTTTGAGGAAGATTTCACTCTAGTTTTTTTAATGCCTCCATGCAATAAATGGAAAACTAACCTTAAGATTTATGTCTGCAATTGAGAAATTCTAATTTGTCATCAAATGAGTTATTATTTGCTTGTTTTAAGGAAAACCAAGATATGCCCAAGAAATGAATTTCAGACTTTTAATAGGTACATTATCAAATTCAGACAACTTCTGGCTTGAAAATTAAGAAGGGGCCTCTTTGCTTTTTCTCTTCATCTTATTATGAATGTCCCCTCACCCCTCTCAAAACGAGTTAGCTATTTGGTGTTGTCCTAATAGGTTGGGGACTCATAGCATACTCTTGCCCCTGGACCTCTTCTTAGTGCATGCACATGCACTGATCTTAGTCTCTTGCTGGGACAATTAATTATTTCTTTAGAAGTAGAATTTCCCATAGATTCTCAAGATTAAAAGGAATATATACAATTCCTATATTAAAGTCGTATTTGCATGAGTGGGGATTACTATTAAGATGAGAAAGATTCTCCTGAACCCTTCATTGAATCCTACATCGTCTAGGTATATTTAATTTTTCTTTTTATATATAATGTTCTAGTGACAGAAGCCAATTTTTTCACGAGGTATATCAAACGAAAAAAGCATGTGGATGGAAGTCGGGTCCAACAACCTCATTTTTTAAAAAATTAAAGAATTTATTTGAGAATTTTGTTTGATTTTTTTAATAAAGGGTGAAATCCTTTTTTTTTTTAATGTAAAACCATTTTTTTAGTTTTCCCTTTATATGATATTTTGAAAAGTTTCTCAATCCGCCAGTGCATGGTCTTAGAGAAAACCCTAGTCTTAGATGCTCTAACTCTCCAGATGTCCCATTTGGGCTGGGGAGTGGGGGTAGGGGGTGCTATAATTGTTCTGTTCACTCGTGAACCTCCAAAATTGCAGTCAATCTTTCTATATTTATGGTGTTCAAACATATCTGGAATTAACTGATATTCACAGACATAAATGCTGCAGGTTGTGGTGAATGAAGAAACTGCAGAGAAAGAAGACATTACCATAAGAAACGAGGGAGAGAGAAGTAAAGTAAAGAACATGTGCAGCTGCAAATGCAGACAAGGTGGATGCTTGTCATGGATTTTGTGGTTGAGAAGAAGGCAAAGACAGAAACACAAGCAAAGTAAGAAGAATTTCCTTGTTCATCATATAAGTGGATGCTAAAAAGAGCAAAAACAAAACCAGCTCTCTTGGCCCCCTGCATCACTAGGCAGAAAGATTCGCCTATATGTACATCTATATATACAGATCTTTTTCAATTAATTTCTCCCTCAATGAATTGAACATACATGTAATCAATGATTGTGAGTGGAGCAACATGACATGGTGGTGGTGGAAACCAGTACAATCATAGAATTGGTGGAGGTGAAAGAATTGATGATTTTGGTGGTCTGATTTTGATTTTATCATACGGCGATGTTACGTTTTTGTTCTTATTTGGGCTGGAAATGGAATTGCTGACAAGTTGGTGTTTCACCTTCACGTGCATGCTTTTTTCTAACTTGCACAACAATTATGTACAATTACATTTTCTACCACAAACACTGCCGAATCCTCCCACATTGAATTATATATATATATATATAGTCCATTAATTACTTTTTACAAATGCATTAAGAAAATTCTCTTATCCCTAAGTATAAAATATTTTGTTATTTTTTAAGATTATTATGTACGTTATTTCCAAATTCACTGTTACTTTATTGAAAGAGAGAGATAATGAGAACAAATACTCATTTTTTTAAGAAAAATTAAAATAAATAAATGTATAATGATAAGTAAAATAATTTATTGATTTATATGAAATTACTTAAAGCATCTTATAAAAAGTGCTGGAGAAATTATATGTATAGTATGATACTCATTAACAACTTGAGAAATCTCTATTTTAACATAAATTGCAAATTAAGTAGTTGTCCATGAACCCTATTAGACTTATAACCATGTCACAAGTTCAAACATGCAATTACAATTTAATTTCTTCCTCCATCCCAATTTGATAAGCTTCTTTTCATTTTTTGGTATGTCTCAAATTATATATCACTTTCTTAATTAAAAGTATAAGTATTTCTTAGTTGACTAGAATATTTCTATTTAAAGTGAGATTGTTTGTATTTAAAAAATGCATTAAATTCACTTTAAAATTATATATGATGAGGGTATTTTAGGAATATTTTATAAATATATATATATATTCAATAATATCAAATTTTTTTAATTAGTGTAAAAAATCAAACAAACTTATCAATTTGAAACGAAGGGAGTAATAATTAAGCCGTGAAATCCAATTCATGGTTTTATGCAGCCTATGTAGTACGTAGTAGTATGGATTTGAAGAGTTTTCTTTTGTTCTAAATTGTCTGTTTCTTTAAATTCAAAATGTATTAATTTTTTTTAAATAATACATTCTCTTCTTTATTGATGTACACAATTTCATTAAATAATTATTTTTTGTCACAAGTTCCAATAACTGGTAATTCAATTTTTTACTTAATACTAATTAAGAATTGCCTAATTATTTTCTTACTTCTTGCAGAAGTTTCATCGATGGTATGCAATATACAAATGCATATCCCTTAGTATAATTAGTCAGAAATGAGGTTTTAAACTAGTGAAGAATGACACTGGCGTGATATCATGATTTGTCTTCTCATGTAGAAGTTGATAGGAGAAAGAGAAAGATGTTATAAAAATGCATGCATGCATGCAGATGGGGTAGAAAGCATCTTTAATTACTAAAAGCAGCACAACCAACAGAGACAGAGCTAAGGAGGAAGATGGCTGGTTTGATTCCTTCCCTCCAATTATTGGGTGGGCAGAGTTTTCAGTTTTTCTCTCTTCCATTATTGAGCTAAATATCCTGAGATCGTTTCCAGAATTTCACACCCAGCTAAAACTGTTGTATCAGAGAGCCTTTCCTTTCTCTTCTCTTTTACTCTCATGTCACGGGCTGGGTTTAAAATCAACACCTGTTTTTATCATTTCAGTTCGGTAAATAAGGGTTTTTATTTTATTTTATTTCTTGGACTTGTTTTTTATGATTCACTCCATAATTAATAGATGAGCTTTTGGTGAGGTGGTCAAACCACAATGGAAATTTTTTCCTATTTTAAAGAAGTTACTCTAAATGCACTTTTAAGGATGATTAATTTTTGCTTATTAATGTAGTTAATAAAAATATCATACTAATTTTAATTAAATTTGGCCATTGAATTAACCTCAATATTGTCTGCTTTAAACATAGCAATTGAAAAGTATCTATAGCAGCCAAGCCATGTCAATTTGAGCTTAACAGTAAATGGTTCAAATATTAAATGATAATTTCTAGGTAACTACTATTTTCATCACAAATTTAAATAATTTTCTCAATATATATTACATTTATGGTTATTTTCTCGAAAACAAGCCTGTCAAATCCTCCATGATGATTCCCCCCTCCCAAAAAAAAGCCACTTTATTTTGCTTCTTTGTTTTTTGTGTACAATGGGCCACTTGAAGCCCATTTGAAAGGGGGGCTGCCAACCCAACCTTCTCTTGTTTTTCCTTTTCAGTTTTATTTTTCCGAATGTCTACATTTTTAAAAAAACAATTACAAGAGTCATATTAAAATTGCGTAACTATATATTTTTTTTAAAAACGTAACTAATATTTTTAAAATATAAATATATTATTTATTTTATATTTCTATAATTTTAGAAGGGAGATAAGTGTTGAGTGTTCAATAAAAATAAATCAATTTTGAAATAGAAGTCTTTCAAAAAAAATATTGAAATAGGCATAGCAATTGAACAACTAAACGTATTACATGAAGACCTCAGTCATGTTCATATTGTAATTGTAATATTTTTTTTTAGATGAATTTTAAAAATAAAAGGAAAAAACAGTAATTGTAATCAGTGTTCTTTTTTTTTTTTTGAGTGTATATTAAATCGGACAGAAAATGAAAAAGATCGGGAAAATAGAAGATAAAACTGTGCCACGTCATCATCCGTTAGAATTGGCGGTTGAGAGCATTCCCTCCACCACCAACTGCGACCTTTTCTTCCATCTCTTCCACCAAATATTCACTTCCAGACGAAGATTTTGGCCACGAAAGCAGCTGCTGCAATGGCAGCTTCAGTCTCCGGAGCCGGAGGAACTATCCTCTGTTCTCAGCGTTTCCGTTACTGCTTCAACTGTAGCTGTCTTCTATCTCTAAATAGACCAAAACTTATACACAATACCAGCTTCTTCACCGTTCAAGAATCGCTTCTAGCAAAGACACAAAATCATCTCCGATTCAGACCCATTACCAAAGCCGCCGATTCGACTCAGCCCACAACTGTTGATAAGTCTCTCGTACCAGATGACGGCGGGTTTACCCTTGCAAAGGTACCGTTGAAGGTTTTTTTGCAGTCTCATAAATTGTTGTGCCCGAATTTGTTATTTGTATCACTTTCTTGTGATTCTTTGTGGTGTATATATACATATATAAATATATTTTAATGTGCAAGTGTGGAGGAAACGAAATGTTATTTAGGGCACTCCCATTGTAGCAAGATTATGATGGCTAGTATTTTAGGGCACTCAATTGAGTAAAATCGAAATATATAGTTGTTGTAATAATTTGAAATTTAAAATGTCTAGTTAAAATGTTAGTCCAAATTGTTATGGTAGGAACATATGGAATGGTGTCTGTATCTAGGAAATTTCTTTTGTAGTAGCTTTTTGTTTTTTTTTTTTTTTTTGGGGGGGGGGGGGGGGTCGATGGAGGGTTTCTTTGTAAAGTCCAGAGCTTCAGGACATTTTCATCTTCTTAAAGGAGTAAATTTGGTAGTTAATTGTTTTGCATTCATAAATTCCTGTCTTTTATGAAATTAAAAATATTTAGATGTTTTAGTCCTTCTACATGCTTTTCTTCTAATTAATATAGTAGCATGCTTTGCTTTTCATTAATATGCTATGAGAATATAAGAGAGCTGGAAATGAAGGGAATTTGCAAATGGCTCAATTAGAATTTGTTTCCTTATCTTGTTATTTTGTGTTGAGAGGGTGTATATTTACTACTCGGTCTACTTTCCCAATGAGTCACTCTGTGCCGTTTCAATGAATCATACATATGCAGGTTTCATTTGGCGTCATTGGGTTAGGTGTTGGTGTTTCGCTTCTCTCGTAAGTACATTTCATTTGATAAGTCTGCAAAATAATGATTCTGCTTTACCATTTGTCCAGAAATTTGAAATTTCTTCTCCTCCCCCACCCCACACCATCCTACATAAAAAATGAAAAAGAGAGTTTTTTGCCTCCTCTACAAATCCCCAGTACAAAAAGTACTTGAAGAGTGTGTTCATTCTTTCAAAGTTTGGTTTTGCACAAAATACAGGTATGGTTTTGGAGCATATTTTAACATCCTCCCTGGATCCGAATGGTCTGCATTAATGCTAACATATGGCTTTCCTCTTGCGATCATTGGAATGGCTCTTAAGGTGATTTCTTTATTGCAATTTTTTGGTTTCAGGATCACATAAAAATGTGAATAAATTTACTTGTGATGTTCTAAGCTCTGCACTATGTTGATATCAGTTTCTCTGTGCAGTATGCTGAGCTCAAGCCTGTCCCCTGCTTGACCTATTCAGATGCTCAGGCATTGAGGGAACAATGTGCAACTCCAATCCTTAAGCAGGTGAAGTTTGTTTTCTGGGATATGTTTTAAATGTATATCTGTCATAGCAAAACATTTATCTAATATGGCAATTTTAGTTTTGCTGGAGGGCTGCTGTTAACTTGCGTAATTCAACAAAAAAAGGGCTCATAATTTCCATGCAGATTTTAGTATTTTAAGATATCTATGATATATTGTGCAAGATTTGCACCTTTTAGCACTTATGCAGAATTTTCATCTCTTGTTTATTAGGTCAGGAATGACGTCACTCGTTATCGTTATGGTGATGAACAACATTTAGATGAGGCGCTAAAAAGGATTTTCCAATATGGTCAGGTAATTTCCTTGTGTTTATGTATCCAAAAATGGAAAAACATGTTTCTTTCTTCCTTACTCCGTTTTCTTGTCACCATCATTCCTCATTTCACTCAAAAGCACAACTCCAACCAGAAGAAGAGAGAAGGAGAAATATTGTCACCTACTGCAGAGATGGCTTACGAATCAAATGCATGTCTGTGACTGTCCTACAGGTTCATCTATGAGAGACAGTCGTGAAAAACATGGCATATGAGATAAAATAAAACTTCTAATTCTTGAACACTCAAATTATTAGACTCTATGGTGTTTATAGAAACTTCTACTTGGCTCTATTACCATTATGGTATAAAAGAAAGGAGAGAGATATAGGAAATGCATCCACAAAGAGATAGGATGTACTCTATTCTCAAATTTCTGGCCCTGATTTATGAATCTCCTTGCAGTTTGACGTTCTTAGGAGTATACTCCCTGAATCCTGATTAAGCCTATTTAAAACCCTAGAAAGTAATACCATTAAAATGTTTGGAGGCTCCTGTAGTTTCCAGTTTTAAAGAATAAAGCAACATAGGCCTGATCTAATTTGAAATTATATTAAAATGGCAATATTTGGTCAATATGACCTCTATTTTTTCTTCCTATACAGGGAGGAGGAATTCCACGGAGGAGCGCCCCAGTTTTGCAGATGATTCGAGAGGAAGTATGCTTCTTGAACTTGCTCAAGTTTCTGATCAGAAAACCACTAGATGTCATACTCCGCTGAAATCATGAAGCTTAATCTAAATATGTCTACTATTCCCTAGGTTGATGACAAACTGTAGTTCATCAATCTGCTTACAATTTTTTACTATTCTGTAACATGATTTACTTATCTGCCAATATAACCACCTTCTGCTTATTGATTGATGCCGTACTTACATTGCATGAGATCTTTAACTTCTATTGACACATTCCCATAGATTTGCTTGCACATATTTTCCTGGATATTCAATACCACTCTTGTTTGAATTGCTATGAAATGGCTCATTTACAAATACCTGATTTGCAGTTACATTTTCATTAAGCTTCACAATTTTGTATCTTTCAGGTCATTGAAGATGGTAAATATTGCTTAGTATTGGTGTTTGAGGCAAAAGCTCTACAGTTGTCACATTTTGAACAAAGACAGGTGCGACTGCAATTATGTCCAGTTAAAATTACAAGAGCCCCCCCCCCTTTTTTTTTTCTTTTTTTCCCTACTTGTTATTATGGTCTGGGGAGGTTAAATCTTTTTTCATTTTGTCAGAATAATCTTGCTAAGTTATGTTTATTTTGGATCTCTTAGGCCAAATTTGCATCATTCTTTGGACCAGGTATTACAGCTGAAGTTGGTAAGTTCCATATCTCTTACTAACCTGATCTCTTGCAGTAAAATTGTGTTGGCTACAAAGAGACCGAACTGCTCATGGCTCTTCCATCTGAAAAGTTAACTCTTTAATCATGTGATTGCAGTGAAAGGAGAAAAAGATTTGTATGAAGTTCGACTCATTTCCAGCACAATATTGTAGATCTTGCGAAGTTGTTGAACCCGTGCCAATTCATTGCTGAACTTCCAATGCTGTTGCCCCTGGCTGCTTTTGGAATATTATAGTATTGCATAGGAAAATGGAAGTGACAAGGGCTCACTGAACACAGATGGACTCAAGAAGAAAAGGAATGTAATACATAATATTTCTTGAGTTTTTGCCATGTAAAACTTGGTAGACTCTTATGTTTTTCTTTTCCTCCCTTGAAAATACAAGAAAGGTATCATTTAAACTCTGAATATTATTGCCAGGTTTACTTGGGGTATGATTCAGCGAGGGATTCCCGTCCACAAGGGATAGAAAGAAGATATCTAAGCCTCTAACCTTGTTCTAAGGCAATTTCAAGCAAAATTCTACATATCCCAGAGGCAAGCAAGGCGCAATACAAATTCTTTATCGTTAGGAGAGCCAGTTCAAAGGTGTAAAATATAGGCAACTTAAGGGCAGGACGTTGGTACCCTTTCAAGTTTCAAATATAATATTAGAGCATCTAAAGTTTGAAGCCTCGCCCCAAAGTTTTGAAACTCAAGTGATGACGGATAAGCAAGGACAATTTTTTATGCCAAACCTAAGAGGGATATCCTTTACATACACATGTTTCAAGGCACCATCATCCTCAATCATATCCCCTGAGCCCTACCCTTAATTGACCTTGTCATGAATTATGATAAAGTTCAAACAAGCTACCTTGTATGTAGTTGATGGGTAGTATAACAAAAGCTGACTTAGTAAATATTAAAATACTATCATTTATAATTCATCACATTAGCTCCAAAAAATACATCGTTGCCAATTTATAACACTCTCCAGAACTGGAAGCTTTATCTCCAAAATCTAGTAATGCCAAAACAGTTCCAAATTACTATAGAAGTACATTTCTGGTTCTTCTATCTCATGGTTAATATAACACTATGGACCTATGGTACACTCCCGAGATTGTATTGACAAATTAGTTTCCCGGGGAAGCTATATTATTTCCTCACTGCTGTATTGATGTCAACTTTGCAACCCTTCTTCTTTTCACCCTGCATGCAAAATACCAGTGAATAGTTTTAAAAGATGAACAACCAAGTCAGAGTGAGATTGATTGGCACTGCCTGCCCAGGTTTCTGAACAATTGGTTAGCAGTTTACCTTAACTCGTTTATATGCTTCTCGACCACCTCTTTTTGTTCATTATCTAGGGAAAACCATTTATCCTCAGTAGCAGTATTCTCCGTTCCTACATCTGTGCATCCAGGAAAAGATTATGGACTTCAATATCCAGAAGTGAAAAAGAATTTCCAAAGGTAATGGAATTAAAACCTACCTTGAACTAGTATCTGGGAGCTATCAGACACGCACTTGAGTCTCCAATATACGTGACCATTCAAGTCAGAATGGATGCTTTCTGTCCGAATAGCTTCAGATGTTCGAATCCCTATATTAAAGTCAGAAGAAAGTGTCAACTTGAAACATCTGCCATGTCATGCTAATTAGGTTATGTATGATTATTTACTAAGTTAAAGCATTATAACCAAGAAGTTAGAGTTACCCATATACATAGGGTGAGAAAAAGTTAGACAAGGAGGAACCTAAGTATCTTGTCTATATGAAAATGAACCAGTGCCTCAGTCAATCAGAATACTGAGGTCACTGCTTTCACAATTTTGTTTGGCTTTTACTCTTGCTTCGGCATAGAAAAGTGAATACAAGAAACTCTATGAATGAAAGGTTCCTGTAATCAGTCAACTAAGGCATGACAATACTTCCATGCTCATGGTTTCCTAAGAGAAATATTTTAAAAATCACACAAATAAGCAATTCAAGGAGATCAAGGACAGTGAGAATTTCACAATCCTGTATAAAAGTTGACTACTACCATTGACCAGCTTATCTAAGAAATTGGCTCTGGAAAACTTGGAAATAGACATCTGTATATGAATTTCAGGACATACTGTTTTTAAACATGATGACTGACTCCAGCATCTCTGTATGTGCTTGGTCTGCTTCAAGCTTTATCTGAGAAATGAGAGCTTCATGCTCAGAAATTGAAAGAGGTGCATTTCTCTCCATAATCGCTTTGGCAACCTCATCTTGCATTTTCTGTTTCAAATGCTTCTCCTAATATTGAACAACATGAATTTAAGTATATGGCTCTTCTTAGAGAAAAAAATTATATTCAGAAATTTTATCCAACAACTAATTGGATTTCTCTTCTATTACCTTATATTTTGCGGAATGCATTCTTTCCTTTTGTTCCTTTGCTTTCTCAGCAAGTTCAGAGTTCTGACCATCAATCCAGCTCCGAATCCTTCTGTGCCAGGCAAAACAGCAAAGAATCTTAGAAGTACAAAGCTAACGAGAAAAGGATACAAAGTCATGAAAGGAAAAGGCATCACAGTGAATCCTTATAACTTACGTGGTTCCAAGAACTTCATCACACAACATATTCAGGATCATAAGCTTATCAGAAGAATTCAACTTCTCATATCCATCAGCCCCCTTGTCTAAATGTACCAGCAACTGTAACATTGAGCCACTGACTGATCCACAAATGCATTCCTTTAGCGTATGAACCCATGAATCTTTTCCATGTGTTGGGCTTAAATCGGAAGACCTGGGGAATTAACAAGACAAGATACTCTTAACTTCAGATAAAGGTATGCATATGCCGAAAAATCATATGTGCAAAGAATTATACCCTTGTCCACAATCTTCCTGAATTAAAGATATTATGCGGATATGAAACTGAGTTGTCAAAGAACATCTTCCTGGACGGCTACTTCGCCCATCTATCAAATCTCTCAGTATACATTCTGGTTGCCCCTTCTTCACTTCGAGAATCTGTTAAAAGATGAATGATGAGTCACAGCAGCTAAAATATAAAGTACTATGGCCATTTTCTCATATGCAAAGATAATAAGGAGTAACAGATAACAGGATCCAAAATTAAGTTTCACCTGCAGGAGTAAAAGCAAATGATGCCTATATGAATTCATGGCAAAGCAAACAAACAGGTAGAAATATAAACATAAGACTGCTCAGGCACTGCTAATGCAAATGACAAATACACCTTAGCAACAATTCAAAGATCGACAATGAAAGATAACAATGAAACACAAGTAAAAGTATGCAGCAAGTGCAAAATCTCCCAAATGCTAGTGTCTTGGATATTGGATAAACAAAAAGAAGTCTTCAAATGAGAAAATTGCTTACCTCCCCAAAAGCAGTACAGAATTCCAAGAACTGCAAGGCATTACCAACATCTTCTGGCTGCATTTCTATTCCACCTACAGTGGTCAGCTCAGCTCCCACAGGCATCATAATATCAGGAGTGACATTATTTATGGCATCATCTTGCTTCTCTCTGGATACCTCACCATGGCTTGGAGATGAAGATAATTTTGATTCCACTGTTTCTTGTGCAGCTTTCTTCTTCGATGAACTATCATCAACTTTCAGATCATCTTGCTCATCTGCAGATCCCTCATTGTGGCTTGGAGATAAAGACAATGTTGATTCCACCGTCTCTCGTGCAGCTTTCTTCTTTGGTGAACTACCATCAACTTTCAGAGAAGTTTCACAGTTCAAAACTGTGGAACCAGCAGCTTGAATCATCTCCAAAACAGAAGAATATCCATTTGCTTTGGCAGCATGTATAAGAATACCAGTGGGTTTGAGACCTCGATTTTTCCTGCATATTTTACAAGACAATCAGATCAATACGTAGAACAGGCTCTAGGGGAAAACAGAAATAAAGATACTCACAGGCACAAACTGCAGTTGCAGTTACCAATGCACTTGGGACAAGTCCAGTTTTCCAAATCCTTAACATCTGCAGCTTTCTGGCCATACCTGATCCAGGAGAAACCAAAGAGAAAAATAGTAAAATAAGAGTAGCTGTGTATAGACGGATATTGGTAGGGGAAAATTAATCTGGTACCCAACCTGTTTGCTAGGCATGATTGACAAAACTTCAGGGGGCATGGCTTGTTTCTTCTTATGTTCTTGCATTGTACTGCCAAGTCAATTGTTTTTTGGCGGCACTTCAAAGGATCAAATTTCAAACAAAGATTAGACAAAAAAATTTACATGAAGTAAATTTAATCCGTAAAACATATTTCGTGTCTTTAGTTTTTTGATAATCGACATCCAAATTAACAAGTGTTTGAGGCCCAAAGAACAGTAATGTGGTTCAGTTAATGCAACTCCATTTAAAGCTTAAACAAATGCATCTATGGCATAATTTAACTGTGTTGCTAAAAAAGAAAGGAGATTTACAAACCCTCACGGTATATCATCCAATTATTTGATTTTTCACCTTCAGGCAGAAGAATTTTAGATGTGATTTAGTTTCCAAATCAAGATTCCTATACAAACCATCAAAATCAATTGAAAGAATAGGTGATCTGATTTCCACCTAGGTGCTATTCTTTCTGAATCCTAGGTGATCTGATTTTCACATTGGTCTCTAATCGCAACCAAGAATAAACGTTTTTCCCTAGTTGCATAACGAGAAAAAAACAACTTCATTTTAAAACAATTTTTCCTCATACATAAAAACAAGAAAGGACTCGCCTAACTAGAAAATTAACATCTAAAAGGGGAAGGGGGAGGGGGAGGGGGGACAGAGAATAATAAACTAGGAATAATTAAAAGGAAAACCTATACCGGGGAATTAACGGGCTTCCCAACAGTTTCATTTCAGACATAAAACAGAAAACAGGCATCATGAAATATTAAAATTTATATTCACTTTCATCAAGTAAAAACAAAAGGGTTTATCAAGAAATCGATGGAAGGTTACCTGATGGCAAGTGTTGCCATTCTTCGAATCATAGATTCTGTTACCGACTTTTCGAACTCCGGGGTCTTTGTTGCGTGATCTTTTAGCTTGAGAAACACCCAATTTTTCGCTTTCATTCTCCTGAACCTTCTCTTTGTTGTCGTTTCTATTCTTGACGCTGCCCATTTCAGACACCGATTCCATTGGTTTGGTTGGAGTACCAGGCAAAACAGCCATCGAAATCTTTTGAGGTGTGAATTATATAGTGATCTTCGAAACCTGAACACACCCCAGATTACTGTAATCCTTCACTCTCTCACTTGCCTTGGCCGGGACAGGAAGATTGAGATATACTCCAATTAAATTATTTCCATTTCTCCTCTTGTTTTAATATAAATTCTTTCCATTTCTTGAAGAGGGAAACATGGCGCCATTTGAATTTTGGAAATCTTTTATGTTTCCGCCGTATATTGACGGCCGATTGTGTTTCTCGTTGGTGAGTGGGGTAAGTTGTGCGCTTCGGCTTAAACGGTAATTATAAACGTAAACCAATCGTTAGATATTTTAGTGGCTTTAAATCTAAGTTGTTGATTAATCTTAATCGATGGTTGATATTATAGAATTTATTTCCAAAGTAATTTGTTAAGGGGGTTTTTTTTTTTTTTTGAAAAGGTAATTTGTTAAGGTTAATTAGAAATGAAGAGCTGGTGAGATAATAATTGGTTTAGTATTGAATATCTATTTTTTATTTAAGAAAGATTTTTTATTCTTAGAAAATTATTATACTATCCTAATATTATAAATACTATGATATGAGTTAGTGAAATATAAATAATATTTTAAATTAAATAGATTATCATTCAAATTTTAAATATAAAATATATTTATTTTAATAAAAACAAAATTTAATTATAAACATCTTAAAATGAAGTTGTAGACATTTAATTTTATAAATAGAAAGTAATAATTAAATTGATACTTATATGTAATTATTAACCTTTTGAAGTTCATTCTTAATAAAGATGGTATTTATTAAAAGTGATAAGCTGCAAATATTATAAATTTTGACAGTAGCTAATAGGATTCACATAGTTACCATTTCTAATTTTGTTAATCGCATTAATCATGGTTGGTGATAACATAAATATCAAAATCCAAGTGTGCATACATTATCATTTTACATGTTATTTGATTTGAATCCAAGCCAAATAATAATTTTAAAAAATACTTCAATAATGAAGTAAATTAAATATAGTAAAAATAAACAGTAACTTTTAAAATAAAATAAAAAGACAAGTATTTTGAAATAAACGAAGGGAGTAATCGAAAGCGGTTAAGAAAAGTCTAACCATTCGAAAATAACATTAAATCTAATAATCCTCGTTGTCTTGCAATTGCATATTTGCTTCTTTGATTAATAAGTCCACTTGCATTGAATACTATGTCCACTTTCATACACACAAGTACAAGAAAACATTAAACATGGACAGTTATTTGTAGGTGAAATCTTTTCCCTGTTTCGAATTGACATTGAGTATAATTAATATAATTGAAAATATATATTTTTTATTTTAAAAAATAATTTATTTAAAAATATATTACTTTTTTTATTTCATATTAAGTGTTATTTTAGACATTTATACATTTATTAAGAATGTTAAAAATAATACAAAATTAATATTAAGTTTCAATTATACCATTAATAAATATTCTAAATTAATTTATCATTGTCTTTTTCCAAATTAATAATTAATCTCTCTATCTCATTTCAATTGTCACTCTGAACTTGCATAATTATTAAGACAAATATTGGAAATGTAATTAAACTTCATAAGTTGCTATCATTTAATAACTAGTATATAAATATTAATCCTCCTAAAATAATGCATTATCTAATAAATATTTGAAAATTCATTCAAATCATTCATTAAAAATAATTATATAATTATAAAAGTGCGTACTAATAAATTAGAAATTGAACAATTAAAATGAGACATTAAAAAAATATATAGACAATTGAAATAAAACAGATGGATTATTCTCATTATTTCTCAACTTAAATATAATAATAAATGATGTTATAAAAACACAAAACTAAACTCCTAGTATTATATTCCTTGCGTCCAGAAATATAAGTTGTTGGATGACTTTCTTTTTATCTCAAAATATAAGTCGTTTTATAAAATTTTATAGATTGACTTACAATATTATCTTTATTTATTTCATATTTTTTCTCACATCTATCTTAATTTCAAGACAAAACATTTATATTTTATTCTTCTCAAAATCAAATTTCTTCTTTCTTTCTTATTTCAAATACATAATAATTAAGAATATTTTAGAAATAAAAAAGTTCATTGGTCTATATAAAAATAGGTCAAGCAACTTATATTTATAGACATATAGAGTACTTAATATGAAACAAAAGATTATCAAGAAATTATTAAAAGTAAATTGAATGCATTTTTTAAATTATAACTGTCCCAACTTTAAATAAGAAAATTGGTATATAATTTGAGAGGGAAAAAAAATCAATCGAATTGAGAATGAAGAAGTATTAATTTAAAATAATATAGAAAGTGTATAACATGTAGAAACTAACCTTATTTTAAAATATAATTTTTTTGATGGGAAAACATTTTGAAATAATATTTTTATTTAAATGTGATAAGTATGTTTTCTTCCCTAGCATTTCTCTTTATATTTTTTTTTCTAATTTATTTTTGAAGTAATTTAATCAAGAGCTTTTTAGGTAATTTAATTAAAAATATATTATTTGTTAATAAAAGTGTAAAAAACATATACTTTGAATAGAAAAAAGTAAATATATAATACTTCATCCGTCCGAAATTGAATGTCCATTTTTTATTTTGTGTGAAATTTAAGAAATAAGTTTGACTTTAATTAAATTACCAAGTTATCATTGATATTAATATAATTAATTGTGAGACTTATGAATTAATAAGATGTAAATATTCAAATTAAGATAGTGAGCGATGAACTAGAGATAAGAGTATGAGTCGCGCACGCTAAAAATATGGACTTGGACTCCTAAAAAAGATGCTCATATTATTCTCGAACTTTTTGGCCTTGCCCATTTTAGTCCACATGGCTCGAAAGACCATTTTTTATTTAAAAAAATTATCTTAAATAGAAACTTTTGCCAAAAAATATTCAAGATATTTAATATTTTCTTGAAAAATCACATTTTTATTTTCTTATTGTTATACTACACTTTAATAAATATTAGTAATAACATTCATTCTACTATATCATTGTTTTAAAGAAAAATTAGTTAATTTAGTTTATGAAATATTTTATTTAAATCACTTTGATATTTAATATTTAGAATGTCACTATATAATATATAATTGATTTATTTGTCCATTTATGTTTATATTTGTTTTATATACTTATTTATTTATTCTAATTTTCATTTTAGATGATAATAATAACGATTTAATTATGAATGTGCATATTTCTAATATGGATTCAAATATTATTATTGATAATGAAGAAGAATAAGAAAATTGTAAATTTGTTATTAGCATTTGGTAGGAGTAATTATTAGTTTTGTTATTTATTTTAGTCATTTAATTATTATTCTGATGTCTTTGACTTCCCTTAAATTTTAATTATTTTTGAATTTTTAAATTTTTTAATACAAATAAATAAATGAAAATTTGATTCATTTTGATCCGCTCCCATTTTGGTTCATATACACATTTTGGCATGCCATTCGTTTTGACATATATATATATATATATATATATATATTGGTATATAGTCCGACCCATTTTTCATTATTATGATTAACACATAAGCTAGTGAAATATAAATAGTATATTATTAATGTAAGTTAGTATAAAAAAATTATCTTTACTTAAAAAAAAAAATTTGAATAAAATAAAATAGAATGTTAACATTGAATTAAGGACGATTGAAGTATAATATATTATGTATTACACTTAATAATTACAAATACAAGAAATTATAGTTCAAGGTCTTTTTTTAAAAAAAGGCCAGCGAAGAATTTCGCAATTTTTTTTTAAAAAGAAAATAATACAAACATAAAGATCCAAAGATATATTTTTGACAATCGACAGACTCCATTAAGATTACAAAGATTTGATTCTTGATAAACGTGGCAGGTTTTCAATGGGACAACGAGGATAAGGCTAATACTGCCTTGGAAATATTGACATTGTCCCCACTGGGAAACCCAAGTCCCATGCATTGACAATCTCTGACTTCTTACATCCTCTGTTTTTGCCTTACCAGCTTACCTCTTCAAGAACTCAGGTAGCGCCAGTCTCTTTCCTGAATCCTCATCCTTTAAGGCTCCTTCGGCCCAATTCTCTGATATACTAGGTATGTTAATGCATGGCTAATACATGCGTATGGACACTTTGTTGGTTGGTAAACTATGATGGTGATGATATGTTTGTGAATTTGCTTGAGTGAACAAAGTTGTCTGCTGTCTTTTGCTGGACTTTATTTGATTTTCTGCATGCAAGTGTGTAGTTAGTGAGAACCCAGAAGCTCCAGCTTTGAATCTTTACGTGATTGGCACGGAAAAATGCATGTAGATATGATATAGGGATTACCCTTTCTGGACTTTTTCTAATTCGAGGCAATAGCCATGCACCCTGCGTCCGATTTCGAAGGAACATATATAGTAGGGGGTTAGGTTTTGAATCACGATGAGATCTTTCCTAGGTTGTTGGACATGTACTGAATAAGCTATTATACAATGTGTTAACCATGAAATCCCTGGACACTAAATTGCTTCTGTTAATTCAAAGATTCTGTCTTTGCATGTGACTTAACTTTTTAACTGTGGAGTAGTATGATTTCTCTTTTTCCTAATCACGGATTTTCCACAAAAGATCCCTCTTTAGTGCCATTTTACTGTTCCTCACGTAGCTTTTGTAAAACTAATGAATTGCAAGAGATGCATGTGGGGGGGAGTTTGTTCAACTAAAAATGTCAACATGAGTGTAAAAATTTATGTTGCTGTGCTTCTGTTGTTTTTCCGAATTGCAAGTATATTTCATCAAGAAATGACATGTCTTACATTTGTTGTCTCTGCTTTTTCGGAAACAGTTATAATGGAATGCGGACTCTTAAGGGGACGAATTCACAATAAATGGCCTACACAAATCCAGAACATGCTTAGACCATCCATTTTGCTAATGGAGCACAAGGGCAGAGATCATTTAGAATCCAGCTTCTACTGCACTTCCCGAGCTGGAAAATTATGCGGAGTCTTCAAAGCGTCAAGTTTGTCCGAAGATCAATTGAGATCCTTAGATTATTATTTTACAAAACTCCATAAATCTGACCTAGAATCTTCTTCCAGTTCTTTCAATAAAAAGGCAGTATTACTTGAGCCATGTGTTCAACTTAAAGCCAAAAAGGAGTTGGGGTTCCTGGAGGATTATCTTAGCAAAGTTGATGAAGGTAACATGCTACATGTCAATTTTGGATAAATGATTCCTCTTCTCCCTTCAAGAACAGAAGGAAGGGGCAAACTTGACTACTTTTGTGTCAGTATTTAACCTGAGATGAACTGAGGTTGCACATTTAGATCTCATAGCATATCTGCCATGAAATGCTCTGTTAACAGCTTTAACTATGCCTGATGCATCATCCATAATTGTTAAATATAAGCAAATTCTCATGGTTGTGTAGGTTCAATGGCCTGTTGATCATTTGTTATGTTATTCCCTTACATGTGATATTGCTTTCATCCCTTGGCCTTTAACCATTTAATCGTTGTCGATGTCATATCATTTGAAAAAGTATTGTCAACACAGCAACAGTTATGTGATTCTAAACCCTAGTTTTTCTAGTTTCTATAGCAGATGAAAAACATGAATTCTCTTTGCTTTCCTTATTCAGATGTGGTGTTGAAAAAGTACACTCCTCCTTCTCAAGATGAAACTTTTGAAGCAGCTGTGAGTTATTCTGTCAGAGGAGAATATGAAAGTCGAAATGTGAAGAAACGAAGAAGATACATACGGCTAAATAATGAGGATGGTGGCAATGACCAGAGGAGCTTAGATGATGAACCCTCTAACTTTTATTTAACGTAAAGGATCATACTTCATGGTTATGTGTTTAGTGCTATTCAAGTCATTGGCAGCTGTTATATCTCAATGTGCTTATCAAAAAGTGTCCTCACACATTTATGCTTTTATTTCCATGCAGAGGTATAATGGTTTCCATAGATCTTGCGGTATTTCTTTTTGAAATAGCAAGTCCAATAAGAAACTCCAACTTAAATCTCTTTTCACTTCCCATGGTCTATGGAGCAAAGGTGAACAACTTGATCCTAGTTGGAGAATGGTGGAGGCTTGTCACTCCCATGTTTCTGGTACAAGATTAATGACTGGGTTCGTGCTTCATTGCGGTTACTAGTTCTTCTAAATGAATATTGAGACCTTCTGCTGTCAATGCAAAATGATTGAGCAATCTAAAGATACTAACATCATTCTGATTTTAAACTTATTATCTAGTATATGTTTTTTCTTATATTTCGTTATAATGTTTTAGTTGAATTGCTTTTTTAAAAATTGTTTATTTTATTTTAAAAAGGAGAAGATTATTGATGATATTTTAATAGTGTACTTATTTTTACCTGGAATACATATAATTGTTTTTATAGAGATCACAAATTACTTTCAAATTTCATGCCATTATCTTGTTGAAAGTTAGAGAATTCTGCAATTATTAATGAGTAAGTGGGAGTTAATACATTCATTGCTTAGTGGCCACAAATCTTCTTATTAATTCTTCTAATTAAATAATGTAACTATTATATTTTCTATTTTTTTTTTTTACGCATTTCATTATTTAATTATTAAAAACATATTAAGTAAATTACTTTCTTATTCTTTTAGTTTAGTTATTCAATTTTAGTGTAAAGGTTACATACATCTATTCAATAAACACTTGGTGTAAATAATTCGCAACCTTATTAATGCCTTTATCAGAGTATATAGATTTATTTTTTATTTTTTTTGGTGAATATAGAGTATTTAGATTTAACAGATGCAGTACATGGGAAAGAACTTAAATCACCCTTTCCTAGTGTTATTTATTTCTGTTGCTTCTGAAGACATGGAAGTATATCTTATGATATTAAAAATCTATTATAATGATGAGATTCATTCGACATTTGGAATTGATATAAGCTCATGTTAACTGCTATTGATTGGAAGTTACAGTGTGTTTTTAGTTTCTGGTTCTATTCAAAGAGAGTAAGCATGGGACTTTATTTGAGTGGTAAGTTTTCAATTTGCAGCACTCTGGAGTCTTCGACTTTGCCCTCAGTTGTTGGATGCTTCTTACTTTTGGTCCTCAAGTATCGCGGGCATATGGTCCATTTACATTTTTCTTGATATATGTTCTTGGAGGACTTTCTGGTAACCTGATCAGTTTTCTTCATACCCCAGAGCCAACAGTAGGAGGAACGGTAAGCAGGGGAGGAGTTCTTTCTTCTTTCTAGTTACGAATTTTAGATTTTTTTCCTTTGTACTCGCTCATTGTTCTGTAATTTCATTTATTAAGCCCGTCCTTCAGTATTTTTGTGCCTGTTATCTTCACCTCTTTGACGCTCAGGGTCCAGCATTTGCCATACTTGGGGCATTGCTCATCAATCAAATCCGGAACAAGGGTCTATATGGGAAGGATGCTTATGAAAACTTGTTCCGCAAGGCAACAATTGCTACCGCTCTCAGCTGTACCCTAAGCAACTTTGGTCCCGTTGATGACTGGTCAGTATGGCATTACAATTGGTAATTGAAAAAGATGAAAATTGATTGCATTGTAACATCAATCTTCGTATTATTATGGTAATAAAATGAAAATCAGCTAAAAAGCATGTGCTAGATAGTAAGGTTGTAGAATAGATATGTTTATCTGCAAGATTTCAAGATCCATTTGTGATTTTGCAGGACACATCTTGGAGCAGCTTTGATAGGTTTAGCATATGGATTTTATACTTGCCCAACAATTCAACTAGATGATAAAGCTTCAGAAAGTGGCCAGGAAGAAGGAATCAGACTCGTGACACGTTATGCGAATCCATGTAAATCACTTGTATGCTTCTCCATATTCATTCTGCTTTGGACCTCCCTTGTCTTTGTGATTCAGCCGCCACTTGATTACTTAGATGTAGATAATTTTGAATAATTATCATGTAAACTTGTCGAATTTTAGAAATCACAAGAATGCCCCCAAGCTACGTATCTATCGTGGCACTGGAACGGAGTCGCTCGACTTATTTAACTCTCGAGAGCCATTCCTTATGGTTTATAGTTAATAGTTTCATTTGACCAGAAGGATTACCTTCAATCTTCCCCACAGTGGGAATACAATGCTTAGCCTTCAAGAACAAAGGTACAAAGACCTATTAAAGATAATGCTTTAGCCAATGAGCAAGCAAGTCTAAGTGATTGACTTACTAATCGATCTGAAGTTAAGCCCTTTCCTGATTTTATCAAAAATCGAATTACCATAAACTAAACCCATCATCTGATCACACAAATTAAAAGAATTGCTTTATTCACTTGCATAAATAACATGTCCAAAAGAAGAGTGCCACAACCCTTTATATGGGAATTTGGACTAATACATCCCCATTCCGGTCGGTTGCAGAATATGCTATAAATAGAAGAAAAGATGATGAAACTCGAAAGTTTTTTTGGCTCATTTGTCCATCAGACAATATTAGTGAAGAATGCAAAAATTACTTCAGTTGGGCTGCTGACTGCTCCTTGGACATTTTCAAGATTTCCCTTTTGAGAAACCTCCACGTTAAAAGAACAGGAGTTTTTCCTCTGTGCTACAACTAACACCTGTCATAGGTTAAGCCCTCCTCGAGCAACCACGTATTTCAATGCTATCCTCAATTAGCATACAAAGTGTTACAAAAGCAGGGTGGCAGATAGCAATCTTGAGAAAAGCTTCAGATTGAGCTTGAGGAGCTTTAGATATGGCTGTTGGAAGGGGTGGGAAAAGCCTATTGGGGCCTCTCTTAACCGTGAACTTTGTAGTATATCTGATTCTACTTGGACTTGCTGGATGGTCCCTGGACAAATACATAGACGGTGAACAAGATCATCCCCGTTAGTTCTCTCTCTAATCTTTGTTCCATCAATTTCTCTATTATAGAAGAATAGCATCTGTGCTTTTGACTTGCTTTTCTAATAGCCTGTTTTGGTTTTGCATAGATTTGGGAGGAAATCCATCAACCACCTTTTTACTGACTTTTGCATTGACCGGTGGTGTAATTGGAGCATGTTCATTGTTTGCTGGACTAATGCATCTTCGAACTTGGCACAGTGGTACTCTGGCCAGTGCATCTTCTTCAGCATTCATCGCCTGGGCTGTTACCGCTCTTGCTTTTGGGTATTCCCATCCCCTCATCCTTATCCAAGTTTTAAGAATTTTGTGTTCAAAATTTAGGAATTGTGGGCTTAGCCTGACTCCTTATTTTCTTGTGTTGAATGTATTGGTGCAGTCTGGTATGCAAGCAGATCATTCTGGGAGGACACAGAGGGAAAAGATTGGTAAAGAAGTCACTTAGGAGGCCTAATCTTGCATCGTTTCAAATGATGAAATATATTAATGGTTCTGATATATATTCCCATGTTTTTACAGCAAACTCTGGAAGCTTTCATCACAATTTCAACACTGAGCCAGTTGCTATATCTACTGCTACTACATGCCGGCATGTGGAACAGCAGGTACGGACCGGGCTATGGAAACAGTCCGACTCAATATGGTGGCATTGATAGGACTCATCAAGACTACAGAAGTGCCACTTCAATTGATATCTAAAAGGGAGGCTCTCAATTAGATCTTGCACCTACGTTGTAACCCAAGATAGAGCCATTTTTTCGTTTGACTGTCTGGGTTATAAGATACAATTTTGGTTGAAATTCGTACGTAAAATGTAAACACAGTGGTAGGCACAAGAAAAGAGTTTCTATCTTGTTTCCATGCGAAAGAAGAATACATAAATTGAGTTTCCATCTTTTAGCCTGCAGATCTATGGCATTTTCTTAATCCAATGTTATTCCTATGGCATTCATCTATTTCCTTATAACACAAGGAGATTTTTTTTTAAAAAAAATAATACTTAAATCTTGAGAATAATATTCAAAAACTGAAAAAGAACTCTGCATTAATTCCTTGCAATTACAGAACACAGGCACAACCAAGTAAAACACTCCTACTTGGATGCCAATATCTTACAACCCCAACAAACACATGGAATCTGAAAAAGAACTCTTCAGTTAATATTCCACAGGCCAAAAAGAAAAAAATTATAAATCACAATTCTTGTCCATAATTTGATGGAACTTATCATCACTTACAGCAGCAACACAGAGGATTTAGTCATCAACCTCAGAAAGAACTGTCATGATAAGACACTTCATGATCATGCAACAAAAGTTTTAGCAGGTAATAATAGCACAAACACTGAGCTTCCTTTTCGCATTTCCTAGGAAAACAGCTAAACTTTCATGCCAAAGAATATCACCATTTTACCTGTGATATTGGCAAATCCATTTCTTCAAACTCTGAGGGATTGCAAAGACTTGATGAGGAAAAATGTTACTCTCAGAGGCTCAGAAAGTCAATTCTCTTTGAAGGTAAACAATACCAGTTTCTCACACTGCAAACATATGTGTACTCTGTCTCAAAGTTGACAAGTGAATGAAAATGCAAAACATATGATTCTGTGTTACAGTCTTGGCGAGTGTTTCTCCTACTGCATAGCAACAACTAGAAATGATAAGCAATTTGGCTAAAACCGAGTATTACTGACCACAAATCTTAAATTCGATCTACATTCCCTCTGAATGTATGAGAAAACTAGTAATGATTATTGTATACAAAATACCCGATATTCTGGTCGACCCAGAAATCAATGTTCATCTGAGAAATAAGGGTAAATGTCACCATCAATATTAAATATTTATCGGGGATGCTGAAATAGTTCAACAAGTAGATGGTGTTTAATAGCCAGGGGAGGCAAGATTTGAGGAATGCCATCTGCCCCATAATGTCCTAGGTGATCACCCCTCCACAAGATAGACATGTGAATTGAGTAATGGAAAAAAGTAGCCTGGGAATCTTGGATTTCCTTGATATTCCACATGATAAAAAATCCAATATCTGTAAGTTAGAAGTGCTATTAAATGCGATCTACTGAATCCCATATTTCCCATAATATTTTCAGCATTGTACAAGATTCTTCTAACTTTATGGCAGAGAATAACATATCTGTCAAACAAAGGCAGTCTACTGCTGAGACACACGAGTCTGCCACTCTATTAGTGCCAGTGTATGGCGGCCACCACAAGCAACATACTGGGCACACCATTGGCCTTCAGCTACATCGCCACTGAGATGTTTGGGAGGAAGAATGTTTATGGGAACTTCTGATGGATGACCTGTTGTCAACTTTCTTCCATACCCAAGACGGCCATGGTCGCCTCGGCCAAACTGTACAAGTGACCACCGGTCAGTATCACAAGAATTTAGATAAAAGTATAAACACAAAAAAAGCCTATTTATTGGAAAAAAAAACGTGATTAATGGGAATCAAACATCAAAGAAGTACTAAGAGCAAACCTTAATTAGATATGGAACAACCTCAACTATTAGTCAAAAACTCATAGGCTGCATAATAATGTATTTAACACTAACACAATTAAGAAGCTAGTGATGCTGGTTATTTTTCATTAGCACCAGAATGACCAACCTTTAAGAAGTGTCCTTATTCTTACAAAAAATTAATGCTATTTGTTGGCATGATCTAGTTTATCATATGCATAAAATGTGCTGGAGATAGAAAATAAATTTCTTTTAAAGGGTAACTCCATATCACCTTACCTAAGTAGTCTAATAACATCAATCCACCCCAACACCCAACCCCCCAACCCCACAAAAAGGGGAAAAAAGTGCGTGTGTAGCCAAGCAACTTCTAGATGTGCATATCACGCCCTCAAATGGGTGCATAGTACTCACAGAAAACATGCGGCCATCACGTGTTAAAGCAACAGAATGGGTGCCTCCACATGACACCTACATCAAGAGGAAGGCTCTGAACTTCAGATCTTGCATTATAAGGGAAAAATTGATAAAAAATAAAAGGAACTTGGTTTAATTACTGAAATTAGTGGGAAAAAAGGGGGGGGGAAGTAAGTACTAATTGAAATCAAGCTTCAAGGTAGACTGATCAAAGCCAATATGAAACAAAAAGTACAGCCATCTTGCTACAGTTTATATGAATTTCTTAGGAGTAATGTTCAAAACCTTCCTATCTCCAATGATGGATCAGACAAATTTCAGATTCTGACAACATACAAGATTGAAATATTTTTGCTCAGGAACAATATTATGCGAAGGCAAATCCATCTCACTTCAGCATTTCAGAGGACATTAGAAAAATAGCAACGAAATGACTTTGTTCAGGTCTCAGGTTTATAGTGGAAAACTTTCCTAAGATAATTAACAAGAAACAGTCCAGAAATATAAGATCACTGCAGGACATTTGAACAAGATACGATCAATCTGCTCTGAATACCATATGGAAATGGTTTTACCTACAACAGTCATTTTTCTGTAGATCAATAACAAAAATAGATTCTCAAAATGGGTATTATTGATAATGTACATCAGCACCTGCACAATATCCTCTCCAGCTAGAAGCTGAACCCTTTGGGGAACCATTTTACTGCTTTTGTCATCTCCAAAACCAAGTCTCCCGTGCTCCCCTCTTCCCCAGCCATATACCTGCAAGAAAGAAGAGACTTAACCACACAGAAGGGCATATTTAAAATCCCTTGGAGATTTACAAGCATAAAGGAAGTATGGAAAAAAGAAAAGAAAAAGGATATTCGCTCTTTTGATAAATGAAAATAAGGAACTTAAAACCAAATGCTAAAGTACCCTAGTTATGCAGCATCTAGTGGGCTAAAAAAGGAACCACAACTAAAATTACTTGATCAGACATAGGCATTTGAAATGATTTGACTTTAGATATCTTATGTTGCCCTAAAGCTATCTAAACTATAGCTTGTGATAACAGAAAGCATTACGCTCTTCTATGAGGCATTGACTCTGGAGAGACTATCCAAGCACAATGGGACATGGCAGATCTGAAGGAAATAAATAAATTTACTGTAGAAGTTAAAGATCCATTGTACAGGATGATAATTTACAGCATCAGCAGAGCAGCCCCAGGGGAGCCATCCATATGCAAATCACTATCAGACCAAAACCTGGTTATTAATCAATAGACAAAGTCCATTGTTTATGTACTACATGACATCCGTGGCAATTTGAGTTTCAAGCCAAGAAAGTATACAATTTGATTGCAGAACTAGTTTTACACGAAAAAATAGTATATACCTCCCCTTCATCTGTTAATGCAGTTGAATGCCACCCTCCAGCCGCAATATCAACCTGGACATTTGCAGAATGCTTATTGCTTCATTTTTTGTAAAAGATATATATATGGATTAAAATCTTAATAAAGGTTTTGTATCGAGCTTTTAGCTCCATCCAATCATAAGTTTATCGAATTGAGCTAAGAATGTTTTCAAAATTTTCATCAAATTCCTAATTCATTGCGAACAAATAAGGACATTGACACACAATATTCTCAGCTACAAATATCAATATTAAAGAATTCTAACTGGAGCACTTTGTCCCAGTAAAAGAAATGGATAAACTTTAGAAAACAGTTAAATTCCTTTGTATTGGGTGAGTGCAGAAACATCAAAGACGGCAATGTTTCTCATCAAAATCATGTAACTATCTCATAAATAGATACAAATAATCAGCATCATATTTATTCTGGCATTTCAGTAAGTTGGAAACAAACAACATACACTTTTTTCTTTCATGGTTCAAATCCATTTGAATACTTTCTATAAAACTTCGGATTCTTCACTTCATTAACACTTTGGCCTAGTTTCCAACCAAATGCTTTTTTGCTTCTGTTTTACAAGGTTAAAAGGCTTTTCAACATTCAGGAAAATAGTCACAATATGGAATACAAACCAAAGTAAGGCCGGATAACCCTTGAACTGGAATAGGCTGTGATCTTGGTTGAGTATCCCCAGTTCCTAATTGTCCATACTCGTTATTGCCCCATGCCATTAAAATTCCATCATTAAGAAGAGCCAAATTATGAAAAGCTCCGACAGCAATCAATCTCACACTTTCAAGACCTTGTACTCGAACAGGAGTAGAAATTTGCTTTCTGCGCAAGTTTTAGGGGGGGAAAGAATCACCAAAAGTTTAGTCCAATTTTGCAAGCTATAAGATCAAATGCAATGACTTCACAGAAAAACAATTACAAGGAGAGTTTACATGTCCCCGGGAGGCCATGGTTGACCCCATGTCCATACATGCCCTTCCCTTGTTAGGACAACTGAATGTGTGCCACCAGCAGCTACCTGTAAAGCAGAAAAGTTGAAGCATGTTAAATACCCAGAACAAGAGACACGGCAAGTTACCTATTAAATGCACAGTTAAAGACTACATAGCAAACAAAATCTCTTCTAACTACTCTACCATAATTCATTTTCCTACTCAATAATGAAGGCTTTGAAACCTTAGTTTAAGACGTTAAGAAGAGTCCAATAGAGTAAGTTATGCACCTTTCAGTGTTGAAAACATCTTTACAAGCAAATTTAGTACGAAAAATTTTCTACTGACTAGGACATCCAACAGAACAAGCCTTTGGCTGTACCTGCCGAACAGTAAGCTTTGGCACACATCGTTGTGGAATTACAATATCCCTCCTAACAGGCTTACCAGTGTCATCTTTCCGTTCAGGCTCTTCACCACACTGACCATACTCATTTCCACCTACACAACCAGCAACAGAAATTCTTAAGGCAAACACGAATTGTATAAGAAATACAGGAAAAAAAATGGTAATAACATTTAAAATTTGGAAACAAGACACCTAAAATCAAACTCATACAATTGTAAACTCAGTTTTCTCGGACACATTTTTTTTTTTCTTCTCAATAGAAACAAAATTGGCATACCCCAAGCATAGGCTCGGCCTTGATCATCAACAGCCAAACAATGCCACCCACCGATAGCTGCCTGCAATCAGTTAATATATACAAAAGAAATAGTTAGCTATTAAACTAAACTTCTGAAAGGAAATTCAACTCCAACAATTCAGATTAAAAAATCATTACCTGAACAATCTTAACGTTAGCGAGAGCTTTCACTTGAGTCGGAATGTTCTCAGTTTTGGTCTCGGGTGGATGCCCCAGAGTCCCTCTTTGGTTCCAACCCCAAGTAAATAGCTAATTTCCGTCAAACCAGAAAAGGAAATGTTTTTACAGCCAAAACCCACATCAGATTTTTAATAAAAATACAAAAACAACGAGCAAAATGCAATCATTTACAAGTGATAGTAGCAGGGGATCATCAAATCAATAGCTTTTAAGAACTACCTTGCCGTCATCGCAAATGGCAAGAGAGTTTCGACTACCACCAACGACGGAGCAAACGTTGTAAGCCTCCAGAACTTTGATAGTGCATACCCATTCTTTCTCTTCATTTTTACCAATTCCTAACTGCCCATCCTCTCCAGAACCCCTGAAAATTACTTGCTTTAATCAGTAACCAACCATAATTGTTGTTTTTCTATGCTTCTACAATAAGATAAAGGAAGGGAGAGGCATAAGGAGAATATACCATGCGATAACGGCTGTATTGGAGGCGGCCATGGAGATTGAGGCTATGTCTGCTATCACTATGCAGCTACAAAAGCGCCTGATTGTAGGTGTTGTGTATAGGAGTCTCTCCCTTAAATAAGGAACCCTTCTGGTGCTTTTAAGAAGTGGGAATCTGATTCGAAAATGCATAATTGTCCCATTTGATTGATGAGAATTGATAAGTTTTGTAAAAAAAATTCACCTTTTCCTACATTTTGATATCAAGAACGAAGCCAAACTAGTATAGATAGCTGTAGATCATTGGTAAAAAAAAATATTATTTGAAATTGAAACCAAATTTTTTTTTATTTTAAAAAGGATAATTGCGTCCACTGAAATCAATTAAGTTGTATGATGATAAATGTATTGTATTCTTTGAGTTAATTTATTATGAAAATTTATACAATGGATTAGACTAATCAATTACTTTTGCATTGTATTCCTAATATATATACTTTCATTTGTCTATTTTTATAAGATTAGACTAATAAATTATTTTAATTTTTATTATACATTTATTTATTTTAATTTTTCTTAGCAAAAGTGTTATTTATTCTCTCTTTCTCCCTTTTAATAAAATATAAGGATGAATTTAAAAATAACATACAAAATAAACTTAAAAAATAATAAAATATCTTATAATTATCAACAATAAAATTTGATAGATCATCTTATAAAAAGGAACAGATGAATTATATTGTATTGTATTATTTAAATTATTATTTTTTATTTTAATATATAAGTTATTTTAAAATTAAAAAATCAAAATATAATTCATTTCACATTATTTGATAAATAATTTCTTATCTTCTTAGGAATATAAACCTTAATCTCTATCTCATCAATTTCTTAAGCAATTTGAATAATGGCTATCTAAATAATTAAACAAAAAAAAGTATTTTTAAATAACGCATTCCTATTACTCAATATCACACATCTCTTTACATTTTTTTTCTTTCTATACTTCATCATATTTTTCTCTCTAAAAAATCATTTATAAAGTTTTTTAATGTCTTATGAAGATGTATATGTACAAAGAGATAAGAAATCTGAGATAAAATTAGCATTTTTTAATTAAAAGTTACAGCTTTTGGTTTTAAAATTGTTTTGAAAAAAAAAGGTGTGTACAGATTAAGATTTCCGGACATTCATTCACAATACTAGGATGCCTCGTCGGGATGCGATTTTCGGGCGTTGTGCTTGGATACCCGGAAATCTTCACCGGAGACTCGTTTTCCTTTTTTGAAAATTTAAATATTATTAGATAAAAGTTGAAAGGCAGAGGAAATGAATCACATGAAACTACCATATACAAACAAGTAAAATGGCATCATAAAACAGTCCAAAAACAAAACAATACCAAATAGGAAGAACACCCCATCCGAACCAACCTCTACAACTCCCTGCACTATCTTCTTTTTTTTTTTCAAAAGCAAAGAGATTATATTAAAGCTTTAAAATTACAGCAGCAACTCCCCACACCATTTTGAAAGACAACAGGAGCATACGAACTCTCAACCATTTTGTGGTTTTAGTTCTATTTTCTATCAATAAAATCCTATGATTTTTCATTAAAAAAAAAAAAAAAAACTCTTTCCACCATTGTCTCTTTACGACTTGCGTATGAGAATCCTGGTTATGATAGTTACTATGCTTTTGTTGTTAATCTTCAATGGGTATTGAGAATTGATATTTAATTGCAAGAAATCAATGCTAAAATAGAGAGAAAGTCCTGCTGAATCTTGAGAGTGCCAGTTGCAGGACAAGAGAGAGAGAAAGAGAGTTGAGATGGGGGAAATATATTAAAGGTAAAAATGTAATTTGAGGCTTGTGATATTAAGTAAACTGATGCGGAATTTAGTAATCATTAAAAAAACTATCTATTTCTATATTCTTGATAAAAAGAAGCCACTATCTATTAAACTATCTATTTCTATTTCTTGAGGAAGTTAGTGCATCTTCAAAGAAAGAGTAGGCAAACTGTACGAAAAAAATATCTATTACTATTATTTTTACGAATTTACTGGTGCAATTATTTTTCTCAACATAATCAATTCAATTTATGGGGAAGATTACACCACATTCAGAAATCAGAAGTACATTGTAAATATATTTCTTGATTTATACAACTGCTCTATGGAGCAATCCTTACACGATTTCAAAGAATTTCGACCACAAAGTAAATTAATTACGTAAATACTACATACACCTTGTTTCTTTCTTCTTTTTTCTCCCCAAACTAAAAAAGAAAAAAGAAAAAAGAAAAAAAGGACACCTCATTTGTTTTCTTTCTTAAACTTCCAAAACAACACATGACATGAATCGCTTCACTTCTCTTCTCAGTTGTTTTCTCTTTCTTTTCCCTTCTCTTCTAAACTCCTAATCTAGGAGTTAGAGAAAATAATGCACAGTAGCTGTTCTTTTATTCGTTTAACTTTTAGTTTTAAATGCCAAATAAATATAGTATCAGTTTTCCGAAGCTACGCTTCATGATTTACCCGACTCGTCCTAAAGACAACCAACCGCACGAGCTTGAACTAGTTCACGAACCCAGAATTCATTACTCTACTAGGTTCCCACCATCTGTTGAAGTTCCATTCAAACGAACAATTTGAGAAACTAGTAGCGGGAAAAATATAGGGGGGGCACTAGTAGGAAGATAAAATATTTCAGTAGGGCAAGCCATCACAGTTCATCACATTTTCAAATTAAAAAGGAAACAAGAATTGCTCATAATAAGAGCACTATATCATTCCCTAATGAGACATCAAGCACTAAAAGCTTCTCTTTAGGTATTCGAACATAAATAGGCTGAACACTAGAATCCTGAGCACCACTATCATGCCATCAAATCTTTAATATAAACCCCCAAAGAAAGTCCTGTACTAAGATCACAAAGGGTACAAAGCCAGGCTACACTACAGGCTCATTGCTGCTGTCCATCTCCCTTCTCAGTTTTTGATGTTTCCTTGATCTCGTCTCCAGCTTCCTCCTGATCAGATTATATAAAAATCAGATAACAGCAATAGCAGTAGGGGAAAAGAAAGAAAGAAATAAAAAGAAAAAAACAATCAAAGTTCTATGAAGGAAAATGTATTTAGCTACCGCTTACAGCTTGCCAAAACTCACACAATACCTCAAAAGAATAAGAAATTACAAATTTAACACAAGCTCAATGCTTTGCAAATAGCAAAGAGGAAGTGTTTATGTGAAGGAGATCATTTTAGACCGCTAATTTTTTTCTAAAATGTGTACATGATACAGTTCCACACATAGTAAACCCACACGTATTCGTGAGCATTCCCTAATCGTTCGAGATATGGCATTTTCGATCAAGTCAGTTAGATAAGAAGCACATTATTGCAAAAAAAAAAAGGTGGGTATGCTTGTGCATGTCAGAGGATTGGGTGTGTTTTTGTGCACTTATATGTTTCCAGATGGGGGGGGGGGGGGGGGAAGAGGGATAGAGAGAGAGAGAGAGACCGAAATATCAGAAGTCCACAGAGTCAGATTATCACGTAGCAGTTGCATGATCAATGTACTGTCCTTGTATGATTCCTCACCCAGTGTATCAAGCTCAGAGATCGCTTCATCAAAAGCCTGTTACAAGCCAGATCCACATTGAGCATTGAAATGAAACAAGAAATAAGTGGCATTCACATAAGCACATAGGACCCAAAAGTTGGATAAAATTGTGCGCCAGATATATTTTATTTAGGAACTTCCATATTGTGTTCAAGCACTTAACATATTTTAGAAATAGCTTGAAAATTTTGTTCAACCATTCCAAGGCATATATAACACGAAATCAAGCCAAAGCCACAATTGGAATACATCCTACCAGTTCAAACAGTAAAATGAGCAGAACAAATGAAAAAAAGGTCCTCCCACTTAAGGGAGTGATCCAATGGACAATAAAGGCAAGGCAATATTTGGCATCCATGGATAGCTAATGGTTAAGTTGCTCATAGTCTCAGATTTTAAAAAGAAAAAAAAAAAATGTGTGAAATTATTAAACCTCTTCAATAGCCACAGGCAGCATGTAGGCTCCAATTACGAGGTTCCTTAAAAGAAAATACACGAAATGATTAAAAAGGGTTTTTAACCTGTTTAAAAACATTTTCTTTATCAACTATGTAGATGGCCTTATTTTAGGTAGTGTTTAAAAAAGAAACCTTAGTGCATCCAATGAATGCCATACTAACATATCAATAACATGTCTCTGAAAATTTAATTTAATGATGCACGCATGAGATGCATTAAAAAAATAAAAGGAATTCCTCTGGAGTGCTAACACATTTGTTTGATACATTATCAAAGTCATGAAGCATTCACTGAATGCTTCAAGACCATCTTCTAAAAGGCCATTTGCAGAATTCTTTAAGAAAACTGGGCCAAATAGGTATATACCCAGTCAAAAGTATATGACAAAAATAATCATTATTTTCTTTTATCACTTTTTCCCCTCATCCATAGTCAATTAATTAATTGACAAGTCCTTTACTACTGAGATCATCATGAATTTTTTGCTGGTAAAATTTTGTTTATTGAATATGTGATGAATATTTACCAAAAAAAAAAAAAAGAATATGTGATGAATGTCACCATAAATTTAGCAGATGAGGGCCATGAGGCTCAAAGTCAGAATTTATCACCAAAAACAGAAGAAATGAGAATAGACAAACTTTACCAGTTTTGCAAGATTGCATGCACGGTCAGGTGAGTTAAGGATTTCATAATAGAAAACTGAGAAGTTAAGTGCAAGGCCAAGCCTAATTGGATGGGTTGGGGGCAAATCAGCCAAAGCAATATCCTGCATTAAAAAAGGAGTTGGTTTAAACTCCATCAATGAGTATATGCATAAAACACAACAGTGCACCCAAAAAGAAGTTTGGATGTGAGCATTGCTCACACACCTGAGCAGACTTATAAGCCAACAAAGTGTTCTCAGCAGCTTCTTTCCTCTCTGCACCAGTCTTAAACTCAGCCAAGTACCTATGGTAATCTCCCTTCATCTTCAAGTAGAACACCTTGGACTCAGCAGAAGATGCTGAGGGAATTAGATGGGACTCAAGAAGGCCCAAAATCCCATCACAGATCTTGCTGAGCTCAGCCTCAATCTTACCCCTATAATCCTTAATAATGTTCACATGATCTTCATTCCCGCGACTCTCTTCCTTTTGCTCAATCGACGAGATAATCCTCCAAGAAGCCCTCCTGGCACCAATCACATTCTTATAAGCCACGGAAAGAAGATTTCTTTCTTCCACTGTCAGCTCCTCAACATCGACCGTCTTTGCAACCTTCTCCATAAATTCAACCATTTCCTCATAACGCTCAGCTTGTTCAGCCAGCTTGGCCATATACACATTCTCCTCCCGTGACTCCGGTGGCACCATTTTCACTTATGTTATCTAAATACAGATTCTGCAAAAGCTTCTGATAAAAACAGCGATTACTAAGATTCTTAGTATTTTTTGTTAATTAGATCATGCAAGAAACTTGGCACTCATTCACTGATCAAATGAATAAAAAAATAAAAATAAAAGTAGTTCAGTAAACTTAAATTATCTGGTGAAGATCCAAATGCAGTGCTGTGAACAAATATATATGTAAAATAAGCAAATAAAACACTCATTAAACAACACAATAGTCCTGAAACACATTTCAATATCAATAATTACTCATTTCGTGCCAGATTCCTCAAATTTCTTTTCTATTATCATACAACACTGGATTAGCTTAAAAACAAAGCCGATCACAGAAAATAAAAACCGGAAAACAATGAAAGAAAGACCGAGTACAAATTATCATTAAAGGAGCAAACATCAATAGTAACAATAACAATAACAATAATAGAAATTGAAGACCAAATACTCAACTAGTCCAGATCTAATTGTGATTCAAATAACTAACGAAATTAATCATAAAAAGACGAATGGAGAAATTGCAGATCCAGACCTAACCCTAGAGAGAATCGAAACGTATCCCTTTGCCGAATGCCGACGAAGCGATCGAATTAGGGAGGGAGCGACAGCGAGAGCGAGAAAGGGATGAATTTAAAGAGAGGCGTGAGGCTTGAATGGGCTGGGCCAATGACAAGCCGACAGGTGGTGGCGGAGTATGCTATATATGGAGCCTCTTTTAAACGGACACGAGTTGGTGCCACGCTGGAATGACCAGTCAAAGCCCTTTTTTGATCGTTAAAGTTCGGGATTTTAATTAATACTATAGCGACACGACTTTGTGGGCCGACTCACGTGGTTTGGAGTAGGACCTTGATTGGGCTAGTGAAATTATTTAATCAAGTTTATTGGGCTATGGTGGGGCTGCTGCGAACCCTGCGTTTTGATACGTTAGTTAATTATGTTTCTCGGTCTGATTACTGATTATACGTAACATATGTAGTTATGTACACAGGATCTCACTTCTAATTAGGTATAGTAATTGCTTTGATAGAAGGTTATACATAAGTACTCACGAATTATCTTCTAATCAATAATAGTAATTGTCTGAATAGAATAATTTTGTGAGTTCCACTCGTATTGTAATTTTTTATCTTACATGAATTTATATATTTGAATTTCAAAATAAATAATTACATAGATAAAATATTCTATACATTGTGATATTTTACCTCACACGAGCAGTGTTCATTATATGATATAAATTGAAATAACATATTATATTGAATTATATTTAAAAATTTAGTTTGATTTTATAGTTATGACATAATACGATATCAAATTATGGTTAGATATTTCATTTTTAAAATTTAAAATCATACAGAATCGTAATATCGAAATATTAGTTTTAAAATTTTTTAAAATATATAATTAGTTTTATTAATGAATAAAATTTGAATATTGTATTTTGTTAGAGTTGAAGATTTATTAAATAGGATTGTTTACTTGGTCAAGTTGTATTTTATTTTGTATATTTAATATAAATTGTTTACAATATATTTGTTTAATTGAAGTTTAACTTTTATGTTATTTAATTTTTAGTATGAAATATTATGTTTTTATATGTGTTTTAGATGTTTAAAATGAAGTTTTGAAGGCATATTATTTTATTTTTATATGTCATTTCTTGATTATTATTTTTTGAAATAAATTAGTATGTATTTTAATGATAAAAAGTCTTTAAAATAAAAAATCAGTATATACCAATTTATTTCATTTTTTTAAAAAAATAACGTTTAAATTAATGGCTAAATCTATTGCTCCTTTTATCAACTGCAGTGCATTTTATTTTCTTTTTTTTAAAATTGTATCGCACATTTGTTGAGCTAAACCCCAAAAGGGCGAACCCCCCCCCCCCCCCCCCCCCAACAAAAAAAAAAAGGAGAAAAACCCAGTCTGAAGGTACTGTCTAAGCAGAAGAAAGAAAGGTCTGTGAACACTCTCTTCGCAGGACAATCACTTCGCCATGGGATATGTGCAAGAAGCTCGTGAAAATCACGTGAAGAAGAAGGTCGAAGAAGGTATGGAATGAAATCGTCATTTGGGCTTATTTATTTTTTAAAATTTTATCTTCTCTGATGCTGGTCTTTGTGGCAAATCATGCGATATTTCCCGGAGTTTTATCCTTTGACTGGTTATTAGTGAATTTTCTGTTGTTAATCTACTTGAATTTTACATTTTTTATGCAAATGTTGTTTAAGGGGAAGTGGGCTATTGAAAACTTTGCGTCTCAATATATCTGGCTAGTTTTTATTCCGGACTGTTGAAGTCTTGATATTAGTGTAACTGGCTCTGTTTTTTTTTTTCCCCTTTTATTAATTGGTCACCAGTGGTATTAATTCACGTTTTAAGCAATCAGATATATACTTGCACGACTCTGGGTTTATGAAATTTTGTCTTCTCTTCCTGTCTTAACCAATTCTTGCTTCAAATATTTATACTTTAGTTTATTCTGCGAGATATCTAAGTCCAATGTGTGTTTGTTTTTTTTCTTCCCCTGCTAGATAAGTATGGAAATATGATAGCATCTTAGTTTTTGTTTTCATTAGTGCCTAATTTTGGAGTACATATATCTTCCTCTTTTTTTTCTTTTTTTGGCCATAGTGTTGCTGGTGTAATTTGAAGGAGCTTGACTTTTGCATTCATGAAGTGGGCCAGTGCTTTTTACGGTCACATTTGTGCATATAGTCTCTAATGGGGTTGATTCCCTTGCATATGGTGTCACTGTTTATGCTTATATATTTCATTGTACTCTTCTATGCAGTTTCAGTTTGTAAATGTCTAGCCGATTCTTTTATTTGGTAGCTTGTCCATTATTGTGAGAGATCCTTCCTTGGTAAGACCATCAGCATTACCTGTCAACAGTCTTCAAATGAAGCAGAGATTAGAAGAGAGATTGTTTCTCTTACTTTCTTCCTAATTTACTTAAATAAATGTTGCAGGCAAAATTTGATTATCAAATCCATTAATTGTGTCTAGTTTCTGTGTTATAATTTTTCAAGTATGAAGAGCAAGTTTTGATTTTACTGAAAATTTCAGCTTTGCGCAGCAAAATGAAGCAGAAGGCACTAAAACAATGCAATCAATACGCTGCAAATTATGCTGAATGTGCAACCGGAAGAACATTATCAGTTATCTGGCAATGTGGTAAACAAGCTAAAGAATTGAATGAATGCCTTCATCAGTAGTAAGTTCCATCAAATTTATTTTCAGATATTTCAGTTTGATCAGATGCAAATAGTGCCACATATGTTTGTAATGCTTTCTTGTCTATAGTTAATTCATTCAGGGAGTAAGTAGTTTATTATATTTCTTGTCGATTGTGGATCGGTTGAAAACACAAGGTGGGAGGTGGGGAAGTTACTTGATTCATGATTAGAAATTATGGCAGATAACTAGTGCTGAAGATACCATCTCAGGGTTATCCCTAATCATTCATCTGAAAATGTTCAACTTGTTTCAATGCATCTTCACTGTAACATCAGAGGAATTCCATACCTATTTCTATGTCCTGCCACCTTGTCCCATGGACTATCAGTGTGCTGGTACTTCACTGAAGTTCTTTATGACTTTGAACATAGTAAAGCGCTATCTTTTAAGATTGTTTGATCTGTACTTTACCAAGATGCAACTTAGCTAGGACTGAAACTAATGGTGATTCTACAATCTGTTGGTAACATACACAGATTTAGTTTAAAAGGTTGACAAATCACGTTGGGGAATCCTTTCATTCAGAAACTGTGGCATAATTAAAACAGGTGGAAACTGAATTGCATGGTGACCATGCGAAGCTGAATGGAGGGTATGAATATCTAAGCCAATATATTTGGTTTGTATGATAAATGACTGAAGGTTCACCATAGGTCTAGATAATGCCAACTGCCAAGAGATTCTCTTAATTGCTGCAATAATGAATTACCACTTGACTGGTTCTTCCTGGCTTTGATTCTGTCAACATTTTTTACCATCTGGGCAATCAACTTGTCCCCACCACCCAGTCCCAATGGTGGGACAATTTTACCTTAGATTTAGGTTTTAGATTTGACATCAAAGTTCAAGCTAAAGCGAAAAACCCTCCTTGTTTCCCATCCTCCTCTCTCCTTATCTTCCCCTTTTTTCACTTCCAAAGCAATAAATATGCATATGTACATACATACATATATCCCTCTATTCAACTTATAAAAGATTAAATAGTCTGTCATAATCCATATTTATGCCTCTATTCACCTTCACTCTAATTCTAGAAGTTTGAAGTAGCAAAAAGTAAGAATTCTGTTGGACTGACTGATTCCTAAGCATATCCGTTTCTCTTTTTGTCTAAAACTGCTGATAAAAATCACAGATTTCTTTTTGATTGTTATGTACTCATTTTGGTTTAAGGAAAAAAAACAAACTCCTGCAATATTGAATATAGATATCTTTGAATAATGTTCTGTTTCTTCTCTTCCTGTAGCACCAATGATTCTGTTTTGGAAGAAATGAAGAAGGAATACATGCTTCAGCAAGATAGGAATAGTTCTTCAAGTGCATGACTTCAGGCAAACTTTTCCGGCTGCAGTAGCCTGGCCAACTTTTCTTTTGCCCTTATTTTCCTCCCCCTCCCCCAGAGGGCCAATAGCATTCAACATGTTTCCATAAAAATTGGTTGATTTTCTTAATGGAATTCAGGGATTGAATGTATTTAGATTATGGCAAGATTTCAGCATTATCTTTCACAATTTTGTGTTCCTTCGTTCTTGTTTTGACTGAGCCAGGTGCCAATTCTATGAAACATTGACGGAAAAACGTTTTTCATGTTATAGGTAATCCACATCCGGTTCTGTAACCAAATTATGCTTGTTTTTCATGTTAAAGTTGAGCGACATACTGACATAATTTACTTTACATTGATTGATAATTAGTGTCTATCATCCGATTGATAATTGGAGTTCAATTATGCTTCATTGTTGTACCAAACTCCTCACGATAGACAGAATCATCTCCACATGCTTTCTCCAGATGGATTGAAAATCTTTGTTCATTGGGGGAGGCAGTTTGAGGGGAGGAAATAAGTGAATCATTAGCAATCAAAAGAAGATTTTGATGAATGAGAAAAGGAATGCATAGCTGACAATTCGCAGTCTTCGCAACTACAACGGAAAAAAAGACCTCAGGACTCAGGAGCAGTTCATTTCCACAAAATTCTGTGGGGCCACAGCAAAAGAACCCACTAAGCAAACTTTCACAAATTCTCCATTTACAATCTGGCATTTTGGAGCATGCTTTAGCAATTCAAACCAAGATGAACCTTAACCTAAATACGAGTACACTGAAAATTCAAAAAGATAAAAAAGATTAATTAGTTTGGCTTCCTCATGTTCCGGCCAGCACGAATTACTTCATCCACAAGAAGCAACTGAGATGCTATAACAGGCCTGCATTCGAAATTTCTCCAAGTGAGCTCGCAGAAATACAGGAGAGGAACAAGGAGTAAAGGAGAATTTAAGACAATGCACCCCAAAGTAGCTGAGTAGTTCAAGGAAAAAGAACACCGACTAATTAGGTAAGTTTTAAAAATCAACATACGCTGAATTTATGATTTGTCGCTTCACAGAATAATTGTCAAAGATACCCTCCATTTGAGGATCAATAGGTTCTCCAGTATGTTGATTTAGTCCCACAGTATAACCCTTGTCATGCTCACCCTGACAGAAAAGTTGAAATTATAGCAAGCTCAAAAAGAATTCATCTGCTAAATCATTCAAACCAAAAAGTTGAGATCATATAGAGCATTACCGTAAGGGCAATAATGACATCTTGGGTGTCAAGGCCTGAGTTTTCCGCTAATGTCTTTGGCACCACAAGAAGAGCATCAGCAAAAGCTTCGACACCAAGTTGTGCTCTCTGTTTGAAGTGGCGAAAAGAACAAAACAAGAAATTGTTCAGGAGTCTATAAATAAGAACAGCATAATCTGGATTATCCATTACCAACACCCCCCCCCCCCCCAAAAAAAAAAAATCTACAGACTGAAATGATGCATTATTCATATATACATATTTGAAGTAAATATACCCCTTTAACTGTTTTCTTCACTTCATTGACCAAGTATTGTCTAGCTGCAACCTCAAAAGCACCGGCTCCCTGGAATCAAAACAAGGAATAGGCCTATCAATGAAGGGAGAAACACACTAAAAGTAACAATAATTCATTGGCAGCTGCCTCCAAAGGAAGAAAAGACTTGCAGAAAATAATACAATTACCTATTGTGCGATTTTATAAACATGTGATTAGTGCAAAGATGAGTCTATAATGATTACCTTACATGTTTAATAATCAAGCAAATATCTAAATGGCATTTGCCTCAGAAATAAGCATGTATAAACTTACCAAACACTTCAGGAATGCAAGGGAAGACATTAACAAAATTCAGACGGACCCTCTACTTATTCATCAGCTGATTGCCATTGGCAAGTAATTCATTTTCATTACTGAAAAATGTTGGCATTATTCAAACAATAGAGACCATATCACTGAAAATAACACTATTGGATCAAACAAAAAAAATGGCTTTTCCAGCTGCGATGAAAATTGGTTCCATATAAAAAGAGACAGTTTGGACTTCATAGCTGAAAAGATATATAGACATGAACAAGGGAATAAGGAGATCGTGGGAAATTCATGAAAACTCTTGTTTCTTGCATGTTTTGAACATTAGCACCGTGCAGGAAAAAACTTTTTGCTTTGAATGATGTCATAATAATTTAAATAAATGCATTACATTCTAGGAAACAGATAATTAATACTATAAAATAGTATGATAAAAACTTACAAGCACCACTGCTTCATCCTCAATGGTATTTTTAACTGATCTTAGTCCATCACGAACAGCATCCTTGATCTGTGCAATAGTATGATCATTAGGACCTGCAAAGAAAAGGAGCAAAATTTGACAAGAGTTCAATTCCACAGACCACTGCATGATGAGACAATGAAGCAAATGAGCAAATGCTCTATGACTACGACAGTGTGATCCATCAATTTGATGGACAAGAGAAGGTTTCTCAAGATACCTTTAATAAGGATGGTACAAGAGTGAGGATTTTTCACATTTTCCACAAATGTGTATTTCTCTTCACCAAGCACATGCTCATAAACCAATCCAGCCCACCCAAGGCAATCAGGAGTTAGGTCATCAACAGAATTGACAGCCTCCCCACCACACGCCAAAACCAAACGTTCCATATTTCTCCTTTTTGCTCTTCGAAGGGCAATTATCTACAAAGACCAACGAATTAGAGTCACACAAAGGTAGATGAGTACATTTGTCCGTAATCTTTAAACGAAGTTGAAACATTCTTAAATATGGAAAAATTTACACAAACTAACCTTTCCTTAAAAAAAAATTGTTTTTTCTATTGCCCCCCCCCCCACTCCTGGGGATATAGATCCATACTGTTTACATAATTATTGAGAACAGATGAAGAGGTTAAGCATGATTATTGTAAAACTTACCCCGGCGTGTGCGAGCATATCAAGAGATGGAGGATCAATACCCTTCTGATTGATGACAACGAAATTGCTATCATTGCCAGCACAGACCTGCAGACCAGCACAAATACAAGAGAGACAATGAATCTCAACAAAATATGCTCAACAATACAAGCACAAGCCCAAAAGTCACATCAAAGCCACCACCTTGTTTTTCAATTCAATAATTTTTTGCACTCTCTGATCAACAGATCGTCTTTCTGCAGCAACCATCGCTTCTCTCTGCTCTGCACTTGAGTAGAAAAACCCTGCATTTATCTCACTGAAAAGAAAAAAAGAATGTCAATATGGAATGTACTGTGCCAAGCAGACTGGGGGGTATTATTATCACTAGTTACCTTTTTTCATATTCTAATGACACATTACAGGTCAAAATGTAACAATTTTCAGCTCTTCTCTTCATGTCTGGGTGTCTTGAACCGTGGTCAAGGACAAGACCCTCAACCTACAATTTGAAGCAAGCAACTATTAGAACCATTCACCATGAGAAACAAACAATACTATGAGAAACTATTTACCATGAGAAACAAACATGTGCAGGCTTTCTTGTCCTTTCCCCACTCTTCCCACTACCTCTCCCAATATGCAATTAACAATGAGCAAGAAAATGCAAACCATTTAGACTATTTGTTGGATTATTCATTATCATATGCTCCTGATCTTGCAGAGACTCATGCTAAAAGGAATGATTGACTTTAATTTGGATAACTAAATGACCAATCATCAACAGTACCCAAGCACAGAAGTGGCATACAAAAAAACCATGATAAAACCTGAATAAAAAACAACATAAAAATGCTAAATCGTAAAAAGCAACTGTTTGTACTTACCAACCGAGTGTCAACATCAAATTTGTGGCGCATATGCATTATCTCGACCATAAAAAGGTCAATAGGATCTTCCGGCTTGCGGATGCAGAGGACCTGAGAGATTAAGCCATGGAACACACAACACATAAATCAATAAGGCAAAGAATACAGAAGGGCTTTAGCATTAAGGCTAATATTTGTGTCACAAAATAGAACTACAGTAGTAAAACGGAACAAGAACACTCACCGCATTTACAATAATATCAGTTAATTGATCTGCCAAGGTCTCGTACAACTGCAGGAGCACAGAAGCAAAACCAGATTAATTTTTTAAAAAAGAGTAAACAGTAAAAGAGAAAAATTGTGGCCAAATAATAACCTTTGTTCTTAATGTTGTCCTGGCCACCATCTTCAATATCTCTGTGTCTGGCTCATCACCCATCACAACAGGAGTCTTAAATTTTTCTAGAAACTGCAGGGTTGCCCTTTTAGCAATTTCAAAGCCATCAACTAGCACACGTGGATGCATCCCTACATATAATCAGAAACCCTCATCATACCCAAACTTATCCCCCAAGTTAAAAGGTAAGATTACCAAAGAAACGGGTACAAAAGCTTTGTGCACAAGGAGAGAGGGGGCTCAGCTGGAAGAAGAGCGAATAGTAAAAAAGCAAAATAAAAAATAATTCAGTGATATAGGAAATGGGTGTTTGCTCAGGGGAGGAATTTTAGCATATGTTACGCAGATTAGATCCTACATATAAATCGTTTTTACACAAATAGAGCATAATATATTAGATATCCACACAAAAAGTGCTTATAGCATAGATGGAAAACACGCGATAGTATCAAATGGGTTGATAGACATAGAAGAGCAGACAATGTAATAAATCAATGAATAAAAGATAAAGTAGCTCCAAAAAGATAACCATAATAAGAAAACAGAAATCTGGGGCAAACCTTCATCAATATAACGCTCAGATTGCTTCATGAGTTCCCCAATAAAAAGTACAGTAGAAGTGGTACCATCACCGCTTATGTCATCTTGAGCAACTGCAGTCCTTGCAATCATTATTGCAGTTGGATTTTGAATTTGCTACAACGAGATACATAGATCTAATTAGTCAACCAGGAAAACAAAAAAATGCAGCGATGTGAATAAATGATTTACTATGAGTTTAATAATTGTTCCACATCTAACAGACAACATAATCAATCTGCTATTTCCAGCAATTGATGCTTAATATATCTTACACACTTAATAAAGCCCTGTGCTTCGAAACTAAAAGAAACAAGTGCAAATACGTTAACACATCGTAATCAACATACCACAAATAAAGTACATAACTTGGACATCTAAATGGCAAAGAAACTGAATAGTTACCGAAGAAGAAAAAAAATGGTAAACTAACCATCTCTTTAAGTAAAGTGTTACCATCCTTTGTGAGCTTAATGTCGCCAGCTCCACCAACAAGCCTGAGGGGTAAAAAATCGAATTTAGAAAAAATGAAAAAAACAAATTAGAAAAATAATGATGCTTCAGAAACAAAAATAATTAGCACTGACATTTTAATGGTGCCTTTAGGTCCAAGGTTAGTCTTGAGGACATCTTGCAAGCCCTTAGCGGCATTGATATTCATGTGCAGTGCGGCAGATTTGTTGAGCACCTCCGCATTGGGATTCAGTACCCTCAGAGACATCTTCGCTTTCTGCAATGCAAAAATCTATATACTGTTACCAGAAGATTTGCAAAAGTGTAGTGTTCTCCGAACCCTTAACGGCGGTTGTGAGAGCGTACTCGGAATAAGCAGATCGAGGATTTGAATGGCGCAGTGGGGTGTAGATCGAGCTTCTCCTATGTACCGGAAACCGTCGGAGGAGGATGATGGAGATGGAGATGGAGTGGGTTCTCGAGTGAGGAAAGGAGGGAAAGGAGTGGGTTTTAGGGCTTTCTGGAAAGGGTTCTCTACACTCTTCAGCCTTCCCTTCTCCCACGTTTGAAATGAAAATGCATGTGAAACGATGTCGTTTGTGCGGTGGATTACCTTTTTAAAAAGAAAAAAAATCAAATTTGCAAATTGATATGTGATTTTTAGCCACAAAAGAAGTACATATTAAATAATGAACCCCCATACTTTTCCTTTTATCCCTATACTCCCAAGGAAGGGAGGTAAGTGGCCCCCACTTTCATACCGAACAACATTTCAATAATTATCAAACTCATGAATCAAACTTTTTGTCATGTTTTGTATCATTTCATTATTGTCCTTAGCCCATTTAACCAATTCAATTCTAATATGACAAATAATAAAGAAAAACTTATTTATAGTTGGAGCTTTGGTATTTGAAAACATATTAGTAGCATGATAAAAAATCTTTTAAGTGTTCACATAAGTAATGTGTTGTGCCATGGTTCATTCATTATCTATTGACAAGGAAATATATAATTGTTCATGATGATGCAATATATAAAAGACATCATTATATAAGCAATGTAAAGCATAAAAAATGTTGAATTCCAACTAATTTTACAATCTAATATAAACTTTTTAGAATATTGAATATCTATTTGATGTCCAGCTTATTCGAATCTTTGCACACTTTTGGGTGATGTTATCCAAAACTTTTTAGTTTCTCTAACTTTATCAATCTCATCATGTATTACTCAGAAACCATGTTCAAGATATGTGCAAAAATATATGTAAATATTTTTCTTTTAATATTAGTGAACTATTTTAAAGACTATTAAAAGATCAATAACAGCATTATTGGTAGAGCATTTATCAATAGTAATCGTTGATAGCTTTCTATCAACATTCCATTGAAAAAGACTCTCCTTCAAAACTTTACTTAAAAAACATTACTTGTGTGGAGTAAATAAATATAAACAAACCTGTAAAAAATTCAATAAAAATAAAAAAAGAAATAATGTAAAAAATGATATGTTAATATTTAAAAAATGTTAATAATTCAATAGAAAAAATTACTTCAAAATCATCATTCGTAAATTCCATGTATTATCGATTAAGGGGATTGTAATAGTCATATAACATCTATTTTGATGGCTAGTTGTTCACATATCAATGGTGACAACTATTATGCCTTGATCTTTTTTTTTTTTCCAGCCTCATAACCCTTCAAGACATTTTTTTTAGAGTATTTATAGATCAAACATTGAATAATAGTTGTAGACCATCACAAATTTTCAAAAATCAAAGTGATCAACCATAGATAAATGATAATCATGCAAAATGACAATTTATGTCAAATCTTTCCTAAAAACATTTTGATCAAAATTGTACACATTTAAAGTTGACAATTTGACATAATCATTATTTTGATTAGCATCTAACAAGCATTGCCTAATGTCTTTATTTATTTTTTACATTTACCCAAGTGATCGCGTAAGTGGTTTGTTCCCACCCTATACAAAGTTGTTAGTATTGTATTACATTAATACATTTAGTTTTGGCTTTCCTGTCATCTCAATTTGTTTAAAATGATTCCATACTTCTCAATTTTTTTCTTCTTGCAAATCTAACATTTACATCTAATGAAGCCCTCTTTTGAGTTTATGATTACTCAACTTTGTCATCTTCACTTTGTGCATCTAATGGTACAACTTCATTTTCTTACTTGAAATATTTTTATTAGAATCAAAACTCTCAAACCACAAATTCACCAAATAAAACACCCACAGTACATTTCAATATCATATTTAGCAACCCATAAATCACTGTATATACAGTCATCATCTCAATAAATCACAAATTTTTTTATAATAACATATGACGTTAGTATCTTATCATCATATTCACCAACCCATAAAAATAAGAAAAAAATCACAACATAGACACTCAACATCTCAGCAGTCATATTCAATGTAAAATAATAATAATAATAGAAGTCATAGAAATCATAAACAATTCATAGCAATCCAATTCACAATAGTTATATTAATTCAAAAGGGGTTGGCGAGTGAAATATTCACAACAATCATATTCATTCACAACAATCCATACCAGTAGTCATATTAAAAAAAATTAACTCTTAAAAATCATATTCAAAACAACAAGAATAAGTTGCAAAACAAAAAAAAAAAAAACTAATTGTATGAAAAAAAATGCAACAACGATGACAGCAAGTGTGAAGCTAGCTCAAAGTTGTCTTATTTAGTGTTGGGTCTGAGATAGTGAATCGATTCTTCAAAAGGAAGGCCAGTGGCAACGAATAGGGGTGGGCACTATTCGGTCCGGACCGATTGTTTGGATTGGATTGGATTGGATTTTAAAATTTGGTTCGGTTTTTCGATCAAATAATCCAATCCAATTCGGTCTTGAAGAAATGAAATTATTTCGGTTCGGTCTTCGGTCTTCAATTTTAAAGACCGAATTGGACCGAAGACCGAATTACTATTTTTATAAAAATAATAATTAATCATTTTTTTTTCTAATTTCATAATTTTTTTTTCTATTGATAAAAATCTTGCAAATGATACAAGAATTTCATATAATGAGATGATTTTATTTTTATTTTTATGAATGAAATGTAAATTTTATGTAAATATTATATTTTAAATATATATAAAATAGAATTTCGGTCTTGACCGAACCGAATTGGACCGAACCGAAATATTTCGGTCTTCGGTTTTTCGGTCTTATAAACATTACGGTTTGGTTCGGTCTTCATCAGAAAAAGACCGAAAACCGAATAGACCAAATTTTCAGACCAAAGACCGAACCGGAGACCGAATGCTCACCCCTAGCAACGAAGAGGTGAAGAGAGGATAGAAAATGGAAATGCATATTGAATTCTTGGAGTAGTGTTTTATTTTTTTTTTTCTTTAATCCTTTTCATGTTTTCATTTTTTTTACTTTGAGTCTTTCTTTCTTTTTAAAGAAATCAATTTTCATCTTTTTAAATATTTTTTAGTTTAAATTAATGATGTTTTTCTAATTCATAAGTGGGACACTACTACTTCTTCTTTTTTTTTTAATTTAAATTAAAAAATGTACAGTAAAGTGTACATATATTTTCACATTTCTAACATATAGTTTAGTTTAGAAAGAGATAAGTAGAAGAAAAACAAGATAAGATAAAACATTTATTTTGTTTGAGATTTTTTTTTAGAAGAGATAATATGTTTTACCTTTTATTTTAATTTTTTTTAGAAAACAATTTGTTACATATATATATATATTAAAACTAATTTTTTTTATTTTCACGTTTACTACTTTATTAATTATATTTTTTATTTTAATAGATAGACCCACTTAATATCATATTATCCATAAAATAAATAATAAATCTTATATAAATAACTTTTTCTTTAACTTTCAACATAAACATAAACTAAGTCTATGCAATATAGCCCTATGTTATTTATTTTTCACACACTATTTTTACTAAATATTACGTTTTAACCGTGATTCAAATAAAATTACCCTTTAATATTTCTCACAACGAAACTCAATTATTCTCATATGCTCTATAGAAAATAAAATTTTTCTTTTATAACTTGATTGTGCATATGACTAACAAAACTAATATATTTTACAAAACCTACATCTTTACGTTTCTTGCAACCATTTCCAAAAGCCAACAAACTGGAGCACAAAGGGCATAGCTTCAATATGAACATAAGAAGTTTTGGGAAATTTAACAATATTGCATTTGAACAATGTTCCTTTGAATTTACCCATGCTAGTGCAACTAATGGTTGGTCTCTTCCACGAAACCATCCCCAAGGAAAGCAAAATCATTAAATGGGTTCAAGAGGTAATAATATAAATTTTGGAGATCAATACAAATTTAAGCAAATCAAATGCCAATAATGCAAAAAATCAAATGGAAATTGCCACAAGTATCCTACACCCATGTACACAGGCTATAATCATGATCATTAGCCTTGTGGAACAATAGCCGAACATTATAGTCGAGTTATGTTAGGTTTCACGCAACTCAACAAAAATCTAAAAAAAAAAACTAGCCATATCAAAGCAAATCAAAATTATCAAAAGAATAAAAATCAAGCACATATTGCATACATTAAAAACCAACAACAAAAGGTAATCAAAATGCAAAAACAATATAAAAAATAAAATTTTATGGGTTTAACTTAAACAAAAATCTTCTAAAGAATACCCAACCTTTTTTGCAAAAATAAGTGTTTTTTTTCTCATATTTTGAATGCTTACTTACCCTTTACAAGCTTAAACTCACTTTAATTAGATTCGATTATATTGTGAAGATGAATTATTCAATTTTGAATTGATGTTGGGCATTTTGGTCCAAAAGACTAAAGAAGCAGAATAGTGGTTCTCCTTGGGTTAAAACTTGGATGGAAATTTAGAAAACTATATTAATAAAGTGGGGTAAAAGAAAATGCAAGGTTTAGTAATAAAGTGGGGTAAAAATGTATAATAATAAATGAGTATTGTTTTATCACATAAACTAGACTTATTTGTTTTCTTACAAGATTTTTTAAAAATTTAAATAGCAACAAAAATTATTTTAATTCATTAATTTATTTTAGAGGCTATATATATATATTAACGAACATTTGTTTTGAAATAGGAGTGTGATAGAAATTTTAAAGGTAAAAAGTTACGTGATATGTTTTGTGGGTTTGTTTTAAATTATAAACTAAATATAGATGCGTGATCAAAACTCAAAAGTGATGGGTGATCAAAACTCAAAAGTGATCACATCCCCTGTGCAGCTAAGAAAGGATTAAAAGAAAATATCTTGCACACACAAAACAAAAATGAAAAGCCGTTGCCTGATTTGAAGATAGCGTTCCTCTCATGAAGAAAACGCTGGAGCACGACGCCTCTTCCTTAAAGCGCTTCACAGCTGACGGCAACAGAGACCGCGTACTACCGCGTTCTTCTTCACTTCTTGAAGCCCCCAAGAACTGAGAAAACTAGCAAATCTTGCGCTCACTCACACTCTTGAGACGCTCCTGGAACTGGAACTACGATGGCGAAGCAATTTGTGAGAGAGAATGTTCCACTATCAAGATTTGGTGTATTAGTAGCCCAGTTGGAATCCATAGTTGCATCAGCAGCTCACAAGCCTCCTGACCCTCTTCTTTGTTTCGATCTTTTATCTGATCTCATTTCTGCCATTGAAGAAGAGCCTAAGGTCATTCTTTGATTCATAATTTTCAGATCCTCAGTGTTTCATTTCATCATTCTTACTTACTGTCGTGAGTTTCTTTTTTGCTTCAGTTTAATTGCATTTTGTAAGATACGTAATGCTGATCCAATGGGTAGTTTATTGGGTGGCATGCAATTTCATCTTGATGTAAAACATTAGAAGAGAAGTTTGGGGATTTTCTGCTTTAAATTTTTTGTATGTCAGAATTTTTTTATCAGTAGTTTTGGGGTTTTGTTTGCATGAAGGCTTTAAGAAAATTGCGATTATTTTACAGTTTGTTTGGGATTCCATATTTAATCGTAAAAAGCTTTGTTTTTTTTCCCCTTGAATCTATAATGTATTCCGAGGTAGGTTGGTTTGAATTTGTTCTTGAGTTTTGTGAGAAACCATTCGTATGAGCTTTAAGCCTCAGGAAGCTTAAGAGAGGGGGTGTCCTATAGGTGAGATGGATTTGTTTTCTGTTGGCAAGGAAAAAATTGACTGATAGAATACTCTTTTGTTAGATTTTACTTATTTTTTAATTTTTTTTTTTGGTGTTTGGGTTGAGGTGTGAGGAAGCTGGAGATAATGTGTCTAAATTTTTTCTTGAAAAATTTCAGGAGTCTATACTGCTGTGGCAAAGAAAATGCGAGGATGCACTCTATTCTTTGCTTGTACTTGGTGCGTGCAGGCCAGTACGCCATTTGGCATCAATAGCAATGGCAAAAATAATTTCGAAAGGGGATAGCATATCGATATACTCGAGAGTAAGCAGTCTTCAGGGATTTCTATCTGATGGAAAGAAGAGTGAACCTCAACGAGTTGCTGGTTTGTCAATATTTCTGCAACTGACTTTGTGTTTATGGACTTGTACTTTGCACTTTCTAATTTTTGTATTACATTTGCAAAAAAGGTTACTTTTTACTGATAGAATTATCATATTTGTCCAGCTTGTTGTGGCTTCAGATTTTTCATTTAAAAATCAATACAGCAAAATGGTTTGATTTAGTCGAGATAAAATGTCCATGGAATTGATGTGCTCTGTTAGGGATAACTTGCGGATGTATTGTCCTGGCTCACACGTCAAGAGATTTCTTCATTAGCATGAAGCACTGAGTCATTATGAAGTACCTTTTTGAAGAGTCTAGCTAGAGCACATATCCAATGCTTGCATTTATTCTCAGGGTAATTGGAAAAGGAGAGAGATATAAGATGCATTTGAAAGCACAAGTGCTGTTTGGGTCATACCTTAGCATTTGAGCTCTTGACTCATAGTTTAGGAAACCATTAATTTGATCCTTGGCAACTTCCAGAAAAAGAAAAAAGAAGATGCACCAAGTTTCTGCCCTAGATAGAAGAAACTAATCAGTGAAAATGTGTCGGAACATCTTCTTAAGAGAAATAAGATGTGAACAACATCTATGGGGTTTCTCTATGGAAAACAAATTCAAAAAGTTCAAAGTATAAGCCAGGAAAACAAGTTGTTATAGGAGTAGTTAAAATATCTGTTTCTTTCAGGATGACAACCTATTCACAGTTATTTAGAATTATAAGAAAACTTCAGGTAACTCTTGCTCAAATGATGGCTATGACTAGTAAAAAATTATTTTGGCATCCAATGTTCAGGCAGAACCTCACAACTAGGCAATAGGTATTCTTTCCAAGGTTATATGAGGTGAGATGGGCTGACTTGATTGGAACGAAGCTGAAATCTGACATTCAGGGACATTTACAGCTAGGTCTTACATTGGTGCACTGTTTCATCATTGGAGAGATCCAACAAAGGGGTTTCTGTGACGCAAATCTTGAAGTTGCATCCTGGTATTTATCTTTGTTGGCCTTCAAAAGCTGCACCATGATGGCATCCACATAGGTGGAAACTTGAGTAAGAATGATAAAAAGGATTCATGCTAATACTGTGCTTCATGGGCTAAAGTTTGTGATGGTACCTGCAAAATGTTGTCTGCTTCAGTAACTGTATGAACTCACTGTAGCAGATTTGGTTTGACATTGGTATTGCTTTGAGCTGGAAGGATTGTATATGTAGAAGGAAGTACCAATACTTTTTCTACACTTGAAATATGTCTTTAGAAGGGTAAGGTAAGGTGTTAAGATTCCCCACTGGTTAAGAGTATGGTCAATGCTATTTGTAAGGTTTTGGCAATCCTTTCCCAAGCCTTCTATGGGTGGAGTTACCCAAGTCTAAATTTCTACATGGTATCAGAGCTTGATTAACTTGATGATGGGCCACTGCAGATGCCCAATCATGTAAACTTAATGCTCTATCTAGTCCTAAGCATTAGAGGGGTGTGTTAAGGTTCTGCATTGGCTAAGAGTTTGGGTGGAGTTAGGGCCAATCCCGAATTTCTCAGCAGGAAATCAATTGCAGAGCTTTTGCCTATGAGAAAAAAGAGAATTTTCATCAGCTGAAAATGGACTGCCCAGCTCACACACTATGGATTCATAGAGTTAGGAAATTTGAATATTAGCCTGCATGTATACTTCATTTTTTATTTGGGAAGGGTTTTTCACATATGAAGTGACGAATCCTTTGCATCAAGTGGAAACCACCCCTTCCCCCTCATTAATGAGGATAGCCTATGCATTCTTACTCACCAGCTTGGGAGTCTTCAAATTTGTTGTCAATGCTGTATTTGCGGTTTTTTTCTGGCTACCATTGGACCTTCTTTCCCCACCTTAGACACATGTGGTGTTGGAACTCTTGGGGCTGAGTCTCATGCTGTGTTTTAATTATTACCTGGAGATGTGCTAACCTTAGAGGCCTTACTCCTAAAGCCATAAGATTCTGGGAAACTTGGATGGTACATAAGTTTTGACAGACTTCAGTCACATGGAACTCTTTGTGATTTCTTTAAGGGGATTCAGGATCAGACAGGAGCCATCAGTTAGCTTTCTGATGTTTCAATAGCTTGAAATAACTGTCTGCTGATACTTTTTTCCCTTGATGTGGTGTGATTTGCTTGCCTGCAACCTCTACCTCGCTGTGCTTTACCTTGTCATTATAAAGAAATTGTCCTCCTCAAGACATTCATTTTCTGAACCTGTGCCAATTTATAGGTGCTGCTCAATGCCTAGGAGAGCTGTATCGCTCTTTTGGCAGGCGAATAACTTCTGGCTTACTTGAAACAACTAGCATTGTGACGAAGCTACTTAAATTCAACGAGGTTAGCAGATCTAGCTTACTATTAGTACCTCTGGTTTCCACTTTTCTATTATCATTTATCAGGTTTTGCCTGGGTTATTTTCTGTTTTTATGAGGTTTAGCATATTAGAAAGAATTCTTGTTCTGATAAATTTTCAATTTTTTCCTAGAAGGCTTAATTCCAGATATATTTTTGAAACCCATGAGTGATGGTGCCAGTCATTTCATTATCTAAAAAGAAACCAAACTTATCCTTCCTTTATCACTATTTGGGCTTAGCATATAGTGCAATGTACTTGAAAAACTAAAAGAAAGAAAGGTAGAAAATAACTCTTAATATGGTCAAATTTTGAACCGTTGATCTCCTTTTGTCTGTAACTGATGTAAACAAGATTATGTGAAGTAAATTTCTTGACTGTGACTGTAGAAGATAGCCTCAGTGATTTGGTTTCCTCTTTGAAGTAAATTGGAGTTTTTATACTGTTATGTTGTGCTGTGAATGTCTTTGATGACATCCTAAAGACACAATGCTTAAAAGAGCATATTAGAATCATTGACACCATATTGTTGCTGAGCATGTAAAGGATCCCCTGATTATTGAACATATTTCTTTATTTATTGATGGGGTTAAGGAGTTTAAGTACCATTGGGCATACTATATGCAGACATTTGTATATCAAGTATAATATCTTATTCATGTCATTAATCCAAGTAAGAGAATCTTTTGTTTAATCCACTTAGTTTTTCTGAAGTAATTAATATCAGTCACCTTGTTCTCTGAAATAGGTACTCCATAGTAGAAGGTTCTGGATGTATGAACTGAAGCAGTAGTATGATTTTATTTGCTGTAGTAGTGTATTACACGTATGTTATTATCTGTTGCTTCAGGATTTTGTGAGGCAAGAAGCTTTACACATGCTTCAAAATGCTTTGGAAGGGTCTGGAGGAAATGCATCTGCTTTGGCATATGTAGAGGCATTCCGAATCATAATGCGAATGGCTGTTGGGGATAAATCATTTATTGTTAGAAAAGCTGCTGCAAGATGCCTGAAGGCGTTTGCGAACATTGGAGGCCCTGGGATAGGAGTCGGAGAACTTGAGAACTCTTTGTCTTATTGTGTGAAGGTTGTCTGTGCGTGTGTCTCCCCCCCCCCCCCGGGGTGTCTTTTCCATTTTTCTTTATTAGGTAGTTGATAGAATGCTTTCTAACTTGTAGGCCCTTGAGGATCCTGTATCATCTGTTAGGGATGCATTTGCTGAAGCTTTAGGCACATTGCTTGCTCTGGGAATGAATCCTGATGCACAGGTATTTATCTTCTGTTGTATGATTTGAATATTTAATCTTACCATGATTCAAGATTTTATTAATAATCTATTTAGTTACAATCAAGAGGAAAAGGGAATTTTACTTTGAAGAAACTTGAAGGAGGTCTGCAGAAGCATTTGTCTTTGCCGTTTGTCAAAGGTACGTCTGCTGTGTTCTTGAATTGTGAAACTGTTGTTTGAGGAACTCTGTTCATGTGATTAGTCCAGGGTTACTATCTTTGCATAATATTATGTAGAAACCGTCCATCATTCATCACGAAGTCTATTATTCCTAAGCAAAGAGCATTTTGTACAACTAGTCTACAAAGTTGAATGAGGTTGTGTAGCAAGCCAAGAACTAATAGCAAATTTGAGATTGTCGGTGTTTTTGTGTCCATGAGAGAGAGAGAGGGAGTCACAAATACCTTTCTCAGAGCCTATTGTAACCAGCTTGTGAGTAAATTCCTTTGTCTTTGAATGATCACGTGTTGGATTTAGTTTCCTAGTCAAGAGCAATGGTTGCATTAATATGGTGCTTGTCTTTAGTAAGCTCCAAGGGAGGAATTCTCAAAGTGATACCAAGTGGTTCTGCCACCCATCCATATTAGTGGCATTTAGACCTCCTAAACAGACATTTTTAATCTGCAAAGTTAATATCCTCTAAAATTTTTCATTCAAAAAAGTTGATAATACTTGCTAATGTTTCATTATGATTTACACAGTTTCTTTAGTTTATTTTATTTAGGTGGTGTTCTCTAATCAGTTCTTCAAAATTTGCAGCTACTGGACCTCGTATGAAGGACCTGCGTGTTGGCCTGACCTTATCATGGGTTTCCTTTTTACAGGTAACTCATTGATCCATATGGCTTCCCTGTTCCTTTCCCTCCTCCCTCCTCTTAGAAACCTCTTAGAAAAAGCGAACTCTGTGTATCATCAACCTTTTGGATTTATCTGCATGCTTGAATTCTGAGTAACTTTTGCATACTATCGTACTTCTGATTTCCCATTCAGATTAGAGTCTCTTGGATGGAGATGAATTTGTTCAATACACATGTTTTGAGAAACTCAAGCTTTTCGATTTAGGAAAGAAGGCTTCTCGTACACCTTTTCCCTCTTGCAATGACTAGTTGCACTCTTAACTCTTTTTTATCCAGAAAAGGAGAAATACAAAACTATCATCGAGATTGGCTTTTAAGAGAAATGAACTTACCCTCTAGTGTGCTTCACTAGTCAGGAGATCTGCTGTAGTTTTGGTTTGAGCAATTTTTGTGTTAATTTTGATAATAGAACGAGAGTATGTTTCTAATTAAATTAAAGTGAATTATCTGCAGGCAATCTGTCAGGAACTTAAGAAATCTTCTATTTTAAACTCTGTAACTTAAGAAATCTTGTTTTTTAACTGATTAGACTTTTATTATTTCTCTTCAATTATTTTGTGTGATCCTGGGGATCCCTAGGGGTGAGACATGTTTCATGGTAAGCATATTATTTTGCTTTTTCTTTGATCAATACTTTATTATTACTCACTCAATCCAAAATTGAACGTCTCCTTTTGACTTGGTATAAGAATTAAGGAAACACTTTTGACCATAAATAAGTTATCATGTTACCTTTATCATTAATATTAGTGGTGGAAGTCATGTTTAGTGGAATATGAATCTCTTAAGAACGTTATTTATGAAACTTTCGATGGAAAATATATTTATTTTAGAAAAATAGATATTTACTTTTCGGCATCCTAAAATACATACATGGACATTCAGTTATGGACAGAGGAAGTATTATTTATTTCGGGTGCGGGTGGGGGTGGGTGTTAGGTATGTGATACGTGTATGTAAAGCGTGCTCTTCGAGGTTGGTGCCTATACCTTTCATAGTAGCTCCGTAAAGATCATCAAGGTTTTGATTAAGTAATATGAAATTTTAAATGCCCTTCTACATCCATAAATATGACTAATGTGCACATACAAAGAAGCTAGACCTTGATTGGCAGAGTATACATCTTAGTTTTTTCAACCTTTTTGTTAATGCGACTAATCACCATAGATCATGCTAAGAAAGAGTATTATTTTTAAGAAATTTTTGTAAACATGAATTTACTGTTTTAATCACAGTTCATGTGAAAACAATTTCCATGGTGAAAAACTGATGTTACTAAGTGATTTCTGGCTTTTGGAAGTTTGAAGAGCTAAGAATTTATTTATTTTTTAAAATGATGACACTGCATGTTCCATGTTATTAGATTATTGCACGTAACAAATTATTTCTATGTTATATTGGATAACATGTTACAAAGGTTTTTTTTTTTGGGGGGGGGGGAAGTAAATCAACTAAAAGCAAGAGGCTTTATCCACTAGATGTCATGTCAAGCTAATATTTTATTTCCCCTACTTTACATCTCTACCCTACCCTCCTCGTGAAGAAACAGTACCTTTCTTAACCATAGTGTACATTTTGGGCATGCCCGTACCTGCATTTCTTCTGCTTCTGAGTTGTACAATGTAGTGACTGGTTAAGTTGATGCTCTTTTCAACGTTAAGGAATTCTTGATGTTGAATTGGCATTTTGATGCTGCAAAATGTCCTGCTATTCATCTTTCTGCACTCACTGTCTAAGAGGGAAGACTATAACTTGTAGTTTCCTTATTACACTTGACTTTTGGCATACTGTTGATTATTATTCTCTAATGCTACTGCTTGACAGGCAGGGCATAAATGTCAGAAATCTGGAAAATATAAAATGTACCACCAATTGGATAATCAAACACTATTGCTTTAGAAAATAAACAAAATTAGCATTCAATTTGTGTGTTTGCTGAAACCTGTCAGCTAGATAGAACTTTTTTAATCTGCAAATTGGAATTCTGTTTTGCAGGCCATTCGTTTGAAGTATCTTCACCCTGAAAGCGAGCTTCAGAACTTTGCCCTGCAGGTTTTGAACATGCTTCACACAGATAATAGTATTGATGCTCAAATGCTGGTGTGTTTTTCCCAAATCCATGGCTTCATTTATTTATTTTTGCTGTATTCATATTTCTGTATCCTTTTAAGTTCATTCACTCATAAAATTGTTCAAGTATAAGTATATCCAGTGAAAAACCTAAGAGGGGGGTGAATTAGGTTTTTATTCAATTTTTCAACTTAATTTAATAAAACACATCTTTGACAACAAATATCAAACGCTTAGTGGGCTAATTGTGTGAGTAATAATATGTTCAAATAAAATGCATAAAGTAGAGCAATGAACAAAATGATTTATAGTGGTTCGGTTTATCCAACAAAACATAATTTACTACATTAGAGTTACTTACTCAAGGATTTACCAAATCCCTTCACTAATCAAATAAATGAGATTACAAAAGAGGTTCATCTAATTCACCTTAGAGTTTTACAAATAACCTCTCGGTCAATCAATATTCACTCAACTCTTGAGTTTTACAGCACAACCTTGATTATATAATAATCTCATCACTCTTTTTAGTGAATACTCATAATACAATTCAATTTAAGGTTCATCAAAAGGTTTTATAAACAAATCTTGAATACAAAACAACTCACACAAGACTCATCCTAACACTTAGGGTTTTATGCTACTTGCAACCTACCTTGATGCAATTACAATCAATGATAAGAGATAGAGAGTTTGATAGATATCACTTTAATGTGAATATATATCAATTTGAAACACAATCATTTTTTTTTAATGACTTGTCAAGGTTTTAACAAGATTGATGTTTAGAAAGAATTTTGAAATGTTTCTAAAATGTTATAGGATCAAGATATACAATGTTTTTACTCCAAAATTGTTCTTAGAAAGACTTATAAAGGTTTTGGTATTTATAAATTTGTTCCCAACGATAAAAATTAAAGCTCTTGGAAAGTCACTAATAATTTACAGTCAACTGGTGCATCTTGTCTACAACATCTGCAAGTTCACTTGCTAACATTCGAATGATAGTTTTCATCTTGCAGACGATCGCATGCTCGTTTACAAGTTGAAAGATGAACAAATTTGATAATATATGCATCTATAAGATAAATCAACTTGTGGACGATACATGGATCACTTTAGGTCGATTAAAATATGTTCATTTGTGCATCCACAATACACATAAATGATGATTTCAATCAACCATATAAGTTATGGTATCAATCCAATAAGAGTTTATGAAACATTTAAGTTTTGAAATCACGATGAATGGTTTTCGAAATTCCAAAACATATTTAAATATATTAAAAATATTTTAAAATAACGTTTTAAGTTCATAGAGCAACATTTAGAAACTATTACTCAATTAGAGGTAAAACTAGAGATATCAAATGATATTAAACTTTAAAATTATACCTCTAGTTCTTATCTAATCCAACAAATATTTGTCTTCAAATATTGATAGTTTTAACTTGTATATTTCTTTGAAAATTTAAAATCTTGTCTTTGACTTTTGTGTTAAGTTTATACAGGCATTATTATGCAGATAAGGATTGAGTTTCATATTGATGATTTCAATTCTTAATTCACTTACTGATTTTTTATGGCCTTCTTGTGTGATTTCATTAACTTAAGATATTTCCCAAATGGTCAGGTGATTCTTCCTGTACACAAAAACATTTCAGAAATTAATATTTGTATTTTTTCTTCAAGTGACCGTTGTTACTAGGAAAAATAGCATCTATCCACTAATATCATCCATCATATCCATCTAGAAAAGTTTTACGTGCAACTGGTTGAAGGAGTAATGGAATTTTGTCCACTAAAAATAGCATCATATCTTTTTCCATCTTAATTTTGTGATATTCTATGGAATCACTTTCATAGGGCGAATTTGGATTGGAATTTGAAAGGTGTTTTTTTGTTTTGTTTTTGAAATGAGAATAGTTTTTGTGTTTAGCCTAATCTTCTTTTTGGTTGTTTGCAGGCATGTGTTCTGTATATTCTTTGTGTTGGGGTCACTGACCAAATGAGTGAACCTACTCAGAGGGACTTTTTGGTTTTCTTAGGCAAGCAGGTGTTTCTAGGATGCTTCTTATTCTACTATTCTTGGGTATTTGCAGTTCTGTTTCCCTGTTTGCTGATATGGTGATGTATTTTGACTTGGTATTCATTTTCCATCCAGCTTCAATCTTCTGATGCCACTCCTTCCATGAGGGTTGCTGCTTTACGCACTGTGTCATATGCATTAAAAACATTGGGAGAGGTGAAAATCAATCCTTTTCTATTTTGGTATTGGATTAGCATTTGACTGATTCTTCCTATGATGTAAATCAAATTTTGTCTGTTGCATCTTTTCATTGGTTAGCTTCAACATAAGTCTTCAAAGTTTCACGAGATGTAGGGATGGTTATCTCTGGTTAGATGGTCCTTGTGCTGTTGTTCAGAAAAATCTGCAAATTGCATATTGGGGTTCTGAGAAATGTGGTGTTGGTTCAGAATCTGTTTGATGACATGGAAAGAGAGGACTGCAATGAAATTTGGAGCTCAAATTAGGCCTTAGGCTGCTGATGAGAGTATCTTTACTGATATTATTAACTCTGATAACCTGTTGATTAAGGATATTAAGAATAAAGTATATCTAATTAAAAACCATATCTATTCATTTTTGTTTCCATAACAAGTTAGTTTCTGCATTTATTTCATGTTAACATCCAAGAAAAAAGTATGCAGCTCCTGGAAAATATATCACATGATTCTGTATATTGGTGAAATTTATTGAATTGGCAAATGAGTTTCTTGTCCTGGAATAAGCATATTGGCATGCTCATATGCAGGTTCCTCAAGAATTGAAGGAGGTTCTTGATAACACAGTTGTTGCAGCACTTTCACATTATTCACCATTGGTAAGCTTCTGCATTGTTGATTTACTTGGGGACGCCCTCTTGTTTTGTTATGTTCTTTATACATTTGGCCTTGACAAGTAGGGAATAAAGCAACAGATTAATTTGTTCTTTTTGAACTTCCTGCAGTTACAAGTCTCTTTCATAATTAAAAGGGCTAATGTTTAACCAAAGTATTTAGATACTGTGATTTATCAAGTTGTGTCTGTTTTTCAAGTGTTAGTTTGTGGATCTGATGCAGCTCCTTCTTGATGATTTGTGTACTTTGGAATGTTGACCATCAGTTTGACATTTATATTACATTCTTGGATGTGGAAATGGATTAGGATTTCATTCCCATAATAAATGTTCTCAGAAGGAAGTCTCTTTCTAGGATGCTCCTTGACAGGCTCCACCTTTCTAGAAATAGTATGACTTTCCAATATAACTTTCAACCAGGACCATGCCCATCACCCTCACTTGGTTAAAAAAAGGAAAGAAAGAAGAAAAAGCTTATGAAACTCTTATTGCAATTGGGCCACATAATAACCCATCAATGCTCTTATGTCATATAGCTTATCTTGTATCATTAATTTTTCTGCTACACTTTTATATCTTCTGTTAAATTAAACCATCTTAATGTTTTCTAGGTACGAGTTGAGGCTGCTTTGACTCTGCGCGTACTGGCTGAAGTTGATCCTTCCTGTGTTGGTGGTTTAATTTCTTATGCAGTGACAATGCTCAGTGTAGCAAGGGAAAATATTTCTTTTGAGAAGGTAAGGTCTAGCAAATATTTCAGGTCCCTTCTTGCATATAATTTTCAAGGTCCTGCAATTTGATATTATAACCTTATAAAACAATAGTCTTGCTAGTTACCGGTTCTCAATGTTTATGTCTTCTTTCTGTGAATTGTGCCCTGCCCAATATTTTTCTTACGTTTTGTGTTGTTCTTTCCCTTAATGGTATTCCCTTTTCTGGGTGTTTCTTTTTTCTTTATAAGGTTTGTAATTGCGGTTATTTTATCATACAAATCTGTAGTTTGCAGTAATTAAGAGAATTTTGATAGTTTTTTTCTTGACCATGCTCTTTTTGTTTCTCATCATATTTGTGAATTTTTGGATTGAGTGGCCCTTGGTTCACATGTTTTATCTGAAGCCAGGTTTTCTGTAGTCAATGAGGATTCATGCATTTGATTTCTGATCTTGTTTCATCTTTTATTTTTCCTTCTTTTCTTTCTGTTTTTTTTTTTTTGGGGGGGGGGGGGGGAAGGGGGGTTATTAGAAGTTTTTGCGCAATTCTGTTGTAATTGATGAGAAGTGGGTTTGTGATATGTTTATAGGGTTAGTTTTAATGGAACTTTTTGTGGTATTGACAAGAGTTAATGAGGGAGATCCTTTTGGTGATGCACTTGGTTTGCAATTATATTGGTGGTATGGAGAATTTCAAATATTATAATTTCTAAAGATTATTATATACCTAGTGAATTGCTTTGGATAGGGCTTTTACTTTCTTCACAATGGGCAATAGCAATTAGTGTTTTTTTGGAGGCATTGCACTGACAGATTTACAACGGAAGGTTGCTTTGATGTAGTTTTCTGTTTTTGCTTTCTTATAGTTCTCACTATCAAAATTTATTCTTGTGTCTGAAAGGGAATTTCTAAAAGTGCTTGAAATTTTTTTATGGAGGCACTATATGTTAATTTATTCTGCCACTTTCTTTTGTAAAATTCTTGCTGACGCTTTATATCAGTAATTCCCTGTGCCAACTAGCTGGAGAATTTACCTAGCCAATCCAGAAAAAGATTCTCGTTGTAGAATGAAGGTGGGAGTGAGTCCCAAAATAGGGAAATATGACTTTCCCAAATGCGAGAAACAAGCAAATTCGTCTTTGGGAAAAAATCCTTTCTCTCAATTCTTTATTTAAATGAAACTGTCTTACATATGGGAAAGGCAAGATGATAAGTTGTTTTGCAGTTACGCAAATTTGTTCTTATGCAGTAGCTTACTAACCACTGGCCAATACTTATGTGTGAAGACTTGTCTTGTGGGCAGGTCATGTTAGTGTTGGTTTAATGACGATCAAATGGAATGCCATCCTAAAACTATCTTGCCTTCCATATGCAAGATAGTTTTATTTTTATTTTTAAGAATTGTTTTTGGCATTTCCCAAATGCAAGATATGTTTATTGTTATTATTATTATTAAAATTGTTTCTCACATTTGGGGAAGTTATCTTTACTTATTTTGGGTCTCACTTCACCTTCATTCTACAGCGGGAATCTTTTTTGGATCGGACCCTTTTTTTGGGGTAATTCCCCCTACTAACTGTATCCCCTCTTTGGGATTTTCCTGTTTTAATACATGAAATGCTGTTACTGTATGAATTAACATGCCTTGTGACCCATGTGTGTTATCTATAGGGAAATAATCTCAAACTTGAGCTCGACTCTCTACATGGAGAAGCTGCCATTTTGGCAGCTTTAGTGTCTATCTCACCGAAGTTGCCCCTTGGTTATCCACCCAGGTAATGATTCTTGTTTATTTATTTTTTAAATTATTTTCTGTTGCTGTATTACTGTAGCATATCTTTTTTGATACTTCTATTTGTGATTCTTTAAATGCTCTTGCATTTGTTATGCTCACTGTTATATATTGTAAATAATATAGATATATGGTCAGATATTGTAGTCTTGGATCCCAAAAGTCTCTTTATATAGAGAGAATATTCATGGGAGATCACACGTCAAATTTCCATGAAATTTCTCTATTTCTTTTAGTCCAACATGACATTGGAGCTAGACCATGTTGTGCCCATCCTGATCCTCTTTCTCTTGTGACCTGTGCCTCACTTTTCTATGAACGAGGAGGTGTAGACAATTCTACATTGATCAGAGATGAGGCTCTCGTTTGCTTCAGATTGGGCCTCTCTTCATATTGTCTGATGGCTTTAGAATGGATTTTGACACTCACAACTAAGCTTTCAGCCGATGTAAATGATTTTTCAATGCATTCACAGTATGTCCAACTTGTTCTTCCCAACTGTTCCTAACTGGGAAGAATCTGTCAAATTCTTCTGCTCTTTCACCTATCAACTTACTGGTCCTTTCTTGTTTGAGAAGAGGGAAAACATTTTGACCACCACCTTTGTAAACACTCTCAGCAGTCAATGTGAAATGAAGTGATTATCACTTCATATTGGGTCTGATACATAAAATCAACAGAAAAGTTGACTTTCCTTTCCTGAAAAGATCAGGTTTTGGTTCTTTGCTTTTGATAGATGCAGATTGATGTTGTAATTAGAAAGTTAAACAAAAAGTTTTATTTTCCTGTTGCAATTATTTCCTCTGTACAAGGCATCTTTCCAATTCCCAGTCAATAAGATCTAATCAACAATTGTCAAATTATATAATTTGATCCTGAAAAGTAATTAGTTGCTCCAACCTGCATACAATAGTAGCATACACATGGAGAGTGTCTTACTTCTGATTTGAAATAATGTTAATTTTTCCAAACTGTTTCATTATTAACAAAGTAATAATTATAAGCTATTTGTGAATGTGTTCATTGCATAATCCGTTGTTGTTTTAGTTCTTCACTCTTTTCTTTCCTTATCCTCTTTTCTCCTAGATTTTTGGTTCTAGAGCATCTGATTGTTTTATTGCAGGTTGCCAAGTTCAGTACTTGAAGTTTCCAAGAAAATGCTGATGGAATCAAGAAGGAACCATGCAGCAGATGCTGTGGAAAAGGAAGCAGGTTGGACACTTGTTTCAGCACTTTTGGCTTCAATGCCAAAGGAGGTAAATAACATCTTTTGGATGATTTGAATTTCTTTTGTCATATACTTAAAGTGGTAATTTTGATGGATGTAGGAGCTTGAAGATCAGGTTTTTGACATCCTATCTCTATGGGCCTCTGTGTTCAACGGGAATGAAAATATCAATCACACAGAAGATCCAAATTCTTTAATATGGTTTGTCATTTTATTACTTTTGTTTATTTGGCCTTTATCTCTGCCATTGCAATTAAGTGAAATGAACAAGTCAAAATTAGATCAATGAGTTGCTTTATCTTGCAGTGCATGGTTAGACAGATTTAATATTAGATTGCTGAGTTGCTTTACCTCGCAGTGCAAAGTTTGTCAAACTCAATTGAACTAACTCAATCCATTATCCTATTTCCTGTGGGGTCAACTTTCTTGATTCCCTTCCATTTTGCTTTATCTAGTACTGTACTCTGTTAAGCCTAGAGTTATTAGACTACAAGTAAAGGCCCAAATGGAGAAGAGATGGCAATAAGAGAGATCCTCTTGCAATTTCTTCTTTATTTGGACCTTTACCTGTAGTTTAATATTCATGTTTATCATATTATTCTTTCAAACTCATGCATCTAATAGTGGGCATTGGACTTAATCCACTTAAGTGGATTGGCTTTCCATCCATGGCAGTCTATTAACTGCAATTCGCATGTGCTACTAACATTTCGTACCAGTGATATATAATTTTTAGGAGAACGATTTTAGCCTTTATCAGTGATCTAGCTATCCCAAAGCACCTGTTACATATGCCTCTTCTGTTTCAGCAACAAACTTCTTGATTTTCAGTGGTCCATCAACTTATATGCCCATGCCCTTTTCCTTCTATTGATGTTTACTCTTGTATATTAGTGTTGCTTGTAATATAGACAGATGCTTCCACTGTTTTTGCAAGTGATTTTGTTCCTATTATCTTTGAAGTTGAAGTCTTTTTTGTTTCAAAATCATGACTTGTATTCTTTTCTACATTGTAGTGTTTGGTCTGCAGCAATTGATGCTCTCACAACATTTATTAAATGTTTCATTTCTTCTGATGAGATGAACAATGGGATTTTACTGCAGCCTGTGCTGCTATACCTTAGTCGGTATGTTTACTCCACTGAATCATAGTTCTTTGTCTACTTGTCTTGAATTTTTAGTTGGTAAAATTCTATTTTGATTTAATCAACGGAAGCTCGTGTTGCTAATAGTGGTTATTACTTCTGCATGGATTGCTTAGGGCCTTGTCCTGTATATCAGTCTTGTCTGCCAAGGAGCAATTAAATGCAAAAGTGGCAAAAGATATCTTCATTACCAGGACACTGATAGCTTATCAGTCACTCTCAGATCCAACTGTTTATAAAAGTGACCACCCACGAATTATCCAGATATGTTCCACTCCTTTTAGGTAAAGCGTTTTACCAAAAGTTTACATGCTGCTTTTGTTCCTTTCTAGTCTTTTCTTTTCTTGCACTAGGCAGGGGGAAGGAGGGGTGTTCAATGATAGTTTTGTTACAGGAGTAATTATAAACGTTGTTTTTCCCTGCATTTCGTAATTGAAAACAGAGATGCTTCAAGATGTGAGGAAAGCTCATGCTTGAGGCTGTTGTTGGACAAGAGAGATGCTTGGTTGGGTCCTTGGACTCCTGGAAGGTGACTGCCTGTCAAATCTCAAAACTTGCGTCTTTTCCTTAAACAGAACTTTAGATGGGCCATAGCTTTCATGATAATTTCATTTTTCTGTATCAAACATATCTATGAACTTTTGTCTCTTCCTTTTGATTGACCAGGGATTGGTTTGAGGATGAACTTCGATCATTTCAAGGTGGAAAAGATGGTGTATTGCCATGTCTATGGGAAAATGAGCCTCCAAGTTTCCCACAGGTTAGCTCTTTCATTGAAAAGGAAAGAAAAATCTCATGTTGGCATCATGTGTTTTTATCTTAATCCTTTAAATTGGATTAGTGTCATTTTCTCTTACTTGTTTTGAGACCTTCACCGTGCTGTTCCTTTTCATTTTTATATGAACTTCAGTTACCCAGAAAGTTAACTGATTTGTGCTCTCTCTCTCTCTCTCTGCTGTTTCCTTTTTCTTTTCATTCAATCCTACTTACAATTTATGCAATCAATCATAAAGCCGGAGCCTGTTAGCAAGATGTTAGTAAATCAGATGCTTCTCTGCTTTGGTACCATGTTTGCCTCTCAGGTAGGTTATATGGTTGGCACCTTGAATTCAATTTTATTTATTTTGATAGAAAATAATACTTGATAGGATGTCAACTTAAGAGTCCAATCCTTTGATCCCAGGATAGCAATGGGATGCTGTCACTTCTTGGCATGATTGAGCAGTGCCTGAAATCTGGGAAAAGACAAACTTGGCATATAGCCAGTGTTACCAATATATGTGTGGGGTTACTTGCTGGATTGAAGGTGCTTCTATCATGTACACCAGTAAAGTAACTAGGTTTTCGTATTTCTTCCTCCACCTGATAGATGAGTGCTTTCCTCCAGGCTTTGCTTGCTTTACGCCCTGAACCACTGGGATTGGAGATTTTGAGTGCAGCTCAATGCATTTTTCAGGTTTTGATGCCCCTTCTCTTTGTTATCTCAAGAATAAGACTTGTTCAATTATTCTTTTTTATTAGCTAAAAGTAGTACTGTGACAGAGTATTCTGGCTGAAGGTGATATTTGTGCTTCACAACGGCGGGCATCTTCTGAAGGTCTTGGTCTATTAGCTCGTCTTGGGAATGATATTTTTGCTGCCAGATTAGTAAGTTCCATGTGATTCCAGCACAGGGCATGTCTGTCAAAGTAGCATGACACTGTTGCTTTAATAGAACATCACTCATTATGGGACTAGAGAACGCCATCTTTCTGCTTCTGCTACTTTAGTTTCCTTATTCCCCTTTCCTGCTGATTTTAGTTTTCTTCTTCTTTTGGTCCTCTTTTCCAGCTTCGACATTTTCATGATTTGATCATGTTGTTTTAATTGACAGACAAAATTACTCCTCGGAGAAGTTAATACTGTGACTGATCTTCATTATGCCGGTTCCATTGTTTTGGCTCTTGGCAGCATTCACCGCAGGTAACCATGAACCATAAAAATATGCTGTCTAGTGAAGTTTTAAACTTCAGTCTGGCTCAGACAGTGTCATGCTAAAACTGACAACTGAGCCTAGCCATGGGTGAAGTGTCTTTCTTTCATCAGCACACATATCTGTGTTTTTGGGTCAATGGCTTTATCTCTTCCCTTTGTCTTATTTTATGTTAAAAAGTGCGTAAATGATATCATGAAGGTATTGTAACAGGTTTGGAAATTTAGATTGATAATACATGATTGCAATTAGCTAAAAGGAAATATAAATATATAAATATCCAATGGTTAGTTATAGCATATCCTGTTCAATACAGTAGGCCGGGGATTTGATATGAGAGGATTAGTGACTGCGGATTCCCACATTTCATGCACCCCTTTGCCACTTTGTTCTCAACACTTTACCTCCTGCACAAACCTGTCCCAACAATGAACACATTTCTACTATAAGGCGAGGTTATGCCCTTCCCCTGGGATCCACTTCAGGTCAGAGGGCACATAGTTCAACTTCGTGAGCAACTCACTTTGAAGGGGCCTTTAGCTCATTCAGAAGCCTCATGGCTTCCTCACTGCTGTCTACCGTCACTGTATTCTTTTCAAAAGCAATCAATTTCCTTAAAGGGTGCTGAGGCTTGACTAGGCTAGTATGATCTGCATCAAATGATTGAGTTAGCATGACTTGATATGTTAACGGTGATCCTGATTTTCCCACATGTCCTTGTAGTGGTGTAAGTACCTGTGGAAAATAGCCTAAGAAGTTAGGTTTAGAACCATTTACTAGTAATATAATATTGTAGACAAGAAAACATTCTCTTTATGGTTTATGAAGTGTGTCTAGAACTTGTCTAGTACACCTTGTATATATATTTTCTCAATTGATCAATAACAGAATGAAAAACATTTTTCCAGCAATAATCTACAGTACCCCTGCCTCATCCTATCTCACCAAAATGATCTCCAGTGGTCAGGACTAATGATATGGTTTTCTCACCCCAACTATTTTACTTTGGACTTTGACTTTATTTGCATCTTTATCTGATATTAAAATCAAATTTTGATTTTGAGTAAAACATAAAGTAAAAAGGTTAAAAAATTCAGATACAAGGACTAGATCATTGCTATAATTAGACAGGCTGGAGCAAGGCTGCTGTGTTGCAGATTTATGCTGTATCTTGAACACAAAAGACTAAGCTAGAGGTTTTAGAAGATAGGTTGTTTCCAGGTTACTTGATGCCTTATCGTATTATATGTTGTATGGCCATGAGATTTTGTCTTTCTGCATACTTATTGCCTTCCAAATTTTGTCACAAGGCTGGCTGTCATTCACAGATACTGCAACCTTAAACCTCCAAGGCTAGAAGATCTCACATATCAATGTTGACTACAGTGCAGGAGGGATGGCTCTGTCAACTTTGGTTCCTGCAACTGTGAACTCTATCTCTTCCCTTGCTAAGAGCTCCATGACTAGTTTGCAGATTTGGTCTTTGCATGGACTTCTTTTGACCATAGAAGCTGCTGGACTGTCTTATGTATCTCAAGTTCAGGTATGCATATCATACAATGACCGCTAGGCTTCATGTAGGAGGATTGTGCATGAGCTTTATGTGTCTTCTCCTTTCTGGGAGGCCACATAGGCTGCTGATAGAAGTTAAGTGAATTCACAGGAACAAATTGAGGCTGTGATTGAGAAGTCAAATGTGAAAAGTATCCAGATGGTTAATATATGTTCTTATTTACATTCAATTCCTAGTCTTTGGTTTGCGAATGCTGTGAAGATATGATCCTTTTTCTGCTTGCATTTATTTCATATTGGACTTAAGCCTCATAATTTCCCCATAGGTGGGGCCATGCAGCAACTGATGTGTGAGAACTCCATTATGACATTTTTAATTTATATATCAAGTTCTGTAAGAAAAGAGGTTTTTTTAGAGAAAAATGTTAACTCTTCTGGAGTTTCAATGGCCAAGACATATCTGGTTTAGCTTGTAGCTTGACAAAGAAGTATAGCTGATCTGGCTACAAATTTTCTTTTAGAAGTGATTAAGGTGACTGGACCATTATTAAGCTTCTGAAGCGTGATTAAAAATATGTTATTGAATTGTCTGTTCATGTTCTGCAATAGGCGACACTTGCGCTTGCTATGGATGTTCTTTTGTCCGAGGACAGTGGACGAGTTGACCTGCAGCAGGGAGTGGGTCGCCTTATAAATGCTATTGTTGCTGTTATTGGACCTGAACTGTCGCCTGACAGTATCTTTTTCTCTCGAGTTAAGGTTGGTGGTTGATATGTCAAGTTGCTTGCAATTTATTGCATGATAGAGTACTCTTCTTGAAGCTTTTCATTGATGGTATAGCATTTTGTACTTTCTTTTTTGCTTAGAGAAAAAAAGTAGTCTCCCCGATATACTTACTTTCTTGAGGATTCCTCATCCTCTTTCTCTTGTTCTCTTCCATAATAAAATTTCTTCTTTTATCTGTAAGCAGAAAAAGCTCCCAGTGTAACTTCAATTTGATTTCCAAATAAGCTTAGTGGTTTCATTTCGTTCCTTTATTTGTTGCAATTTGAGTTTCACATTAACACTGCTCCTGCTTGAAGTCTGTGGTTGCAGAGATCAGCTCAAACGAAGAAACAGCAACGCTTCTCGAGTATGCGTTTTCTCATTCTTTGTATCTTGGAACTCTTGATATGCCACAATTGCTCAATTCACTATCAAGTAGAGCTGCTTGATCTATCTTTACTTCTTCCATCTGAATATTTAAGTCACTCTTTACCTTTTGGGATGTCGGAAAATTTTGTTTGAAGTTTTACAGTTGTACCAGCATATGTTAAGAAACTGTTAGTATGTCTTTTGTGACCTTGCTTGCGGTTGTGTGTAATCTTGAACACTGAATATCTGATAATTATGCCGTGTCTGTTGCTTTTACAAAATTTGAGTTCAAATTTAGTTGGAAATAGACCCACTAGAGTGTATTGGATAAATATTTATTGTACTAAAGGTTGATGGTGGATTGATTGTTCTGTGCATCGCCTTCACAGGAGTGTTCGGTTTACGCAACAGCTTGTCCTTTTTGCGCCCCAAGCTGTCACTGTACATTCTCATATGCAGACTCTTCTGCTAACTCTGTCATCTAGACAGGTATATTATCCTTTCCTGCCACTTTCCCCCTGGACTTTTAAAGGTTTTCTTTGAAGTTATTGCAAGGCTTATTAGATTAAGCAGATAATTTCATTTGTGACAGCCAACACTTAGACATCTTGCTCTCTCCACTCTACGGCATCTCATTGAAAAGGATCCGGTTAGTGAACAAATGATGTTTCTTGCCATGTTCTTTATATGTTACATCAGCTATGTTGCTTACTGTAAATTCATCTGTTTGTGCGAACTTAATGTAATCCAAGGAGCTTTGTTGCTTTACGACATCCTTTGATTTATTTTATTTGATTCTTATTGTAGATTTAGATATTTGCATTCAGGCTTTACTTCACCATAGCAACTTCTTCAGACTCATGTGTTTTATTCTTTTGAACAGGCTTCGGTTATTGATGAACAAATAGAAACTGCCTTGTTCCATATGTTGGATGAGGAAACTGATACCGAGTAAGTTGATAGAAGTTTTGTCTATCTTAATCAAAAATAGGCCTTATGATTTTAAAAAATGGGTCTTGAGCATAAATGGGATCTTATTCTTTGGGTGGGATGACATTCAAGATGCTTTTAGAGAGTAAATGATTTCCTAATCTGCAGAATTACCACATATCTAAAACCACAAATGGTTAAAGGATATAATTTAAACTTAACGTTGAGGGCCTTCTTTCTGTTGTTCAAAATAAGTTGCCCTTATCTTTTTAAGGTGATTGTGGTTGGAGAGTTGAGTTGGTTCAGTTTTTGGTTAGCTTTTCACTTATGCTTTTAGCTCTAAGGAAGCTGGAAATGCATTATTGAGAGGCAACCCTAGACCTTTTCAAAAATTATTTTTGGTTAGCAATGCTATAAAATATTAAAATGCTATTTTAATTTCTGAGAACTCTTTTCTCAAAAACACTTTTTCAGCAGCCTAAAGAAAAGCACAGGTAAATGAGAAGATGCCCCAATAGAATCAATTGAAATTGTACCTGTCTTTGCATGGATGATATTAATTTATCCATGTTATGGGTTACTTTAGATGGACCCTTGAGCTTTCTGAGTGTGTTGACAAGAAGCAATTTCATTTGCTGTACTTTTTAGCAGATGGATACATAATTAAAGTTGACACTGATTTTGTAGGATTGTCAATGTAGCTCGTACAACAATAAAGCGATTGTTGTATGCCTCCTGCTCATCACGTCCATCTCATTGGCTGTCGATATGCCGCAATTTGGTACCTTCATTCTCTCTGGACTCAATCAATGACTATTCAACAGCATAATTTATATGTTGAGAATTATATAGGCTGCAGTTAGAACTAACAAGTTCAACAACTGTCTAAAATTGGGATTTTTGCTCCAAAATAAAAGTATGATTTCTTTAAGAGGAATGCACTATTAAGACATTGTTGCTTACCCTAGAGATTTTCCATCTTATTCACCCATTTTCCACATGGCTAATTGGTTGATTTTGAGCCCGTTAAAATGTACTAGATCTATTGTCTATTGCCTGGAACCTTCATTTTGGGGTTACACTTGCTCATCAGTGGATAATTATCAGTTTCTTATAATATGTACTAGATCTATTGTCTATTGCCTGGAACCTTCATTTTGTTCTTAATTTCTCTCTCTTCCCCCCCCCCCCCCACCCCCAACGAAAAAAAAAAAAAAAAACTAACTGCAGCTGAACAAAAGATGCATTTCCAAAGTTATCTTTTACAACTGTGTTGCAAAGCAGCTGCCAAAAAACATCTGTAGCTTTTCAAACATGATTGTGTGTATTTTAATGAAGACTGCTATAGTATGTAAGTGCACTAAACCCTTCTCAAAGCAGCGTCATGCTATTTGGCTTCAATGGAGAAATTCCTCAAACAAACTAGGCGCTACTGAACTTTTCACCAATGAGCTTGTAAACCATATTTTCACATGGTTTTGTTAGTCATGTGTCATTGAAACTTAGAAAAGCTTCACAAGAGGGTGTATGTGTTATCATCCTCCATCTCCTTGTCCTATGTACTCATTCTGTTACTGGTTAATTCCTTTCCACAATTATTGTTAAGGATTTTTCCTCTTGGAAATGAAATATTTGTCTAGATTCTTTCTTCATCATGGAGGGATGCTGGTAGTAACAACTTGCGAAGTGACTCTTCAAGCAGTCCAAGTGGAGAGGCTGGATTTAGTTTTGGAGATGAGGAAAATATGGTTTCTACCTCTCAGAATCCACCAAGTCAGGTTTATCCACTTGATCATTCAGGTGTAAACTCCACGATTGATAAGCACATCAGATATCGGACACGTGTTTTTGCTGCTGAGTATGTGAGATAATTTTTGTCTATTATTATTTTGAATAAGGGAGGTAAAAAAGAAGTCAGATGCATTTACATGTTGAGAATAAAGTACTGCAGAACATAAAGCCAATAAAATGTCAAAAAAGAGGTTGGGATTGACTGTACACTGCATCTTCATATGTCTCCAATTCTAACAACAATGGTTATGTACTGTGCGCATGTTTCTTTGAAGCTGTCAAATCTAATTGGTATTTGCATGATCTTGCACCCTCAGTTCTTTACATGGGCCTAATTAATTCTTTGGTTTGTAACCATATAGGAGAGGACTGTTTAGATGCAAAAGATGTTTTCTTGTTCTTCAAATGTTGAACTTGTAGTTTATGTCCAATTTATAATGATTGCTAGCATTTTTTCCATTTTGAGTGATTTTTCTCAAGTAGCATATACTCCCTCCATGTTTTTTCACTTGTCCTCTTTTCTTTTTTGGTTTGTGTCTAAATACTTGTCATCTTTCTCAATGAAGCTCGTGCCTTTTTTTAAATGAATAAAAAATTACCCCCATTTAAATCTACCCTATTTTATTCCATCAAATTTATTGAATCCTTAATATCTGTGAAAAAAAAGGAAAGAGGACAAGTTAAAATGGGGAGAGAGTATTGAACGAGTTTTGGGCACCCCTTTTCCCTTCAAAGGCAGTTGGAGTCTATTGTACTTTCAAACTCTTAGTACCAACTAGATTTTAATACAAAAACTATTAAACTATATATACAAATATTGTTACTCTGTCTTGCCCAAATTTGTGGATTAGTTATATTGAGATGAAACTTAAATCAACTAGCAAAGGTCATTTTTTGTTAACATTTTTTGTTATTTTATGCTGAATGTCAAAGATCTGTTTTTGTCCTTTTGCATGTCAAATAGAGGTTGTCTATTTTACATTAATTGGTTATTACAGTTTGTACTAATAGGTAGAAATAAGAATGGGAAGAATGTGATGAATGATTAACAGTAAAAGAGGAAGCAGGAAATACTTTGCGACATCTTGAACTGTTTGTGAGGATATAGCTGGTGCAGGAGCTAGGATTGCCATAATAATTGAATTTATTTTCAAGTTTCAAACGTGATTCTTCTCTCTTTTTTTTTGCAGATCTGATTTATGCTCATAGTTGTTTGATCCACACTTTGAATTGGATAAGAAAACATGTCTTTTTATGGTTGTCTAGGCATGCACTAATGAGTGGAAGCATCTGCTTGGGGTCATTACTACGCCTTATGATATTAATAGGAATACTAATGATATGGAAACATTAACTCTTAAGTGTAATTCTATGTGCTCAACGAAAATAGGAGAATATTACTTTCATAGTGCACTAGCTTTTATTTGAAGCCATGTTATATTGCTACGAGAATCAAGTTTTAGTCCCATAGAAAATCATATTTACACGGGATGGTGCTCTAGCTTCTCTCATGAGTCTCATGTCATGTATTGGCTGTCAAAGTCTTAGGCCCTGAAAAGCCACACGTAAGAGCAACATGTGCATTGGTGTATTCTAATTTTTAGCAGTTGTTTGTCTCCTCTTCTGAATTGGGGTTCTGTTTATATGCAATATACTTTGTTATGTATAGGTGCTTGAGTCATCTTCCTGGGGCTGTTGGAAACAATCCTGCTCATTTTGACCTATCTATAGCTAGAGAAAAACATTCCAATGCAGCTGCTGGAAACTGGCTAGTCCTTCATTTACAAGATCTGATTTCACTTGCTTATCAGGTGCTGAATGTGCTGGCAGTAATATAGCTAGCAATTCTTCTCCTAATAGAATGCATGTGACAGGAATCCTGAAATTTTACTTGAACAACTTTCCTCTTTTTGAATTTCTTCTTGCAGATCAGTACAATACAGTTTGAGAATATGCGACCAATTGGTGTAGCCCTTTTGAGCACCATTATAGACAAGGTATGATATCCACAATTTCTTTATTTTCTTTTAGTTTTCCATCAGAGTATTTAACTTGGGGTAAAGATTTCCTCCTTATGTTTTATCATCTACTGCAATTGTCTTCCCAATCCCTTTGTTAGTTTTATCAAAGTTGTAAGTAGCAATTTGATGAAAGACATTCCATATTCAGGGCTCGGGTTTTTATGCCCCACATTAATCTTGAGAAATTATCGGCTCTACATCTGCAAAGTTTATACTTTTTGAAAGGGAATCATATGATGGTTTTTTATTTTGACTTGCAGTTTGAAATGATAGTTGATCCAGAATTACCTGGACACCTGCTTCTTGAGCAGTATCAGGTTCTGCATATAACTTGCCTCAACTTTATTGTGTTACCATTTCACTCATAACCTTCCATGGAAATTTTTGAGTTTCTTCCCTTTTTGTTGACCTTCACCCTAAATATACAACATACGGAGTTGCATATGCCAATTAATTGTAGTTGTTTAAATTGATGATGGTCAGGCCCAACTACTGTCTGCAGTTCGAACTGCACTGGATCCATTGTCTAGTCCTATTCTTCTTGAAGCAGGATTGCAGCTCGCAACAAAGGTCTGCAACCATACTTGTATTTTTCTCAGTGAATTTCTTTTTAGCATTGGAGCAAATGGATTAACACTGAAAGTTCTAGATATTGACAAGTGGAGTTATTAGTCGAGATCAAGCTGCAGTGAAACGAATATTTTCATTGATTTCACGTCCACTGAATGAGTTCAATGACCTCTATTATCCATCTTTTGCAGAATGGGTTTCATGCAAGGTTATGCTGTTTTGTTTACTTGTATTCCTTCAGTGCTTTTGTAGATGTGATGGAGAGGATAAAATTATTTAAGTCTCCCCATGGTTTTATTCCTTGTTCTTTCTTCCAGATCAAAATAAGACTTTTGGCTGCCCATGCCTCACTCAAATGTTACGCATATGAATTCTTGAGGGGAGAAGAGGACAGGGTCCCTGTTGAATGTCAAGCTCTATTACCATTGTTTTCAAAAAATTCTGATATCTTGGGGACGTACTGGCTATCTGTTTTGAGGGATTACTGTTACATCTGCTTCCATTCATATCCTAAGAAAAATGTGAGCTCTCTAATTCTTTCCTCAACTCTTTCCACATTGATATAGCTGCAAGTATAAGATTGTAAAATTTGGGATGATTTGATGTCTAATCCTCTCTTCTTTTGCTTTCTGCTGGCTACAGTTCAAACCATTTCTTGACGGAATCCAATCATCACTAGTGTCATCAAAGCTGAAGTCTTGTTTGGAAGAAGCCTGGCCAGTTATCCTGCATGCAACGGTGCTTGATGCTGCTCCAGAAAAATTTGACAATGGATCTGCAGTAACTGAAAACAAATTAGAAAGTCCATTTATATCGGAGTACAAGATGATGGAGTTGGGATCAGAAGAGTATCGCTTTTTGTGGGGATTTTCTCTACTTGTTCTATTTCAGGGGCGAGCTGCAACTGCTGATGAAATTATAATGCCAGTCTGTTCATCCAAGTCCATATTCACTGGCAACTTGACCATTGAAGATGAAAATTCTTTATCTTCGAAGTTTCCTGAAATAATTTTACCAGTTATTAGATTAATGTGCATGGAAAGATTTTTCTGTGCAGGATTTCTTACAGTAAACATCTGTACGGAATTTTTGCAGGTAAGAGGTTTTCTATCTCTCTCAGTTTACAGTTTGATCTGTTAATAAATTTTGAATTTGATTGCCTTTTTTTTCTCTCACACTCTCATGATATTCAAGTTATTTATATCGTCATAGAATGCATTAATTGCCTTAATTCTGTTGTCCAATAAAATTGGTGAATACCTAAAATTCAAAGCAAACTCATGAAAAGCTAAATAAGAAACTGGTGTGCCATTACATTGCTCCTACGTCATCCAAAAAAATAAACAAAACACTTTATTCCTTGTTCAACAACTTCCTGAATTTTGGTTATATTGTCGCATACTTTAAAAAAAATGGTATGGAACATTTTCATCCTTTTGGTAATTAAATTTGTTGAATCTTAATGAATGCAGGTCTTATTTTACTCCATTTTTATGGACAACACATGGGGCAGTCTGGGGGTCTCAGTTTTGTTACAGGTGATTTTGTAGTGTTTCCTTCCTAACTCCTCAATTCCTTAAAAACTTCTGACTTGCATAACTTGTTATATCCTCATGAGATACTAACATGCAATGTGAATTCTGTAGAAGAACTACCTTAAATTGAATATATAGGTAGGAGTCTGTTCAGTATCTATGTTTATTCTGGGGCTTGAAACCTTGAAAACTTCTAACAATTGTTGCTTCAAAACTGTGGTAACAAGTTCAATGTTGTATTTCTTAGAAAAGTAAGGGACATAATGAGGAAAGAATATTAAGGAATGAGTAGTTATTGGATTTTTTTTCAGCTGTAAGAACTTTCCTACAAAATCCTACCAGTTTATCAGGAACTGCAATTGCTTTGGCAGAATACTTATCTGACATGATTAAACAACACACATACAGAAGAAATAACTGATTTTCAATTGTAGGGTTCTTTTTCTTGTCACTTTAATATTCCTCGATCATAATTTAATCCTAAAAGTTTTTGATTTCACTATTATTAAAATGTCATTTCTATTCAGTTCATGCTGCTGTAAGTGGTCTTGTATCCTTAGGCATGCGACAGCGATGAGGTTATATCCTAAGATTTTCCGTATTTCTGTGCTGTCTTTGACAGGTTTTGAAGGAATGCCCCCAGGATTTTCTGGATACTGAAAGTTTTGCCTATTTGTCATCAGAAATTTGTTTAGCATTTCTATTTAAAATCTCTCTGAGGTATCTTTCTCTTCATTAAGATATATATTTTGTTCAAAATATGGTGGTAGAAGTACTCTGGAAAGGCATATGAATAGTAGGTTTTTGCTGCTGTGATTCAGTTCTGATGCAACTTCTCCATGTAATCCAAAGTGGGAAAACGTGATTTCTGTCTGTCTTACTTCAGCAGCGGCGCTTCTGGGACGAACTGCATGTGAGGTGAGTAAAGTAATAGTCTGAGATGGTTGTACCTATCCTTGCATTAATAAGATTGGCCATTTGTTGTCCTGCCTCTCTTTGGGAGTCCTCTATATCTTGCTTCTAATAGGCTTACTTTCACTGCAGATGCAGTTAAAGTTGTTGGTGCCATTTACTTTAATTGGTTGTAAGTGCATTGGAGGCTCATCAACTGAATTATGCCTTTCAAGAACTAATGACTTCGTCCAGTTCATCATTTCTTTGATAAAGCGGTGCATTAAAGGTAAGCACAATGTTGATATTGGTAGTAACCAATTTGCTTGTTCTGCTTGTGCCTATTCTTTATCTAGCAAATCATCTATATCTATATTTTGATGTTTTATCTAGATCAAGCAGAGCATTTATTTTCTTTGAGATCAACTTGAGAGAGAATTTTATAATTAATAGAAAGTTATCTGATAACTACTCCCTATGTTCCTATTTATCTATCACATCTCTTTGTTCCTATTTCTCTCTCATTTTCTAACATCAACAAATTTTTTATATAGTTTTTTCCCCAAAGTACCCTTACTAGTTCCACTTTTAAATCTCTTGTTGAAATTATGAGAAACTTAAATGTGGTGGCTGTAGCACTACCAATTGAGAATGGCCCATTTGAAATTCTTTTTTGTTCCCAATAAAATTCAACTATTGACCTCTAATGTTGGAGAAGGAAAATGGGAGAGATAATTGCATGGACAATTAAATTTGAGAAGAAATTTATAGAGAGAGAGAGAGAGAGAGAGAGAGAGAGAGAGAGAGAGAGAGAGAGAGAGAGAGAGAGAGAGAGAGAGAGGGTAATTTTGGGAAGTTAACTAAAATATTCATAGTCATGGAATTTGGAAACCAACTAATTTTCTTAATATGTGAGATTCAGTTATTCATGACAGATAAAGAGGAAAGGAGGGAGTAATTGATTATTTTTCCTTCATGTTTATATTTTTCCTCCCAGCATGTCGTTTGTTTCATAGCATAACTAATTGCTACAATACTTAGTTCTTATCCTTTTATGCTCTAGGAAAAAAATTTGGTGATTTAGTTGCCCAGATGATCATCTGTAAATGCTCTTAATGTTGAAAGTATGCAATTCGTTACAAACAGAATCTATCACTGATCTTGACAGTTGTGACCCGTCCTTCTGTTTGGAGTTGTTATTATCTTGATGTCTCTTAACAATTGTTTTGCTTATGCACTTGATAATTGCTCCCTTCAGATACATCTGAACTTGATAATGATGGCATTTCCCAGTGGAGAACAATAAACCAAGCTTGTTTATGTGCATTTCTGAGTTTGAATAATGACTGCATAAAAAGGATTCATCAGTTGGAGGAGAAGAGGTCCAACTACCGTAAACTACTGCATATGAAGCTTTTATTTTCTCTTGAACATGTTGCTTCATTTGCTAAATTGGCTTTTGAGATTGAACATCTTGTAAAGGAGCAAGAGTATAATCCCATCTTGTCGGCTGTGTTACATCATAGCATTCAATGTGTCCAGGCCACTCTTCATGATTCTGACATCCAGGTAAGTGAATCATTGTTGTGATATATTTATACCACTGTTATAGTTTGTTATTCACTAACTTAAATATGGTGCATAGGTTCAAGTAATTGGGTTGCAAGTATTGAAAAGTATGCTACAGAAAGGAAGTGGTGAAAGATCTAATTCTTTTGAGATATTCTTTGTTGGTGAGCTTGTTGGAGACATTCTCACCATCACTCAGAAATATTTCGAGGTCATTCCTTTAATTTTATTTATTCTGATGTTCGAGTATTTCCCAGTCACCATTTCATTGATTATGTTTTCTAATTATTCCAAGTGTTCCCTTTTGCAACAGAACGCCATAAACAGGGAATCAGTAGCAATAGTTGGGGAGTGTTTAAAAATTCTTACACTTCTTCAAGCATTATCAAAGTCTAGTGCAAGCCAGAGATGTCTGTTAAATCTTCTTTTAGAAGTCATCATCAAGGTCTTTTTGGTGACACAGAATGGTCTTTCTCAGGTAAGCCAAGGCATAAATTGAACTTCAGTACTTGACCATCTTCTTCTTTTAAGAAAACACTATTTTGATGGTGGTCACTTGCAGGAAATTATTGAATTGAGAAGTACAGCTATGAAACTTGTTACACAGCTTGCACAGAGTCCAATGTCAGCAATTCATTTCAAGGATGTTCTGTTGGCAATGCCTGTTATTCGACGGCAGCAACTGCAGGTGCTTTCTCTTTCATCTACATGGTTAGAGGAAATTTGCAATCCTTTTTGTGTGTCATGTTGATTTGTGTGGAACTTGAGTTTTTCATCATGTGATATTGGATTATCCCTTGTCAATAGCTCTTTTCAAAATATCCATTTTTGCTTTCTCTTATTACGTTATTTTAAACCACCAGGGTCCAAACTGATATGTCAAATGTTTCAATTTCTTTTCAATGTCAGATTCCATTTTTTACCTCTTAAACCAACCTAAAACCCTTCTTTTTTTTTGGGGGGGGGGGGAGGGGTTTACTCAGCGAGCGTGGAGATTCTTACCATTGTTTGCATATTTTTCTGAGAATTATCAGGATTGAGGTGAATGCCCTGATTTGCTCATTTAAATGAAACATTATCATATCTAATTTGAATATTTTTCTTTCAGGATATTATTCGTGCTTCTGTGACGCAAGAACAAAGTTCAACACAATCTATGGCACCAACCTTGGCAATTAAGTTACCCATACAGACAGAGGAAACTATGACATCGAGGGACAGTCTAGTTCACAATGAGAGTGCAGAAGAAGAAGATGATGACTGGGATACATTCCAATCTTTTCCTCCCCCGGTAAATGAAGATGCTTCACCATCTTGCATAACTGAAATGCCTAGTTCAACTGCAGAATTGTCTGTTTCAGATTATAAAGCTAAAAACTCTGACATCGAGGGACAGTCTAGTTCACAATCTTTGGGTGAGGTAAACAGAATTACTGTTCCTGAGAAAGTGAATGCAGAAAGGAAAATTATGCTTGATTCAGAAGTGGACAGAAATTGGACTAACGAAGTCCTCCAATCTGAGAATGGCTGCTGCAGTACCAATCAGCAAGATAATCTCCAAGAGGATGGCAACAGAGTGATGCATGCTGGGACAGATAGTCAAACTCTTGTTGAACATGATTCTGAACATCACTGCCTTGATCCTGGTCAACAAGATGGCACTAGATTGGATAGCAATGAAGTGAAATCTGCTACTACAAATATTCAAACTGTTATTGAAGATGTTGAAGTAGCAGAGGAAGACCATGAATCTTCTGAAAATAGCTGCATCAGTACTCAACAAGATGGTCTCCAAGAAGAGAGCAGCCAAGCATTGCCTGCCAAGACACAGACTGAAACTCTCATCGATCATGCAGACGAGGGCCTTGAATCATGTAAAGGGCAGCAAGTCAAAATGGAACCAAACTCTGAGAACAAGCAGTCTTCGCAAGATATTCAACACACAGAACAAAGTGATTCATACCATGGGTACCATTCTGGCGACAGAGTTGAATCTCAGTGAACTGGGATCGTCCAATTTGGAATCTGCTCATTCTGCTGAGCCCCCTGATGATGGCCATCCATGATGAACCCTCATCTAATTCCACACATGAAGTACAGGAGCACAGGACTGCTCAGTTGAAATGAGTGATTCTTTAAGCTGTCTACCATTTGAAATGGTGGCAGATTCTGATCAACACGGAGAAGCAGGTAAACAGTACAGAGTTTGTCGTTCAAATATCTGGAGGTTAAAGGCATTTGTACAGTTAGAGACGAGTGTATTGATTAAAGAACTTTGTGCCCCAGATAACTCGTGTTTAGCTAGACTTGCAATGGGACGTCAGAGTACCTGAAACGTGTCATATGACTGTGTACTTCATTGGCACCTTGCAAGGTTGCAAATGCTGTTCGTCTGCTTCACTTTCTGGACTATTGCTGCTTCTTCCAGCTTCTGCTTTTTCCTCTGAGGTTTATATTTTCCTTGAAGCTCTTAGCATTGCTCTTTTTCTTGTTCAAATTCCGGCAATGCTTGTTAAGTTTATTTGGCAAAGCAGAATGAAAGCTTGTTATTCTGAAGTTTTTAGGGAGTGATGTAAACAAATTCTGAGTATTACCAAACAAGAAAATAGAAACCAAAACAGGTAGAGTTTCAGATTTTTCATTTTTTATTTTTGTATTATTCAAGGTTAAAATATAATGGATAAGGTAAATCATATGTGGGACTTTGGGATCACAAAACAATTACAACAGTAAGAACACTAGCATTAATTTTTTAGCACAACGTTCACATGAACTTAGTTTATTAAAGAAAACTTTGATTGTTCAATTGGAATAAACTATGCAATATATATATATATATGAGTTTATTAACTATGGATGAGAACCTTAAATTCATTTAAATTTAATATGTAGAGCATAACTTTTATCTTGTTTATTGAATTCTTTAACAATTAAGTACTCAATTGTCTATTTTGAAGTAAATAAAACTCAATTGACATATTCAATAGAGTTTAGTGAATAAATTGAATTTTAACTTAATTAACAGTGATGGGTTTGGTCGAAATAATGACTAATGCTCGAGCATGGTTTGTTTGTGCTAAAACTTTGCTCCAGCTCAAGTTGGGCAAAACATTGGATTTTTTTCTTTTTCCCATTATTCAGGACCAAGTTGCGTATATATAGGGATAGCTGATGACTGATGTCAACCTTCCAAAATGTGTGATAAATATACAGGGATAAGTTCCATAATTTATCAAGTAAATATCCCTCTGCTTCGATAGAAAATAAAAACTTAAAAATAATCCATGAAACTGGCCCTTCAAGTTATACATTTTGTACCCTTAAAAAACTATATACATGTAATATAATCTTTTAATGCATATGATTTGTAAAAACTAAATTCACCTCTCCTAGAATAGAATAATATATGTAAATATCATTCAGTTTCATGTCACCGTTGAGAGTAAACAAAGGTTATGATATGCGTGTATAATATATATATTCAGATCATTTTGTTTTTCTAAGATTAATTATATAAATAAGCATTTAATACAATTTTTTTTCTTTCGAATGTCAAACACGTTTCTTTTCTTTTTTAGCATTTACGCTCAAATATCAATCATTTGAAGAAGCAGCAACTACTTCTTATTGGTAGTAAAGGTCCGAAGTTGAAGTTCTTAGACCGCAATACCATCTTTTTTAGCATTTGTGCTCAAATATCAATCATTTGAAGAAGCAACAACTACTTCTTATTGGTAGTGAAGGTCCGAGGTTGAGGTTCTTAAACCGTAATAGCACGAAATCCTTCAAATATATAATTCACTCCTAATATCTTGCTCAAATGAGTACTCCACGAAAAAGTTAGTGGTTTAGCTCAAAAAAACCATTCACCTACAAGAACAAATGTAAGAAATGTTACATTAAAAAAAAATCCCATAACCAAAATTTGGTTGTCTCATGCATATAAAAACTCATAATTTTTCAAGCGATTTGTGAAAGTAAGGAAACGTGCAAAATAACACAGAGAGGGAAAGATAAGAGATTGCTTGCCCGATCATGGTCTTCTTCTTCTCCATTCACTTGACCAGAGTCGAAATTTGAGTTACAATCTTTCTCATGGTCGTCTCTGTCATCCATGTTCAGAGAACAGTAACGTTTATTTTTCTTAAACAAGGATGATAGGGTTTCCGAGCATACGTAGGCTATTTTTCCAGCTAGAGATATATGACCTTGAGAAAATGGCTTGGGGTTTCCGAGATTTTATAGGAGATGTTAACAGAAAAAGACAATATATATGACTACTGTATTTTGATTGGATTTTTCTGTGTAATTTTATCTTTGTTTGGAGAATGATTTTTATAGTTTTTTTTATTTGAATAATTTGTGTGGGTTAAATTGAAAAATACAGTTACTTAATAAATTATTTGAAGGTTTTTAAATTCAACAGTATATTTTATATGAATAGTTAGAAACATATTACTAACAAATATATATATATATATATATATAAAGATTTTAAGAAAACTTTTGAAATATCTAATCGACAAAAGTCACGAGGCACTAGCCACATATATGATCAGCAATAAATGTTGTCACTTTTTATGAGAACTTCCTCACCTTCTCACATGTATCAAAGGTCGAATTGTAAATTAAGAGATAGTGATCAGATGATAGACATATGAAAAAAAACTTAACAATATTCAAATCTCATGACAAACTTTTATAATATTTTAATAAAAATTTGACTTACACGGAATTTGAATCTGTCTTATCCAAAAAAAATTTCTCATATCATTAACAACTTGTTATCCGGATGGGGAGTTGAATGTTGTCACTTGTCCTTCTGTGTGACGGTCCACAGTCAGATTTGGAGGACGCCATTTTAAGACCTTAATTTTTAAGGTTTTTCTAGTGATTTCGAGACTTGATAGTGGGGCAACATAATATCTTACTGGATAGCACAAATACAATATATTATTTCATTTTTAATGGTTTAAAAATTTATTTCACTTTATATATAAATTTTATATTTAATTTTTTATTTTTACATTTACTCTTAATTTTTACTTCCTCAAACTAAACTATAAAGTAAGGGAGAAACAAATTTTTAGAACTAATAATTAATATTAGATAAAAAAAATTACTTAAAAATTATACTTCAAGAAAAAATATATTAATTTGATTGCTTTGAAATAATTTAATTAAGTAAGAATGAATAATGATATATAAGGAAAAGTGTATATAAAATTTATATATCAATTAAAATAATAGTCATTTTTTAATATGTATAAAAAATTATATTATTATCTTTGTGGGACAAGAGGAGTATAAAAAAAATATTCTATTCTATTAAAAGTGTAATTGTACTATTTAATTTAAAAAAAGTTGAAAATCACCACAATAATTATTAGAAAAGCTAAAAAGTTGCCAAAAAAAATATCACAACAGTTGTCAACTGTTAAAATTAGATGGCAAAATGGTCATTCTAATCCTTTATTCTTATAATTTTTTATTAGTTTGATCTCTTATTTTAATTTATTTTTAACTATTTAGATTTTCTATGTATTGTTTTCAACTATTTAGGTATTTTTTTCTCATGAGTCACCAAAAAAAGTTTGGAAATGTAAAAATAAAAAATAAAACCCTACCTACCTACCTGTTCTGTAAAAATTTGTCATTCGCCTTAAGAAAAAAAATAATAATAATCTTCCCCCAGAGATAACGTAAGCTGATGCACACGTGAAGCCTGATTCCTCCCAACGTACGCCACACCACACTCAAATTTTTAGTCATATATATGATAGACGAGTACATTTTTGTCCACTGAAAAAGATTAAAATTATCTTATATACAATTTCAAATTTTCAAATTACATTTCCCTTTTTTTCAAAAAAAAAATGCATTTCCCTTTAATAGAAAAAATAATATACATAGCCTCTTTTATGTACTCGTATTTTAACAAACAAGACCTTACTAACTTTTCCATTTAATGCTTCCCTATTGATGGACAAAAATGTCCCTATCTTAGTTACTGATGGGAACGCACGTTGTTTGTTTTATCTTCTACTTTAGCGGACGTTGGAAAACCATTTGCGAGCTGGCAAGTGGGCAGGAGTCGCAGGACGACAAGATTAGACATAATCCCATGAGCCCAACCCAAAAATTCTATACTTTCACGTGAATATCACGTGAAGTCCTGAGCTTTATACAAGGTTATATGGGTCTATCACCCCACGGCCCACGCACGATGGAATCTTTAAACAGATCCAAACGCATGATAACAAATTTTCAATTATTGTGGACAAAAGGATCAGTCGGCGTCACAGATATTTGGAAATCGTTTTTACTTTTTACTTCGATATTTTTTTTTTATCTTTTTAAATATTTTCTTAAGGTGAGAGTCTTACTCTCACATTTTTTTAATGTACATATTTTTATTTTATTATATTTTTTACTAATTCATTAGTTACGTTATTTATCATTTTAATTTAAAATATTTATATCATATTAACTCATGAATATTAATAAATATTACATTATTATCAAATATAATTAATGACTTGATTAAAATTAAATGTCTTGTTAAAATTTTAATCAAAATTAAAAGTTAACAATAAATTCTGATCATATGAAAGTATAAAAAGATTAAAGAATAGTAGAAGAATGATTCAAAAAATAAAGGTGCAGTACAAAAAGCTTTTCAAAATATGTTAAGTGTTATCAAATAAGTAGACATTAGTTGATTATTCAGTTCTGCATGTTCTATTTTCTTTGATAATAATATAAAATTTTGTTGAAAATTTGATGTGATTTAAAGTAAGAGAATAAATTCACATTAAAAATTAAAAAAAATGATGATACTATAAAAATGAATTTTGAATGATACACAATGAATTTCTAAATATTTAAATATTTTGAATCATATATTTAGATTCAATGATTCCCCCACCCCGCGGTGATCCCTCAAGACGTCAATCGTTTGTGTGACATGAAATCCATTCGTAATAAATTGATGGTATATAGCTTTAGTTTTATTTTTCCTTTTTTGGGCTAAATATAATAATCATTTTGTATCTAGAATTGAATGTTAATAATTAATTTCATCTAATAAAAATTAAAATGAGTTTTTGATTTATTTTTTATTACATTATTTTTATTATTAATCTAGTTAGTGGTTGAGTGTAATGAAATACAAATTTATTAAATTTAAAAAATTATTAATAAAAATTATATATATATTTTTAAATATATATATATATATATATATTCAATTGCAAAATAAAAATTATAAATATTCAATTCAAAACTGATTATTTTTGTATTTATCATGAGGGAACAAGGAGATACCCATAATAACCCATTCCAAACAGGTTGGTACAGAAGCCATGTTGGCTGATGAGAATGGGCAAGTGCAACCTATGTTGATTAACCATTCAAAGTTTAAAAGTTAATTTTAAAATAAGTCCAAATGTCATCGAAATAATTTACTAATGTTTATATACTTATTCATTCAAGTTTAAAGGTTGATTTTAAAATAAGTTCAAATGTCATTGGAATAATTTACTAGTGTTTATATATTTTTTTCATTCAAGTTTAAAAGTTAATTTTAAAATAAGTTTAAATGTCATCAGCATAATTTACTAATGTTTTTTTAAAAAAAAAAAAATTGAACTTGGGTTGTAAATGAAAAAAAAAAAGAAATCTATCTACCGACAATAACTAACTTCTGTAACCAGTAAAAAGATAAAGAGAATCACTAAAAATGCTTTTAGGAACTCAAATGTCTTTTAGGTCCAAAATAAAGATAAAAATTACACATTTCTTATCAATAACATGTCCATGTGTATTGCCTTAACCATTAATCCATTGGTCAGATATGATAATTATTTTTTTAAAAGAATTGATTCTTGATTAAAAGACAAATGAAGATTTGATCCCCAATGTGACAATCAACTTTAATTTATAATGACAAATTGAGTTGTCTCCCAAATTATATGTGGATTTACTCGGCTTTGGCTTCTTGACCTATAACAGCATTTTAGGCTATCAAAGTTAATCCAAGATCAATCCTCCTGGCTCATAAGTGAGAAATCCATGGCGCAAAACCTATTTTTAACCATTTATTCTTTTATTACTTTTATTGGCAAAAATGATAAAGTGATAATTTAATATGTCAAAATTTATGACAATGATAGTTTAATTTGTTAAGTGTATTTTTACTATATTATACTCCTTCCATTCGGATTTTGAATTTTCGCATTTTTATTTTAGTTTATCATAAATTTAATATTCATTTTTTAAAAATAAAAAATATTTTTATTCAAAGTTTCAATAATAATATCATTAATTTAAATAATTGATATATTAATAATTTATGGATCCTACCATTCACTTTATTAATTTAAGTAGTTTATATTTTACTAATTCATGAATATCATAATTTATTATATAGTCAATGATAATTTGATAAATTAATTAAAGTCAAATACATTATTTAATTTTTAATTAAATTTAAAAAATAAATTTAATAATAAGAAACTTAACATTACTAAATAAAAGTTTTATGGAAAGAAACTTAACATTACTAAGTAAAAGTTTTTTTTGTTAGATACTCTATGTTTCTCTTCGTTAAATATTGGACCAATAAGTTTTCGTCCATTTCAGCAATAGGGAGGGGAAAGGAAATTGACAAAAGCCCGTAACAAATTTGCATTTCATTCTGATTGGGAAAGAAAATTGGCAAAAGCCCATAACAAATTCCCAAGCCCATTTAAGCTCTTTTTCGTATATTTTTTTGAATTAGTACAAATTGTATTTCAACTCCGCTCATAAACAATTAGGAGCGTGAATTCCATTTTTCAGCTTCATTTCAATTTGAATTTGATTTGATAAATTTTTTAAATAAAAAATTGGATCGAACTGAATTTATTTTATTTTATTTTTATGAAATCGAATCAAATCTTAATCAAGCCAAATGTCGACAACTTCACATACTAATAGAATGCAAAATTTGGTTGCACACAATTTGGTGGACAGTGGGGGTATTTTTGTCATTTCACCACTCTCATCGGAACCAAAACCAAATTATCGGGTTATTATTGTTCGAGAGAGCGCCCGAGTGAGCCACAAATTTGGCCTCAAATTCCAAAATCACCCTTCTGTGGCTTCTCTTTAGTTACAAAAGCGTATTTATTTACTATTTTTTTAGTCATTCAAAAAAATATAGTACACTTTTTATAAAACTTCAAATTTATTATTATTATTATTTTTATATTTATCTATAATTATTATTTATTATTATCAATTACAAATTAATTTTATATGAATTTACATTTTAAAATTAAATCACAAAATAATTTAAAAATAAATCTCTATAATTAATCAGAAAAAATATTAATTTGTTTGTTTTAAAATAATTTAATTAATTAATAATTAGCAATGATATATAAGTTCGAAGTATTGAGTTGTTCTTAGCGGACTTTTCTTCTCTTCTCCTACAGCCAGTTCCGGTCATTTTGGTTTCCACAAGTTCTGCGGCATTTTTGAAAGGAGGTGAGTTGTTTACATGGGTTTTCAATTTTGTGTTCTGAGTTGTTTCTAAATCCCTGTTTGCCCTCCTGTTAGTTGTTTAGATAGATTTTTTGTCTGTGAATTAATATATCAATTTTACAAAACTTGTTGGTATTCACGTCCTTCCTATCTTATTTCTGTATTTTTAAATTCTTTTAATTTTTCTTTTCTCTTTCGCTAATTGCTACATCTGGGAGGTTATTCTAGATTTCTGTTAGCCCTCCTGTTAGTTGTTTAGATGCAATTTTATGTACTGTTAATTTTTAGAGGAGTTAGCTTTATTGTTCTTAGTATCTCTAAGGGTTGAATTAAGGAAGATTTGGGTGGGCCGATGGGTTCAAATGAACTGCGCTGTGAAAGAATGGATGGATGGACATTATCAAAAACTCATGCAGGCATAATAGTAGAAAAAAAAGCCCTCGGTGAAATACCAACAACGTATAAAGTTTCCTTCTTGTAAATCCTTCTTTCTTATAGGTTGCGGACCATCACAAGTCAAATACCAACCTCTAAATTTGATAATCTTTCAGAGCCTTTCGGTAGACAAATATTACAATGTTTACACTTATCAGAGCTTCATTTATTACCTGAAGGTCGAACTAATTCACTGAACATAAACTGTCAATCTGACAACCATTCTTATGAACATTACAGAGAAAGAAATTAAGATAAACACTGAATTCTCAGCTCCGCTTTCTTTTCCAGTGAAATCCATTTGCTTGTAATCTTCCCAATTTATGAACTCATATTTTGGATGCTCAACCTACATAATTGGTTAGCCAAGCAACAAATTTTCTAATGGAATTGCATGATACGGTGAATGGTATTCATGTGGGTTCCTGAAAAGAGAAAAAAATTACAAAAAGAAAAGGAGACAGAATGATATAAATGACTTGCTACCTTTAATTGTTCTATCACGGCATAACCAATCTCTTTGTCTGCTACACTTAGCTTTACACTTAGGCATAGAAAGAAAGTCCATCACATGCTTTTCTTTGTAGGAAAAGAAAAAAATTTACATCCTTAGCTCTATCAATGTTGTTAATTGCAGCTTCAAAATTGTATCTTGAGTAATTAAGAGAGGTGTTTTGTCTTTTGATTTCCTTGGCAGTGTTTGTTATGGAATAATTTAAGAAAACTATGCTCTTGATTTTTTCATTCTGGTAATTGTTTTAACAGCTGAGATATTCTTCTATAACTGTAAAGTTTTTTTTTAGTTGCTAAATATGTTAGAAATTTCATGGGGGAAAAGAACAGGATAGATTTTGGTACTCATCTTTGTTTTAATTTTCGCATATTTATTCAACATTAACTGAAAGTTATGGGACATGAAAATGATGCTAAAATTGGATTGAAAATAAAATTTTTATAGAGACTTACACAAGTACACATATGGAAAAGAAACAAAACTCATTGCAGCCATTTTAGACTGCCTAACTTAATTTAATACTCAAGACTTTCCCTGAAGCTGGAACATATAAATTAAATGCTCCAAGCTTGCTCCAAATGTATTCAATCCTAGGTCCTCTTAAAGATTTAGTAAGGACATCAGCAAGTTGGTTATTTGATCAAATGAAAGTAGTAACAATGTATTCAGAAGTAACCTTTTCACGTATGAAGTGACATTCAACTTCAATATGTTTAGTTTTCTCATGAAAGATAGGATTAGATATAATATGCAAAGCAACTTTATTATCACAAACTAATTTCATAGAGTTGAGTTTATAGAACTTGAACTCTGTGAGAAAATGCTTAACCTAAATAAGTTCGTACATTCCAAGAGTCATTGTCCGGTATTTGACTTCTACACTTGAACGAGCTACATCTTGTTTTTTACTTTTTCATGACACAAGATTTCCACCAAACAAGATACAATAATCTGATATTGATCTTCTATCCTAAGGACAGTCAGTCCAGTCTGCATCTGTATAGTTAACAATTTATGTATTTCCATGATTCTTATAAAGTAAATTTGTGCATGGAAACATTTTAACATACTTTAAAATTCTAGTTGTAGCTTCCTAATGACTTTCACATAGTGCTTGCAAAAACTGGCTAACCCCACTAACTGCAATTGAGATATTAGAACGAGTGACTATCAGATAAAGTAGATTGCCAACTAAATTTCGATATCTTCTTGAATCAGATAAATGCTCCCCTTGTCCTAGAAGAAGTTTGACATTGGCATCTATGGGTGTGTCAACAGGTTTACAATCTGTCATACTTGTTTATTCAAGTATATCCAATGCATACTTTTTTTGAGAAAGATAAATCCCTTATTGTGATTGAATAACTTCTATACCAAGAAAATACATTAAATTTCCAAGGTAAAATATATTAAGTTTCAAAGTTTTGAAACAAATGTTCCTTAAGTTGACTTATGCCCTCTGTGTCATTTCCAATGATAATAATGTCATCAATATAAACTATCAAATAGATGTTTTTTCCTGATAAATATCTATTGAACAACTCCACTGAACCTGTCAAACCAAGCACAGGGGATTATTTCAAGTCATAGAGAGAACGCTTAAGGTAACATACTAAGTTTTTTCCTATTTTAACTATGAAATCTGGAGGTTATTCCATGTACATTTCTTTGTTCATTTTGCCTAAAAAAATTTTCATTGACATATCTGACTTCCTGATATTCACCATTTTACTAACAATGGAATAAAAACGAGAGAAGTCATTTGTATATAGTGATTGTGTGTGTTTCCATACGGATGCACAAGTCATGAAGGGAAGAACATATGAACTAACTCAAGTGAAAGAGGCTCTATTATTGGGCATCAAATCTTTCTCACACATCTCTTTCATAGTGAATTTTCTCAAAATTGATAGTCAAATGATCAACTACTCCTTGTCCCATAAACCACAGTTTATCAGTAGAAGACCACTCTTGATAATTTTGGGACCCTCTCAGCTTATCATGAATGAAAACAACATTACCAGATAAATTTGACACATAAACTTTTGGTTGAACAGATTGAAATTGGGAAATGAAGTTCAATATTTATTTTTTAGTCATGACTTGTATTTTGTTCCTAATATTAAGGTTTATATTGCTTATATCATAGACCAATTGAAGATAAGAAACAATTGTAGCAAAAAGTTCTTAAGAGCCAAGAGAACAAATGTGACACCGAGCAAAAAGTTCCTAATACCCAACAATTACATAGAGAACAGCAAAAAGGTTCCTATGAATTATGAAGTTATATAGCATTTTACATTTTAGCCACAAAAACAAAATGTAGAAGCAATATAAACCTTTTAGGGCTTGGCTTCTCTATGTAATTGTTGTATTTCCTTTGAGTTTCGAGGTGTATTAATAGATTTTTGTAATCTATTGTTGAGTATAATTTAATTTAGGCGGTCTACAACCATTTTGTATGAAATCATTTTTTTTTCTTTTCTACTTTGACCATTTATTTATCTGCAATAAATTTATTTATGCATTGAATTATAAATATTTTTTTTCCAACACCAGGAAGGTGTAGTTTGTCACCCAGTTATATATAAACAAATGAATAATTGATTAGATTTTAGTCTCCTTAAAAAAGATTTGTTTTCACAGTAATTTTATCCTGATTTAAAACTATAATCTCATTTTTTGTCCATTTTTAAAATAATAGATTGAAAGACAAACCAGACGAAATCTTAAATCAAAATATAATACCGTAAGATTTTGCTTTTCGATCTAAACCAAATAATTAATGCGCTAGAGAAATCCAGAAAGGAGCTACTCCTAAGGAGGACGATGATGGAGGACAAGCCCTACGAAAAGAGGCTGCTGATACTATACGCCTCACAAACTGGAAATGCAATGGATGCAGCTGAAAGATTAGGCCGTGAAGCCGATCGCCGTTACTGCCCCGTTTCCGTTCTCTCCATCGATGATTTTGACCCTGTATGCACATCTCTCTACGTATATGTGCATGTTTTACTTTGAATCTTTTTATTTGATTATTCTTACTTGTTGAATTTACAGAAAAAACTGCCTCGCGAGAAAACAGTAATTTTTGTGGTTTCAACTACAGGCCAAGGGGATAATCCAGATTCCATGAAGGTTACTATTATTATTGTTGTTGTAGTTGTTGAATTTACTTCTGTGTATAATTACATTTGTGTGATTGAAATGTTTTGTAGGCATTTTGGAGGTTTTTATTGCAAAAGAATTTAAGTAAGGATTGGCTTAAAGGAGTGGATTACACTGTGTTTGGATTGGGCGATTCGAGCTACCAGAAATATAATGTAATGGTGATTTCTATTACGTAGGGAGATTAACATTATGGTACTCCTATTCTTTCTCTCTAGATATATTTTCGTTAAATTTTCTCTAGTTACGATACTAGTTATATTTGTTGGATTCCTAGTTGCTTGGTTTTTATAGTCAAATTCATTTCTCTCCTCCGTAATGATTTGCTTAAGTCAATTATATATATATATATATATAGATAAATTGTTGCTTTGATTTGGTTATGGGTCTACTGTAATATACTTCTTTTGATGTCATTGTATATCAAGATAAGACTTGTGACAGTGTTGAATAATTAGATATGAGTGTTGATGTTTTAAAAAATGAGCCATATTTTCTGGTGGGTTCACCTTGCAGTTTGTTGCAAAGAAGCTCGATAAAAGGCTTTTGGATTTAGGGGCAACAGCTATTGTGGAAAAAGGTTTGGGTGATGACCAACACTCTGCAGGGTATGATTTAATAATTGCATATAGTGATATTCCCATTTCATCTCTGGGTCCCTTTTCTCCTGGAAGGATTTGTGTGCATATGGGTGAGGCTATATAATTAGTTCAGTTGTGATCAGCTTTTATAATTAGCAGCTTTTATGAAATTGTTGCTAGTGCACTGTAGTTTTTGTTTTTTATGTATTTGTTTCTGTTCATATACATGTATTGCTCAAGAATGAATTTACAGGCTGTCTAGTATGAGCCATAGCTGATTCTACACTTCTGGGATGTCCATGGGTTATACTTCAGGAGTTTGTTGTGATGAAATTTTGATTTCTTCCTTTTGCTTCTCAATTTGCCAATATTTTTCCCCCTCTTTGTACAGTCAGATAAGATAGAGGATTTTTACTCTGTTATTGGCCTTTGAAGTAGTTTTTTATGTTTGTTTAATAATGTATTATCCCTCTAGGTTGATGTAATTCAGTGTGAATAACCTAAATACATAACTTGTTATTAGCTTTCCCTGACAAGGAATAGGTGACACTTGGAGTTCCTTTTGCAGGTATGAAGGTGCCCTGGATCCTTGGGCTTCCACCTTGTGGAATTCCCTATATGAAAAGAATCCCCATTTATTTCCCAATGGTCAGGATATTTTGTCATCAGATGCTAGCTTGTTGGACCTGCCAAAAGTACAAATAATCTACCATAACATCAATGATGGAAATTCTGAATGTTCAACTGCCACTGGTAAATTACTTCCCCTTCTGCTTCTTTTCGTTTTTCATTAAATAATATAAATCTTCTCATTTCAAAAACTAGACAGAAAGCACTTTTTTACTCAAATGGAGTGCGAGATGCGTATCAAGCTACTCATAACTGACTAGGAAATCTATTCATCGGAATAGTTCTGATCTCTTTACATTTTTAAGATCATTAGTCCAGTTTCTCTCCTGGTTTGTCCAGTCTAGATTTTTTCTTCTTGCATCTTTCTCTGTGCCTATGGGAGTGGGAAGCTTTAATAGTTACTTCAGTTGTATTTCCTTCTATAGTGTATTCTCTCTGGAGACAAACTATATATTCTGTCTCTAACGAGAGTTTTTGGTTTTGCAGACTTGAAATTTCTAGAGATGCAGATTGAGAGAACTCGCTCAATGTCTCTAAAGAGATATTCAGTAAAGAGTAGACCTGATTGCTTCCTGAAAATGGTATACAGGGAATTTTGCAATCATGTTTCTAGAATAATTTCTAGCTGATTCAAAGAATGCAAAATGACATGTTTGCATTTGTGGTTGTGCTTCTTTTCACATGCTATTATCTTATGTGAGGTTTGGTTGTGTTGAACTGTAAACTCTGGTGTGGAAATATATTTTATTATCTTTTGAACACTTAATTTTATATTAACCCTTTTCTGGAAGTTTCTCAAAGTGTTGCCTTCATGTTTGATTTTTATCTAAAATCTTGATGTTGTTAAATGACCACATGAAAAACACATGAATTGACGGTCTTCTGCCTCTTATCCCTTGCTTTATGCTATTCATCATCTCCTAATTCTAGATTCATGCACCTGCAAATGTATGGAACCTGTATAGTTTTATTTACCTTCTACATCTTTCCCCCTTCAACTGGTAGAAAATAGCTTTTTATAATTTACTTATTTATTTTTAAAAAATAATATTAGGACCAGATATTTTTTGGATATTTTTTGGTTTTTTTAATTTAAAATAACTTGCCAATTCTTGATGTAGATAAAAAATTATCCTTTAAGTAGAGAAGGATGCAGTAAAGATGTACGACACTTTGAATTTGAAGCTGTTTCATCAGTAAGTCATGTTGCGCTTTTTGAAATCAAGTCCAATTTTTCTGCTTTACTCTTATGAATCAGTGGAGTTGTCATGTCCAACTGATTCATTCTCCCTTGTGTTAGTCTATTGAGTATGAAGTTGGTGACGTTCTTGAGGTGCTTCCTACCCAAGATCCTACCTTGGTGGATGCATTTATACTGCGTTGTAATTTGAATCCAGATTCCTATATCACTGTGAGTAATTCTCTTCTAGTCGTCTCTTTATATGTTATAAATCTGGATTTGTACCATTCTTTGTTTAACATTCTTATTATAGTGGTTTATTTTGGTGCTATACATCTTCCTAGCATTTAAAAAACTTCTCTTGGAGATAATTCTGATAATATATAAAATATTTAGAGATAGACACATATCACATGATTGTGAAGGACCACATTCTGACATTAAACCTTTATCACCATTTGCACATTTTATAATTGTTTTGCCACATTTTTGGATCCTCTTCTTGAAGTTTATCTTATTAACTATAGTCAGGCATATATTGAGAGATGTGTACCTTACAGGTCGGAAAATTCTGTAGAATTAAATTAGTCTTGGTATTTGTTATGTCTCCACTTCCTCTTCCTTTTTCCTTCCTCTTGTTTCTTTTTGTCCCCATTCTGTTTTTTTTTTTTTTGTTTGGTTATGCACATCTAGTATATTCATCATATGGAGGTGGAAGGTAATTAAATCCTTTGATGGCCTCTGAGTGGTATTTTGTTTCTTACTGAAACTGTATAATTACATATTTTTAGGTTGAGCCAAGAGATAATAAGGAGGACCACGTTGGTAATAGTTATAAAAATGGCTGGAAGGTCCCTGTGAAACTGAAAAGCTTTGTGGAATATGCAATGGATGTTGCATCAGCTTCTCCAAGATGCTATTTCTTTGAGGTCAGGCATCCTTTCACTAGTTTGAATTGCAGCATTACCCCAATTTGATGATCATCTGTATGCATTAAGTTCTTCTTCATCTCTGTGGAATTGAATCTTCTATCTGTTCCATCTGATGTGGATTTCATGCATAAACTATAAAAAAATGAATAGAAAATGAAGATAGATTATATATCTATTGGAATCCCCCCCCCCCCAAAATTTCCTTGTATTTTGATCCTGCGGGTAGTAAATCTCTTTTTTGTTCAAAGTATCCTGAGGTGAAGTTGGAAGCTTTTCTATTTGCCAACACTTTTCCATTTTAATGATGACAAAACGTTGTTGAGCTTCACAATATTAAGTTTGTAACATTTTGAATCTATTTACACCTCTTATACTATATATAAGAAGGTTTGTATTTATTAGAGTATCTCAAACATGAATATGCTTTGGTTGTGAGCTCTTTCTTTTTGGACCCAAGAATAATTACATATACGCTTTGTTTTCTAGGCTGCAGTATCACGATATTCTTTCTATGTAATTTTGACACATCAAATTCTCCAGGTCATGAGTTTCTTTGCGAGTGCTGAACATGAGAAGGAAAGGCTTCTGTATTTTTCCTCTCCAGAAGGAAGAGATGATCTGTACCAATACAACCAAAAGGAGCGAAGAACTGTTCTGGAGGTATCTTTCTTTCTAAATTTGAATCAGCCACGTTATTAGAGATATCTGCTATGCTACTTCTTGGATTTGGTTCTTACAAGAGTTCTTTTTCACAACTTCTATACATGGAATGTTTTAGATGTTACTTTATCACCTTATGGCAAGAGGAGATCAATTGGCTTAATGTCTTCATTGTATATCAGATATTAGTTCTCCTAAACTTTGAGTTTAAAAATAATTACTGTTGTGGTAAATGAACAATTCAAAATTCTATTGACCTCGAGATAATTTTGCTCCTTGAAAAACCTTTTGTCCCTATTTAAAACAACATTCCTCCCCGCATATTGTTTATACATGTCCCTCTTGCTGTTGTTTCAACTTGATCACACGGAACAGTAGAAAATTTCCATATTAATAGAAGGGAAATACTAAATCCTACACTTTGTCTTAAATTTAGACATTAATACTCTTTGTACAAATCCTAATTCTAATACAATTGAAATTTTAATAACAAATTCTATAAAAATAATGATTATGTAACGCTTTGAATTTGTTTATTCATAATAATAAAATATTCAACAATAAGAGTTAATACCCATACCTCTATGGAGCCAAATGACAATAATTTTGAAGTAAATTTGATTTAAATCACTGAAATATTTTTTTTGATGTACTGGAGGAGTTTCGTGCACAACTATGAGAAACTCTTGAACGAGTTTCGTGTACACATGTTTTAGAACTCCTTCATATGTTTTGTATCACTTGTCACGGATATGTGTACACGAAGCTACTTAATGAGATCCGTGTAATCCGGTGGAACTCCTCCTTGTCGGCATCAATTACAGCACAGGAATGGAGTATTCTAGTCATCTGCCTTTTATCTTGGGCCACTAACTGAAGATGATTTGTAGAATGATTAAGTTTAATTAAAATAAAGTAGTAGTGTTTAGTTGGGTCTAAATCATGTTTTCAGGTCTGATATATTGTTTTTTTTGTATGTGGTTATTATTTGTGTGCTGTGATTTAAGATATTTATCTAAATATCTGTTTTTTGGAGAGATGGCTTTAGATACAACTATTCCCTAGTAATATCAAAAGGAAACTTTTTTCTTTTCTATTAATGGCGACGGAGAATCTCTTCTTCCTTTAGATCCGTGTAACAAATGGGGGAAGGGTATTGATGCCATTTGGTTAAAATGATAGGGGCATTTTGGTCAGAAAAATGTTGTATTTAGTAAATGGCTGTTGTATTTAACAATTATGTTAATAGAATGTTTCCAGTTCAGATAATTGGTCATATGATAAAGGTGTTGGCATATATTTTAAATGAAGTTATCTCCAAATTGGATATGCTTTGTTTAAATTGGAACTACTATAGCAGTTCCAAATAACTTATCCATTCTGTGTAATCTTCTGTAATTTTGAAATACAGGTGTTAAATGATTTTCCATCTGTGCAAATGCCATTTGAATGGTTGGTACAGCTTGTTCCGCCTTTAAAGACCCGAGCTTTCTCCATATCTTCTTCTAATTCAGCTCACCCAAACCAAGTTCATCTGACAGTAAGTGTGGTGTCATGGAAAACACCGTACAAGAGGACGCGAAAAGGTCTTTGTTCAACATGGTTGGCTGGACTTGATCCTCAACAATGTATGTGCTTTTGACAAAATCTCAACAGCCTGATTTTTGAATCTGTACTTTTTTATATTGAATCTCTCTTAAACAGGGGTCCTCATTCCCGCCTGGTTTCAGAAAGGTTCTCTTCCTCCCCCATCACCATCACTCCCTCTCATTCTTATTGGACCTGGCACTGGTTGTGCTCCTTTCCATGGATTTGTGGAGGAAAGAGCTCTTCAGAGTAGATCCGGTCCAACAGCTCCAATACTTTTCTTCTTTGGTTGCAGAAATGAGGAGAATGACTTTTTATATAAAGACTTCTGGTTGTCTCATTCACAAAAAGGCGGAGTACTCTCAGAAGAGAAGGGTGGAGGATTCTTTGTTGCCTTCTCAAGGGACCAACCAATGAAGGTGTATGTGCAGCATAAGATGCGGGAGCAGAGAGTGAAGGTCTGGAGTTTGCTTGCTCAAGGGGGTGCTGTTTATGTTGCAGGTTCTGCAAACAAAATGCCTTCTGATGTATTATCAGCATTCGAGGAAATAATAACCACAGAAACTGGAGCTACCAAAGAAGCTGCTGTAAGGTGGCTTCATGCTCTGGGAAAGGCCGGTAAGTACCATGTGGAAGCTTGGTCTTGACTGAGCACAAGGAGCACAGACATGCTGAAACCACCTTATCACCAGGCATACAACAGTCACAAACCTGATATAAGTTTTGCACCATTTCTTTTTCTTTTTTTCGGTGAATTGTTTTGCACCATTTCTGTTAATGTATTAAAGTGGCCAAAAGGAAATTTTATATATTTTTTCGTGTTATCAACACTTTAGACTTGATGTCTCCGTTAATAATCTACGACTACGCGGGGATGGTATTGATGAAATTGTTGCTCATGCACTTGGCGAACTCTTGAAAAGGATTTTGTCTGTTACGAAGAGCAATGACGTGATCTCGGATGAATTAGTTGAGAAAATTAAGGAGAAAATCAGTCTAATAGTAGTTTGTGGAATTTCTTACAAACAAGTATCGTTGTGTTTATTTGTTTTTTTCCATTACCTTAAAATCATAAATATATTTGATTTGTATCGGCGCTACTTGAAATTCCAACGGCTGACATATCATAGCCAAAACCTCTACCGAAAAATCGTTTAGAGGAAGAATGAAACATTGATGAAATTTAGTCAGTGCAGGACAACTAATAAATATTGAGTCCTATGTTTTTCTTTTTTACTAGATATGACATAATAATTTCATTTTCAATAAACAAGGTGATCATCGATGCACGGAAACTAGTTGAAGTTTTCGGAGCTTTTCACTTATCCATATGTTTTATTTATGTTTTGTTTTATCATTAGTTTAAGAATCATAATAAATACTATATTTAATTTGGAATCACAATCGGCATCTCTGACTCCTTCTCAACCACGGCCACGAACATCCATGTTGCCGTCACTGTTACATTCGATTAACATCTTTCATGAACGCGATCGACTTATGAAGCTGAAAGATGTAATAGATAAAAATTGATCGATGACTAGCCAGTAAAGACTAAGTCCTATTTTTTTCATGATATGTCATAATAATTTAATATTTAAAATTTTACTGTTCAACCTCAGTCTTAGACTCAGCTTGTTCAGCCGGCTGTGTCACCCTCTGTCTCATCTGTCGGTGGCTCCACCTCGTCGTGCGGTAAGGCTTTATTTTCTTTCTTTGTTTAGTTTTTTAAAAAAAAAAATATTTTTATTATTATTTTACTTTTTTAACGTCTGCAACTCCTATTCCAGTGGCTCATTCGCAACCTCATCTTCTAATAGCCCGTTTGCAGCATTATTTTTTAGTGGCGCGTTCATAACAACATCTTCCAGTGGCGCGTCGATAACCTCCTCATCTTTTGCTAGTTCCGTAAATAAATGGTAAAGTTTTCACTATAATGTAAAACTTTTATATTTATTTTTCTCTTTTGAGTTTTTTTAATTACTTTTTTTGTTTTATTGATACAGCCAAATAAGAACAAGCGCCGGCAACTAGAGGAGCACCTTAGAGTGTGGTTTGCTATTGCCTAATTTTTGTTTTTCAAAATTTGAAAAAAAAAAAAAGTTAATGGCTTCGTGCAGGGATGGTATTGCTGAAATTGTTGCTCATGCACAAAATGCACATGGAGAACTCTTGAACATAATTTTGTCTATTGCAAAAAGCAATGACAGGATCACGGATGAACTAGCTGAGAAAATCATTCTAATAGTGATTTCTGGAATTTCTCGCATATTCGAACATGTATCGTTGTATTTATTTATTTCTTTGGTTACCTTAAAATCATAAGATATTTGATTTGTATTCATGGCACCGGCTTCGTTGTAGACACCGACATCTTTGTAAGCGTTACTTGAAATTCCATTGGTTGGCATCTTTGAACCGAAACCTATGCTGAAGAATCGGTTGGAAGAAGAACAAAACATTGATGAAAATGAGCCAGAGTAGGATGAGCCAGTAAATAATGAGTCTTATTTTTTCTTTTTTCCTAGATATGTTATAATACTTTCATTTTCAAAATCTACCGTTCAGCCTCTTCTACTGATGGCGCCTCCGTTGCCACCTTATGTTATTACGGACTACAAGGAAGTGATCGCCGATGCAAGAAAACTAGCTGAAGCTTTCGGAACTTCTCGCTTATTTGTACGTTTTATTTATGTTTTGTTTTTTCGTTAACTTAAGAATCATATTCAATACTAGCGTCGACGTTGCCGTCACTGTTACCTCCGATTAACATATTTTATGAGCCATAACCACTTATGAAATTACTCCGATTAACATTTTTTAATTACCTTTTTTGGGATCAAAGTGCTTTCTCCTTTAGGTTTGAAAACCTCCAATTAAAACATCATTTATACACCCACAATTACCTTTGGAAGCTCAGGATCTAGTCACCAATTATAGTTTGTGGTAGTTTTTGAGTCAATTTTGTTATTAAACTAAAGATTATGGAGTGACGAGGTGCTCACTTAAGTCCCTTGAGAGTACTGCATCCCTCAAACAAATTTTGAAATATTAAAAACAATTTGCTATTGTCTCTTGTTGAACATTTATCATCAAGCTAAGACGGTAAGATTGATTGCATCTAAAACATTATTTTCTAGATTAGATTGTCTCAACTCATAGCTTTTCAATATCTCATAATAAAATCATGTGATAATGTATCTTAAAACTTCTTATACTCACGTAATGTTTTACATTTTTTTATTGATTATACTTGATTTCAAAACTCCTTTTAAATGAGAAGCCATTGTTGGATAAAAAAACTATGATGTTTATATATAACAAAACTGGCTTGAGTTTAAAGAGTTGTCAAAAATATTTTTGGTAATTTTTTACTTTTAAGAGAAATACAAAATTATATTAGGAAATTTCTATTTTCAAATAATTACCAAAAGTATTTATGATTATTAACTTATCAATGTCTTAAAATATTTAGGTAAATAAGCTATACTTATTTTAATGGATAAATAGGAAAAAATTATATTCGCTAAATCTAGAAACATTCTTTAAATTAATAAATTATTAATTTATTGATTAATTAATATCTCTCTAAATTAATAAAATTTTATAATTACAATATTATTAATTTATAGAGGTTTTACTTATCATATATATGCGAGACCTTGTGATCACTAGGCAATTACAGCAGTAAGAACGCTAGTTTTACATTTTTAGCACAATGTTCACAGGAACCTAGTTTATAAAAGAAACTTTCATTATTCAATTGGAATAACAGTGATTAGAAGGTGTGATTTCTTATTCTGCTTTGCCGGCAATCTCTTCAAGGCCGTTAAATTGGTGAGGGAGAGTTATCTACCTACTTCTCTGCTATTGGGGTTGGGTTACTGAGAATGATTGGTAGTCTTTCTCTTCTCACTTATTTAGGGTTGGATGAGCTTTACTTTAACCATTTCCTTTGACTTTGGCTCATCCAATTGGTATTGTGACCGACGTGAAGTGGGAAACTAATCTGGATATTTCAGCATTTGATTTGTAGCTATAGGAGATCGATTGTTATAAACTTTACCTTGCAAGTTGTTTTTAATTAGTTTTTCCATTTGAACCTTTGATTGAATTTGTATTTGAATCTGCATTCTTGGTTATGGTTGAGTGTGGACTCGAGCTCTGAATTAGGTTTTTTATTATATTTTTCTTTAATTCGGTTTGCATTTTGAGCTCTCATAGTAGATACCAATCTTGGTCCAAAGATGACAAAATCAGATTCACCTTTTTCAATTTTCTTTTTATCTTTGGTCCTTGCCTGAGTAGATTGTAGAAATGATCAATTAATAGTGCGACATATACCATCTGCTTATATGTTAAACTTAACTTCTTTTTTGGTTTCAAAACATATGTTTACGATGTATTGCACTTACGTTGCATTCCAAGAACTTATTTTGCAGCCTATGTTTTTCTTTATAGTTAACTCCTCCACATGAATCTTAAATTATTTATATACAAGTTCCGCTTTTAAAGACTTTGAGGTTTTTTCATATCTTCTTTTAAGTACTATCTATATATTCTCCTTCTGCATTAATTTTTTTTTTTCCGTTTTGATTTGAATCTTTATATTTTTATTTGAAATGTTCGAAATTAAATATTTTACTTATTTAAAATAAATATTTTTCATTTAAAATTTTACTAACAATCTTCTTAATATATTTTCCTTAAAATTTCACCATATATATATATAGAAGCAATCCCTTCAACAAATATTAGTTATATTAATTCATGTAGTTTTACTAATTATAATATAACAAAGATATTAATGACCGTTATTATAACTTTAAATACCTAAGAGGGGAGTGAATTAGGTTTTTATCCAATTTTTCAACCTAATTCAATAAAACACTTCTTTGATAGCAAATATCAAACACTTGGTGTGCTAGTTATATCAGTAAAAATATGTTCGAATAAAATGCAGAAAGTAAATCAATTAACACAATGATTTATAGTGGTTCGGTTTATCCAACAAAACCTAATCCACTGTCTTGAGTTACCTATTCAACAAATTTTATCAAATTCCTTCACTAATAAAATGAATGAGATTACAAAAGAGGTTCGTTTAATTCACCTTAGGGTTTTATAAATAATCTCTCAACTAATCAAGGGTCACTCAATCCTGAATTTTACAAACACAACCTTGATTATACAATAATCTCACCACTCTCCTTAGAGAATCCTAACAATACAATTTAATTCAAGGTTCACCCAAAAGTTTTACAAATAAACCTTGAAAACAAAACAATTTACACAAGGCTCACCCTAACGCTTATGGTTTTATGCTACTTGCAATCTTGATACAATTACAATCAATAATAAGAGATAAATAGTTTGATAGATATCACCTTAATGTGAAGATATATCAATCTCCTCGAGTAATTTGTTTCTTTAGATTGCTCAAGAACACCAATGATTTAGTAAAGACCCTTCTTGGATAATTTTCACAATGTAAATGTTATGAAAGGTTTTCAAAATGGTTTCAAAATGTTCTATGAAGAGTAAGAATCAGATTTTTGCTTAAAGATTCATTGTTATGAGTTTTTTAAAATTTTTTAGTATTTATACGTATACACCAATTGTCATAAAAATGACAAAAAATGCAGTTGACCGTATATCAGACGAATCGTCTGCACCATCATCCGCAAGTGTTCCAGAGAGCTCTGAACATACTGTGTACGATGAGCTGAGTAGTCCAATCAATCGCATGATTCTGTGGTTGACTGCATATGCAGTCAAATTGACCGCACATGCATTCAAACTGACCGCACATGCATTCAAACTATGCAATATAAGATTTTAATCAACTCTAAGAGTTGTGAAATATATTTTATAGAATTATAAGTATATTCATTGTATTTTGAAAATCATTTCAAATACTCAACTCATATTTTATCTTTATGAAGTGCATTTTAAAAAATAACACTACACCTTTAGATTCTATCTAATTCAAAAAATGATTTTCTAAAAATTTAAAACTTCGATCTTATATGGATTAGACATATGATTCCTAAAAGATCAACACTTATACAATTAAGACATTACTCATTATCAATGTTTGTCATTAATCAAAATTAAAACATTAAAAACTTTAAAACTTTCATAACTTTTTCAAAGTTAAAAGATATTTCGATATGAATATTTAATTTCGACTGAGTCTATTAAAAATTCGTTAAACCTATTATCTATACTATTATAAATATTCAATTGCTAATTTTTTTCAGGAAAAAAATGTATATATTAATGTAAAAAACAAGGTTTTCCATTTTTATTATAAAATAAATATTCTGAAATTAATTGTTAAATTTTATTTTTGATAAATTTGAAATTAGATATCCACTTTTTTATTTAAATTTATTAACACCTTTCTTAATTGAAAATCATTATATTTTATGAATATCCGTAATTTCTCTATTAATCAAAATAATAAAGATATTACCGTATCAAAAAAGTTTCCATAATTAGATAAAAAATAATTCTATAATAAATTGTATATTTAATTTTAGATTAACGGAGTATTGTAAATATGAAGGAGCGATTGTTGGGAGTTGGGACACATACAAGGGCAGATTGCTTGAATAGTTGGATTAGATATGGCCGAATGTCATTTGATAAAACCTACTTAAGTTACTAGAGAAAAAGTAACCCTTAATTCAATCGCATTCTTGGAGGCAACCCGTAATTCCATTGCATCTCCATTTTATCTCCCCCCTCCTTGACGGAGCGCAAGATGTTGCCAGCAGCAACTGTTCAACTTAACCTTAATTCCTCCTCAATTTTTTACCCATCCTTCAATTATGCATCTCCTAATCGAGGTCCGTTATCAGTCAAGGGCTCAATCTTATCTTTCCAGCCATGTCAACTCAAAATTAGAAGAAATTCTGGAATCTCTGCTTCTTCTGCAGTTGCTGAAAACACTTTGACTGATGATTCCACCTCTGCAAACCCAACTCGGAAACAGGTGTGTCAGTTTCATCTTTAGGCGGAAACATGTGATCTTCTGGCTGAAAAACGAACTATTTCTTATAAAAGATTGAATCTTTTTAAAAATTAAAATTAAAGTTAATATACTTATTTTGGGTGCTTTTCAGAAGCTTGGAGTGGTGGTGAATCCAATGGAGAAGCCTAGACTGGTGTTGAAGTTTATATGGATGGAGAAGAATATTGGACTTGCAATAGACCAAGTGATTCCCGGCCATGGAACAATCCCTTTGAGTCCATACTACTTTTGGCCAAGGAAAGATGCTTGGGAAGAGCTGAAAGTGATGCTGGAGAGTAAGCCCTGGATATCCCAGAAGCAGATGGTCATTCTTCTTAATCAGGCCACTGATATCATCAATTTGTGGCAGCAGAGTGGTGGCGACTTATCGTGAGGTTTAGGTAGAGGTTTCTCTTAGGTAGGTAGGTTATAGGTATCTGATGATGCCCTGTTGACTGTGGTCCTGTTCTTTTGCTGTTCTAGCTTTTTCAATCACCTCATGAGGCGATTGCTGCTTGTTTAAGAATTTTGCTATGCTTTTTATGGCATTCTTTTTGTTCTTTCTAACTTCTATGAATTAGCTCTTCGAGTGCTCAAATGCAGTTTGCCTTTAGAATATAAATTGGTTCCACAGACTGTATATCAAAGAAATTTTCCAAGACATGGTAGCTTTTGCTCCTGAATGAAAAGGCATTGCACCTGTCTAAATTGAACATTAAAGACATTACGAGAATTTGGTCTAAAATTGCAAAGTTTTTTTTTTTTTTTGATAAGTGTTATTTGATGTATCATTGAGCAACATTATCAAAAAGAGTTAGATGCAGTCTTAGGATGATGATTATTTTGGTAGTATGAAGCCTAGCATCTGACTATTGGTGACGTTCGAACTGAATGATCAAGTTCACTATTCTTGCTCTGGTATGTTACAGTTACAGAGGCCTGTAGTATGAAGTCAAAATACACTGGTATGTTCTACAGATGAATGTTACAGTTACAGAGGCCTGTTGAACTCCCCAAGAGGCATGATCAAGTTCACTATTCTTGCTCTTGGATAAAAATAGAAAGTATTGCTATGTGCAAGAGATTGCAACCTTTTGGGGAGTTCAACAGGCCTCTGTAACTGTAACATTCATCTGTAGAACATACCAGTGTATTTTGACTAAATATCAAGTTGCTATAGAAATGTTACCATCTTTCCTTGCCTACTTTGGTTGGTATTATTGACAACCCTGCTTCCTGCCACCAACCATACTGGCAATGAAGCCTACTTAAATTCATGTTTATTAATTTTCTCCACTCTGTATGTATTTGTGGGGGGGGGGGGGATTTGGTTTTATTTTTATTTTGTCTTCAGAGATTCTTTTGGGTTATATCATTGCTTCCATCTTTATTAGTTCTTTTACTCTATTAATTCTATTCATTCGGTATCATAGTTTCTTCCCCTCTACTAATGTGCTGTTGCTGACCGCTGCAAGGAAATTTGTATGGATCTTCATATAGTTAAATGAAGCCCTTGCTCCTAGTGCTGAGGCGATGGCATCTTGAGCTTCTACAGCCACTCCATATATATTTCTTGCTTTCACTTATTGAAAGTTCACATCCTTCCTCCACAAAAATTCTGATCTGTACCATTGTTTTAATTTCAGAATGACCTGATTTGGCTATTCTGTTTAATTTTTAGGTGATCATCATTGGCATCCAAACAATGTTCCCTTGTTCATATGCTTATCTCTGATCAAACAACTTGAAAACAGTACTTTATATACTTTCTATTTCCCTACTGGTCTTCCATGAAGCTCCAACCTCCAAGGAGACTGTAATTCCATCTTTGCTAGCAACTTGCTGTTAGCATTGTCAATCTGCAAACCAAGCTGTCTTCCCCTGCTGATTTTTCTTTTCAAAAAATATCATTTAGAGGGTTCAGCTTAGTTATATGAGTTAACTTTTATTATATGAAGTTGTTTGAGTACCATAGACATTCAATCCTATCTTACGATGAACCAAGTGTTGTTAAAGTTGCAAATGCATTTCAATATCTGGGAAAAGGATCTGTATAATTAAACACTGCCTGTCCTGCCCTTGATGATATAATCAGACCTATTATGAAAAATTTCCAGGTGGAGATCATGGTGTTAATTAAGATTTAAGAACGAACTTGGAGGAGGTAAACCAAGATGCAGCAGCTAGAGAACATCAGACTAGGCCTTGAAGCACCTGCCATGGTTTTCTAATTGAAATGGCAATCCTGGATGTGGTGACTAGCGAAATTAGCCAGCTTATTTGTTTTTCCATCTCTTCTTGTTTCTTCGAATGGTACCAATTTCGTACCACCATTCAACTCTGCTTATTACTCTGATGGAAACTAGCATCTTTGGAGAGCATCCTTTGCTTTTTGGTTGTCATCTGCATCGTTTAGCTACTGGATCCAAACTTTTTTTTTATACTAGAAAAGATTCTAGTTAGTATCCTGGCTGTCATAGTTGGAAAGATCAGTCGTTTACTTCCTCTGGGTTTGTCAAACAAAATTGCCTTGTTTGATAGTGGTCGACAAGCTTTCTGAAATCAAGATTTCCCTTTTTAACCCTTTCGGTAACTATGGCTTGTGCTTGTGTTAAGAAAGTTTCACCATCCATTTGGAATATCATCTTTTCAAACCATTGTACGAGAGTTTTGCTCCAACGGAAAGATGACTCTGATTACAACTTCGGGGACGCTATGGTGCAGTTGAACCCTTCAGCAGTAGAAGTTTTTCGCCTTCATGATTTTTTTAAGCTCCTATTGATTACCTTGAAAACAATCTAGAGGATCTAGCCACCATCGGAGCTCCAGTGTTGTGACTGTTGGGGCAAACTACCCCCTCTGACCAGGTCCAGTTGTTGGATTCAAGTTCATATTTGGGGAAACAATCTGAGAGAATTTCTAGCATGCAATCACGTCACCTACCGTTTCAGCACTTTCAGGCATTGGAAACTTCCATACTTCCCAATTGTGACATATTTTCATGGCCCATTCAAATTAGGGGTGCAATGATGTACATTGAGTCTAAGACCTGGGAGAAACTGCTAAATGAAACAAACATCATGCGCACCTGACGAAATATATTAGAATAGGTCTATTTGGGAACAGGTATTTAAATTAAAAACAAAAGGAGAGGAAAAAGAATCCCATCTTGGAAGCTGAGAACATTCCAACATTTCTTTATACCAAATCCAAAATACAGACAGTTGAGCTAAGCCACTGTGAACAGTAAAATAAAATAAATCCACATGGCAAGTCAAAAGTCGGAAAATTAAAAAAGGAAAGGAAAATGCTAGACTGGTAACTGGTAAGATACTATGTCCAACCCATATCATTCATCAAACTCGTGCATATGATCTAATAGGTAGTTTGCAGCCAGCTCCTCATTCTTGTTGCATGCAAAATACACTTCCAATACCAAAGCTCGATCAAAACCCATTGCTTCAAGCTGCCAAAACCACATTGCAGATAAAATAAGAACTGAGATAACAATCACAATATTGTTTTCTATATCTGCTGTGTACAAAATTGAGGCAGGTGCACAAAAAGATAAGAAATCCATTCAATCAAATGCAATGTCGTGAATCATTGTAATAATACATATTTTCAGTCATCTAGAGCATCTAGAGAATTTTCCTTTTAACAGCATCTAGACAATTGATTCAATATGATTCTACTAAAATTTAAATCCAATATTCAGATGAACCTACAGGGGTGTTCACTTTTACATTAAAAGAAACTGCTCCTGCTTATCATTGAATTGAAAAAGATCATGGCTTTTTACCCAGAGTTCCTTGCTACAAGAACAAAGCATACTTCGTCCCTTTTTATAAGATATTTTAAATAATTTCACGCATACTTACTAAAGTGCCCTTATTTATGATGCTTGGAATGAGGAATATTTATTGTGCTTGGAACAAAAAGAAAATAAATAGGGTTAAAATTGTCTATAATATACAAAATAACATGAACAAAGAGAGATCACACCACTCCCATAAGCATTGAAGGCCCAAATAAATCACAAACAACAAATAAAAGCATATGGAGCCTAACAGCAGGGTTCTAAAGTACTCTCCTTAACTTGCCCCCTCCCTACCCTTAGAAATACACAACCCTGTAAGAATAAGGGGAAAAAAGCAACAAACAGAATGCCTCCATTCTCTGAGGACTTTCCTCCTCTGAGGGATCATGGAGTAAGACAAAGTATAAATACTACAAGATGAAATGTCAAAACACCAGACAACCTGAAGCCAATGATATCAACAACAGCTACATATCCAACTTAAACTAGATATTGCTCCTTCAATTCTCTAAACAGAAAGGTAAGTGGACAATACTGCTTGAGAGTTGAACCTACAACTAGCATCATCCATCCTCAAATGCAAGGAGATAATAAGCAGAAAGATGATCATATGGAAGCCAAACTATAGAAGGGTTAAATATATGCATACACGTTCAATTGCCTCACGCTCCTCAGGTGTGACAGTAACAGCCTGTGGCATTGCATCAGCAAGTTGCCCCAATATGTTCCTGAAACAAACATTATAATTAGAAAAATCAGTTGTGGCAAGTATATATCTAGTATCCATGTGTACATATTCAGAGAGAGAGAGAGAGAGGACACACTAAACCAAATGGAGTATAGAAAAATTAAGGTGAAACTATTAAAAGAATCCAACTGCCAATCAGATAATGATTTAGATATTATTGATGAAATGATCGCACCCCTCGCCCCCTTCAACAGGTTCATTTATTAGGCGAAGGAAGTCAGCTTGATGCTCTTGGATCAACCGCATCAAGTGCGGGTTTTGCTTTCCCAGCTCCTGAAGCATTGGCTGCAGGTGAAGGAAAAATAGTGTATCAAATGGTTAGAAGTTGATTGAAATACCACCAAGAGAAAAGATTATTGCTTCAAATGACATACCTGTAAGATTTGAGGGTTGGCTTGCACCATTGCTCGCAAAGCTTGGAACTAGAAGGTAAAAAACATAAATTAAAATATGCTACTTCTCATTAACGAGATGACACACCACCAGAATATCTTGTACCTGCTGACTATTGCGTAGAAATTCCAAAGAGCCAGCACTTGCATTTGAGCCAACACTTGGAAGACCCTGATTAAAGATTTGCCTCTTTTTAGTATATTATTTTCATGAACATATGGGCCATATTATAATTCCGTTTCTTGGAATAACCACTCCCTTAAAGAATTCCCTACCTGTGGGAAAAGATCTAAAGGATTAGCATTAGGCCCACTTGTTGGTGCTGCTGGCTGTGGAGCCTGGTTAGGTGGGTTTTCTGCCTGCCCACTCGTGAGAGCTGCAGCAAGCCCACTTGCAGGAGCTTGGGTGGCAGGTGGAACTTCAGCAGCTTCAGGGATTCCCTAAACCAATTTGAGGCTTTTCCATGTTAGGAGGAAAATCAAGCTAAAATAAAAGACAAAGCTACTTTATTAGTGTTTCCACCATACTCAATATTAAATAACACAAAAGAATAAGTGCAATCAAATATGGAGCAGTTTCAACATATGAGGAGAATTAAAGGAGAAAAGGAAGGAAAAGTAAATTAGGGGGAAAATCACACTAAAAGTGGACGGAAATAAGTCTCCTCTGCTTGTCACTAGTCAACTAGTCACTACAATATCTCAAGTTTGTAACAACTCCAATGAAAGTTGAGGACACCCAAAAAACTACAACAGTAGTCCCCCCCCCATCAACCCTCCTAAAATGAGAGCAAATTCGACGATGGTACCAAGGATCAATTCACACAAATTCCTCCTAAAACTATGGTATTATACAAACCACCAAGTTGGGACCCACCGAATACAAGTATTCAACAGCTCTCTCTGGATTGTTATATGCAGCGCGTAGAGCGCGCACCACTGTATCCCTAGTCCAGCTCCCTCCACCCATATCAAGAATTTGTTGAACTGTATTCTCCAAGGTACTTCCAGCAACAAGATTCGAAGCAGCTTGACCATAAACATCTGTGCTTGGACTGTTGTTGAGAAGATGAGAACAGTAGTTGAATACCAAATTCCAAACACAATCCTCATTTCAGCCAAATAGAGTATGATCAGCAACAGGAAAATAATATAAGACTCACGAAACTGAAGCAGGGGCCGGTGCCGGTGCCGGTGCCGGTGCCGGGGCAGGAGTGGATTCAGGTGCAGTCTCTGAACTGCATACATGAATGATGAAAACAAACTAGATTAAAACATGGAAGAGAAACACTTTTTGAGTTGGTCAGAGGATAAAAAAAGAAGCAATAAAACTTCCACTCACAGTGCCACAGTTGCTGGAGTTTGAGGAGCTGCTGTTACAGGCTGTGTTACTTGAGGGGCAGCTGTTGCAGGTTGGGCCTACAGAGGTGAAGATACTGGCATTACAAACTCATCCATCAAAGGTGTGGCACATCAAAGTTTAGCAACAATATACACCAGACAGGATTCCTCTTAGCAGGAATCGCAATGCAACTCAAGAGAATGTTAAGTATCTAGCACATCAAAGAATTGGAGCCTCACTAGTTGCCTTTTTATCTTCATGAAAATGGAACAACTAATCATAGCACTTTCAGCATTAACATTGGAGATTTTCCATGCGATCCAAAAACTCGTCAATTTATACTGGATTGAGGATCAGAAAATAAGAAAAGGTTAATTCCACTAAATCCCTCCATCTTCTATCCAAAAACACTAGACCACCTTCATCTTCTAATTGAAACAATATGCCCCTGATTTATTCAATTTTATCAAAATAGTATAATTTTTAGGCTTAATTTCATTAAGGCCCATAATTTCATGGAAAGAAACATCTTCCCTTAATCTTTAAATTGTCTCACTATGCCCTCCATCATTTCAATTACTTTAGTTAAGTATAATTTTTATTACAATTTATATTTTTTGTCAATTAACTTTTTATTTTTTATTAACTCTTATAAATTAAGATAAAATATTACTAAAATGAGAAAATTCTATGAATTTTTTTATTTGTTTGAACATGTGAAGAAAAAAAATCACAATTTAACGCATTAGAAAATTAAAAACAATTGAGAAAAGAAAATTATTATTTTTTAAAATGTTTGAATTTCTATATTAGGCATTTTTATATATTTTGATGAATTAGTATGATTTTTAATATTTATTTGATGTACAAGGATTTTATTTTGCTTTATGGAAATCTTATTAAAAATTATATTTAAAAAACACTTTTTTTTTCTTTTTTATACTGTTTTTAATTTTATAATGTGTTAAATCGAGATTTTTTGCATCACATGTTTAAGCAAATAAAAAGGTTCATATAATTTTCTCAAATTTAGTAATATTTTATTTTAATTTATGAGTTAATAAGAAAATAAAAGGTAAATTGACAAAAAAAACATGATAAATTGTAATAAAAATTATACTTAACTAATTAGAATAATTGTAAAGATGAGGAGGACATATTGAGATAATTGAGAAATTGAGGAGAGCTCGTTTTTCATAAAAAGTTTAAAGGATTTAATGAAATAATCCTATTAATTATACTAATTTGATAAATTGAATAGATCAGGGAGTCATATTGCTTCAATAAGAAGATGAAAGGGATCTAATGTTTTTAGATATAAGATGGAGAGAGTTTAGTGAAATTAACCCAATAAGAAATTGACCTGAATCTAATTCATATATTTTAAATACTTACTACACAAAGGGTGAAATATTACTCCAGATTACCCAATTCGGTATCTATATGCAATTATGCATACGTGTGCAGAAGTTATTACAGCATCAGTAATTTGTTCTGTCTTTATGTTAGCAAGAAATTGAAGAGAGATAAATAAACCAAATACTACAGTGAACACAATCCTAAATTAGAAGCCATACTCACCATACTAGAAGGTGCTGCCGATGTGGTTGAGGCCCCACTTGTTGAAACCTTATTCTGCAACCATCTCACGAATCAGTACAAAAACAAATAATTGTGCATGAGATGAATAAATCGACGTTCAGGTGAACTTTTGATTTCTGTTCCTGCTCTAGATGTCAGCATCAATTCCAGCATCCAGTTTCACATCATTAATAAAGGAAAAATTTTCATATTTAAAGTTACAAAACATTTTAAAACAAATGAAAAAATAAATTTTTCAAGTGAAACAACAAGATCAGCATTATAGATCTCCTTTGATGATATCAAAACAGAACTGCTTGCTCAAAGAATTCTCCCCAACTCCCTAACAGCCCACACAAAGAAACAAACAATCCAATCCATTAACCTTTATTGTTTTCCACATCAAAATCCACATATAGTTAATAGTGTTGGACATATAATAGGCACAAACCTTGCTCAACATAATGACAATAAAACTATTCTCAGCAACTTTATTTTGCTCCAGGGTAGTGTCATCCTTTAGAACTTTTCCCTGATGAATAAGCATTTGTTGTGAAGCAGGGTAGATTTCTGAACCCTGAATAGTTTCTATAGTTTTCTTCACATCAGCAATCTGAATAAAAAATCAAACACGTCAGCTCACCCTTCTTCCACTTGCTCATAAACCCACATCTGAGGTGGATAATGACAAAAGGAAAAAGACATAATTAAAGCATTAACAAACTATGTGTAATGCAACCATCTTTATTGTGCGTTATTCCTCATGCTTGATTCACTTCCTTTTAGAAGCGCACACAAGGGGATTTTTTTTTTAAAAAAAAATGAAGCATTTAATTTATACAATGAGAACAGGAAAAACTAACCAGCTGCATCAGAAAGGGAAAAAAAATATCTCCGACCAGAAGTGCCCATTTTCAGAAGTTACCAAAATGAGCCAAACCAATGATGCACAAAAAGTCATACACTAGGACTAGCAAACCTTGATTTTTTATAAAATCAATCACTATTCTTTATAAAGAAGTTCTGACCAGAAATTTTTTTTGTTCCAGTTAATAATCATATATTCTTCTTTTTGCAATTTTTAACTCTATAATTTGATGTGATAGTTTTGACACTTGTGGAGATCATCTGCTAGTCTAGACATGTTAACTACTGCTTTCTGATCCAGTGCCTTCTTCATTACACAATAGCTGAAATCAGTAGCATCCTTTAGCATTACATTTGGTACATTTATATGGACTAGACTGGCAAGATGCAACAGAAGACAATCCAAAATCACTTGACAGAAAACTAATGCACATCGTGTTTGATCCTTGCTGAAGGACAAACTACACCTGTAACTAATTAGCTGAAGCAAAGTTAAAGTGAGGATGATGCTCTAGAAAAGCCTGGTTTCCAAGAGCATATTCAGTAGCTCACTTAAACAAAAGAATCTTGGCCATAATAAATTCTTTAAAAAAGACAGAACATTCTAAATTCCTTCATGACAAGAAATCATATGACCGGAGTGGTAGTTCTACAGTTATCGCATGCTCGAAAATTGTACTGTCAAGTCCAGACAACAAACAGGCTGATCAAAACAGATGAAAAAGAATAGAAAGAAGCTGTTTCCACATTACCCAAAGGCAAGCTGAATATGGAAAGGCAAGTAGAAAGAAGGGTCAAGTAGGTAACGAACCCAACATAATCTAACAATAAATGCGAAAATCAACAACAATCCAAAATCTGAAGAGACTAACTTGAATAATTTTCCAATCCTAATCATTGACATAAGAGACACACAAGCTATACACTCCTACAATAAAACAAATAGTAATAGCAAATAGTTGCAGCCAAAAGAAAAAACATATGCCACCAAAAGCACAAGAGTAAGACTATAACGAGATAACTATAATTTCAGAAACAAATTTTGCGCAGCTTGTACCAGAACTGAACCTTGAAATTAGGAACATACTTTCCCAACATAAAACCTAAACTTTTATCTTTCTTCACGCAATACGCCAATGAGAATTAATTTTACAAATTGCCAGCATAAATTCGCAACTTAAACACAACAAAGAATTGTTCTTTATTTGATTAATTTCGTCTTACTAACAAACGTAATCTAAATGGTGTGAATTAAGTCACAAACCACCAAAACTAAAATCCACTACACGATTAGCTCGTCAAAAACCCTAGTCGGAGTAAAATCATCCCCAACAACACAATTCAATTGAACAGATACACTGTTTATAACAACGAATATATATAAATATTCGTATATAATCGAGATAGAGCGAGAGAGGTAGGTACGGTGTCTTCGGGTTTCGCTTCGATCTGGAAGTGAGTGCCTTTCAAAGTCTTCACTGAAACCTTCATCTTACAACGATTCGCTTCAGGAAATCCAAACAGTCTCTATATCCAGCGTCCCCGATCCCCGGTCTCCGCCGGCGATTCAGAATCAAAGTTGAATGAATAATATTAAATATCAATAAAGTAGAGCGAGAGAGCGAAGAAACACCAAACGCTCTAGTTACAGTGAAAACGGAAGCTGCTGCCTGCAAGGGCCGTTTCGCGGCCTTATATACAACTGAACTCTGTGTAAATTACAAAAATTTCCTCTGTATTTTTCAATAATTATAATAGTATTCCATTGAGTTTTTGAAATACAAATAAAGACTCGTTTTATATAAAACGAATTATTAAAAAATATTTTAACTCTTTGAATGTTTAGGGAATAAGATAAAATTAAAAAAAAATCTATGAAGAAAAAAAAAACAGAAAAGAGAGAATGAAATAAACTTTAAGAAAGAAAGTTAAGGAGGAAAAGGAAGTTAATTAAGAAAATAAAATTATATCCATTACTGTTTTACCTCAGGAGTACTTTCAAGCCCAACAAGAAAATTCAATATAATATGCGGTACCGATAGAAAATCAGTGAAGAAACAAAATTGGTTAAGGAGAAAAGAGCGAGTAGAAATGACTAATATGTAGAAAATACTTATATTTAAACTTTGATAATATTGTTCTACAAATTATTCTTAGTCATTAATTAATTTAGATTTAATAATTTTTAAACCGTACTTTAATTATAATCAAACATTTTGACTATAATCAACCATTTGAGAAACTATAAAAATATCTAATTTGTCTAAATTGTATAACAAGGTATGTTTGATATCAATTACTCCATGAATCCATTTCTATAAGATATATTAAGTAAACTCTTTTATCCCTAATTATAAGATGTTTTATAATTTTCATGGTTATTGTGCATATTATTTTCAAATTTGTCCTTAATTACTGAAAGAGAAAAAAAGAGAACAAATAATATATTTTTCAAGAAAAACTAAAATAAATAAAAATATAGTGGAAAGTAAAATAATTTATTGATTTGTATAGAATTACTAAAACATCTTATAAATAATGACATAAGAAGTAATATTTTTTACATAGTCAATTAATATTTTAAGCAATAATGAAATATTAAATTATATATTTTGTTTTTAATTTTAACCTTGGAAATCTTAACTGTGGAATATTTTTCACTTAACTAATAAAAAAAGTTAAATTAGTAAGTGAAAATTTGTATACTAATTAATTCATTACTTGGCCTTTATAACTTTTTGTTTTTACTCTCTTAATATTAAACTTCCACACTAAAAAATTATTGCATTTAAATAAATAAAAAAATCAAATAAAACAAAGATATAAAACCGTGACTATGTTTATCAGTTTGCGTTTAGTTTTTCTCCTTTAATATTAGTTTTCTTCATCATCCTCAAATTGCTCAATTTCATAATAATTACCTTTTATTAATGCATCAAAGACAATCTAAATAAATACTACATTAGTAATATTTTAAAAATAATAATAATAATTATTCATAATTTTTAAATTAAATAAAAAACTATATAGTGACTAAGTATTTAGGAAAATTACCAAAATGTGTCCCCCAAAGTATAATTTTTTCTTAGGATTCATCCTTTTTCATTTTTTATTTAATTTTATTTTAAAACTATTTTAGAATCGTTTCTTTCGTCCATTCTAACTAAAATCTAATTGGAATACGATCAAGTCACCTTTTTCTTTTCTTTTATTAATTAAAGAAGGTTAAAATGGTATTTGATGGGAAATCCCTCTACCCAACCCACTCTCTATGTGACAAAACCACACTTCTTCACTCTCAAACTTCATATTATTTTATGAGCAAAGGTATGATACCTTGGTATATAGTGCCCCAAAACCACCAGAAAAATGTTTCCTTTCTTTATCTTTCGCAAAAAATACCTTTCGATATCTTGGGCAAAAGTAAAGCACGACATAAAAAAAAAGTTGTAGTATGGGCTGTTTTGGTTAGGGGGCTCTTTTCTCTATTACTTCTTGTGTTCTGTTTCAAGTTGTGTTTTTTTGTTACATAAGATGTGTTATGTTTTGCCTACGTTATTTTGTATTGATGTATTGTTATGCCTCTTCTTTGTTCAATAAAATCCTTATTTTATAATAAAAAATGCTATCATCTCGGAGTTGATATTCCAAGAACTGAATGGGCCGTGTAGTCGAGCGAGGGACTTACTCTAGCAAGATCTTGTGAGGAAACTTATTCACTACTTCAGGAATTTTATGTGATGACTGAGTAGATAAATGGGCTTGAATCCCATACAACACCCCAGGAAACTTTGAACTGTTGTGCGTTTCAAATTCATCTTTAAAAGGATTTTTAAAAGCATCATATGAATTGCAAAAAATTGAAAGAAATCTACGTAGTCATTTTGAATTGTCATGTGCAAGCTACTTGTGATATCTTTGCACCCTTAAAGGCCTGGCTGGGACCAAATTCAAATATGCAAAATATCGACCCAGGCATTTCTCAAGACGGATGCAAAAGTGAAGCCCCCAAAGGTATCGTCGTCGTCGTCATCCTCATCTGCTATCATCGGTGGATTCCTACAACTTGATCTCAATTCGATTGGTGATATCCAAGGCGACACCACTCAAAAAGAAGTTAGAAGAGGCCCTCCATAGGAGACTCCCTCAGGCAACTTTCAATTAGGTGAGTTTGTATTATCTCAGCTTGGTCAATCTTCTCTTATACATGGGAAGAAAGAATGATAGATGAAGAATAATTGGAGATGGAAAAAAAGGGACAAAAAGAGTTGTAGGAGATGAGAATGGAGGGATTTCACATTAAATACCCTTGTTGCCCTTCTTTAATTTTTTTATTAAAAGATTTAGACCAGATTTTAGTCGACGAAGGAGCGAAAATAGTATGGGGATTATATAAGATAAAAAAATGAATAAGGATGAATCCTAAGAAAATAATATAGTTGGAAACGCATTTTGGTAATTTTCCAAATATTAATTAGGGGTACTATTATTTACTCACATATAATTCGGGTCTTGAATTATATAAACGTTAAAACTCATTACCTTTGCGTTAATTTTTTTATTTAATTATTTATCTTTTCTGGTAGAAGTGTACCCATAGAGACCAGTCCACCCTGAAGCTCGTGGGAGCTGCTTCGATTCTGGACTTAACCTATGGAGAAAAAGAAGACTGCAAAGAATCAATCGGAGCCCGGATCCGACGATGTCGGCACTGCCGTCTGGTGGTGGATACTCCAGAGAGGCACCGCTGCATCGTTCGTTTGCATTAGTCTTTTTGCAATCTTGGTAAGAGCTTGCGTATCTCTACATCCATATTCTGGGGCTGGAACTCCACCGAAGTATGGAGATTACGAAGCTCAAAGGCATTGGATGGAGATCACGATCAATCTTCCTGTTAAAGAATGGTATAGAAACAGCACCGATAATGATCTTAGTTACTGGGGCCTCGATTATCCGCCGCTCACTGCTTATCAGAGCTACCTTCACGGCCTTTTCCTCCGGTTTTTCGATCCTAAGTCTGTATCACTTCACACTTCAAAGGGCTACGAATCTTATTTAGGGTAATGGAGTTGATTATGTTTGATAAAATTTCTATGAGATCCTATTTCTCAATATTGCTAATCTTTCCAGTTCATTTGTTGATTATCATCGGGTTTTGAAAAATTCTGCCATTCTTTTGATAATTTATTGTTGAATGTTGGGGTGTATCTTTTTGCAGGAAGTTGTTGATGAGGTGGACTGTTTTATCATCTGATGCTGTGATATTCTTTCCTGCAGTGCTTTATTTTGTGACAGTGTATTACGCTGGCAAGTCAATTAGGCAGAAGAATAAGCTAGCATGGCATATGGCCATGATTTTGTTAAACCCATGTCTAGTGTTGATTGATCATGGTCATTTTCAGGTAGGTATGAGCTCTGAATTACTTCGATTCTGTATTTTGCTTAAAGTTGTGTAATTTCCTGTTAATTTTGAATTTTGCATTATTTTCTTGTCAGTACAATTGTATAAGCTTGGGGCTTACTGTTGCAGCAGTTGCAGCGATTCTCTCTGATAGAGACTTTATAGGTTCTATATTATTCAGTCTGGCTCTCAACCATAAACAGGTGCATTTTTGTTTCAAAGATCTTAAGTGAACTATGGAAGCTTATGTAGTCTTTTCTTTATTTATCGGAATATGCTCAGTGCATCAAGGATCAACACAGGCTCATTAAACAAGTGTGAGGTCCCACAATTTGGTTTCTGGCATTTCATTCATATTTTCAGGATAAAGTTTCTTGTTGGCATGGCTTCTATTTTCCTTTCATGGGTGTTTACACATGAGAAGAAGCCCTGGCAGAGAATTAGCTCATGTTTATTGAACCTAGGAACAAGACAAGCAGTGGGATATTGAGGAAATTAAAAAGCATAATTTTGTAGGAAGGAGTAGGTGCTGGCACACATTCTCTAGAATATGTTTCAACCCTGTTGCAACACTTGAGATAAATTTGGAAAAAAAGTAGTGAAGTATCTGTTGTTCTGAAAGATGAAATCTTGAACCTAAGTCTATTTTAGAACATCTGCATATCTTATCTGGTAACTCACATTTCGTGTAGTAAATCATGTCTTGTAGAATACCCTTAGCTTAACTTGGTGCATGTCAAAGAGATCTGCATATCTCTCACTCACTTATTTGCTAGGTTTAAGCATTATGTCAAGATTTGGAATCCTAATTCTTGTGAGTAGGACAGTCACTAGAACTTGAGACAGGAAAAATGATTACACATTTTGGTGGATTTGAAATAGAAAATATCCTACAATGAAATAGTAATATTATTCGTGAACGAGTTGAACAATATCATAGAGAAGTAAAGATTGTAAATACTAGTACCGTACTTCAAGTAAGCGATGGCATTGCTCGTATTCATGGACTTGATGAAGTATTGGCGAATGAATGAGAAATAACTTGGATTACCTAGAGTAGTGTCAAACTGAGGGCCAAAAGAAAGATTTATCAGCATAAATCCTGGCAACCATAGCTACTCCATAGAAGGTAGTTTCCAATAGCTGTGGTGATGTTTTAATATCTTGTCTTGTCAGAAACCTCCAGCCTTAAATAATAGCTTAATATTTTTTATTGCCTGAGGGAAGATGTGAAGTCCAAATAGAAATAAGCTTCGCTTTATACAGAGGATTACATATTACCATTTCCAGTGAAAGTTAAATCTATTTCTTGGTGCTTGGGTTGGTTGGGTGAAGAAATACTGAGCACGACCTAATTTTGGGTAGAGTTGGACTGATTTATGTGTTGCTGGGTTCAAACCAAAATAATTATATATAAATACAAGGACATGACATAGAAACTAAAGGAATAACCAATCCTTTCAAATCACGGCACAACTTGATAAAAAACAGATCCTCTCATTTCTCTCCTTCCTAACTTTACATAGTGTAACAAATAAACTAAAATACCATAAAATGTTTGCACATATTCTCCTAACAAAGTTTTTATGTGAGACTATTATTTCTAAAAATATAAGAATGAACTAATTTGATCTTGGTTGGTTTTGTATAGATGAGTGCATATCTGGCACCTGCATTTTTTAGCTATCTTTTGGGCAAATGCCTGAGGCGACGAAATCCATTGCTTGAGGTCTCAAAACTAGGTTTGGCTGTGCTAGGGACATTTGCTGTTGTTTGGTGGCCATATTTGTATTCAGCCGAAGCGTCTTTTGAGGTAAAACCAAATTTCCCCTTTTTCAACTGGTTTTTTGCTTGGAATGTATTGAGGCTGCTGTACTCCTAAGTTTGTCAAAATGGGGATTGTGGGCATATTCTTTTAAATTCCTATTTCTGTAGAAAAGATTACATATCATTAGCCACTGAGGTTCTTAAGAATTTAAAATAGTTTAAATTATCATTTTTCATTGTTTTCTTTGAAACCTCTGAAAGATCAGTGATGGTGCATCTCTGTTCTTTCACACTCTCCTTTTTGATTGGCACGATATCATTAGATTGCTTTGACATCTTTCTTAAATTAACCCAGGGATCATGAATTTTCTTATTTTTGTGCTGCCATTAAGGAATTAGCACCAGTGCTTCTGTTTTCATTTCTTCAGCAACTCAAGGTAGTTCAAACTAAAAACCCACACTAGTGATGTTTCTGTACCCCTTTCTTGGTAAGTCCTTTGCAAATTGCAATGCTAGATCGTGGTGGAACATGGAAAAAACTTCTATTTAGAAAGCTACTAACAACTTTTAAAAATGCTTGGAGGAGAAAGATTGGGTGCACCTATTTGTAAAGGTAGTGATTATTTGAACCTTTTGCTTTTCTGTCTTTACCTCTCAGAGAGAGAGTATTGCTGACTGCTGCTGGAAAAGATGTTTATTAGACTGGGATATCTTTCCTGAACTAGTACAACCATTTTAGCAGGAAGAGAGTATGGAGGAATGGTTAACATATCATGGGAAGGGATCTCTGTGTCCTCAGAGGTACTACTAGCTGCTAATTTTATTTTATTTTTAAAAAAAAAAGGAGGAAAGAAGAAAAATAAGTTAACCCAGGTGCAAATGAATGAAGTCCAAAAGAACATCACTAGCATGATTGACTTCAGTTTTGTCTTAGGCTAGTTTTACAGCTATCTATTGGCTAGTCTTCTGGGAAAAGTGAAACTTCTTGTCTAGGGAGAACACAAGTATATTGCAATGATGGGAACATGAAACCAAATGCTCTTGGTTCTCCCTTATGCCATTCCTCTAGCACCTACTTGGAAATAAATATATCTAAGCCATCTATTGTCCATACCCTCCTTTACTACTTTCTGTCATCCTGAAATAAGATAACTTTAAAATCTCTATCTCTCTCTCTCTCCCCTACGCCCCATGATGATGAGATTTATCATAAAAGCTTCAGTTTTTCACTCTGGAAATCCATTTACAACTGCTGTTATTTTGAACACAAAATGCTACTTCTTTAACAGTTGATGCCAAGGATCAATCTCCTTTTCATAGTTGGAGTATTATTTTTTTTAAAAGGTACTGCTTACTAACTTATTATAGCAGTAATTGAGCCAAGTTGAACCGAGTCGAACCGAGCTTAAAAATTTCAAACTTGAGTTCGACTGTTACTTGAATTGTGTTCAAGGGAAAATTAATATTCAAGTTCGTTCGATTATTTGTTCGTAAAGTTCGAGTTCGTTTGTTTTTGACTCATTTAATTTAACAAACCAAGTTCGACTCGTTTAATTAATTTGAGTTCCAACTGTTTGATTTGAATGTTTTTTTTTCTAAAAAATTTCAATACATACACGTCTACTTGATAGTCTAAAGCACCCAAATATATAATGAAATAAGGAATAAAATCTATATCCAATAAGTCCAAACAATACAAAATTATTAAATTCCAAAAAACTCCTTTTTTTAATAAAAAAGTCCAATAGTTAATACAAAACTAGTAATAAAAAAATAGTAATAATTTGCTCAAGTCCCTTGCCAATTGTTGGATCAAAATAAATTCCTTTAAGGGTAAAGCAACACCTAATTAATCAACATAAAAAACAAACTATCTCATTAAAAAAAATGTAAAAAAATAAATAAAAAGTTCCTTAAAAACATCGTTATAGGAATAGATAAAAAAAAATAAACACAGTGTTAATACATAAACATTATACAGAAAATCCTAACTTTTACATATGATATTCCTTAGTTGATTTATACCCAAATATGGAAACACAAAATTCCAACTTTTGGAGTTTCCCAATAGGCTAAAATTTTTGTAGTTAACAATCAATTTAAAAAAAAAAAATAAACTTCAATCCACATCAAGAAGCAATTAAATTATACACATGGACAATCCTTTTACATAATCAATCAAATCTAACAAAAAATAAACATAATAAACACCAGAGCAACAAATACAAAGTCTTCATTCAAACATGGATATCCAGATTAAAACTAAACAAACCCACAAAATATTTAATAAAACCCAGCTCAAAATATTAACAGATTTAAGCAGGATATGCCGGACCCAAATATGAAATTTGACTATAGATCAAAAGAAGTGTACATGATTTCTAATCAGATTAAGAAAGAAAGAAAAGTAAGGAATTATAATGCAGTAAAGTGTTAAGAGCATAAGATAAATAGACCCTCAAAGGAATAAAATAAATAAAAATTTAAATAATGGTAAATACACCCTCACTGCTGAAACTGCTAGATTAATTGAAGCTTACAGGTGCTGACACGAAAGCTCCAATCTTCGGCCGACGAGCAGTGATAATGACACCAGTGAGAGAGGAAGAGAGTCAGAGAAGAAGAGAGTTGAAGGCTGAAACAGGAGAGGTGGCCAGTGGAAGTGGGCAACAAGAATAGAAATGAAGAAAGAGTGAAAGAAACCCTAAAAGCTTTGGTTAATTACTTAGGTTTTATTTTAAAATTATATTCTTATATAATATAAAATTATTATATTAAACTATATAAAAAATAACATATTAAATTATATTCATGAACACTCGATTATGTTCGCAAACATATTCGTGTTCGTTTGAATAATAAACTGAGTTTAAATTCTTGTTCGAGTTCGACTCGATTATTATACAAATGAGACTTAAAAGAACACAAATGAGCTTTTGTTCACAAACGTTTGATTTGTTTACAACTCTATATCTGAGGTAAATCTTTTTCATATTAAGAGAGGATTTGTTTGTAGTGTATTTACATGCTGATTCCTAGGAGAACTTATAGATGCTGCCTATTTAGGATAAATAGCAAAGAGTGAAAAATATATTTTTCAGTTGTAGGGGTTACGAGGAGTGTTGAACATGTTTCGGAAGTTAATAGAGAATGATGATGCTCGGCCTTTGATATGTCTAATATTGACTTCTTGCGATAGTTCATGTTTTCAAGTGAACATCTCGTCCTTTGCATAGGTGTTGCATTGCCCTAAAGTGGAAGGAAGGGCAAACCTTGTGCTCTAGAAGCAGCCTAAGCTTCTTTATTGGAAGTTCCTATAATATTCTTTTTGGAAGCTACTGTTGTCTGTTTAGTAGTTACTATTCTTTGGTTTATCCTAGTTTCTTTTAGTTATTAGTTTGCTATATGGATTAGGACTTTAATATTGGATTCCTGGTTCTTTTCCTTTTTCAATGGGCAGAACGCTATTTAAGCTGCCTGCTATTGTTTTAGGTTCAATGTTATTATTCAATAAAATCTCAGATTTTTACTCACAATCATGCTAAAACAGTGTCTTTGGCTACCTCTTTTTCCTGCCAACATCATTACCCTGCACCATCTACCCTCAAAGTTCAAAACCTAATCTGGTAGCGTTTTACTCTTGTAAGTTCAGAGAATACCTTGGCCATTTCTATGCTATTGGCTTGAAGTTTTTGATACTTGATACAGGTTCTAGTGCGTCTGGTTCCATTTGAAAGAGGTATATATGAGGATTATGTGGCCAATTTTTGGTGTACCACTTCAATCATTTTAAAGTGGAAGAGATTGTTCACCATGCAATCTCTGAAGCTTCTCAGCCTTACTGCAACTATTTCTACATGTCTACCTTCAATGATTCAAATGACATGGGTACCCAGAAAAGAGAGCTTCTTGTATGGGTTGTTGAATTGTGCTTTGTCATTCTACTTGTTTTCATTTCAAGGTATGCAAAAGCAATCATTTCTTCTGCTTACAGTTTCTGCCGCCCTTATATACTTAACTGCTACTATATGTTAGTCAATAACTAGTTTCCTTTATATGGTTTGATATGCAGTACATGAAAAATCTATCCTCCTGCCACTTTTGCCTGCAAGCTTGTTAGCTTTGGAAGAGCCTTTCGTATTCCAGTGGTTAACATACAATGCCTTACTCTCTATGTTTCCTCTTCTTAGTCGTGACAAACTAGTCATGCCATATATTGCTTTATATGGTCTCTTCATCCTTCTTTACCATGCACCTGGAGGAAGACAGCCGAAACAAGAGAAATGGGAAATTCGTTCTTATTTTGCTATTTTAAAGCCATTTCTGCTTTCCTGCACTCTACTGCTGCACGTTATCTACTTGACTGTAACCCCTCCAAGGAAGTATCCTTTCCTTTTTGAAGCTATCATTATGTTCCTTTGCTTCTCCCAATTTTTGTTAATCTTTCTTTATACTAACAGAAAGCAATGGACACTACCAAAGCTCTCCACTGTAGCAGAAGATAGGAAAAAACAACTTTGATACTTTTGTTTCACTGCTTTGATGATACTTGTGTTTCATTTTATCTCTTTGCCTGAATATTAAACCAGTTTACAGGCAGCAAACTAATTTACTAGCTCTGTAGATGTTTTAACTTTGTGGACTCCAAGCACAGCCGCCAAACTTTGAATGGTAGTTTGAAAGGTAACCTTGTACTCTGAGACTGAGCTGAAAAGCAGAATTTAGGAGAGAGCTGATTTACTGATTTTCAATTTTGTCCAATTGAAAACGGAAGGTTAGGGATGTATTTTTGCCCTTTTCCAATTGGCTGACAGTTTTAAAGGTAGGATAAAAGTACTCGGACATTAAAAGCTAGGTCAGGTTTCAATCTGTGATGCTGTTGCTGGCTATGATATTTCTTTGTAAGTATCTCAAATTAAGTTGTATGTAGTTTTAGTAAAATAGCCTTTCTTGAATATGTTGGTTGATTTTAAAAAAAAAATGAAACTGAAAGTTTCATTCTTTAATATTTTGGAAACTTACTTGTCATTAGTAATAGGGAAGATTTTAAATGTATTCGGCGATCTTATCTTGAAAATTGTGAACATTAATCTATTACTCTTTTTCTATTATGTTCACATTTTCATTTTGAAATGATCATCTTTTTAAAATAAATATATTTTTATTTAAAATTTAACTAATAACTTTTTTACTAACTAATGATTTTATTACTATTACTAGTCAATTTAATAACAAATATAATCTAATAATTTTTTTAAAGTCAAAGACTTTTTTTTTAATTTATAAATTAAGTCAAATTTCAATTTCATAAGTTTACACTTGAGGCATTAGTTTGATTTGAAAATCTTAAACCAATTAATTGGATTGTTTAGTGGATCAGTAGAGAGTAAGAGTAAAATAATAATAAAAAATAGGTCTTTCTCTGTAAATATATGGATTATTTACAAATGAAGTAATTTTTCTGAAATGTAAATTGTTTTACGAGGTTTAAAAAGTATTTATTGACATTTTGCAAATGTTATTCATCTTTTATTTTTTAAAATTCCTAATTTGTGTGAAAAAAATTTAAAGTATATCTTCTTCTTTTTTTTGCAGAAAAGTAATATTCTCTCTATAATTGAATTGTGAATACCTATTTTCTAAATTAAATATTTTATTATGTAAAATTTTACTAACAATTTTTTAATTTAATTAATTTATATGGTTCTAATGTTAATTATTATTAATAATAAAGATAATATAATATTAACTTCTCATTAATTTTTATATTTAAATATAGACATTTGATAACCTTTTTAATTAAATAGAGTAAATATTGAAACGTGACAGTTACTTGCATATGTGAATGCATTTAGCTGGTGTTTAATGATAATAATTATGAGGCTGGTTGAGAAATCTCTTTTATCCCATTTTTCTTTTGAAGTCAACCATGTCACACTTTCAAGCTTTCTTGTGTTCCTAATATCCGTGCTTTCTTTCTCTGTATTTTTTTCTCCCTTTTTCTTTTATGGGAATAGAGTAGGACTACAAACAAACAAGATGAGCAACTCGCGTATTGTTTTGTCAAAGTTTGATTTTAGTTCGGTTAAATTCGATCTCGAATCAAGTTAGAACTAACTCATTAGATAATCGAGTTGAGTTTAAATTCTAAAAATATTTAATTCATATTTGATCTGTGTCATTTATGAACTATCTAAATATATATATATATATATATATATTATTATTATTTTCTAAATTTTAAATTAAAAATATTTTAAAAATAATTTGAGTTTGAAGTTAGAATAAATACTAGCTCGAAGTCATTAAAAATTTAACTGAGTAACTTAAACTCGGCTTTGTATTACAGCCCTAGAGTGGGGTGGGATTTTATGCAATCCCTTATGGTCCAGGGGTTTTATTCTATTCTATAGAACATACTGCAAGGGAAGCCAATAAGGCTAGGGCTACCCATGATTTAGTTGCTCTGGCTCATAAAAAACCCTACTTCACAAGGTTTGGGTTCGTCCTATACAGTAACCCCGATGTAATCTTTTCACATGAATGGAATTTTTATTTTCCTCTAGAAAAAAGAGAGAGAATAATTTGCATAGTATTAGCATTAAGTAATAATGTACTTAGGAGGTGACAAGTCTTGGTGTTGCAGATAGAAGTATTATTACTAACTGTTGGATTGATTTATTTAATTCGATCAATAATTCTTCTTGTTGATGCTGAAATGTTAGGTTTAGTGGTTTCCATTCAAACAAAAACACATGCTGGTCGCTATTCATGAGGTTGGCACCTATTTATTTCTTCAATTCTTTATATTAATTCATACTGTAATTAATCTCTACAAAATTTACTACTATGTGTTTATTTTAATGCTTTTACTGAGTGCATTGTCATTTACTTAATACATTCTTTAAATTTATAATGAAAAAAAATAACATGGCAAGCAGTGAATGCATTGAGTATTGAAGATGAAATAGCAAATCTTTTACGTTGATTAAAAAAAGGTGGGTTAGAAAATATTTAAAATCCTTATTTCCCTTATTTTGTCTATTAAGGTCATTCTTTTTTATAAAAAATTGCAAATTGCAACCAGAGAAATTATGACCTAATTTTAATTAGTTTGTGCCCTCTCCAATAGGGCGGCTCCGTGGATGATCGACTTTTACCGAGGGCAGATTTTTTTTTTCTTCTTTTTTTTAAGGAATGGGAAAGTATTTAGAAATAATTAATGTAATTTTTTTAAAAAAAATTAAGGACATTTAAGTCTTTTAGATACAAATATGTTCATTTATAAAATAGTAACAAAAATATTTAATTTAAAAAATGTGAGAGTATATATTATTAGATAATCTAACAATCCTATCCACTGTCTTCTAGTCATTATAGAAATAACAAAGCCAGATCTCGACAAAGTTTAGAGCTAAAGATAGCTAAATTCAAGCTTTGAGTTTTGGTACCAAGTTCTCGATAACTGTTTTTAAGAGAATTTTTCCTTAATTATTAATTATTTTAAAATGCATGAGTATATTTAATATTTTCTCCATTATACCCCAGTCTCCTTCTTTTCCCGAATGACGTTAACATCCGAAATAAACAGTAGCAATGTAGCATATTATTTTCTCTTAAAATTCAGGTTTTAATCACTCTTCCTTCATCTCAAAATATAAGTTATTGGATGATTTTTTGTATTATCTTAAAATATAAATCATTATAAGCCTTTTTACACAAATCAAGAAAATATTTTACTTCATAAATTACCATTATTTATTATATTTTGAAAATAAGAAAGAAAAAAAAAAAGACAGGAGGAGAGATAAAAATAAATAAGAGTAATACAAAAAAGATAATGATGAAATATTTATAAAATTTCGTAAAACAACTTATATTTTGAAGAAAAAAAATCATTCATCAATTTATATTTTGAAATAAAGAGAGTAATTTGAAAGAAAAGAATCGTAAATAGAACTTCAAAAAATCAATAAATATTGACATTTTATAGAGAAAAAAATTAATTAATTTGTGTAATAAAAAATATTTTCTAGTCAAACTACCTAAATAATTAGGTAAATTAAACAAGAATTTTGAGTATCAAGTAATGGTTGACTCATGAATTATTTTGAGTTATTCATTTATATTCATATATTCTAGTATTATCAAGTAATGATTGACTCATGAGTCCAAAGTGACTTAAAGTGGTGTTGGCTTTATCAGTGTCCAAACATACTTTAATAGAATAACTGTGTTAAGAAAATATATTTTTCCTTTCAAAATATAAGTTACTAGATAATTTTTTATTATTTTAAAATATAAATTGTTTTATATATTTTATTATTAACTTCTAATATTATCATTATTTATTTTTATTTTTTATCTTGTCTTTTTTTATTTTCAAAATAAAGTATTTTTATATATTTTTTCTCAAAATAATTTTTTTTTATTTTTTCTTATTTTCAAAATACAAAAAACAATGATAACTTAGAATGCAAAATGGTTTTTAGTACATCATTGCATCTCTTCAGAAGAAAAAAAAGGCAAAAAATTCTAAGTGGTTGGAGGTTGAGGAAATGATGCACCTCCTCCACATTAAATCAGCTGCCGTTGACGTGTGGTTTTGTTGACCAATCAACGTTGACACAAACGTGAGCGAAATGAAAACCAACCTCTTTTTTTCCGGCATATAGTTTGATTGATAGGGTGTTTGACGGAGTCTCCTAATTCAGTAGACCAGCGCATTCATTTTAATGTGGACCCCATCCCAGATCCTTCATCAAACGTCCCTTTTGGATTTTACTTGTCCCTTTTGATTGCTGATTGTCTTTTTGCTGATTGTCTTTATACCCTCCAACTTTTGTTTATCTTGCACGTGGATCCATTCATTTACACTATATTATTAATTTTACAATCCCACCCCCCACTTTTATTTATTTATTATTTTTGGTAAAACAAAAATTTGTGGATGTGTAACAATTAATTAATATTATTATTTGACAAACAAGTTCCTATTATGAGATGCAAGAGTTTCTTCCAGTAGATTTATTCTTAATTAGCCATTCTATTCTTTTAACTTCATTTTTTTAAAAGGCACATGAACAATATTCAAATCGTAAAAAAATATAAGTCATTGGACTTACTTTTATATAGATAAATAATTTTTGAGTAGCCATTCTTAACACGAATTTCGCCAAGAATCCAACGAAACTCATGCTACAAAATGGATAAATTAAAATTTGACTCGATACTTACAATTAAAACAATAACCTTGGTACGTTCTTGACGTCACAACATAAATAGAAATCTTTTGATAAGTCATATGAAGAAGTTCTTGAAGAATCCAAAGAAAAACTCTCTTTCTCTCTCTCATAATCTAAATGAATGATTTGAAATGATGAAACCAACTAAAATCTTATTAGACGGTAAAAAAAAAATAACATATACAAACTCTCAAGAAAAATGAAAATAACACATTATCCCTCATATTACAAATCTACAATTATTCATGTCATATGGACGAAAATTAACATATTAATAACAATCTAATAGTCACATAATGATGGCCTTGATGGTCTGATGGATATTTGAAGCGGGTTATGACTTGAATTGTTAGTCTCGGTCATAGCCTCATCAATTCTATTCCTTTTTCTTTTTTCTTTTTTTTTAAAGGCACATTCTATTCCAATTTACGAGCATGAAAGATTCAATATTGAATCTGGTCTCAGGAAATAATTGTTGGTTCAACAAGGTTATAAAAATTCATAATGTTGTGCATATAGTTTATAATTGTTGGTTCAATAAGATCTTTGTATATAACTGTCAACAACAACAGATGCCGTGTCCAGTTTGAGTCGAACCCTTGTCATTTACAAATCAAGTAAATGTGGTAAGGTTGGGATGACAGTTAGAACTAAAATCATTCCTGCAAAAAGACCTTCTTTTTTTTTCTTGGGATAACGTTGGATCTGATGAAAAAAGTTGTTGGTTCACATGATTGGAAGAACCAGTAGCTTAGATTCCTCTGCATTTGGTGTGTTGTTAAGTTTTAACAACGTACGTCTTCAAATTGTCACTTACATTTTAAATCGGAATAGATTACTTTATGATAATATTTGTTAAATATAGTAGTAGTTTTCTTACAAAAACTAACCGCAGCATCCTTCTACCCATTTTATCCTCAGTTTGAAAGTCTCTTTCTCTCCCGTCTACTTTTTTCCCACTAAAAGCTCTTTCATAACCCTGAAGATAATTTTAGGAATTTATTAAGCACGTGATGGAAAAAGAAAAAGGAAAAGCAAATGGATAATTACTTTGATCTAAGGCTGCACGTGAAATTACATTTAGATGTATCCCTTAGAATACTGAGAAAAAAAGGGACAAAAAGTCTGGAGCTGACAAAGATATTTAAAGGATTGATAATTTGATATGATGAGAAGTCTCTAAAAAAATAGTATATGAATTTTGTCTTTGTAAGTATAATTAAATTGGATAAAAACGTGAATGTTAAATAAGGGTTTTTCATATACGTAAATAAATTCAAGTAATATATACATATTTTTACTTATAGTTTATAGGAGAAATTTAGTCTTTGAACTATTTGGTTTTTAAATTTATAATTAAAGCTATACCCGTAGACGTTTCATCAATTACAGCAGTTCTCCTATTTGAAGAATTGCATCACCTCCAATTTATATGGTCAAACTCAAAGACTTTTGAGGCAAAATCAATTGTACTTTTTTTTAAAGCAAAATCAATTGTTCAAACCATCGAACTCTTATAAATTTGGCCATTTGAAAAGGCACACCCAGTTTTGACTAGAAATTATCGTAAGTCGATTTCATATTTCTACATGTAAAATTGCCACATATATGTGTGTGTGTGTGTGTGTATGTAAAACTCAACTTGCAAGCAAAATGAAATTAAATCTTAGTTTAATTTTCCTTAAACTTCACACGAAAGACGCAATTATTCTCTAATTTTTCAATTTTTTCAATGTCTTCTTGATCTTCTTTCAATTTTTCAATAAACTACAATTTTTATTTTTACTTTCTTTGGTTAACCAACTTATTATTCTAAGTCAAAATATTAGCTCTTTTAGTTTATATTCACTATTTCTTTGCTATTTTATAGATTAATACTCTGAAAAAGAGCATGTGAGTTCTTTTAATAATATTTTGGCTTAATTTTATGTGTTGATCAATAAGAAAAATAAATCAAAAGCATATATGATCAGTTTTATTATAGTTTGTTTTTTTTTTTTTTTTGAAAATCAAGAACTTTATTCATAGAGAATAGATACATGTGTGCTGAACTTATATTTAGAACTCATGCATCCACTAGCCAAAAAGTAAAAACAAATTGCAGCAAACAGGGAAACTAACTGAGACCAGCATCGTAGAAAAGCAAACCTAGGAGCCATCACCATCTAGCCCGATCAAACCCAAAACACAGCCGCCACCTCCATGGACATCATCTAACAGGATCGAAACTGTTCCTTCCCCTTCCCAAAACAATAAAAAATAAAAATGGAACTAGATCCAAGACATAAAACATTTTGTACAAATTAATTACAAAAGTTTTATTAACAATAATAAACTAAGTATTCAAATTTTACTAGTGATGATTTATTTCTTTTATATATACAAATATAATTTAATTTACATAAGAGTAATTTTTAAGTAATCGAAATTATTAATTCACAATTCAAATTGAATCATAAAAAAAAAAAAAAATGAAACTAATCCTTCAAATACCACGTTAACGACATATCCACAGTAAACATGAAACCAGCAAAGCCAAAGGAATTTAGTACCCCATACTAATAAAATATTAGCAATTCCACCCTTTCAACACCCGCTTTAGCAAGCATGTCAGCTTCAGAATTATCAGTTTTATTATAATATTTGATTAGAATATTAAGTTGGTTGACAATAATAAAAAAAAAGAGAGTTGTAATTGTATTTAATTGAAATAATTGAAAAGATAAGGGTGAAATTGGATAATTGAAAGGTTTTTGGTAAGAATTTTAAAAGGGTACAGTGAAATTAATCCTTAAATCTTTCAAGAAATATATATTTGGAACTTTTTCTCTAACAAGTATGCAACTATTTATCTCAAATCATTTTAATAAAAACATAAATTTGTATTTGAACGAGATTTACTAAAAGATTTTTTTTTTATTCTGCATAAAAACATTTTTCAAAATGCATTTTAACTCTAATTTTTTTTGAACACTTATTTTTTTACCTTCAAAATTTCTATAACATCTAAATTTTAAATTATATTTCAACCCTAAAAATAGGTCATCTATATTCACATAAATAATATTTTTTTAAAACTATTGTTTTCTCCCAATTTTTTTATCCAAACACAATAATTTTTTTTTCATTTTCAGAATAAAATAAAAAATACTTTTGAAAATCCAATGCCAATACATAGTCTTTCATAAATTTAACTAGTACTACTATAGCTTGGATCATATATAGGACCCCGATATGCATTAACCTAAGCATTCAATCTTAATAAAACTTGGTACCATACTTTTCATAACCTAACTTCAATGGACAAGCCATGTGATTTAGCCATTAAACCCAAAAACATAAGCCAACTCTTATTACAAGAAACCCTCAAAAAGTCTTAAATTAAGCCTTTAATATGGTAAGACAGTTTTCGTGCAAGAAACTGAAGATGCGAAATACTTTCTATCCTTATGTTGATCACATGAAAAATCCAAAAAGTTTAGATTTGAAATCCATGGTTTCAAGAATGGAAGTACATGACCAGAATTCATATATCGTCGTTAATTTTATCTTTGACTTGGAGCTTGCTGAGTTGTCAAATAGATTGATTAGAAATGAACAAAAAAATAAAAAATAAAAAGGCATTTTAATTTTTTTTTTAATAAACAAACTGTACATAGATGTAGGAATTTATTTTCATATACCTACCAATTATCCATATTGAGGTGGATTTCTCTTACTTCTCAAGTTATTTCCTAAGACTTAAGTTAATTTTTAATTTGGTCTATAATTTCTTCTATTGTAAATAGAAGCCATTTAATTCTTATTTTACATATTAAGAAGTTATTTATATTTTATTTTGAATTTACTAGTTTTATTCCACTAAATTGATACATCAATGTTCTTAAATCTTCAAAATTCCAATGTAAGGTAATTTAGTGTTTTTCGTTTATAATATTGGAGACCATTTAATACTTGCTGCATAGAAAACTCAATATTTACTTTTAGCTTAATATAAAAAAAGTAACATTGACATAACAAAGTTATCTTATTATCCTTAGTGATAAGTCATATGTATTAATTCAACAGTAAGATTTTACTATAATTACTTAAATGAATGGTTAACCTATGTACATACAGGTATTATCTCACTATAGTGACTATGATCTTTACTTTTTCTTTTGTTCTAGGCACTGTGGCTCTTGTATATATAAATCGTTCTCATTCAGGCCGAATCCATGTGGCTGTTCTTCTTTCATTTAATTTGACGGGCAAATTAAATAATTAAAAACAGGTCTTCACATATCGTCGATTAATTTTATGAAATGAATTCTTATTACAAGAGACAATCGACATTCTTTCTCTTTCACCGTCGACATGCCCAGCTGTTATTTTTCTATCATTAGCCAGCTTTTTCCCACACAAACTTTTCTTCAAGTTTTAAGTTGCATGCTTATAATTAAGAGTTACTACAGAAAGAATTGCCAAAATTAATGCATGCTACTTGTATACTATAGTACTTGTTTTGTCAGCTATTCCCATCCATGTCTCTGATCTGGATTCTTGTTGAAAGCACTTAGCTTATGATTGGTCCACTTTCTGTCGCTGAATTTCATTTCAAATATATCCCAGCTCTCTTTACTATTTGAAATCCCTCGAAGTATAAAAAGAAAAATACTATTTTCAAGGAACAAATATGACTTGTATGTGACTTGAATTACTTGTGATTTGACTCGATACTTTTCGAGAGCACAACTCGAATGAAAAATATGTTGTAGAAGCAGAGGGGTACAAGCTAGGGTTTCTATTTTTTATTATTTTGTTCTTTTGTTGATGAATGCGAACCAGAGAGAATTAAGCACCCATACTTATTATATATATATATATATATATATATATATATAGTGATCAATTCAATATTTTCTTGCAACGACGTAACTGGTAACTTTGTGGTGAGATCATATCATAGTTGAATCGAAGACTGAAGTCAAACGTTGAGTAAACTACTGAACAGAACACATGAAACGTGGTTTCGTGTTAGTAAACCTACATGTTGACTTGATGATTGATTCTTGCTGGCCCAAGTTTTTAAACCATTTGGGAGAAAATAAAACTTATCACTTTCTATCCTTTGAATCTTTTTCAGTCATAAATTCCTCTTAGAAAATAAAACGTATCACTTTCTCTCCTTTGAAGCTTTTTCAGTCATAGATTCCTCTTAGAAAATAAATGATTACGAGGTGTCAAAAGAAGTTTTGTCTTCTCCTTATATATATATATATATAATAGTATTAGGCTTGAACAATTTGGCCTTTTTTTAAAATTTAATTAGGGTTCTTCCCAGGTGCCATGATCATAATATATGACGCAGACTCTAAAATTAATATTAGTTCTATTTATAGGTCATTATTAGGTTGTCTATCAAAACAAATCTTGTCAAAAGAAAATTTGTGTTGATTAGTGTAATTTGTTTTGAAAAAATTGCTCTTAATAGTTAAGTAATTAATCATATGTAATTACTGGCTACTCCCGTACGTGTAAAAATTCTTTTTCTGGAACAAAAAAAATAGCAAGCATTAGTTGAGAAGCTATTTATACCATTGACGTAGACAAGACTTCATCATCAGCCAAGTCAAGACTCAAGAAAGCTTATAGTAACTAATAAGCATCCGTGTACACCCAATATTAAGTTCATAAGTTAAGTTAATTTATGCCAACTTTCTTCTTACGCCATTTTAGTTGATTTTGTAGTGTAATTTTGACTATTGATGGTTTATTTATCAAGTAAATGTCACTTAAACTCTTTAGATATATTGAAACATTGAAGCAGAATCAAATGCCCATATTTAATTCTAGACAAAGTGAATATAATTCATTTTGTAATCCTTTTTTTAAAATAAAAAAAAATCAAAATAGTGCTTTTCTAACTCTTAATCAAAAGTGAAAAAAGATATATATCTATATGCCTATTTGATTTTTGAAATATGTACGTATGAACAAATTAAATTTTCATTTGATGCACCAGTCCATTTCATGAAAGCTTATTACTCCTTTATTAATGTCTATGCCATTGCTACAGCAGCTAGAAAGGGCGATCGAGTTGTAATAAAATGGGGCCATACTTTAATGGAAAATAGGTATTTGTCACGACCCTAACTTACAACTACCCCAACTGTTCAATCATCTCCCTTATTATCTCTACCAATGAATTTCACTTCTTTTTTTTAAAAAATAATAATAAAGAAGAAGAAGAAGAAGAAGAAACGATTCATTACTATCTAAAGTTGATATGTGAGACAAATGTGAGACTAATAAATGCATTTTGTATCCTTGAAATAAAGTAATAATTTTTCCACCTTACTCTCCAAAATGAAAGTCTACATTTTGTCCATCAAAAAATTTAAAATATTTATTAGATACTAAAACGTAACTTTCGGTACTTTCTTTTAGATTTTGGTCAGTAAAGTAAATTTATTTCCCATGGGACCATTCAAAAGTCGTAACAAGTGATGCCAGTGTAGATATCCATATGAAGGTTAAGAAATTATTTGAATATTGTTTTTATTTGCTGCACTTAAGCATTTTTTAACAGGAAATTCTTACATGAATTTGATTTTTTTTTAAATTATAGTATATTTTAAAAAATAACATCTTTTTAAAAGCTACAATATGTGGCCCTTGTAAGAACTAGATCGATTCATCAAAGAATTTTCCTTCTTTATCAGTGAGTCGTTTTTTTTCTCTTAAAAAATGTAATTACTTCATTTCCACCTTGGTTCGTATTCAATTTCAAATTGTACTATCATTTTGCTTATTTTGTTAACTTTTTTTTTTTTTGTGAGTACGGTGTTAATAACTTAATATGTGCACCAAAGACGAGTGAAAGTAAAGAATGTTGAAGCTGCTATATTTTCCAATATTAGCAGTAATTTTACATGCAAGAACGATGAAAAATATATAAATAGAACTCAAATTTTAAAATATAATATAAAAGCATAAGAAATTCTTCATCTCAGAAAGAGACAACAATATGAGTTCAAAGAAAACAAAGACATAGTAGTAACTAAATAAGAGTATTTTTCTAAAATACTACTTAATTTGTGTGAAAATTCATCCAGTGACATAAAAAAAAAAAAAAAAGACAAAGAGAGTACTACTTAAATTTGAACATAAAAAAGGTTATTGAATACATATGCAAAAGATATGAATAGGACGGTTATTGCTGCTGCATGTATTTTATTAAGTACATATGCATATATTATTAGTCCCTTATGACAATACATGCATTTTTTCTTTTCCTTTTGTTATTCTAAATGTAAATATATATATTTTCGATAGCAATATAAATGGGTTTCTTTCCTCTTTTATCTACCAATCATTGCTTTCTAAAAACAAAAACAAAAGAAAGCATCATATCAGGACTACATATTGAGTATTTTTTCTCTCGGGTAATGATTAATTACCTCAGGTAATTATAAATCTATGCCATGTAACTTCTGCGAAAGGAAACGTCAATGGTCCATGCCTGACGTTTACAGGAACTTAATATTATATATTTGTTCGTTCATGTGGGATTCTATTATAATGATTACAGACTGATCTTGCATATAACTAAGCAAAATGTACTGAATTATCTATCACCATTCACCATATCTGAAGTTCTTGATTACTTAGGGGAAAATTCCACATCTTGATACAGTACTAGTCAGAAAAATAAGGAAGCAAAAACGCAATTTAGCCCTAGCCAGCTTTACTGAAAACGGCAAGCTCAGCTCAGGCCTAAATTAAATTAATTGGGGAATGGAGATGCTCTTTTTATTTAAAATTTTGTTTCGGGAGGCAACCTCACACACGATCCTCTATTTCACGCTTGTCACTTTCTCTATCCCTTCATAATAAATCTGACAGATATATTTCTATTTTCACAATAACGATTACTGCAAAATTAAATAAAAATCTTTTACAGATATACTTGACGAACTAAAATAAGGATGCTAATCAATAGTATTATGGACGGACCACGTACTTCATTCCGGTTGCGGATAGGAAATGTTGAATTAAGCTTTCAACTAACAACCAATTAGAAAAATAAAAGCTCCACTTAATAATAAAGTATCTAAAGATTAATACTATATTATAGAGAGACTACTATAATTGTAAGAGTAATTGTATGTGGAGGTTAGGACACAAAATGTGAAAAACTTCCAGCTAAGAGAGCGTTGTGTGACGTTAAGTTGTTCATTTAATCTTCTCATCTGCCTCCATTGATTACCCCTATTGACACCACCAAAGTTTTAGCCTTTAAAATCCCCCTCTCACTCTTCTTCTTTACCTACATATCCGTTCTTATTTTGTTTCTCTCTTTCTCAATCTAAATTAGCCCCTCAAAAAAAAAGGGAAAAAAGAAGAAGAAAACAAGACTTAGCAAGATGCCACAAGAAATGCCAAATTTCTCTAGGTCCGTTAGGCTCAAGTATGTGAAACTTGGGTATCAGTACCTGGTCAACCACATCCTAACCTTTCTGCTGGTGCCCATTATGCTTGGAATTGTTATAGAAATTCTAAGATTAGGCCCTGAAGAAATGTTGAGTATTTGGAGATCACTCCAATTTGATCTTGTCCAGATTCTGTGCTCTTCATTTCTAATCATCTTCATTGCCACGGTCTATTTCATGTCCAAACCTCGGTCCGTCTACCTCGTGGACTACGCATGCTACAAGCCTCCAATTACATGTCGTGTACCATTCTCAACTTTCATGGAACATTCCAGGCTGAATCTCAAGGATAGTCCAAAAAGTGTGGACTTCCAAATGCGAATTCTCGAACGGTCTGGTTTGGGAGAAGAGACATGTTTGCCTCCAGCAATTCATTACATTCCTCCTAATCCAACTATGGAAGACGCCAGAGCTGAAGCAGAGACTGTGATTTTCTCAGCTATTGATTCCTTAATGAAAAAAACAGGGCTCAAGCCTAAAGATATCGATATCTTGATCGTGAATTGCAGCCTATTTTCTCCTACGCCATCATTATCTGCCATGGTGATTAATAAATACAAGCTGAGGAGTAATATCAAGAGTTTTAATCTTTCTGGGATGGGATGTAGTGCTGGGCTAATATCAATTGACTTGGCTAGGGACATGCTTCAAGTATATCCCAATTCTTATGCTCTTGTTGTCAGCACTGAGATTATTACTCCAAATTATTACAAAGGAAATGAAAGAGCCATGCTTTTGCCAAATTGCTTGTTCAGAATGGGTGGTGCTGCAATCCTGCTGTCCAACAAGAGGCGAGAGAGGAGTCGAGCCAAGTACCGGTTAGTCCACGTGGTTCGAACCCATAAGGGAGCTGATGATAAGGCTTATAAGTGTGTATATGAGCAGGAAGATCCACAAGGGAAAGTTGGAATTAATCTCTCAAAAGATCTTATGGTCATAGCTGGTGAGGCCCTGAAATCAAATATCACAACAATTGGTCCATTAGTCCTCCCTGCCTCAGAGCAACTCCTGTTTTTGTTCACACTTATTGGGAGGAAAATTTTCAATCCTAAATGGAAAGCTTATATTCCTGACTTCAAATTAGCATTTGAGCACTTTTGTATCCATGCTGGTGGGAGGGCTGTGATTGATGAGCTACAAAAGAACCTACAATTGTCTGCTGAACATGTTGAGGCATCAAGAATGACACTACACCGTTTTGGTAACACTTCTTCATCTTCACTTTGGTATGAAATGAGCTACATAGAGGCTAAGGGGAGGATGAAAAAGGGAGACAGAATTTGGCAGATAGCATTTGGGAGTGGATTTAAGTGTAACAGTGCTGTTTGGAAGTGTAATCGCACCATCAAGACACCAAGCGATGGACCTTGGCAAGATTGCATCAACAGGTACCCGGTGTTCATCCCAGATGTTGTGAAGCTCTAATTAATTAAGTCCGATCATGAAAGGGGGAAAAAAAAAAAGAAAAAATATATATTATATCTTCGTTGTGATTAATGTTGTTTTTCACTCATGTTGTTTCTGTTAAACATAAAACGGTTGTCTGCACTGGCAGAAATTGCTGCATTGCATGTAGGTCTCGAGTTTTACTACTCTGTCAAGAAAAAAAAGGTGTAATATAACTTATCTTTTATTATATCAGTCATTTGATATCTAAATGTACTGCTGGAGAGTGTTTAATTACTTTTATAATAGAACCAAAAGATACAAAAAGGAACTTTTTCCTCAACCACATAACATGATTTCACATTTCTGTTTTAAAATATTTATTTTTTATATTTTTCATCTAATATTAAATATTTACTTTCATGTGTATATATATATAATTGAATGTTTATTTTTTATTTAATATGAAAATTTAAAAGAGTTTTGACGGTAAGAAAATTACCTAAATATCTTTGATAATAAGGTGGTTACTATTAAGGTAATTAATACTAAGATCACATTATAAAAAAAATATTTTTTTTTTAAAAAAGTAGACATAAATCATAAAATTAATCTGGTTACATATTGTCACCCAAGAGCTATTACACCCTAACACTGTCAGGTTGAGTAATTTTCCGTAAGAGTACGTACCCTATATATCTGGATGTCTTAGCTGTTATGTTCAGGCTAGTAGATTTGAGAATTTAAGACCAAAATTGAAAGCCATGAAAGACTTCGTACTTACGACCGCAGGCAAAGCATTGAAACCCACAGCAGACCAAAAGATAATAATAATAGTTCGATCATTTGAATATTTGATGAATGTGGTAAAGGAGTATATCGTTGAATTTAGCTTGTTTAATTTAGTGGTTGTCTTTCAAGGCTACAGTCTTGAATTCAGTGACGGACGCATAAATTTCAGATTTGGGAGAGTTCATAAGTATAGAGCTTTTACCTCCAATTTTAGTACACTGCGCGTATATATATATATATATATTAAATTTTAATTTCGTTTGAATTTTAATCTATCATCATTTTTATATATTTGTCTTTTTATGCTATTTTGTTGACCTCATATGTAATTTTTTCAAATTATTTTTAAAAAATGACATAAAAAGTCAAATGTAAAAATATGAAATGTGTTCATTTAAAAAAAAGTCATAAAATGATAAATTGATAAAAATTAAATTAAATTTATTAATAAAGTATACAAGTGAAATTACAAAAAATATCTTGATATATTTGTGTGTATATGTATATATGTAATTTTAATATGAATAATAATTTTTATATGTATTGTTTCACATTTTAATCTTATAAACTATATATAAATATATATACAAAAAATCTATATTTATATATACATTTATATAAAAATAAAGAAAAATTTTGGGAAAGAAGTCAAAAAGAAAAAAGGAAAGGAAATGAGATTTGTCTATATATGAAAGTGAGTACTATTCACGAAATAATTATTGTTCATAAAAAATTTAAAAGTTTTGGGGAGCAGCAGCCCCCCCCCCCCCCTTTTGCCCCTCCTGTCCGTCCCTGCCTGAATTAAAATTATGTTTTATCTATTCTCCTATCCCGATTCCGTCTTCTTTTATAAAAAATAAAAAATGTAGAGCAGTATTTTGGTTCTTGAACATCTTGCTTAATTAGCAGATCAACTACCACGGCTCACACTAAATGCTAAATTAGCTATTACAATAGGGTTAGCAGAGAAGAAAGGATAATCAGACCCTTGTTTTGAAGGGACCACGCAATTAAGCCTAGCTCGACAGAAATCTCCATTGCCGGCCGCTGGTCCTTCAATGGGAAAATGAAACTTTTTTTTTTTTTTTTTCATTTTCTGGAAGTTGACACAGAGATATATATTGGTGGGAATATAGGGTTGGACCATCTTTAATGCGATGTAGAAAGACGACATCTGTACCTCATATAAAATCACAGGTCCTGAAAATACATCACTCTATGAAAATGAAATTGCTCCAATTTCCCGGAGGAAATTTTTGTTAAGTAAATCTATTTCGTGTGCTACTAAGAGATTGTATTATAATATTATATCTTATAAAATGAGTATATTTTTAAAATATATATTATATGTTGACGGGAGTCATCCTTCATATTCATATAAGAATTTCTCTAAATGAAAAAGAAAATAAGCCCATCAATTTAGTTTCAATTTTAGGAAAAATAACAAATTCTGTTATCAAACTATTTACAACTTTTTATTGATATTCTTAATCTTATACTTTAATTTTTTATATCCTTCATTTTTTCATTTGTTTTTTTTTATATCTCTACAACACATGTTATGATGATTTTTGTCAATTAAAAGGCACAAGTTTTTCACATGTCAAAAATAAAAGGGTAAATTAGTCAATGTACATCATTCACTCCAATTATCCATTTCTTTGTGGTCTCTAAAATGCGTCTGTCCAAATCAAAAGTTATTTTCCTAAATATTCTCACAATAAATCGATATTTCAACTTGCAATGATAGTTCTGCTATTTACATTTATGTGGCCTTAGAATCAAAATCGAGTCTCTTAACCCAACAATATCAACTTTTTAAAGCAAAATCAAGAGGGTAAAGGGAACATTAGGGTCTCCTTTTTTATGGGATTAATTCAAAGATTGCTATGGTTCCAAAATGACACTATCGACAAAATCAATTCATTTACCTCATATAAAATCACATGTCCTGAAAATACACCACTCTATGAAAATGAAATTGTTCCAATCTTTCTGAAGAAATTTTTGTTAAGTAAATCTACTTATATTTTGCCAGCGGTGGTCCTTCATATTCATATAAGAATTTCTCTCAAATGAAAAAAAAAAAAGTCCATCAATTTAGTTTCAATTCTATTATCATTAACATATGAGTGAAAGAATAGAACGATACTCAGGGGAAAATAGGAATAAAGACATGTGACAATTCAATGGGTCTTGATCCTACAAGTTCGATTGCCCTTTTCATTTGGGTAGATAGTTGTACTATATGCATTTCAGCTTGATCACTTTGAAAATAAAACCTTTGTATTAACAAAGTTCACTTCAAATTTTCCTAACTAGATAACTTGGAACTTTAAAATATATGTACGGAAACTTTTTATATTCAATGAAGAAAAATGTGGGAATAAGGAGTTACTCTACTGATAAAGACCTCCTTACCGCAATCAATTAAATGTAAATTCGATTCATCGACCCTTCCCATATATCAAAAAAATAAATAAATGGAGAAAAATGTACTACATATATAGTACTAGTTGGTTTACCAAGGCAGCATTGAACTTGGCTTGCCAATTGAATGCATCAAGTTTGATAGGTTTATTGAAAGTGTGATGTATTGGCAGACCCACTTTTATTTATGTTCCACGGTGTATGCAAATTAGTTCTTCAAAATATAGTAAATTCTCAACAAAGTGTTTTGTTTTAGTCCTTCAAAATATAGTAAATTCTCAACAAATTTTTTTTTAAAAAAAGTCTCAACTGTTGAGTCTTTCAACTTTGTAAAAGTGTCAATTTAATCATTTTATCATAATTTGTCACCCTATTCATTAAAAAATAATGGTTTTTGGCAAAATTTAGTGACTTTTAAGTAAAAAGAATATTTTTCAATCCAAATTTGTCACCCATATTTTAAAGAAAATTATATATATATTTTGAACAACAAGAGACTAATTAAAACTTTTTAAAAAATAGATAGTCTTCTTGATTGAAACATTGCTACATTTTCAGTGACTAATTTAAATTTCATCCAAATTCTGTATATATGGGAGACAATGAGAAAAAGAAAAACTCACAGCATGTCAAATTAGTTTTACCATTAAAAGCAAAACCACTTCTGCCAGAAAAGAAAACAAGAATCCAGACGGGAAACCGACCAACCAGTCTTAAATAGTGAGGCACCCGCAGTTGAGTCTGTTGCGCAGTTGCGTAATTGTCTTTTTTGCCCTTTTCTATTTAACACCCTAGGGTTTGATCCCGTCTCTTGAACTATTGATTCCCAAGTACTAAATCAACCGTGTAAATTGTTACTATCTCTCTTTAGACACATGTCCATACTTGAATGGCTACTTTTATTAGTAATCCTTTTAATTTAAAGAATTTATATTTTATTAGTTATGACTTTTACTATTAATTACATTAATAATAAGAATTAAATGTCAAAAGATGGATAAAATAAGAATAAAGTATTCGCATTGGGCTTTCACATGGAGGACCAAATGGCTAGTCCTCTCTCCCACTTTCTAAGTCTCATTCTCACTTATATGTTTGGTTCAAAATATGAGACGGGAGGAGAGGTGAAGGGTAGGGAATGAAGGTAAAATTTTACTTGTTTGGGGTTTGATTAGATAGTTGAGGAGGGAAGGAAAAATAAAATTTTCATTTTTGATTTGCAAGGGGAGAGGAGGGACAATATAATTAAATTAACTATTGTATTAGTAAAATATTTATTCTTTCTTTTATTTTTATTTTTATTTCCTTCTTTTAACTCTAAACATAACATTATTAATTTTGGTGGAAAGGTAAAATAGAAAAAGAAAGAAAAGAAAATGAGATGAGAATGAAATAAATGAGAAAATGAGAGAAAAATAAAATATATATAATTATATAAGATCATAAAGACAAATGAGACATTTCATAACTTTTAATTCCCCTAACTTCCAAAACCCCCACATTTGGAGTGGAAGGAAATGAAAGGAGGGGAGGGATTTTAATCCCAAATTTTCCTTCCCCTCCCTCCCAAAACAATTAACCAAACAAGGAATTTTTTTAAAAAAATCTCTTCCCTCCCCTCCAAATCCCCCAACCAAACAGACTCTTAAGCAATCGGAAATTTTGGTGCTCATTTTGCTGAAGGTGAAATCCCTCTTTTTAGTTGTTTATTTTGGTTTTCTTACAAATTTTAAGATCTTAAAGAACACTAAATTTTCTAATTTGATATGCCGTATGCCATCCGATTTAAAAATATGGTAGAAAACTCAATAGTGAGTTGGAAGTAAGGAGAAACCAACACTGGATTTAAATCCAAATGCAGCGCCTATTAACGGTACTTAAGTTATGTTCAATCTTAACCTTTGGGTGTTCTTTGGATCTCATTTCATCGATGGCCCACTAGAAAAAAAGAAAGGGCTTACAAGATTCTTTTGGGCCTTTTTTTGTAACAGTATTATTTGTTGATAATTTTTTTTTTTACACGATTACTATCTTTCAGCCAAGAAACTGAAGAATAACGAGGGACATCTTAGTTATTGTATTGTAAGAATATAATTACAAATTATATGTCGTATATTTTTTTAAAATAAAATTAAATATATTAAATATTTAATTTATAATTTTTTATATTATTTATTGATATATAATTATATTAACTTCTTCTTTTATTTTTTTTAAATCTCAATATAGGATATGCAGTATTTTTACTACTAATGAAGCCTACTAATAGTTTTTAAAATTCTTTTGTATAGATTTGATTGAGATTAGTATTATAGATAAGAGGTGGTACTATATTTAAAATAATCTGCCATTTTTACCACTAGTTTCATAACTAATTAACTCCTCAATCTTTAAACTTTTTCATTAGTTTCTCTTTACTACTTGGAAGGGTATCTGGTATTTTATATTTTGAAAATAATAATAATATTGAATGGATTATTATTATTATTATTATTATAAGGGAGGGGAACAAACCATACTTACGAGATAGAAAAAATGGAGCAAGTGCTAATAATGTCGTATTTCATTCTATATCCATTTTTATTTTATTTTTATTTTTTTTACAGAAGCTTCTAAATCCAATGTCTGAACACTGAAAATTTATAGCAAAGAGACAAAAGCTAGAATTCGAGTTACTACCGAGTGTTTAGCTGATTGGGAATTCTCCTTCATTATCTAAATTGCAAACAGTTAATGTTATTATTTTTACTCAAATAGATTTGGACATTTCTTAAACTGGATAATTTGGAATAATACGAATCTCTAAAATTGCATTTTGTATTTAATAATAATGATAAAATGATTTTCAATTAGATAGAAACATAATTCCAAGACAACAGGAGAAGTGTGGAAATAACTAAGTCATTGCCATCCGTACAAGTACATTCCCAAAACTATATCAAACAAGACTTTGCAATTCCAGAAACATGTTCTCACATAACCAATTGTCACTGTCTTTAAGCTCATTAGTTTGTGATGTAATCATATGTCTAACAGTTATTAAGATTAACTGTTTAAAAATTATTCTCATTATGAAAAAATAAATATATTAAATTGATTATAGATATTTAGATTTGTGTTTAATATTTATATATCATATCATATTCATACATATTACTTTTTTCACGTAGTAGTTTTCATGTGAGACGGAGGGTATCACTATCACAGGAGGGGGAGGTGCAAATCCATCCTTAAGCAGCATATAACAAAGTTATAATAAAGTAATTGGATGAGAATATCCTGAACTTGGAATTTATCTCTTGATAATATTTTAAAAAATTCAGTCACCATCGTTTGGTGACAATTGACAATTGACAATTAGTATCACAGGAATGCATTATCTACATTATGATGATTCCGAGGGCAAATTTGTTCTCTTTTCCTTGCTTTATATCGCTATTAGTAACCAATTAAAAAAAAACATACTTAATACTTTTTCTGTTTTGTCGTTTAGTTTTGTTTCATATTAAATATATTTTTAGCATAATTTATTATTATATTTTAATTTTATCCCTATTTAAACAGAGAGAATGTGATTAGTCATTAATATGGAGATAGATAATGAGACGTTGATTTATAATATTTATTAATGGAAAATTTGTAATTTAATATTACATTTTATATTATTTTCAGTATTCTTAATAAATGTGTAAATGTCTAAAATGACACTTAATGTGAAATGGATGAATAACCTTCCAGCTTCAATGAGTGTTTTTTAAAAAAGAAAAAGAAAAAAGTAGTATCAATATTACAAATATATATATTGAGTATATTATGAATATCAAATGGAAAAACAAACTAATGTTAATGATTGAATTAAGCTAAGGTTTAATTTGTCTGGCAATATGAACTTCTGGGACAAAGTCTTTCAAATGCACAGAAAATCAACGTTTTCCATGCAATCTACAACACCTCCATGAGAAGAGATTTCTCTTGAATAACAACAAAGGGATTTTGTTTGGTCATTTTCTTTGAATTTTGATTTCATATAATCATTACATGCACTTTGATTGGTGGAATTAGATTTATTACAATCCATCATATGTAGAGCCCTTGCGTGGAACTAGAACACGTAATTTATTACACAAACTTACAAAAACTAAGATTCTTTTCCAAAATATTTCTGACCACAAACTGAAATTACCGCACTACATATTTTCCAATGTGAAAGGAAACAAACTACCAAGTTTGTGAGAATTACATTCCTTGATCATGACTAAACATCTCTAACCATTACCAATAACTTTACTTGTATATCTGGCTTGGAGCATCACCATTTTTTCAAAACCGCACTTTGAAAATGTACTATATATATTTGATATTTTAAAGATAATATCGTATAAAATTTTATATATATATAAATTGATGTGTAAATCGAAATATATTTTTGATGTATATTTATAAAAATATGAATGTTCATATTTTTATTTTGGAAAGTCTGAAATTGAATATACACTTTCTTAAAATAAATATATTTTTTCATCTAAAATTTAATTAGCAATCTTCTTAATTTAAGAGAATTTATATATCTCTAACAAATGATTATCACCATTAATTTAATTAATAATAAGGGTAATATTGTAATTTTATTAATGTCAAATATTATTCTTAATTTTTAGATTAAAAACAATATGAATATAAATATTCAATTTCGAACCAACGATTAATTTACAAACTATATTCACATTAACCACAATCCTTGGGTGATTTGAATAGTTTAATTATCTCATCATAACCCTCTTGGCGACTCAGAAGGTGGTTAGGAAGAAATCCACTGACTGAGACTGCACTTTGGAAGTTATGGATATGTATAATTATTCCTCACCTTAGCTCCGGAATTTTATGATAAGATGCATTTTATATTATCCAACTAGAGTCCAGACTTGTATATCCAGTTACGTAGGACTGTTAATTTCTTGTCCATTTTTAAAATTGTTCTTGAAACTGATAGAAAGCATTGAAATCATCAGTTTTTTCCCCCTTTTTCCAGCGAAAAATCATGATTCCAGATATCTAGATATGAGGATATTGCATGCTGGATTTGGATGACTTAATCTATTATTATCCAATATCTAGAGACCAAATATTGAAGCAACATATTACTACAAGTATAAAACCAAAACAAAGAATTTTTTGTGTTTTGTATTTAGCCTTCCTCGATCAAAGATGCCAGTTCCCTGGGTACCCAAGTTTTTTGTGAGGACATCATGAGCAAAAGGACTTTGTGACATCTCATGCCTCTGCTTCCTCTCTTTTAGCTCAATCTTCTTTATAGAGGCACTTATACTTTCATTTTATATCATGTTCTCTGTTTAAAGGATAAATTCCCTATTAAGTCCATTTTTTTTTTTCATTTGACCATTTTGATATTCATGATTGTTTTGAATTTTTTCGTTCTAAATATTTTTCTTTGGCCATATTTGTCATCGGATGTACCCGATATTTTTTTTATATATATAAATTATTAGATTCTTGGTTACAAATTTTGTCAACTCTATTTAGGTCAATCAAAATACTTTAAAATCAATTAATTTTGATTTTATCCCTAAAAAGTTGATTAACTTTAGAGTAATTCGATTGATTTGGATAGAGAAAACGAGATTTGTAATGATAAAAACTAAAAATTAACACGAAAAAATATTGGGAACAAAAAAAAAAGTTTAAAATGGTCCCAAAAAAAATAGGGAATTTTTCCCTCTTCTAATTCTACACTATTCTCACTCTTGATGGCAGCAGCTATTAGGGCACATTGTTCTCCGCAAAGGTACTTAGCTGAACCTAGAAAAACATTAAACTTTCACAACCATTAAAAAAACATTTGTCTCCCCACTCCCATCATTTTTGACTAATTCCACAAACAGTCAGCCCTTTTCTTCTTTCTCATTAATCTTCATGGGGGAAAAGAAAATTTTGGTTCCCATGGTATTTGAATAGCCATAGAACGTGATGATTCTCTTTGATCTTTCCGCCTTTGATGACATTTTAATCTTTATCTTTAGTCAAGAATCTTGAATATCTATCTTCTTTTTCAGACAAAGCAAAACATCTTTGATATTCTTTACCGTAGAAATCCACTAATTTATCCACCGACTTGCATATCTTTACTATGGGATTAATGCAAAACGCATCTTGATTAATCCAACTTCTCATGGTGATATGAATATAATCCTCCCAACTGATTCTAAGCAAAGATCACTTTCTGCAAAAGGCAGAGTACTTAGTCTATATAATGATGATGTTCGAAATCTATATGGGGTTGCACAAAATTCGACCTCCAAAGAGTCAATGTAGGACTGCATAATTTCTCTCCACAATTTAGAAAGTAGGATATTTTCACTGTGATATCCCTAATCTCGATGAACTATCTGCATTTGGAATCGAACTCAACATCTTTATGTTATACAAAAGTGTATTACCTATGAAATTTCTATACATTCATAAATTAAGTATGATTGACGAGTAAATGTACTAATAAAAGGATGCATTGAATTTCTACAAACCCTTTTTAGAAATGGTTGTGGTGACACAAGAATATGAACCATGTGAGCACTGTAGTGTTCATTTTACACAGCTCTTGCTCTTCAAAAGTTCTTTAAAATATAAAAAAATAAGCAAATTTTTTTTTTATCTCATGATTTGTGTTGAATAAAAAAAGATAAAGTAAAATGGATAAGAACCCGTGATCAAACATAATTTTCACACAAATTTCTTATTGTCATGTTCTGTTCTTCTAAAAGAAAATGCTCATTTCTAAACAGAGATGTCACAATCGCCTTTGAGTTGTTAAATTCTTGTTGATAGAGACGGGATACTACTTAACCTATGTGGTGGAATTGTGGGGGAAAGGGGGGTAGTTAAACTATTTAAACTTTTTTCTTTTTCTTTTTCTTTTGGGTCGAGAGGGGTAGTTAAACTATAATTGGTAATTTTTTATTTCCTTTCGATGACATTTTTATGTATAATTATTTTAGTTTAACTCGTACAAAATATGTAATCAATTTAAAATTTCACTTCCCTTAGTATACTAATTACTTGACAATTTTCTTTTCTGAGAGTAGTGGGCTTTTTTTTTTTTCCTTCAATAGAAAAAAAGGAAAAAATATATATAAGAAGCGGAAGAAAAGAAAATAGAAAAAAATAATAATTTCTCATAAGAATTGGAGTAAAATTGGTCTAGATATGTGTGTGCAGTGTAATATAGAGTATACACACAGACATTGGTCTTTAACCTTTTTTCCCCTGAGTCAATCCACAAAGTCAACATGGAATCTCTTTTTCTTTGTATTATTTTCATGTTACCATTTCATTTTCTTCTTTTTAATGAAAGCCATCAGATTTTAATTGAGGTAAACTGAAGATGTTTAGATTCTAATACAGTGGAGTTGGTGATATTGTTCACTTAAATATTCAAAAATCTTATTTAAATAATCTAACTCTTTTTCTTCTTTTTTTTTTGGGAAAAAGTGGAACTATATTGGGTTGTTCATTTTCTCATTGTACATATTCACCCCTATCTCATCAACTCTAAGTCTAAGTAGAAAAAGCTTAATCCCAAATTCAAGATGAAAGGAGTTTGACTTTGTTCATCAATCACTAAAGAGTTCCACCAAAACTAAATGGAAGAAATTGTTTCTCTCAATACTAATCTCCATTCACTCTGAACTTTTATTTTGTCACAAACTTTAATCTTCTTTCATTTTTAATCGATATTTAAGGCTAATCAACATATTTGTATGTCCATTTTTGTATATTTCCTACCTCTTGAAGGCTTTCATTATCCAAATTATATTTGAAGCTTTTCTTGGCTTCTCATCTCATTTTCAGGCAATTTTTTGAGATCGTTGATATGCCTAAAATCTTTTAAATAATTGTTAGAATGTTTCATGCTAATATTGTTCAAGCAATAAAAAGAGTTGATATGAAGATTTCATTTTTTTATTAATTATATTGGTATTATATATTATTTTCTTTATGTTTTCTTATGTTACGCCCGGTTATTTTCTTTTTGTAATGTAATACTTATTTGTCCAACATAGAATATTCATATTTACCTGAGTATAAGATTTAATAATAGCATTTTACTTTAATGAATGACCACATTATTCTTATTATTAATTTAGTTAGTAGTGAGACAATTAATAGTAGGATGTTTATCTCTTAAATTAAGGAGTTTGTTAGTAAAACTTTAAATAAATTATATTTATTTTAGAAAAATAGACATTAAATTTTGAATATCTCAAATTATAAATATGAACATTCGATTTTAATTTAAGAATGAAGGAGTACTTTTTATGATGCAATGAGCTAAATGTATAAATTTCTTCTTATTTAATAAAATTTTCAAATCAAAAGAAAAGCTTAACAATTTTTTAAATATACATTTTGTAAAAGATCATTCGACAAATAGATAAGGACAATTTTTTGTCAAATATAAATATAGGAAAAAGGGTAATCATCCTCTAAAGATTTAAGTATTTCTTAATATTTCATTAAATCTCCTGTTTTTATTTTATTTATTTATGGACTACCTTTAGAATGGAAAAAAAAAAAGAAATCTTCACAATATAGTGTCCTGTTTCAGAGCAAGCACCATCAAGCTCGCTATAACGATTACTTAAAAAATCGTCAGATAATTTCTTATAGCACTATTGATAGAAAATAATTTCATTTCAATAAGATTCTTATTTGTGTGACTTGGCAAGGATGAGATAATATTGTAGAGCATAATGAGTCTATGTATAATGAGTGTGTTTACCAATTCTATGCAAATCTTGAGAGAGTTGAAGATAAAAGTAGCACTATCAACTTATTATCTATCAAGGGTCAATGAAAAATATACCAAGTTTACTCACATAGGCCTACATGAATTGCTAGGTATTCCACTAGATTGGGTTGAGTGTTATGACAATCATAAGAAGTGCACACATAAGAATTTCTCTGTTGAAGATTTTGAAAAGATATTTACACAAACGAAAGTATTTGTGAATATGGGAAAAAGAGATACTAATGTGTTTAGTTTTGAACATCATATATTACATCATATGTGCACTAGCATACTCATGCCAAGTGAGGGACATAAAATCACGGTCACCTTCATGCATGTGTTTCTTATATATATGTTGGTTAAAATAGTAAGGGTGGATTTTGGTTATGTAATGATATATCACGCAATGGTTACTATTGATAATAATGAGGTCTCAAGAGCTTGTCATATGGAAGATTGTTGATTAGAGTCTTCCGATTCTATAATATGCCATTGTTTGAATTCAAAGAGAAAGTATTTGTACAAATTCAATTTATCCTTCCTTCAAGAGAATGCGAGTTTTGTGTCTAAATGGAGTATGAGATCTAAAGAAGAACATGTCAGAAGAAGAAATCTCTATTACTCTAAAGAAACTGAAACTGCAAAGGTAATGGGAAAATATCAACTAATTACTATCCATGAGAGAGATGCATTTGCAGATGAAATCAAGTATATTTATAGTATGAATTGTGAAAATTTAAAGAGATACGGTCAATTGATGAAAAGTTCGTGGATGATGGAAAATGTGACTATAATATGAATAAAATGAGTCAAAGAAGCCTTCAAATAATCTAATAATTACTTCATGGACAAGGATTGCGTGCGTGGATGGATGGCCCCACAAAATATTTGGGAATGGGAATGAGCAAAATCTTATAAATCGAAAACAAATCGTTTGTGGAAATGGTGGTTGTACGATTTAAAGATGAATACCACAAAAGAAAAAAAAAAAATCAATTTTACATGTTCATCCAGGAATGCACGAGACAAACGTTCACACACTTGAAATTTTTTACCCTTTTTTTTAAAAAAAAATTTAATAATAATAATAATGTAATATTTTAGGAATATATGCAAAGTGATAAGTATCATAAAACATTCATATAACGGAAGTTTGGGATTCTTAGCCTATTTATGCCTTCCTTTAATTTAAAAGTATCTTTAAATCTTTCCTTACACTATATTAGTGTTAGTATTCGATGCATTCAATAAACCGATTGAAATTTTTCTAATTATTATTTAAAGGTGTTTCATTCTTAGAATATAGTTTTCAACAAGTTAATCAAAGATCGACATGTATATTCTATGATGAGTTATTATTTTCTAATAATGCATTTAATGAATGTATTGGCATTATTTTAAATATATATATATATATATATTTCGTCTCAATTTGATAGGTCTATTTTCCTTTTTTGTTTGTTTCAAATTAAAAATTAATTTTTTTATTAAAATACTATGTATTTTTTAATTGATTAAAATATCTACATTTATAGTGAAAATGTTTGTATCTAAAACATGTATTAAATTTATTTTGAAATGATAAATGGTAAAGGTATTATATGAATACTTTATGAAAAATATGAATTTCCAATCACAATAATTATGTTTTCATATAAGTGTGAAAAATTAAACAAGTTTATCAAATCGAACAATGATACTATTAGCATTGGTTCATTTATAGATTTAGTTTAGGAAAAGAAAGCCAATACATGAAAACGTTTATGTTTCATTTCACACTTCCTTATTGTTTTTTTTTTTTTTTGACAGACTTCCTTATTGTTATTATTGGAACAATTTATGTTATTATAAAACGTATAATCTTCAATGGCTAAATTCAAGGAACAATGTTTCTTATAAAAATTTAAGCTATTATTCTTTTGAATTATATTTAGACATAAGATCAATTTTCAATATGGTAGGATTAGAAAATCAGTTCTTTCATAACGAAATTAGTCCTAAACATTCAATTCTCAATGGTACTTGTTCAAGGGTTGAACCATTGATTTAACAATATTCTAATCCAACACTTAAAATCTTATTTTAATATTTTCTTATAGTATTTTCAATATATAATGTCAATATTAAAAAAAATTATCACATCAAATTTTTCTCTCCAATTTAAATGTTACGAATATGTCATTAATAATGTAATGCTGACGTGTAGGTTAATATCATCTATTAACATCATTTTTGATATACTACTCATCACATAAAGATAAATAATATTATTTTAAAAAAAATTCACCAATTAACAAATGAACATGTGAACAATGCAATTGATTTTGATATTATGCGTTGAAGATGATTTTTAAAGTTGAATGTTTTCATTCATATTATGTGTATTGACATTTAAATAATTAATTGGCACGTGAAATACATTTTTTACATTAACATTATATATTGAAGATGCTCCTAAAGTCAATCGCAAATCCTACTATAAATTCAACTACAAAATCAGAAAAGAAAAAAGGAAATTCACATAAAAAAGGTATCAATTCAAAAAACAACCAAAGAATTAAATTAATGCAAGTAACTAATATACTACGCGTCTTAGCTTGCATTGTTGTATTAAATTAGCACTATTAATAAAGCTTTTTTCCTTTTCTGCATTTGGTCCATTTGGCCATCCCCTTAATGTTTCTTCCTTCCACGGAGCATTTGATTATTGCTATCCAACTATAGGAGATAAGAGATTAGAATGAGGTACTGTTGGCATAAATGCATAATGCGATTAACCCCTTGGTTTACACTAAAGGCCAACTCGTGTTCTTTATGGCCGTTCTGCATTAACATAAATATATTTCCAAATAATTACATCGTATCAATGAATATATATTTTCAATTTATATATATTTTTTTAAAAAGGGTAGTAAGGCAATCATGTATTAATGCCATTTAGCTAATTTTTTAATCATGCACAGTTGGCTCCTTTCCCTTTTTCAATCTCGTAAACGTTTTATAAAGTATACATTAATTGAATGTACTTAAAAGAAGTTAAGTTTCTATCATTTCAAAATTTGTATCTTCTAAAATAAAACGTATACGAAATATATAGAAAATAAAATCGTACATGAAATATATAGAAAGTCGTGGACCGGAAAATTGAAATTAAGCAATATATTGTTGCCATATTGTTTAGCAGCCTTGGAATCATTGAACTTCATCTTGAGCAATTATAAATAGGAGTTAGAGCCCTTGAGACTCACCGAACCATACACTTGTCTTCTTCTCTGCTCTCTTTCACTGTTAATTTGCTGTCATTTTCCAGAACATCTCTGGAAATTCAATCAACCATGGCTTCTCTGGCGGCGTTTGTGGCTATTTTAGTCATATGTCTAACCATGTTCCTGAAATTTGGTTACGATTTCATTTCTTGTTACTGGCTGACTCCAAGACGCATCAAGAAAATCATGGAAAAGCAAGGAGTGCGTGGCCCTAAACCTCGGTTTCTGGTTGGAAACATCTTGGACATGGCCTCACTTGTAGCCAAATCTACTTCTCAGGACATGGAATCTATCAACCATGATATCGTTGGCCGTCTTATGCCACATTTTGTTGCATGGTCTAAAATATATGGTACCCATTTTTTCATTCTTGCTCATCATTTTATCTTGTTTTTATTCTGATTGATCAAATGTGCATAATTAATTGTTTATAATTGATTCATTTCTGTTTACAGGAAAAAGATTCATTTGCTGGAACGGGATCGAGCCAAGGTTGTGCCTAACTGAAACAGAGCTAATCAAGGAACTTTTGTCCAAGTACAGTTCCCTTTCGGGTAAATCATGGTTGCAGCAGCAGGGGACAAAACATTTTATTGGGAGAGGTCTTTTAATGGCAAACGGGGATGATTGGTATCACCAGAGGCACATTGTAGCACCAGCCTTCATGGGAGATAAACTCAAGGTAAAAATTTTAAATTAATTTTTTAAATTTATCTATAATTGTTGTTTCAAGAATTCATTTAATAAATGGATTTCTTCTTCTTTTTTTGGGGGCGTTGGACAGAGCTATGCTAGTTACATGGTGGAATGTACTCAGCAGATGCTTCAATCCCTTGAAAATGCAGTAGAATTGGGAAAAAACGAGATTGAGATTGGGGAATATATGACTCGGCTCACTGCTGATATCATTTCCCGAACAGAATTTGATAGTAACTACGAGAAGGGAAAACAGATTTTCCATTTATTAACAGTTCTTCAACAACTTTGTGCTCAAGCCAGCCGGCACTTCTGCTTTCCCGGTAGCCGGTGAGTTGAATTTCTTGGTTCTTTTTTTTAATCAAAGATTCCAAATTCAAAGGCAAATTCAACACAAAAAGACAAAAGAAGAATTTGGTAGAAGTAAGTTTTTCGGGGTTCTAAAATTGACTAAAACAAATGACTTCATTTCCGAGTATTTTCATTACTACATTAACTAATGAGTTAGGTGTTTGATGATTTTTTTTTTTTTTTTTGCAGGTTTTTTCCAAGCAAATATAACAGGGAAATAAAGTCATTGAAGATGGACGTGGAGAGGCTATTAATGGAAATCATACAGAGCCGAAAAGACTGTGTAGAGGTGGGTCGAAGCAATTCATATGGGAATGATTTATTGGGGCTGTTGCTGAATGAGATGCAGAAGAAGAAAGGGAATGGTAGTTTTAGCCTTAATCTACAGCTGATTATGGACGAATGCAAGACTTTCTTTTTCGCAGGCCATGAGACCACAGCACTATTGCTCACTTGGACCGTTATGCTATTGGCAAGTAACCCATCATGGCAAGAAAAAGTACGAGCTGAGGTCAAACAAGTTTGCAATGGTGAACCACCTTCAATAGATCAGCTTTCAAAGCTTACAATGGTAAAAGCTCTTAAAATAAATCCCCTTAAACCCCTCTCTCTCTATCTCTCCCTCCCTTTATAAAAAAATATTTATTGTTTTTGGGGAACTCAAAAGGCCCACGTACGGAGAATTATTTTATTTACACTTGAGATAGATTTGGGGGGGAAAAATAAATTAATAAACTAATTAGTCATTTCATTGACCATATAAAGAATTTAAGCTTTTTAACTTATACCACTTTTTGTCCTTTATTGGGTAGGAGGGGAATACGAGAAGAATAAAATTTGTCATGCTCACTACCATTCTTGAGACAGACAATTTTTCCTTCTATTTTTTTTTTGGCAATTTATATTTTACTTTTATCACGTAGGCATTAGACGATAACATGTCAGCTTCTAGTTCAATAGATTCCTTTGAATATACATATAGTTGGTTCATTGTGTGAGAAAATAGACATGTCTTAGGCGAATGGGTTCTTTGTTAGAACAGTTATAAGGATTAAAAAAAAAAAATTATTATTTAAAAAATCATATATAGTCAGTATAGATAACTATATCGCACATGCTTATAGTGCACTCATCACTTGATAGTTGATACCCTGTTGGTTGGGTTGGGGGGTATAGGGAGGATTGGAGTGGTGGTGGAGACCTATTTGGAAATAATATTTAGTGTATAACGCTGACTAGAACCTAAATCTAATTAAATATAGCATTCTTTATGGGCAAAAAGTTAAAAGTAGGAAGAATTCTTGAATTAAGCTTATCAAGATTTTGTTTTTGTTGTGCAGTTGAATATGGTGATCAATGAATCGCTGAGATTGTATCCACCAGCAACATTGCTACCAAGAATGGCCTTTGAAGATATCAAGTTAGGCGACCTTGAAATTCCGAAGGGCTTATCAATATGGATTCCAGTTCTTGCAATTCATCACAGCGAAGAAATATGGGGTGAGGATGCAAATGAGTTCAGGCCTGATCGTTTTGCCTCCAAGTCATTTGCTCCCGGCCGGCATTTTTTACCGTTTGCAGCCGGGCCGAGGAACTGTATTGGCCAATCTTTTGCCCTCATGGAAGCTAAGATCATCTTGGCCATGTTGATATCAAAGTTCAACTTTACTATATCAGAAAATTATCGACATGCACCAGTCATTATCCTGACGATCAAACCAAAGTATGGAGTTCAAATCCGGTTAACACCCTTGAATGACTGAATGAATCCATCCATGACAAATGTCTTGTTTAGAAATTTATAGGGCTAATCTCGGTAGCAAGAATGGGCATTATGGTACCCATTTTTGGGTTTTCATCCCCCTATAGATAGTCCCCCTAATAGTGAGATAAAAGATTTAGGAGTACTATTATGACTAACTTTTTTGTCTTTCACAAAACTTATGGTATAAAAGATAAGACTCTTCCAACGTATTATAAGAACTTTATGGCAAAGATATTTAATCTTGCAGCCATGTATTATCGTCTAAATTTCATTTCAAAAATATATATATTATTATAATACTTCAATTATTGTGAGTTAAGAGCATGTATAAGTTTTTAAAAGAGACTCTTTTTTACCTTTTAGCATAACCAACTGGCATTTATCCAAAAAAGAAAACAGAAAAAGAAAACTGGCCTAAGCTCATCATATATACACTAAACAAAAATCCCTTAACATGTCTATTGATACCATGCTAAACAAATATCAGAATGGGGCCATGATTTGCGAGAGGCCAAATTATCAAGACAGTTACTTTGAGGACTGATACGAAACTTGGGTAAAATTTCGACGCTGCATAAGATACTCCTATCGCCGCCCCCCGCCCCCCCCCCCCCCCCCCATCCTCCCCCTCGCAACACACACACACACTGAAAGAAAGGGATAAAAAAAACCAAAAACTATAAGCAAAGAAGAAACCATGTTAGTTTTTTGTTTCTTTCTTTTGAGATAGAAACCATGTTAGTTAGTGGTCGGCACAAAGGCTTGAGATGATGGTTAGAACTTAAAGAATTTAAGCATAGAGGAATTAATGATTAACAACGGTTCTTTTGGATTAGCCCATAGGAACAAAAGATTAAAGAAATCACAAGACCAAGTGATGGGTAAAAAGGTTTTCTTTGCTTTGATGCTCCATAACACTAGCAATCATAGTTTGATTGATATACTTGTTTAAAATTATTCTTAGTTTTTTTTCTTCTTCTTATTTTTACCCAACTCATGATGAATTGGTTTAGCAAAGTGCCCTCTTTCAATTTGAAAAATGGGCAACTTGTTATCTTGACTAAGGAGTAGGGTCAGTATCTTTGTGATTTTTAAAGCTAAAAAAAAAAAATCATAAGTTGCTTTTCTTTGCTTGCCCACCCCTATCATCACCCATTCACCTGCCTACACAGGAGTATGGATTCTGCACTTCCGCTCCACGCACTATGGCTCTCTTCTCTTTGATTCGCCCTTCATATCTGCATATTATATTCATCTATCATCATCCTTTCATGTACCTAAGCTAGATACATGTATATTCCAGTGCCATTCAATCATTTCCTTCATGCAATTCAGCCATGAACATGGCCACTTGCCCAGCTTGTGCACAGTGCTCCTTGTGTTGTAATTTAGCGATCAAACATTATATTTATTATTGTGCAACGATGTCGAAAATTAAATCTTAACTATTCTATGTTTAACAATAACGATCTAATAGTGTACCCCACTATTCTTTTTTTATATTTATTTGTTTCTAAATATAAACTGGTTGCTACTTTTATGATTATATTATCTACTATTGACTATTTATCCTTATATTCCTACTTATTTATTATTATTTTAAGTACAATAAATACTCTTTGAAAGAGAAAAAATAAATATTTATAATTTCAAGTATAATAAATAAAGGTACAATATAATTAAGTAAAATGATTTTTTAGTCTGTGTGAAATTATTTATAATATATTATAAAAAATTACAAAGGGAGTACATTTCTTACAATAGTTTAATTGATTATAAGATTTCTTTATCGGCCTTATTATTAAATTTCCGAAAGTCAAATGGCAACCAATGCATCCGGGAGATGTAGATTATCAATTTAAAAGAGGGTTGAAATTGGAATATTTATTGACAATAATGCAAAAAGACAATTAGACAAAGCGTGCAGCTGATCTCATGGTACCATGCATTCAAAGTTTAACCCGCAGTACAGTCTGTGTTCTGTTAAGACAGATTCCCAAACGTAATTACGTCTGTATTCAACTTAAATTCATGTTTAGAATTAATTCAAGATTGCAACATGCTATAGATTAATCCCTTAATAAAAAAGCACAGAAAAGTTAATTACAACTATAGCAGTGTAGGAGTTTTGGTTCACAAACAAATAGAACTATGTGAATATTGAGATAGAACGTCCATTTCATACTCCCTGTGATCATCTTTATATCTTTTATTTGTTAATACATTGGAAATTTATGACAGTTTATGGTATAAAGTTAAAAAAAAAAACTCCATTTATTAATAAATAGGATAAATAAATTGAGTTTCTTCTTTTACTTGTCAAGAAATGAAATTTTTTTTCTTCCGCAAATACTTGTCATCTCATAAAATTAAGATAAATGTTCTATTCACAGCTCCTAATACAGAAATTCTAGTACTTACTAACTTTTTCTTAAGAGGATACAATTGAAATGAATTAAAGCATTAATGGGAGTAATAATAAGAAGATCAAAAGGGTGTGCGAAGCTTGCGAAAATAGACGTCAGCTACCAATTACTTGATACATTCTTGTGCAGCCAGTTTTTAAATTTCCAAGAATAGTGCCAGAGTGGGGTTTCAGTATCTTAATTGAAAAATGCATAAGATTAAGAGATTAATACACTGCCGTCAAAGAAAATATAAATAAACTTAGTCAATCAGATCCCACATAAGCTTAAAAGAGATTATCCTAAGGTAATCATTAGATGTATGCTCCTTTCCTAATTTATTTATTTCCTCTGCACGAGTGGGCAAAAGCTGAAGAACCTTCATCATTGACAAAAAAAATTATCAAGAAAACTTTGATTTGGTAATCATGTTCTTAAGAGAGTCAAAGTAAGTGATCAACTTTGATTTATTTAATTAAAACGCCTATTGAGCATTTATTTTTATGGTAAGTTCAATTCATACCTATGAATAAATAAATACTATACTCTTAGCCGTCTATGCATAACTTCCATCAAAGTTATTCAAAAAAAAAAACCTTCCATCAAAGCTTTTACAAAATATTATAACTCGCCGAGTGTTCATCTAACTAAAAAACAATTTATGTTAGTTCCTATATAGTAATTAATCCCCAGATTAAAAAAGCTTCTCAAAGTATGTCCACCATCATCGTATATAGGTAACCACCACTGCCACCACCATCACCATCACCACTACAAAGATTTGTTCCCAAACGTGATTATTTAATATCTTGCATATAACACTAATTAAATAGCTCCTTTTAGATTGAATAACCTAACTTGCTATAAAAGATGAATGATGATTTTTTCTTTCTAATGTCATCACTCTCCCTCTTCTAAGCCCTATGCTACAACTGCAGATTCCAAGTGGCTGACAATTCGGTACATAGTTTAAATGATGCCTAGAGCAACACTTTAAGGAAAATATATACAACAAGAGGTCCCCATGTCGCACGTGCTTAATGCTTCTTTAGACATTTCGTGACCATTTGAGGTACCATTTTCACCTCAATTTTTATCCTTCAACCCATTTGAAGAAATGGCTATTGACTGATTGAAATAAGTAATTGTCCTGAATATTAACATGCAGCAGTCTAAAATGTATATAGATCTAGCTAATGGACTCGTAGCACAAAATGCTAAACATCTAGGCTTGTCCAAATTGAGCAGAATCACATTAAGGGAGTAACAAGAATCGAACCATAATCTCTATCTTCTGGCTAGAATAATTTTGACTTTTAAAATGTGCAAGAAGCAAAATGCAAAGCATTCAACATTTGTGGATTCAGTTAATCAAAGTATCATATTCACATAAAAGTCAAAATGCACTGTGCCTCAATTATGCAATATTGCCATGGTCAGTCTAAATAAAGCGTTATGTTTTATCATGGAAGAAATGAGAATCAAAGGCATTAGGGTATTGTCTGCTAAAGGGATTTCTGAAAGCGATTAATGCCAATACAAGAGCCAAAATGGTAGGTATCAAAGTGTAATTATTTCAAGGGATAAAAGGAAAAGTTATGTTTCAAAATCCTAGGATCTTAGGAGGTGATTGATGTCGGTTGTGCAGACTACTTAGTGCGAGCTGACTTCTTGAAGCATTAGGAATAGCTTTCAATTTGCCATATTGTTAGCAGAACATTAGATAGTAGATTTCCCTGCCTGCATCCGTCTATACAAAACATAAAATCTCTTCTTTATTTTCTTTTACTTCTTTTGCGCAGCCAGCACTCTTGAAATTCATAGCAAACTGTGCGTGACAAAAAATAGAGCAGGAAAGAACCCTATTCATTCCCGTGCATTAAGACCAGGAACTTTTGAGACCTTGACTTTCTCGTATAGTCCACAAAGCACAAAGCATTTTTGCCTGTGGGTGCTGAGATTTTTATCGTGGCTGACACACAAATAGGCCATGGATAAGACCACCTTGCAATGAGAAAAGACCTACGAAAAGATGGTTTTGCCCCTAGAAATTCCACTCATGAATGAGGACCTTACTGCTATTCTCTCTTTCATAACCTACTAAGGTCACAAAATACAACTCATACTACTATCACAGTCTTTAGTGAAAATAAAACCATTAATGTAGACATCAACATCTCAACAATGAGTACATAACACAGCTCATACATGGAGATCGTCAGGGTTCAATATCTGAGCTATTAAACTCACTATTCATATAAAATTTGATGTGCTCGACACAAAACAAACTTGCCTGAAGCAGGGACACCACTAGTCATATGGTATGAATTGATTAAAGTCAATTAAAAGTAAACTTGTGATGCACATTTAATGATGAAGCAACTAACAGAACAGTCATGGGAAATGGCTACTGAAAGCGAAAAATGTTACAATCATAGAAATCTTCCTGGGAGTGGATAGCAAACATGAGACTTATTAAGTGGACTTTAAGATGAGAGGCAACATTGCAAATAGCATTTCGTCGGTTAAGAGTGGCCAGGCAGGAGAAGCACTAGTTCCTGGAGCATGTGAAATGACAATCTCAGTTGAAACTCCTTTTGCCATCATGAAGTTTTTGGGTGTCCAGTCATAGAAAAAATCAGGTAACCCTGAGAAAGAGGGGAAAAGAGGAACAATAGCATATTTAACAAAATTGAATTAATGGACAACAGCTCTGACATTCAATTATTGTACTAATGTACAATACGGAAGAGTCAATTCATTAGATCGTCCACCATGGACCTTGTGGTTCTCAAAAGGCAGAGTCATGTCAAAAGATAGATCAGAATACACACAATCATGGACAAGATATTCAATCAAAATGAAAAATCTAGATACCCCATTTTCTGGATATCTACTGACTTGTAAACTTTGGCACGTCCAGTTGAAAGGACTAGAAGCCTCAACAGACTAATGATATAACTACGAAGTGGATATAATTGAAAATCGTAAGGATCTCTCTTAGGACAATTTTAGAAATAACACAGCCAAAGTGATGTTAAATCTAGCAACATCTCAATAAAGATGGATAGAATCGAGACGTACACCTAAAGCCCACACACAAAAGTTCAGCATGTCATTAAGACTCTGGTTTAACAAGATGTAGTAATATAAACAAATTGAGAAGGAAAAAGATAGCATGTTGTGCATTATGGTCTTTTCAGAAACCTTTTTTCTCATGAAAAACGTTGACTTTAACTGAGTGCTTCTGAATAACACTTTTCTGGGGGAACCTTAAAATGCCATTAGTGTGATTATGACTTGGAACAAGACTAAAAAAATCTCAATTTAACATCTACTTTAGGCAATATTCAAATCAAAAAGTGAAGAAGAATTTGCAAGGAGAAATCTCAATCAGTCAATCAAAGATATTAAACCTCTAGCTGATGATATTCAATTGAATTTGGGAAAATCATAAATTACACCATGCTCCAGGATCCAGAATTGGAAGTGGAGTATTATAGCTATTTGAACCCCGTAAACATCAAATTACATTTCATATTTTATGCCCCTCTATAACAGCCTATAGAAACACACAAGATTTGACCTACTTAAGGGCAACATATCTGAGCATTGATGTCAGATTCTACAGCTCTTGAAACACAGTTCACAAGTCCATGGTTCCTGCAGAAAACCTGAGAGTAAAGATGAAAAAAGAGGTCCTAAGGACCTAAAGATGCCTATTATGCTTAAAGAAAAGGAAAAGAAAAAGGAGAAAAAATGTCCAGTATTAGGTGAAACTAAAGGAGTTATTATTCCCCAGTTAAGAAACACATTTAACAATGCAAAAACTTAATTACCTCCAAAACTATCTGCATGGATTCTATTAACCATCAAATCTGTTACGGTTATGAAAGGACAAATATACGGTACAAAAATCACCAATTCTTGCATCAGTACCGGAAAGAACCATGTGCACTGATGTTCTGGTATGGGGATTGTTGAGTGGGGATGCTTTGGTAGGTTGCTGGTGAAGGATTAAAGTTTTGATATGAAGGATTAATGCTTTGGTAGACACCTTGCTCAGGATAGCTCTGGTAGGACTCTCGCTGAGTATGGCTATTACGTCCTGCAGATGAACCAAATGGTGGAAACATACTTTGTGAACCACTTGAATGCTCAAAAGACCGACGAAGATCCACAAGATGCTCAGAACCACCAGAATGATGGTCATGAAGCTTCATCCTAGTTCCCGCAATCTGAAATTCAATTAGAGATTTTAGCAAACCTTTCACAGTCAGAGAGTTCAAGGTTTCTGAATGCATTAAATAGGGGGGAAATCCCAGTAGTGATAACATTAAAATATTCCTCAATAAACACTATGGAATTCCTATCTTAAATATAAGCCAAATACATTATAGATAAACCATCATTCATTGCCATTTAGGATCCCACATCACAATCAAAGTGCAACTAGAAAGAATAAATATCACAATTTTTAAATAAAAAAGATGCTCTGTTAGAAGAATGTTGCCAAAAAGAAGTCTGATCAGCTCGAATATGGAGAATATGCAGGTACTAAACGTAGCCCTAACTCCATAAACAACCATGACTCACCAGGATTATATCAGCGCCACAGATTAGAGAGAAATCTAAATAGTGCCGACTATAATATACTGTGACATGATGGAGAGCAAAAAATGGTAACTTGGGCCAGACCGATGAAGCAAACTACCAGCAAGATCCAATACAATAATGATACATGTTTCACACTCATTCAACATATTTAAACTTCACATCCAAAAGCACAAAGATATCACGGAATTCCTACCAGTCTATAGCACTTAAAGTAAATCGCACCTCACCCATACTGCTTGCCCCAGCGACCACAACAGAATCAGCAATGTCATCTCGGACCCTCCTATCACTGTTGATGCCCAGGTAGCTGGAAAGTTTAAACAAGCCAAGCCCTTAATTACATAAAAGAACTATCAAAAAGATTAAACAAGACAAAGGCATACATTACCCCATAGCAGTTGGAGGAACTGGATAACTTGGAGGCTCATGGTCACGAACACCACCCTAGACCAAAATTATTCTAATTCAACAACATCTCAAAGGTTGAATTCTAAAATAAATAAATAAATTTAAATTTTTAAAAAAAAGTTTGAGTTAGGAGTCATTAGTATAAAAGCGGTATTAGATAACCATAATGTGTTACAATGCCATTTTCTTATGGCTCCCTAGTAACAAATAATACAACCTAAAAGCAAATATAACAATAAAGTACCATGCTCAGCACAAAAGTCACAGCAACTAGTAACACACTGTAGACATATAGCAGAAATACACATGACAATGTTTATATAGAATACTTGCTGAATGTGCACATAAGAAATTCAGGCATTAATTTTGCACCTTATAATGCTCATATCTACCCAAGCTACCACCTCCCATGGCCCCAGATGGCAGTGGACCCCCACCAGGTAAGTTCCCTCTTGGAACAAATCCTGAGACTGGCCTAGTAGGAGCAGATTCACCTTTAGCATTGGCATCCCGAAGACATCTTGTCCTAAGTCTTGTAGCTATCTCCGCAATGGCATCTTTAGCAACAACGTAGTTTCCTGATATCTGATATCAGAAGACACGACCTAAGACATGGAATTTATTTTTACAGGCCAAGAAAAGAAATAACCAGATGCTCCATCTAAAAAAGGAATGATAATAATTAGATAAAAGCATTAGCGACAATTATTCACCTGCACAAGCTCCTCGTCTTCAGATGCGCATTGAGGCTTATCCTCCTTAGAAAATACGCGAATGTCTGCCTGAGTTCGCCTTCTCATCTCATTAATAACATGACCTCCTTGCCCAAGAATGCATCCAACCTTGCCTGATGGAACTAATAGTCGTGTCGTGATAATTCCTTTCTCATTCAATTCACTAGTTTTATTTTGAAGGTGAAGAATGGCGTCAATAGTTTGTGATCTTGGATTCTGCAGAACCTGGAATAATTTTGCAGCTGAGTGACAAACAGCAGTACAACAAAGATACTAACATCTATAAAGGACAGGGAAATTCAGTACCTCAATTGAGGAGACGCGAATAACTCTCTCATCAGACTCAGGGGATACATTCTCAACTTGAATACTAGCTCCTGTCTCTTGTTGTAGTTGTCTTACATTGAAACCTCCTTTTCCAATGACCCCACCTATCTTAGCAGCTGAGCATAAAATTTTCATTGAAAACTCACAAGGAGCCTCACCACCACGTGTTGGAGGAAAACCATCAAAATCACTAGGCCCTAATCCAGAAGGCTTGTTTCCTAATCTTTCTGTCCATGGCATGGGCATACCTTCTTCATTAGGGTTATGATGGGACCATGCGTGTGCAGGAGGAAGCATACTTGAAACAGGAGGACCAGGAGGATGTGGATTTTGCAAACCATGAGCCAAGGGAAAACTCAAAGGAGGCTTGTCTTTGCGGGGATTCTGATGTAACAAAGTTGAAACTTCATAGAGAGCTTTCCTTGCTATTGCAGGTTTACCTGATATCTGTACAAATCCATCAATATGAGAGACTCCATCTATGTGGAAAAGAAATAAAAGGGGAAAAAAAAGAAGTCTATTTCAGAAGATAAAATATTTATTAGGGCGTGAAAAAGCCTCCCTTAAAGAAGCTTCTGATAGAAAGATGTCAGCAACCAAGTGTTAGCCTTATTCATTTCCACGTACAATAGTCACAAGTCATTAATTATTGCTTTTGTTGACAATTCACTAGTGGCAAATCTCTACTGCCACAAACTTTCAATCCTATATCCCACAGTAAAATGAGAAAACCTAGACAGAAATTTAAGGCACCTTCAAGATTGTGAGAACCAAAATGTCAATATTAATTGTTCCAAACTGGGAGCTTCTTACTTCAGTACAGAGGAAGTGTTAACAGGCAAGAGGTTTGAGCTGTGCTGATATAACTGAACTCAAAAATGCCTTTTTGATGATTAATACCTAAGAAAAATCTGCTCATATAACCAAACATTCTATACTTTATCCCCAGCAAAATGGAGGAGGAAATTGGACAGAAATTTAACGCCACCTCCAAATATTAATGTACAGCCAAAGCAACGAGAAGCACTTATGAGGGGAAAAGGAATAAAAGCCAAGAAAAGTAAACCTGAGCAATTCAAGTTTAAATATATGATTTAGAACTCAACATAGTGCCAAAATATGAAGAGTAACTTATAATACATAGATGAAAAAATTCCTAACAGACATTAAAATCTAGGTTTCCCCATTTGTAGATGTACATTGTGCTTCAAGCCCATGATCTCAAGCAAATAATTAAATCCCAACAAAATAATCCAGATGCTTTTAAAACATGATTTCAAATAATTTCTCCAATTAATGCCCAAGCATCATAATATGAAGCTAATAATCGCACACAAAATCCTTCAGAAATTGCTTTGACGTAACCCGTGGTCAACTATCAAACCAACAAAGAAACTTTGCTGCTGCAAAATACTTCAAATATGTAGTGATAGTTCCTTAATGAATAATGCAACAAGAAAGGCCTTGAATAATCGAGAATGACTCTGAAGAAAAGAGAAAGTGACCCATAATAAAAAAGGGAATGACTCTGACACAAAATGTTACAAGCGCAATGAGAGAAAAGAACCTGAATTTATCCTTCCCAGCTTTCTTTCATATAAATTTAACTTCATGTAAAGCAATTTTACATAATAACCAAAACCATCAGTAACAAACTACACTAAAAGAGAGAAAAGGAAGCCCCAAGAGGCCAAAGGACTTACCTGGACCAATTCATCTGAACTCATAGCACATGAAGGAAGGTGGTCTGCTGGAAGAACACGAATGTTGGCACGAGTCTCACTCCGCAGTCTCTGAATAACATCACCTTTCTTTCCTAAAAGACATCCAACCAGGTTATTTGGAACAAGAAGGCGTGCGGTAACTACAATTTCATTTTCATTATTCTTTTCTGCCACACCAAGGTCTTCCTTGACAATTCTGTCATGTACTTTCAAGAGGGCATCTTGGGCTGAACAATGGAGATACATTACAGAATCATCTTTCTTAGGATCCTGATTATCATCATCATTATCTACAGTTTCTCTCCTTGCCAATTTTGTAGAAGGACTCAAAATAACTATGACTCTCTCATCTGAACCCGGAACAGAGTCAGCAACTGTGATTTTTGCTTGGGTTTCCTCTCTCAATGCTTTGACTATGCCACCACCTTTTCCAATTACACTGCCAATCTTTTTAGATTGACAAAGAATCCGATAAACAGTGTCTGAAGCATGTGAATCTTCAGGAGACAGTTCAAGGTCAGAATTCTGCCATTTCCCCTTTTTGGGGCCTCCCTTTCTCTTAAATTGTGTGTTTGGACGCTTTTTAAAAAAAAAATTCCTACTGGCTTCCATAGTACAATTATATTTACTATTCTTTCCAGGGAGAAGTGCTTACAGGAGAATAAATATTCGCAATCATGCCTGCAAATACAGAAACATTTACCACGAAGCATGAGAAAAGCAGCAAAAGAAATTGCCAGCATAGACGAAAATGGAAAAGCCTATAGGCTTAAACAGCCCACCACAAATTATCAAGCTATTTTTACAAACAAATATGTATCATAAGTGGATTGGCTCAAAATGGATAAGAATCCCAAAACGAATTTACCGTCACATGAAACCTTCCGTTTTTCAAGACACAAAAAATTTCCCTCATAGCAGTTGCCTTCATTACCTCACTTTCTCATACCAAAAATAGCAATATTTTTAACCCAAGAGTTTATTCTATATCCTCATTTATTAATAAGTTGATCAAATGATCATATGATATTGGTAGATTGTTCTCTTCAGAACTTATAATGAAGCTTGAAGAGTTGTTAATGTGGCTCTAGAGGTTTCCTTAAAAACCTGGTTTAAGGCAGAAAGTTCTGATTGTTTTTTTAACTTTATCGTGCAATCTCAAATTCAATGTCTCTGTGTACTCCAGATAGCAACTGCCACAAAACCGAGTAGAAATTAAGTCATTTGTCATCCTTTGTATAGCCCAATCCCTGTAGCTGCACTCCCACCCGTGCCCAAGCACATAACACCCAGCGCATCAAAATTTACAGCCAGATTTTTCATAATGAAATAACCGGAATCCTACCAATATAACATCTAACAAAGAAAGAGAAGGATATGCGTAATGATAATGCCATTTTACACCAGTCCTCAATACAGAGAAAAATTAACCATTTATTCAAATTGAAATTTCAACAGCATCAGAGCTAAATTGAGCTTATTCTGGAAATTGAATAGAATTTCTGAACTAAATTCCATCCGAACAGATTAAGTATACACCAATGTAAGTTAAGCAGAACTAGGTCAAAAAAAAATTCCAAAAACATTATTATAAAACAACGCGTACAGAAAAAGGAAAAGATACCTCACGGAAAGCCACCGAGAAGCTGGTTAGGTCACCGGACGGTTGAAACTCAGGTTTTGAAGCGATTGGGGTGTCAAAGGTAAGGGAATTTGTGCTCGTCAAATAAGCTCTCCATGTGGAAAGGAGAGTGAGGTCGAGGAGAGAAGGAAGCTCTGCAGGGCTTTTGCAGGCTTCGTTTGGCCTTTGGCGTTCCTCCGTACGGCCAGCTGAGTCAGTAGTGGGCATATTACTTTCTGAAAATGTGGGCCTAGATAACGTGAATTTTTTGAATCTTCGGCCCATTCAGTGTTTGTGAAACATTTTACAAAATTGTTAAAAACCACATTAAATTATTAAATACAGCATCTATCTAAATCAAAATGCTGTTTAACCGATTTCTATCAATACCCTTCCCTCATTTTCTACCCTCCTATATAAACGAAACGGGTGTTTTTTTTAAAAAATAATAAGCGCAACGGTTACTATAGCAATTTTTTTTTTTTTAGACAGTATACTATAGCAAGTTTTAGTCATTTCTATAGTCATTAAATATCTATTTTCCTTTTATAAAATTATTTTTTATTTAAAATTATATTAATAATCTCTTTAATTTAAATTTTTATATTCTATAATCCATGAATTTCACAGTCACCACTTTAATTTAATAAATGTATATACCAATAACTCATAAATCACACACATTCATTATATTAATATCAAAAATAATTTGATAAATAAATCGATATTATTTAATTTTTAATTAAAATTAAAAGTGAATATTTAATTTCAAATGGATATAGCATTTCAAAATGCATTTTTGGTTAACTTGGAATCAAATTTACAAAATGTTTTTATCCCAGTCCAATCAACTCATTCTTGAATGTGTATTTTGTGTGTTATGAGTATTGTATTAGCTTTGAGCATCAGCGAGCATATATTTAATAAATATTAATTTATAATCACGTATTTTAAAAAATATGTTTTCTATTAGATCATCTTAACTCAAACATATCTAAATATTTAACAATGGTTTGTAAAAGTTTGAATATTTATATTTATATTTAAAAATGTTCAATCTCATAAAATAAATATATTTTTCATTTTAAATTTCACTAATAAATTTTTTAATCGCATTACAACTAATCATATTAATAATAAGAATAATATGTAATTCTTCTTTGTTTTTCCTTTTAATTTATCTTTTATTAAAGTCTCTAGTAATTCTCTTAAAGTCAATAGTTTATTTTAATCGTTAAATTAAGTAGATTATTTTAATTAAAATACGAACATTTTTCAATTATAGAGTATTATTCCAAGAGGAATCTTGTAATAAAAAGGAGAGGAAAAAAAATATATTATGGCTTGCATTATATAAATTTGGTAGACATTTAATTAACGGACGCATATGAGATTTAAATGAATATTCTATTAGCTATATTTAATTTCCTTAGCTATCTGAATTCGTTTAGAAAATGGATGGATTCGAATATTCATTTAATGGACATTTCGGCTGTCCACTCTATAATAATAAATCAAAATTTCAATTAACTATCGCTTTTATTTATTTATTTATTGTTTGAGAATCTATATTTGAATATATAACTCAAAAAATTAAGATTACTAAGTTAACGACTGAAAAATTGCTGCTTGAAAATACAAACATCATTCTGATAACAAAAGAGTGCCTAAATTGACCGAGTAAATTCAGATCATTCCAACTAAAAATTTAACCATGGAAAAGACCGATCTTTCCCTGAGTTTGCAGCCCGCACACAATCACGAATTGCCTGCAAAGACTAGTTTTTACACGCCTGCACCAGCTTGAGTATCACAATCCAAAAGTCCTTAAATGGAAAGAGTATATGGTATTTGATATTTGACTAAACTTCTTAATTCTTTCCTCTTTTTCATTTTTTTTTTTTTTGTTCAAGTTTCTTATTCAGACGTGTTCAACGAAGTACTCCTCTTGGTAGGCAAATAGTAATAAAAAATAAATAAAGGAAAGGAAAATTATAAAACCATTTTTTCTCTAGCATAAAAACATCATAGATCTCTCGTTTCTGGCCATTTTGTAGCCATTTATACCGTGTACATTTTAAAAACATAGCTGTACATCTCTTTTCAACCCAACCCCCACCCCCAATAAAAAAAAGAAAGAAAAAAACCCGAAAACTACTATGCCTAAAAGGAAAAAAGATTTAAGAAAAAGAAATGGAATTAAACAACAGTTGAAGCTTCAAACATGAGCCGTCAAAACTGATTTCTAATATACTCGGCGTCATTTCAAGCTGAATAGTCCAATCCAAGCTCCATTCTACAAACTCCATCATCAGCCTTACGAGAGCATTTAATTCCATTGGGCTTAGCCGAATGGGCTCGAGAAAATGGTTCAAAGCCCAAAGTAAGTTCCAACTCGATTTCTCCATCGGTTTGCACTTGCTCAGAACATGACTCGACCTTTTCAAGCCTTTCTACCACCTGATTAGTCTCCGCCGGAGGCAAGCTCTCGACGTCTCTGCTTTGCGCCGCCGTTTCCGATTGGTGGCTCAGTGAAGAATCGTGACTAGTCGACCGGTTCGCTTCCTCATCCTGATCATCATCACCACTGGACTCTACTGAAACCCGGCTAATAACTTTGGCCTTAGCGGCTGATCGCTTGAACCTAGAACGACCCTTCACACGGTGCAGGATATTGCCTGAGGCGGCCGCCGTGTTTTCGTTCTTAATTACATGCCGAATATCGTAGGGCTTCAAGGGTGGCCCATTTTGAGTCTCTGCGGCGTCCGATGTTATCTGGGTTATCTGAGACCCTTTTAGAACCGCCTCCACCGCGTTCTGGCAAAGCTGCCAATTTCCCGACCACAGCAATCCCACTGATCCATATATCGGATTCACTATCCTCCCACATGCCTCATATAACAACGACCTAAATATCGCTACAACAGTAGAGATAAAGAAAGATTCAGTCTATAATTCATTTATTTCTATAAATAAATTTTAAAAATGCGCATGCATGTGGAAAAAGGCAACCAACCAGGACGCAGGTGCTCTGGGCCGGCGTTGATGAGGTTCATGAGTCCGGCACGGCCATAAAACTTGGCAAGAAAAACTGTGGCATTGGCTTGAGACTCGGGACTTTCTATCCATTGAAGACATGGTTTGATGCTGCAATTTTCACTGCATCCTTTTCGAAGGACTCTACAGCCATTACAACTCATCCGCATTGTTACTTACACAGTTTGAAGATAAGAAAAGAAAATTTACAAACTCAAAATTTGGAAAAGAAGTTTCTGTTTGGTTAGAGATGGGATTAGGGAAGACTTTGGCTATTGAAAAATGGATATATATATCAAGTGATTGGGGAAGATGCCGCTGGGATTTTGGGGGAGAGTGGGACTTTATTACTAGAGGCCGCAGCTGTTTGATAGATAGCTGTAGTACAATTTTTCAACAAAACCAGGTTTTCCACATTCATGGAATTGGGGGCTGCACCTGCACTGAACATGTTTAAAATGATAAACTAAAAATGTGAAACTTGCATATCAGTACCACTTTCACGGGTGTCGCGTGTACGCACTTCTCAATCATTTCGTTCAACCCCGGCCGCTCATTGGCGGGTACTCAAAGCCACTCTAGCTCACAGATGATCGTCGGTCTTTTATATATTTAGTCCCTTTTTATAAAAAATTATAATATACAGTCATTGCAAAAGAATAAAAGAATTATCATACTAATTCAAAATTTATCCTTAATTATGTTACGATGAGATAGTATAGATTTTATGACCTTAAATTGGTCATATTAATCCCTCAAAACAATGATCATATTAATAAAAATAATAATTTTATTATCATGTTCAATTTGCAATTATACTATAAATTTATTGCTTTGTAAGAGAATGTTTTTTAATAAATAACATATTCAAGAAAGTATAACCTTTGTAAAGAGTGTTTTTAACTACACAAAATTTTATTAATTCAATTTTCATTAATATTAAAAAATATCACATCCTCCTAATAGTATAATATGCAATGAAAGTGTCATAATCTTTTAATATATATATATATATCATTTATAAAGGTCAAATTTTCTTATATTTAATAAAATTTATTATTCACTTCGCCATTATGTACTCTATTTCCTTACCATCAGAAGAGGAAAAAATTATCATTTTCTTATCATCTAAATTGCAGTAGTAAATTTGTGTGCATTAAATACGTTAAAATCCATGTAGCAAAAAAAAAAAAAGGAAAAGAAATCTGCCAGCTATAAAGCATTAGTGGTTATAGACGGTAAGGCCGTAAGGGGAATGAGGTGACAGGTGGAGAGAAGAAGTGAACCTCGCAGGGCGGATCCATGCAAGACCGGACAAAAAAGAAGTGGAGCGTGAGGAACGCGTGAAGTTGTCAGTGTTCGGTCGAATCGCCACATATCGTGGAGAACGAGAACCCCACCAGAGCATTGGCGTGGGCCACCCCGAGCTCGCTCCTGGTTTTCTGGAGGTCTCGTGTTCAACGAATAAAAAGGTGAAACCGCTTTGTTTTGTGAGAGTGAGAGGACGTGAAAACAAGTGACTGGTTTCTGGTTTTTTGTTTTCCTTTGCCTTTGGGTCTGTGGGCGGCCAAGTTGGCCCGTGGGCCACTTGTTTTATCGGTTCTCCAACTCGTACTTATCCCATAAACTAGGATTCTTTGTTAGTACAACTTGATCCCCGATTTTTAATACAAAACACAAGCCCATTGAATACTTATAATTTACAAATTATTCAAAAATGAGGTCACAATTTTGTCTCATTTCCAACAGTGAAAATACTTATTTAGTAATAAATATTTTATGAGTTCCAAAATATACTTTGTTCATTAATTAAATATTAAATTTAAGAATAGCTTTTGACTTTAATAAAACTATTTTAGTGGTGAAATCATATATTTTAGTATGATATAAATTTTTAAAATTAATAATGATAATATTAATAAAATTTAAATAAAAATTATATATTTTTATAAAATAAATATTTATTTCGTGATAAATTAAAATATAAATAGAAACATTGAGAAACGATATAAGTAACCGACAAGCTAGTTAAGTACCACAAATTAGCCGCGTGTTTTGGTTGATTTAATGATGTCAGTACAATAAAATAGATATGGGGCGGCCCGCTGAGAATTTGGAGGAAAATGACTCGAAACTATGGGGAATCATCACAAGCGGACTTATGCTTCCAATCTGCCTTTAATTGATATGATATGAGCATTTGACTTTGGGAACAATTTGACCGTCACAACTAAGTGGGGTTTGATTCATCAAAAAAAAATTACACCAAAGTAGAGTTTGGTCAAGGGCCTTTTTTTTTTTTTGGCGTAAGTGACATTTAATAACACTATTCAAATTTGTCCGGCGACTTTGTTAAGTAGTTACTAAACAGGAACAGATCAAAGATAACTTTGACGGTATTATATATGGACGTAAAATATATGATGTTTAGAAATATTAAATATTAATATTTCAAGAGGATTAACATTAATGGTTGTAATTTCGGGATTAACAGAAGATGAGTTTAATTAATTATGCATATCAATGTGCCACTAGATTCAGTGGCCCCACCACCACTTATAAGTTGTCCGGTAAGACTTCCTAGAAAAATTAGAAACAATTGTGCCCGGTTTGCGGTCTTTCCCTCGTCACTGCCACGCCACATTCCCATGGTAAAAATAAATAAATAAAAATCGGTATACTAAACTCAAGAGATTTGACTAAAATTAATAAATAAAGAAAAAGAGCTCAAGAGACAGGGTATCACAATCCAAATTATTTTTAAATTAGAGAAAATATAAACTCTATGATATATAGATAACATTATCATATTATGTACTATACAGTGTATGTATATATACTATGTTTCAAGGGACAGCAAATGACTATTTCGAGCTCAACCAAACTGAATATCTATATTCAAAGGGGAAAAAGAAGAAATGTTTTTTCATATGATTTGTTTGCTATGTACACCGACAATTCCATAACTTTTGATGAGGGAGAGACTAGAATTCTCCCATCTAATATGTATTAGAGATTTTTTACAAACCATAAATGTGCTTGAGTTACAAAAACATATGAAAGAAAGTCAAAATAATTTAAATTTTCATAATATTTCAGTGAAAATTTGCTTCACACGGATTCGAGACAATTCCATAACTTACCTTTACAATTGGAGGTCAATGAAATAAGTATTTTCATTATAATTTGGTAGGCTTATTTTTTTTATTTCAAATTATATATGTCACTTTATTTATTAAGAGCCTATGTATTTATTAGTTTATCAAAATATCATTATTTAAGTGAATTTTTTGTATTTAAAAATATATATTAATTTTACTTTGAAATAATAAATTGTGATAATATTTTATGAAAACTTTATAAAATATATATTTCTAATAATATTAATTATATTTTATTAATTGATATAAAATTTTAAAAAAAAATCTATCAAATGTATTATATTTTTAGCACTTGGATTAGTTTAAATGGAATTGCTTTCACACCTGCTCTACCTGCAGCATATTATACTAACAGCAAGTGTAAAGGGCGTTTTTCTTTTCTTTTTAATTTTTAGTTACGTAGTAAATACTCTATCCTTTTATAATTGAATAAATGAAATATTTTAAAATGTTAATAAATGAATGTTCCATTGATGAAATAAACATATATATTATTTAAAATTCAACAAATTAAACTTTTAAATTTAAAAAATTAAAATCTTATAAACTCACAAATCCTACTAACTACGTAAATCTAGGTAAAGCAACAAGTAGTATGTCAACTTGGTGTGAGTGGTAGCCGACCCTAGATTTTTAATATCCAACGGCATTGGCACACGTTTTAAATCGCCAATGGTTTCATTTCATGTCATAGTTTTATAATTATCAAACAGAAACTAGCAGTATTTATTTATTTATTTTTGTTTTTTTTAGAAACAACTTGTGATTTGTTTTTAGTGCTGGAAGGGATGAGTTCTACTTCAAATTGATTTATTATTACTCTTATGGATGTGTTATTCGATTAAACTAGTACTGTTTTTTCGTAATTTGAAAGAAAATTAGCTAATTTAGTATCTTAATTTTTTACATTATTGGATTTAGTTTCTAATAATCATCATTATTATTATTTTGGTTCTTCAACAATTTTTAGTAGTTGTTTTGTCTGTTTGATTTTTTTTGGCAATGCACTGAAGTCATTTTTATTTTGAGAAAATACAATATTTCAAGTATTTCCATTATAAAATATGCGCAATTGAGATTTCTATATATAAAAAACTCATTTAAATTATTCAATTTGCATACGATATTATTTTAAAAAGTAGTTACACTTAAAAATCATTATTTTTAAAACTTTAATTTACTAGCAAAAATAAAATAAGATTTTTTTTTAAAAAATAAATAGTCAAATTACAGTGGATGAGTAAAAAAAAGGTATAATTAATATGTAGTGCCAGGTATTTTGAGATTCTAAAACTTAGAAGAAATGTTTTTGACATATATATATATATATATTCTCTACATATTTTGAATAATCAAAGATTCGAAATTCAACAAACAAATTTGGATCATCCTAATTAAAAAAATATATATTAACTTATATATAAATAATATACATTTATATATTTTTTTTAAAAAATTATTTGTAGTCAAAATTATATCTTTAAAAAATCAAATACACGCAGACACACACATAATTACATAAGTGAATTTACATTTTTTTTTTATACATTTGGCATGGATGTGTACTAGTTTGTTGACTTGTGTTTGCTTTACCATGAATGAGAAGGCTACAGCCATCAGCCATGTATTTATAAGTAAAATGGACTTGCTTAATGGACTTTTTGGTTTTGGGACAACTTTTCCCAAGTTAAAGTATTTAAGTCGGCCTACCAATAACTATTTAATTGGGCTCCGGAAGGAATGTAGTAGTACTTCTCTAGTACTTTGGGCTGCTTCAAAAGCATGTCAATCTAATTCTTCCTGGGCATATGGTAAGTGCTTGGATTGACTTGCTCAGATTCAAGTAGTATAATTTTTTAAACTTGTCAATTTGTTCCTCCAAAATTATGATTTTAGCATTTACACCTATAAAATATACTATCTCCATTTAGAATTAAAAATTGAAATTTTAATTAATACAAAAATTATGGAAAAAAGAACCTTAAAAAATCACTATATTATCCTTTATATTCATGTGTCGTAAGATTACACGAGTTAATGAAATTTTAAAACGATTGTTAATTGGATGTTAAATGAAAAATATTTTATTTTTAAAAAGTCAATGCTTAATTCCGAATATTCAAAATTAGAATTGTGAATTTAAAATTATTAACTAAGAGAGTATTTTAACTTGTACTTTAATTTTTATAAATTATAAATTTGAAATTAGTATAACTTTTATGAGATACTTAATAATTGTATTTGTATTTTTTGATCGGGAATTTAATTTTAAAAAATTATACATATATTTTTATGACATATAATTTTCATGTTATGATTTATAAAAAATTACGTTTAAATAGATAAGAAAAATCATAACTAATCAGAGAACTAGTGGTTTTCGGATTTTTATATTTATTTACTTTCATTTTGCTTAAAATTCATAAAAATTTCCTGATATATTTTCAAAAATTAAGTGGTAACAAAGTCTTCCACCAACCACACCGAAATAAATTAACAAGTATCCATTATCAAAATGCTTAAATGAATTAATAAGTAGATTAATTTTATATAGTTAATATTATGTGTTCTAATCCAACCATTTTGGCATTTTCATCCGCCCCTATAATTGCATGGACGGTTCTATGTCCGTGTGACCCTTAGAGGTTGATTATCCTATACATATCAGTCTATTTATTTTAAATTGAATATTTATATTTATATTTTGAAATGTTCGCATTTTTTTAAAATAAACTTAATTTTCATTTAAAATTTCACTAACAAATTCTTTAATTTAATGAATTTACATCTACTAGCTTAATTAATAATAAAGATAAAGATGCAACTTCTTTGAAACCAAAGTTTTTTTAAAATTTTTAAATTAATTCAAATATAAACATTTAATTTTAGACGAAATTAATATGATATAAGCATCTCATACTAGCCTCTTATCCATTTATGTTGAATTGCAAAGGATCAAAACCGATTAGGAAAACTCATATATATTAGGTTTAATGGATATGTGAAAGTGCATTTTTCTCTACACGAACTAGACTAGACAAGAGATGTCAGAGCATACTCCTAATACAAAACTGCTGTAACACTTGATATCTATTAATTTCGAATTTCTAATGTATATATTTTATTGGAGTTGGATGTAGAAAAATGCATATTGACAATGATTTATGATGCTCATGAAGAATGTTGCTGTTTTGAATTAACTATAATAGTGAAAAATAAAATAAATAGTTATCTTATTGTTATAATAATTTGTACTGTCGTGACTAATTTAAAATTATGAAATTTATATTCTCGAACCGATTAATATCAATATTTTATTTTATTGAATAAGCTTGCTAGTGTGAGTTATCCAATGGTTGCAAAGGGATAACTGCAATCCCATACCATACACATTCTCTGAGCAAAGGAATGGTCTTCAGATAACACTGTAGCCTCAGCTACTGCAAAAACCCTAAGAGCAACAACAACAAATTGACCAACCATTGCCACCCACGCATTGAGGTCCTCACAGTCACAGTGAGGGAAAAGAGATCAGATAAGCTTGGTGGACACGTGGCAGGCTGATTGTGGTGGCTAATGATAAGGCTGCATCCAAAGTTTTTTTCTTCCTTCATGTGGCCATTAACTTCGTAATGTGATGAGCCACATAATCCAATGGTCATAATTTCTCTAAGATTAGATTTGATTTATATTTGTCCGTTAGATACTGCCCTTTCAACTTGTTTCATTATATATACCATTGAACCCAGTGCCATACCATCATATCACAAAGGTTTTCAAGAATTACCAAAGAATCCCACACAGATATAAGAGTAATCCAAAACAGAGGGCAATGGCTTCCTCAATGATCTCCACGGCAGCCGTTGCCACCCGGTCCAGCCCTGCTCAAGCTAGCATGGTTGCCCCATTCACCGGTCTCAAGTCTGCCGCTGCTTTCCCCGTCACCAAGAAGTCCGCCGACATTACTACCGTCGCCAGCAATGGCGGAAGAGTCCAATGCATGCAGGCACGTACTTATAATTAATTAATTATATGCTCATTATCTTCATATATATATATATATATATATATTGCAAATTATTTATTTATTTTCTGGGTCATGTCACATAGGTCTGGCCACCACTTGGCAAGAAGAAGTTCGAGACCCTCTCCTACCTTCCTCCCCTCAGCAGAGAGCAATTGGGCAAGGAAGTCGATTACCTTATCCGCATGGGATGGATTCCTTGCTTGGAATTCGAAGTCGAGGTCATTAAATCGAATAGAAAAAAAACTCATCCATAATTTATTTTTCGAAATTAAACATGAATTACTGATCAATAAATGAATAAATTGTACTTGTTATCTATTTAAGATTTTAGAGCGATATATAGAAAATTAACATCATATATGAGAGCCACAAAGTAGAAATTAATTAAGTGAATATTGGGAAACTGATTTTTTTTTGGAATTTTTTTTTTTGTTGTGGGTTGTGTAGAACGGTTTCGTGTGGCGTGAACACCACAGAGGCCCAGGATACTACGACGGAAGGTACTGGACCATGTGGAAGTTGCCCATGTTCGGATGCACTGATTCAAGCCAGGTGTTGAAGGAACTTGATGAATGCGTTAAAGAATACCCCAAGGCATTCGTCCGAATCATTGGATTCGACAACAAGCGTCAAGTGCAATGCATCAGTTTCATTGCCCACCAGCCACCAACCTACTAAATTGGATCACAAAATATTAGCCTTGATATGATGATCACTTGGCTTGGTTGTTGTTTCCTTGTGTACTGTTGTTCCTTTTTTTTAATTCTTTTTTCTCCCTTTTTTCGTGTCTCTTCGTCGGTGGTATGTTAATTTCCGGATTTCCAAAGAAATGTATGAGACCTTAATTATAATAAAGGCTCTTTGATTTTATATTTTTTTTTGTGATCATTTCCATAAAATCCTTGGCCTAGAAAGGAAAAAGAAAAAAAAAACACTAACAATATGAATTATTATTTGAAAAAATTTCTTGCAAGACTTCTGCAAATTTGGGTATAATTAATCAGGAAAAACTATTGCAGTGGTCTTCAATGCCATATATCATCAATGACAAAGAAATGTGGTGTATAGGAATTTTGGGCTGAATTCGTAAATATTTTCTATGAATTTTCTCTTGTGGCTGTGGCGCCTGCTGGTGGGATGGCTACATGTGTGGTGGCGTACACAGAGATGGATAAAAGGATAAAGTTATCTCAGTTGTTTAAATAAATATTCCCCTTTAATTTTTTTAAAAATAAATACTTAATAATAAATAAAAGTAATCTCACTTCAGTCTCAATTCCCTAAAATGAATTTTTTATCTCCCAAAATATCTTCCTTCACTTTGTCCTCACTGCCAAGGTACAATGAGAGAAAACAAAAAGCTTCCACACAAAAAGAAAAAAGAAAGAAAAAATCTTCTACAGTTCTGTAGAATCAATGCAGTACTTGTATAACCAATGAGCATCGCAATGACTTTTACTTATTTATTCTTGATTTCCCAGTTTTTGGGATTTTGGATTATTTCAATTTAGAAGTGCTATACATCATTATTCTACGTGAAATTAGTCATCCAATTGGAAAAAAAAATTCTTATATTTTACTTCTTTTGTTTAAAATTAATTAGACTGTATATTTTAGAATTAAAAATTAAGAATAATTTATACACTTATATGAACAAGTGGAACGTCATGTGTTGGAAAATTAATCGTGTTGTCTCTACTTTTTAATTTTTTCAATTTTGGTGTTATCTTTTATTTTGAATTTTACAATATCAGTACTTTTTTATTTTGATAACATATATTCCATTTTAAATTTTACAACATCATTACTTTTTTATTTTTTCATTTTTACTCAGTTTAATTTTTTTTTTACCAAAATTATACAAAATTGGTGCCACTCATTTTTATGGAGAGTATACATATCGTTTTTTATGAGCAAATTTGATAATTTATTAATTTCACAAATTTCTTTTTCTCTCATTTTTCTTCAAATTGAAGTTTGTGCGGAATCATACTCATGAAAGTTATATATGCTCTCATAAAAAAAATGTGTGCCACCATTTTGGTAAAAAAAATGATTGAATTGACTAAATATGAAAAAAATAAAAAAATATTGTTATTGTAAAATTCAAAATGTAATGCATGTTACCAAAATTGAAAAAAATATATATATTTGTATTGTAAAATTTAAAATGAAAAACATGTTATCAAAATTGAAAAAGTAAAAAAATAAAAACCCTGAATTTGTCAATTTTCCATCATATGTCTTAATGAGATATAATTCATTTAAAGTAAATAAATAAATTGTTAATAATTGAAAAATATATTTATTTTAACAAAATAGACATTTTAGTTTTAGAGATTAAAAAAGAAATGTTTAAGGAGGGAAAACATACATTAATAATAATCGTCAATTACAAAACAAATAGTGATGCATAAATTGTTATAGCGATGTTTTTGTTTTCAATACCTTAGGTAGTTATTTCAAAAGGGCAAAAAAAAAAAAAGTATCTTAGGTAATTGTCCAAAAAAAATAATAGCCTAGGAACTTAAGGCCCTCAATTATTTTCTAGTCATGTTCAGTGGTAAATATATGCCCAAAAGATCTAATAGTTTGAAGATTCCTCACAAAATTTTCTACCCCAAATTCTCAGCCAATCACTGAGATTCCTTTCCCTATCCTTTTATTTGATTGCCTACAACTACATTGCCACTCATTGTAGATGACAAATTCAGAATGGACCAATGAGTGTTAAGATATAAGATGACTTGGCAAATTGATGTCTGCAAGAGAAAATGACCTCCCAACATTAGTAGTAAATGACTAACCATAATATTTTAGGCCTTTTGATTAAATTTAATAGTAATAGACCATCTTAAACACGAATTAATTAAGAAAAATTGGCTACAAAGTGATACAACTAGTAGGAAAAATCATAAAATCCACTCAAGAAAGCAAGAGGGCAGTGATATTTTTTTAAAAATGGAAATACTAATTTTTATGTAACATGCTTGCTTTTCTCCCATTGAAATTATTTTTGGAACAAAATTTCCATTCATTTTCTGGGAGAATATGTTGAATATAGTTTTCATGTATTTTTATTAATAATTCTTTTAATCTACATTAAACTATAAATATATTTTATTAGATTGTGCAAAGTCAAACATTCAGGTCCCCAGTTCGATCCTGGGCAGCAACAAACAAGGCTATTTTTTGTTATTTTGGGATAAAAAATTTTACATTTAAATAACTATTCTCTTTATTTTAAAAAATAAATCTACATTTTACATAATAATTCACTCATTTCCCTTTCGTTTAATGACGCAATAATAAGCTTTTTTACAAATAATTTCTTTTTTCCCCTAGTGCATACTGATTGCAAATGTTTGTCTCTTCTTTTTTTTTTTTTTTCTATAAATAAGAAATTTTGCATACGTTTGTCATTTCATTCAGGACAATATTGTTTAATAAATTAGTACATTTCTTATTTTCTAATACATATCTTAAAGACTTTAGAGCAAATTAATGAGGTTGTTTTTCTTAAAGAATCATAAAATGATACACAACTATTGAAGGAATCTTTGCTGGTTTAGTGTGTGATTTTTTTTTTCCCACCAGTAACAATTTGATACGAATTTGTTAGCCTTATTATTACTTCTTTTTTCTTTATCAAAGAATTTGTTTAATTAACACGCTTGAGATCACATTACATAATTATATTAGGAAAAAAATATAAAACTTTTATTTTTTATTTTACACATCTAGTGCAGTCCTCTCCCTTCTCTCTTCTTGAAGGTCCTCCGTGAACAGTTTTCTCCTTGTTTTGTTGAACTCTCTTCCACTCCCTAGATATGGATCTCATAAATGGACTTGAAACTTCTTCTTTTTAAAAAAAATCATTTTCTAATTTTTTTAAATTTAATTTATTATAATTCTTTTTTTTAGAATATCATTTTTATCCTTAAACTTTTATTTGATATGAACAGGTCTTTGGAACTGTAATTGCGACAAAAAAGATTTACAAAATTCTGATAAAAACACACAATAAAATCACATTATAAAGTGTAAAGGGTAAACAACCAGAAGTTATTGAAATGTCAACTGTCAAGACACCCCACCCTATCCTTCCTTGATGTTTCAAGAATATGTACTAAGACTACCAGCCAATCTATCCTTTCTTGTCTCCTGCTGTTGCGCACAACTACTTAATTCAACCTAACTTTTTCAACTTGTACCTAACCATATACTATTGTATTAAAGGTCTTTCATTTTAATCTCTTTTTTTTTTCCTAAAAAAAATAATACTGAGATTAGAAAATATAGAATGCGGTTGTAGAAATTACATAATGCTCTAAACTTGAGCTCAATCGAATACTCGAACTAATTTCCTATCTGGGTTTTTTTTTCTTCCATTTCTATGATTCTATCTAAAAACAAGCCTTTTTTTGGGGGGGGGGGGATCGAAGAGGCATTGATAAACTGTACTGATCAAAAGCTTTTCATTTAGACAAAGCATTGCTTTCCAAATGAGTGTTCAAACTTTTTTTTTTTTTTTTGATATGTTCAAACTTCTTTTGACAGATTAGTAAAGTTGTAATACTAGATATTCGATTCGTAGTACTGTACTATGCTTAATGAATTTTTGAGATTCACGTGTGTTAAGTGTTAACAATTTGATGAAATGTTCATGGAGCATGTGCTTTCAAGAACATCTAAATGAACAGGTCATTTTATATGAAGTGTTAACAATTTATTAAGTATTATTTTCTTTTATCCGTGCAATGTTCATGGAGCATGTGCTCATTCCACACCTGGAGTAACAAATAGTCAAATACTAGAATATGGATGTCTACCTACCCCATCAAAAGAACCAGTGATTGAATATAGAGTCATTAGTTACACAAAACGTAATGATAATCATGAGTTATTTGGAAATTTTTTATTTTACGATTCAAAATTTGAAGATGGAAATAAATTTTCTTGTATAAAAAGACAAGCAACGTCCCTAAATAGTGTCAATGATCACGCGGCATCTTCAAAAATTTGAACATATGGTTGATAATATTCATTTAGTTCAGAGTTCATAAATATAAGTGTTAACTCACTTTTATTATTATTATATATATATTATTCTTAAAATATCATTAATTATTATATCTTTAAAATAAAAAAGTTTGTTTTGAGAAAAAAAAGTATATATTTTTGATAAATATGAGAATAATAAATATAAAGACTTGTTTTTGGAAATATGAATAAGGTGAGATGAAAAAAAGAAATTAAATAAATATAATATTTGAAGTAAATAGTAAAATATTTATAAAATTATGTAAAATAATTTATTTTTGAGACAATAAAAATTTATCTAACTATTTATATTTTCGTTCGAATGGAGAATAATTTATCAAATCAAGAATAAAACATTTATTATATATGGAAGGATTTCCACGTAGGTTATCCAAATGAATTTTTCTCTTTATTCTAAAATTTTTACATTTAAAAGTTTGTACAAGACTATGAATACACTCCATCACCCTTTACTAAGTCGATATGGCTGTACTTTGTTGACTGATCAACTCTATACAGGAGAACGTTCCCCTCCCAGGCTCCCACGTATCTCCTACAGCTCTTGCTTAAGGCTTAATATAATCTCTTTTTTTTTTTTTATAAAAAAAAACAATTACTCTGTTTCAAGATATAATACGATATTTTGAATAAATTTTTTGTTAAAAAATATAAAATACTTTTAAAATTTTAAAGTTATAATATATATTTTTTAATATTATTCATATTTTTAATATATAAAAAAGAAAATAAATATTTTAATTTTAAATTCACAAGAAAAAAATATAACATAATAAATTTTAAAATTTAAAAAATTATAATATTATATTTTTAATACGTGAAATGTATAAAATATTTTATATTTTATGAAGAAGTGATGATGAAGTATTATTATGACAGGAAACATATACTTCTATTAGTTCAATACATTAACTTCTTATACACGAATGCTAAGAGAAAAGAGGTTGCTGACCAGTGACCTTGGATGGAGAGTTGCAAAGATCAACTTCCCTTCTTACCCCCCTAAAAAATAATTTATTTACTCATTAAACTTGTAAAGAAAGAAAAAGTTTTGATCGTCTTCTAGTAAGGCATTTTGAAATTGTTATAATTGCAAGTTTTTTTTTTTAGCAATTGAATCATTCATCAATTTGTTTTTTAATAAATACAAGTGCTACGTGTTTTATGCTTTAAATAAACAATTGTTCTAAAATACTTTAAGTTGCATCAAAGTATTCTAAAGCATTAAAATATATTGAAATTACATAATGTTAAGTTTACTTTATATTTTTTCTAAGGGTGTTGAATTATTAAAATATGCTAAAATCATATAACATTAATTTTTTTTCTGCTTTTTTTCATTTTATTTTTTTACTGCTTGTCTCGATTCTTACATTGATCTTCATTAGAAAAAAAAAAAGAAGAAAGAGAAACAAGTGTTGATTAAGTAAAAAACAAGAAGAAATATTCACTTTATGTTGCTATCAATTATTAAAAATTTAAAGCATTAGAATAAATTTGCTTTATATACCCGAAACATTAAAACATCTAAAAATTACATAGCATAAACTTTCTTCTGCTTCAATTAAGTTTACTTAATGAATTTTTACTTGCACATTTTTTATTTGTATTACACATAATGCATAAAAAGGTAATTAATCTAAGAATGTTATTTTTTTTTTGCAATGGATATGATTAATGAAAATGAAGTTCAACTAAAAATGAATTTTTCATGTTGTATCTTATTAATTCTTTACAGAAATCTTATAATTAGACATGACATTTGATCAAAGAAGATAATTGATTTAGAATGTTGAACATATATACCTTTTATGTTACAAGATGTAATTTATTTATCCACCTTTCTATTGAATTAGTAATTTAACATATTTTAAAATAAATTTCAATTTTCAAAGGATGAATCTTTGAAGAGAAGAGAAATAATTTTGTTTTTAGATGTATAAGTGCATTTTAATTTCATTTATTTGACTAAATATGTTTATATCATTATGTGATCATTTTATGCATCATTGAATCATGAAATTAATATAATTATACATTTTGAACTTATTTATGAAAAACGAATATTTACTTGACAAAAGTTTGCTTTTTGCACAGACCTTCTTTATTAGTATTAATAAGAAGAAAGGCAATTTGATAGTTCGATTTTCATATTTTTCATTTAAAAAATATATTTATGAAGTATGTCGTTACAGCAATAATGCTTTTATTTCAATTCTCAATTATATTGAAAGGGTGCAAATCGTCGTTTTCAATGTGTTATCTTGTCAGAGCCATAGAGGACCAATGTTTAGATCCCTTGTGGTTGTGACAGGATACTAATTTAATTATTAAGAAAATACTAATATTTATTGTATGGAAAAGGGAAAAAAAGGGGTAAAGATAGGCATCAGAAGCAACTTCAACGCATGCACAGCCGTCCTCCAAATATGACGGCGACGTTAGTTTAGTTATTCCATTATCGAATTTGAGACCACATAAATTCTGTACCGAAAATGCATAATTATTTAAACTGTTCGAATTACGTCAAACGATAATTCAATAATAATCACTCAGTTGTGTGTTTAATACCATTTTTTTAAAAAAACTTTTAAACTTAAAATTAGAGAAAATCTTATTTTAAATCAGTTTCTGTAGAGGTTACAAAATTTCATATGAACTGTGTATTTAGTTTCTTCAAATACATCATTCCTCTTTTTTTTTCTTTTTTTTTTTAAAAAAATGTTTCTTCAAATATATCATTGTAATACGGTAATATACCTTGTGCGGATGTCTGGATCTCTATTTTTGACACAGAGGAAAAGTTTCTACTCCTATTTGTAAACAATAAAAAAATATTCAAGAAAGAGATAAAAATATATTTTTTTTGATGAAAACGTCTTTTTGAAGATCGAAACTATATTGTGTTAATAAATTTCAAAATAAGAAATTAATACCATGATTTCAATAAAATAAAATTTGATTAAGAAAAAGATAAAAAAAAACTACTAAAATTGAGTCAGGTGAAAATAAAATGTTTGCAAAATTTCTGACTCTTCATTGTTTTTGACCGAAGAAATTTCAAAGAATTGTTGGTAACCTTAACGGAGAGTTCATCGTCAACATTAAAACTGGGAAATATAGGTACATTGAAAGCAGCCATACCCAAGTTTCTGCTTTAATTTGTTTTATTTATCTCCAACGACATCAATCATCGCCATTTATGACACCATCTCTGATTCAGCTGATCAGACCCCTTTACTTGATTTCCGTTTGGCAAAGAACCATTTTTCGATTCACACCATATTTTGCCTTCAGACGTCTACTCATCATTTTTTATGCCATTGCACGTCTAGGATTTTCTGTGTCTATTAAGTCATAAATCAAATCATATTTCCTACAATATTGCATCTTTGACGACAGCGACTTTCCTTTTTCTACTTTTTCTAGAACATATGATAATTAATTCTTTCCAAGATTCTTCATTATGATGTTTGTAAACATCACGGCTTTGAAGTGTGGGTTTCTATACAATGTATTGAATGGTAGAAAGATAAAAAGAAGCTTCCCAAGAGTTGTACGATAAGTTTTCTTTGTTTCATTTCTGTTTTTATGGTGTTATTATTATTGGGTTCTGGAAAAGATTTGGTTTTGCTTTACAAGGCCATAGCATAACTGGGTTCTTTAAAAGATCTGAAATTGTGTGATAGAAGTAAAGGCTAAAGCTTGTTCTCTGAGGGGTTTTAAAAGGGCTGCAATGGGGAAACGTCAGAAGTTTCCTGGTGTCAATGAAGAACTGCAGAAGATAATTGATGGAAATATGGATGAAGCGGGGGCAAGGAGGCGTGCTCGTGAGGCATTTAAGGATATTCAGCTTTCAATTGATCATGTCTTGTTCAAGGTATGTGCACTTGCTGATTAATTTTCTTTATTTCTTTCTTTATTTTTTCTGTATGTAAAACAAAAACAAAAAAGAAAAGGATTTGATGAATTTATGCCTTAGGTTCAAAGAGAGGGGATTCAATCTTTGTCCTGCTTGATTTGAATTAGTTTGTATGTTATATTATTTGAATCTCAGAAGGCTAAGTTTTGTCTACGAAGTTGACAGTAGTTGATGCCACTGATTGACTTATGAAATCAACTAATTGTTTGGTTTGATAATTTGGGTTTCTTTCTTTATGTTAAATAAGTAGAAAACTAAACTCATTTTGCCCAAATTATGTCTTTTTAATGTTACTTAAGTTGGATTAGTTATTGGTGATCAATTATATTCCCATGCTTTTACTAGCCTCGATGCCATTTTTTTGCATTTGATTTCTAATGTGCATGGCCTGGCCTAGAGATTCCACGACATGCTGTCTGTTTCTCTGGTGTGACCAAAATATGGCAATGTTTGTCGGGAAATATTTGGAAATGCAGGAATGAGGATGTGGACAATATTTGTAAATTTTCTTTTCCGAAAATACAGAAGTCGGTAAAAGTTACATTAAAAATTGATTTTGACTAATCGGGAAGAATGTTGCAAATGATTGTTAGCATGTGCTATGAATCTCTGTTTCGTATCAATAATTCTTTTAGAATACTAGCACTTAGATACTCTACTAGCTCTCCTACCAATTCTCTTGCATTATTTTGATTCGATGCAGCATGTGCATTTGAGTGCTGATAACTTCAGTTGTGGTTTTTAATGAATTTAGATCTGGTTTGTTTTCTGTTTATCCTTCTGCAGTTACTTATAAAATAACACAAACTGATGCACATCACATGTTGCTTATTTTATAAAGGAGGTCTTTTCTTAAGCAATTGTCTCTTTGCCCTTCCATATTTCCATCCTCCTTTGCAATTGTATGGTATCTTTTCATCTTAGAAATGGCTATTTATTTTGATTCCTTGCTCTTGATCTGCTCTTTGCTGGAAGTATGCTTTGAATATTGTTAATTTACTCAATGCAAGCAAATATCGTTTCGAGTTTGAGTTTGACTACAAGAGCTAACATTGAATTTTAATTTGTTTCACAGATGCAATGCAAGGGTTTGAAGATGAAGGAGGTAGAAAATCTTCAATTCTCTAAATTTCATTTTGAGAATGTTAATTGGTGTATAATTATCGCATCCTGAGCTCATCTTGATGTGTCTCTATTCTCTCTCTTAGAAAAGTTGGATATATAATACACATGCACACACACATGCACACTTTTTTGATGAAGCTACAAATGTCCTGAGTGTGACAGCTTTGTAAGACCAAGAATAGATTACATCACCTAATGAGTTGAAGCTTCTAGCATGATATCTGTCACATTTTACATAATCTTGCTGTTTGCCTTTAATTTGGCTTGGTAACTCTAGAGCTTTCTCTGATGCATAAACTTAAAATTCATGTGAATGGTTTGCTATTTGGCTGGTGGATTCTTATATTTGGAGCGGCCGGGTTAGTTATGAAATGTTTTTATGGTTTTTAGCTTTATCTCCTTTTAGGACAGTCCATCTGTTCTTACAAGTATGAGGCTGATATCTTTCCATCTTAATCTGTAGGTCCTTCACTCTGCTTAATATTTCCAAGTGTGATTTTCAGGATGCAAAAGCAGCAACATTCTTATGAATTAGCCAACATTACCTTACACTCTCCCATTCTTGTCTACTAATCTTGAAATTTTTCCTGGAGTATCTTTTTACTTATAGTGTCCTATGTGTTTCTTTAATGGTAATTCATGTCTATATATCCCTGACAAGATAGTGATTTGTAATTCTCTGATACAGTCATATGAAGTGAACTCTAAAGGATTGGAAATTTTCACGAAAAGTTGGCTTCCGGAGGCCAGTTCTCCAAAAGCAGTGGTTTTTTTTTGTCATGGATATGGAGACACTTGCACCTTTTTCTTTGAAGGCATGCCACTTACCTTACTGGATTAGAAGTTGCAGACTTGACTTGAAACAAGTGGAACTTAAAGTTTCTTGCATTATTTGCAGGAATTGCTCGGAAGTTGGCAACTGCTGGTTATGGAGTATTTGCTATGGATTATCCGGGATTTGGTCTTTCTGACGGTCTTCATGCCTATATTCCAAACTTTGATGCACTGGTAGATGCTGTGATTGAGCATTATTCAAAAGTAAAAGGTACAATGATGAGTCTTGTATATGGGTTTAACACCATCAGGGCACTTTGTAATTGTGTGATCTGTTATTCTGAATATGTAGCGCATTATGAGAGCTAGTTCAAAACTAAGCTAGATTGGATTTAGTACTGAGATTGAATAACTACCAATAACTACCAAAATGAAGAAAAGTAAAAGAAAGGAACTAGGTAAAGACGTTTCATCTGTTATATTGATGAACTGGTCGCTCATTTCTCTTGCTTCATGGACCATGTCCTTTTTTGAGTATTCCTTTGTTTTTACATGCTTACTAGCCTGGTATACATGCATCAAGACATTCCAATCAAGTAAGAAAAACTGTGAAGTCCTGGAAGGGCTCCTGAATGAGATTGATCATTGATGTGCTCATATGCTGTCAGTGATTGTCTCCTTGCATGCAATCTGCATGCCAGTCCATCTGCCTCACAGAATAGAAGTCATAGGATTGAAAGAGATGCAAGTTCTTGCTCTTGAAAATGTGAAAGATGATGGCATGTCCATCGGATCTACAGGAAAATCTGGATTTACTCCTTTCCAACTTGCACGCATTTGAAATATTTTCTCAAAGGGTTCAATTTCATCCAAATTTTCTTTAATCTTCTTACTTTAGAAACTAAATTTTGCACCTAGGAGTGCTTGGTTTTTCTTTTTCTTGTTATAATCTTACTACTGTCAGTTAATCTTACAATGGAAGTTTTGAAATTATGATAAGAATTGATAATCTCAGTCAAACAAAGCTGATAGATTGATTTTTTTACTGGGAGGTTAGGCTATTACTCATGATTTCATCCCTTATGTCCTCGCTTCCTGTCATTTCGCTGCCTATTTAATGTTGATTTTGTGATTAGTGACAATTGCGAGTTGCTATTTAATTCTGCTCGTTTCCTCTATGCATCCTCACCACACTTACTCCATTGGGGGTTGTGCATTGTTTACAAGAAGGAAGTTAGGGCATTGAAATAGGTAATAATAAGTTAACGTCTAAGCGATTTTGGATGCAGACAATCCAGATTTCAGTTCTCTGCCAAGTTTCCTGTTCGGAGAATCTATGGGTGGAGCAATAGCTCTGAAGGTGCACCTGAAACAACCTGACTCATGGACTGGAGCTATTCTTGTTGCCCCTATGTGTAAAGTAATCTATGGAACTGCTTATTTCAATGCATAGCTTGTTTCTTATTTGTGTATTTACCTTTAACTTGATGACAAGATATTCACATAGATTGCAGATGACATGGTTCCACCATGGGTGGTGACACAGTTTCTTATTGGTGTGGCAAAAGTTCTTCCAAGACATAAGTTAGTTCCACAAAAGGATTTAGCTGACTTGGCATTCAGAGATGAGAAGAAGAAAAAATTGGTTTGTTTTCTTTCTTTTCTATAATTGACAAGAATGAAATTCTAGAGTTTTTATGACACAAGAAAGATGTTGTGTGCATTATTCCTGGACCTTGTTCTCATATTCTCTCTTCACCTGTTCACGTGCTGTTTCAAATTGTCCAGGCAAAATACAATGTAATTGCTTATAAGCATAAACCACGTTTACGAACAGCTGTGGAGATGCTGAACACCACCCAGGAGATAGAGCAAACATTGGAAAAAGTATGTCACATGCTTGTTTTGTTTTGTTATATTTCATCATTGTCCTCCATTTAATTTACATGAATCTAGCACCAGTATTTCTTTTCATATGTTCTGCAATTTGGGAATCCATTGAATTCTTTAGCTCCGATATACAGTAGAGGAAATTTCTTTTTGATGTTTATCAAGCCTTTGTTTCCTTTTCTCCTATAAATACAAATATGGAAGGAAAAACCGATAAAATCAGTTAGCAGAGCTAAAACTTCAGTGAATACCATTACCTCTCAAAAATTCATAATAAAAGTAAGGCAGAAATAGAAGCACTTGGGCTTTAGTAAATCGACTTTAGCAGTTAATAGTCCCATCAGTGTTTTTGCCTGAACATGAAGTGCCAAAAAGAAGAATGTTGGCGGTGTCTCAACAGATGGTATTTAAGCAATGGCCTAGAGATTTTCTATGTCCAGCAATGTTGTAGAGTATGAGGACATATCTTTCCTGTGATGCTAGTAAGGGCTGCTATTCCCCAATTTAAGTTAGTGAAGGATAATTTACTAAGGAGACTATAATGAAGTTGAAGATGTGCCATCGAAGTTTACATTAGCTGATGTTGTATCCCTGTTTTGTAGGTATCTTTGCCATTGTTGATCCTTCATGGGAAGGCTGATGTAATTACTGATCCATCTGTAAGTAAGGCCTTATATGAGAAAGCAAGCAGTACAGACAAGAAACTTATTCTCTATGATGATGCTTATCATTCTCTTCTTGAGGGCGAGCCAGATGAGATGATTCTCAAAGTGTTTGGAGACATAATTTCTTGGCTAGATGCTCATAGTTGATTTGTGTACACACTTTGGATGGTTGGAATTGGTTGAGGGCATTAGAATGGTTTTGATTGTTCAAGAACTTCACAAGATGTTGGATGCTATCCTGTAAAAAATGTCTAAATGATGAGAGAAAAGGCCTAAATATTTGTACTTGTCTGCAAAGAGCAATAGCTTGATATACAATACCAAAGTTTACTGAAAACTTTTCTTGTTTTTTTAATTCTTAGTAAGAATTACTAGGAAATAATTGAAGTAAATTACTTTGAACTCTCTAATCAAGATAAAAAATTAAATGCATCATCAATACTTATAAAACAGGACAACAATCACATCACTACTGCCAAATTCTTAGCTAATTCCATTTTATAAATGAATAGTTCGATGAGGTCAAGCATCCAAAAGTCAAATTTCATATCCTATAGTTAAGCTACTTGTATTAATTTATTCAAAACTTTTTAAGCACTCAATATCTCTATTTTTATTAAAATTAATTCAATTCAAATTATGTTGTATTCCTAGAATCTAATGATAATAAGTATTTAAAAGTAATATATATATATATATATTTAATATAATGCCACAAACAGAAAATACATTATCATAATTTGATATAACAATTTAGTAACTAAGCTCTCCGAGCTAGGGTTTGGTTGACCTCCATATAAATTTCTTTTGAGATTTTACATCAATTTGTAAGTATAAGGTGAAGCTTCCAAGCATTGCATCTAGCCGCACTATGGCAAATGGATCCATGTAGTGAATGATACGACTTAGGTTCCGACACCTTTGAATCCTCTCCTTCCCCTGTCCCCCACTCTCATTTGCTCCGGAGGAATCCGTATGTTTCCTCCTCCTATTCTCTCCCTTTCAGTTTCATTATGCTGCCACTTAGTCCACTTATTCTTCTATTTGTTTTTTTTGTAAATTCCACTTCACTAAAGAAAACAATATAAAATTTAAAATGATAATATTTTAATTAAAAATGAAAGAAGACTTTTGATTTTAATATAATATATTAATGTAATAGATATGATGAGTATTAAAATTATAAGTCAATGTAATATAAATGATTTAATTAAAGAAATTATTAATAAAAATTTTGAATATTCAATTAATTCTAAAATATAAGATATTCTAGATATTTCACACATATAAAATAAATATTTTAATTATCTAAAATACTCTTATTTAATATTTATTAAATCATACTTTTTTTTTTAGAAATTTAGAACTGAATAATTTATTTTATCTTTCTCTATTTAAAAATAGGATTAACACATAAAATAATCCTTAAAATTAGTAAAATATCTTATGTTTTGAGATAAATAATTTGCTCAAAATATATTATATTCATAGAAATAAACATATGAATATTCAATTTTGAAACAAATTAAAATAGAAATATTTTGAAAAGAATAAAGTATATACTATGTTTATTTAAGATAGATAAATATTTAATTTTGAAATAAATTAAAATAGAATAAAGTATTATGAATTTTAATCAAATGAGGGTCGTTAAACGCACGAACTTAGGACAATTTATTTAATGTATAATGGAGAAAAAAAAACAAGAACCTTAAAGAAAATTTGATTGAAGCGACACCAAATAAATTTAGTTGGTAAAAAGATTTATACTTTTCCAAAATCTCTCTTATTTTCTCTTTTTGGGGTAAACCAGTCTGCCCCACAAACCATAGAGTCATCATATAATGGATGAGATAATTGTGAGATTCAACCAATCACAGGCCACGTTCTCAGCCAATTACAAGGCACCAAAAACCGACCACCATGCATGTGCGCCAAGTGTACTGCCACATGGCTTTGCGTCAAAATCCAAGAAATCACCCGAAAAGAGAACCCACAAACAATCTCTCCTCCAAGTTTCTGTCTTTGTTTTTCCTAGTAGTGAGTTAGGTCCTTTCTGCTTTCCTTCTTTGTAAGTGGACATTGCAGAGCTGTAGACATTGAGGTAATGACCTCACTCACTTTATTCAGCAGGGGTTGCGTGTCTCGAAGAGGAAGATTCTCACCTTCCCTGCAAAAAAGCTTCTTTTTTCCATAATATCTGTGAAGTTTTCTGTACTTAATGAAGCCCTTTTCGCAATTCTTGTTATTACATCTCTTTCCCAACAAAAATTATGGCTTTCACCTATTCCTGCTTATGCCCTGCTCAAATGACATTCAAGGTTCGTTCTTTTTGGTTTGCCTTTGTGTTTCTGTATGTTTCAACTTTGATTTTCTATTTGGGATCTTTGTTGGCTCTTCTGATTTTGAATCAATTCTCATGATGCATATATGGGCTTGTGAGTTTTCTGAATTAGTGTTCTTTGCTCCCGGCCTTTGCTTAATACTCTTACAATGCTTTTCAAATAGTTCTATGGGGGTTCGAGTGGTTAATTTTCAGTCGTGAATTGGATAATTGGGTGTTATGGATCTTAACTGATAGATGAAGAACAGGTATAAGACACAAGACACCTGTGAGGAATGAGTTGAATTGCATCAGAACTTTGTTTTTCTGAAATATTTGTTCACAGAGCTTAAGACCTTACCTGAGAACATGTGCATTTCATGTCCATTCAATGAATAATTTCTTCTTTTGAGTCAAAGGAAAACACCTTTAGTTGCTCCTCCGTAAGAAAAATGCTGGACATTCTGCCACCGCGGATGGGGGGTGGTTGGGTCGGTGGGTTTGTCATGTGTCAAGATTCAGAGGTAACATGATTAGCCAGAAAAGTTCAATATTTGTTGCACAGACAACCTTTGTTTTTTGTTAATTTCATTTGCACTGAACATCTACCTGAGTTCAAATTCATATTGGGCTGCTAATGGAAAATGTATGAAAGCCATTGCTGTAATCTCACAATTCCTCTTTCTTTAACATGAGAATTCATGAATCAAGTTACTCTGGCCTTAATCTCAGGGGTGGGATTCCCCTCCTTGCAATAGAACATGTCAGGGAAAGTTGAGAAATTTACACCCCCTAGAGGCCCAAAGAGAAGAAAAGATTTAATTAAATCATGTTGTTATGCTGCTTTAACAATGGTACTGAATCATCCTCACCTCAATGGAAGTTTAGTGAAAGAATGGTTATCTGTTTCTTATAGGTCAATCGCTCAAGGTTGGGTTCTTCAATTTCATGTAGCACCGGGAGGATCCAAAGATCCACTTTTGCCTTTGGAACCATGAACAGAGGACACTTTCTCCAACAACCTGGGGGAATGGGAGACAAGCTAAGTGGTGACTGGAGTTTCTTCAAAAGATCAACAGCAGTCATACATCCGAATCTTGGAAGAGCTGCTGAGAGCAGGAAAAGTCGTATGGTGTATGCTTCATGTAATTCTTCATGTCACTTGTTCCTTCATCATTAAGTGCATATTCAAAGTATACTCATTCGTTTGGGCAGCCAGATATCCGCTGAGCTTATTTTTGTGAGCTTTGAAATCCTTAAAAGAAGTTCTCACCTTAGTAGAAGGAAATTATGAACCAGAAAATGTTTTTTTCTTTTTTCTTCCTGAAAATACTCATGTTGGATAAGTTGTGAAATGCTAGCAATGTAAATGAGATTATTCTTTACACATTGTCATGTTTCATGAGTCATCATTTCTTTAGAATTGAGTAATAAATCCATACGATTACTTCCTTCATTGAGTATTGCCAGATTATTCCAGAAAAGTATATACAGAATGATTCTGAAATCTTGTCTGATGCTTTATTGTGTCACAATTTCCCACTAATTGGTTTCTACATGCTTGTGTGTTCCCAAGTCTAATGATGGATATGATCATTTTCTTATGAAAAAGATAATGTAGAGCTTGTGCTCATGCGCTATCATTTGCTTCTTCATGTCTTTAATGGTTTGGCTGCTCTTGCAAATAATGACAGCAGAAAAGAGATGAAAACTTATATCCTGCCTTGCAGATTGGGGGTCTAGCAGTACAGTCCATTGTTGGATCCCTCTGCTAGGTTACTTTTTTGTCATGCTTTTGAAAAGGAAAAATTGAAAATCATGTTTTGCTCACCCATGCTGGTTCGTTTTCCGCATAAAGACCAACACTAGCATTGATGTTTCTGGTGGATGATTTGAATGAAAATGCTCAAGTGATATAACAATAACATGCTAGATTGAAATCAAATTAAGACTATTAATATTCGTATTTTATGTTATATTCAATCACGGGATAGTTTCTTTGATTCCTTATGTTTAATATATTTTGGGATTTTTTTTCTTACCTCAACTCTATTGAAGCCTGAAGCCTCTGGAAGCATGTTATTGTTTTGATGACTTGTTACCTCTGACCTCTCTCTGTAGGTTTGCCAAGCACTCAACTTGCTTGCAGTGCTTTTACACTTGGAACTGCAGCAGTTCTTCCATTTTATACTCTCATGGTTGTAGCACCTAAAGCTGAATTTGTAAGTCTCTCTCTCCTCTGTAATGATTCCACGAGTTCTAGTGAAAGTATTGTCAATTCTTTTTCCTTTCTTTTTTTTTTTGGTGGGGGGGGGGGGGTAATCTCACTCACCATCACAATCTTGTTTTCCTTTACCATCAAACATGTAGTGGTTCTTATGATCCTCATCTTGCATGTCTGATTATTTTTAAATACTGTGACGTGAAAATTGTAAACTCTGAAGTGTCTCATTTCTGAATCTTGACACTTCAAATCCCTTGCTGTGGCTAATTAATCGTGTCATTCTAATTCAGACTAAGAAATTGATGACCAGTAGCATACCTTACATTGCCCTTGGACTATTGTACGCATATCTTCTTTGTCTCTCCTGGACACCAGACACAATACGGCTGATGTTTTCTAGTAAATACTGGTTGCCGGAGGTTAGCATACTGCACTTTTATACACTATACTTTAGTTGTTAAGATTCTAGTTCACAACGTTGACTGATCCACTCCTCTCAGCTGTCTGCTATAGCTAAGTTGTTCTCCAGTGAAATGACGCTGGCTTCTGCATGGATTCACTTGCTGGTCATAGACCTTTTTGCTGCAAGGTCGAGTGTCATTCTCTCTGTTTATGAGTACACAATGTATAATCTGTATGTATATTAAGGTGTGAGGTGGAGTTTGCTTAATCACTTTGGTTTTTATTAACTCTCTATTCTGTATGTGACTCATGCAGGCAGGTTTTTCGTGATGGACTGCAGGAAAATATCGAAACCCGGCATTCAGTTTCTCTGTGTTTACTATTCTGTCCCATTGGAGTTTTTGCTCATTTCATCACCAAAGCTCTTACTGAAAAGCTCAGGCAAAGGATTCATTAGCATTTCTATTGACAGTAATGATTCATCTAGAAGACTAGAATGATAATCTAGTGTCTATGGTATAACAATAGCATTTGAACTTATATTGAGAAAAATCATTGGCATTTCATACAAGGTAATAAATTTACAATAGTTTCAGGCCTATACAGTTGTTTGTGCTGGCCTTACTACTTGAGACCATTATTAACACCATTGGATCAGTATTGCCAGAACATGGTGGAACATATAAGATTTCTTCCTTGAGTTTGATTCCAAACTTCTGATGGACAGTCTCTTTAACCACGTGAATAAGGTCCAACATGTCTTGAGAACTTGCAGTACCACAATTTATGAAGAAATTAGCATGCTTCTTAGAGACCATGGCTCCTCCTATTTTCAACCCTTTCCTTCCAGATCTCTCTATCAATTCTGCTGCAGAGACACCCAAATTAGCTGGATTTCGGAACACTGAACCAGCACTAAGATTCCCCAGGGGTTGAGTTACTTTCCTTCTGCAACCAAAATCATTACATTCATAAATACAAGTTTCTCATTGCCATACAAAATTGATTGATTGATTAATGATTACCTTTCCATGTAGCATTGCTGCCTATATCTCGCAGTTTCCAAAACGTTTAGCTGGAATGTCACTGCAGTAATGGCAGCCAAATTATTCATTTCTTGAAATGAAGATGAGCGATATCCAAATCTGAGCTCAATCTCTGTTTAGTATCTGGCATTCACCTTCAGATGTGATGATTTCAACAGTAACAATTGCAGCCCCAGTTTCCTTCATTTGAAAACAAAAATGAAACTCCCCATTTAGTCATTCTATCCAGGATCTAGAAACATACTACAATTAACGGCAGAATCAAATAAATGGTCCTAATTCTATTAATCACAAATTCAATTTTGAATGGAGTCTCTCCAGAAACAGTGTCTGAGGCAAAAAGTACAAAGATTTAACCTTGTTGAACAAAAACATTCAGCAATTTGATTTTGGCTTAATGCACCTTAAGGGCTTGATCAAATTTGAAATCATTATCAAGATTCCCTCAAATACCGATCGGCTAGAACAATTTAGTTAGGAAATAGGAAGAATCACAAGAAACAAAAGAAAATAGCTCCAATACCTGCCCATTTGCACCAGCATTCATGAAAGTAGCACCGCTCACAGTACCTGGAATTCCTCCAGCAAATTCAAGCCCAGTAAACCCTTCGTTGGCAGACTGAACCCCTAATCGATTGAAAGGATAACCACTTCCAACTCTGTATAAACCAGGTTCAATCTTGTCCAAGAACTCCATCCGGTTGAGCATAACACAGCCATCATAACCCATGTCATCAAAGAGACAATTTGATCCTTTCCCAATAACCATATATCTCAGAGAGTGCTCCTTACAGTACCTGCAACACAATCAAACTAAGCACACTGTGCTCTCGTATATGGAAAAAGTCCTCCGGGAAACAGAAAAAGACTGAACCTGATAGCAGAAATGATCTGGGTTTGATCAAACACTTGAATTCCCCAATTCCCCCCAGGTGCTGAGACTACTAAGAAGTTTCTCCCCCCAGATGAATTCTAATCCATGTGAGTTCTGGCGCCATTGTTGATCAGTAAAGCTTGGCTTCCAACCGCATGAAAATGAGGTGGTTTTTCTTGGGGGTTTCAAGTGGAGGCAGCAAGAAGGAGACAAAGGCAGCAACATAGGAGAATTCTCAGTTGCTTTGAAGATTCAAGATTCTGGGATATACACTAATTTGGTCAAATCATTGATATATTGAAGTATAGTTTAAAGAATTGGTATGAGGTTCAATAATTTGTCTACAGAAGCTCTTTCCACATCTACAGCGTTAAAAAGGTGGAAATGGGTCGGTCGGGGAGCTCGAGAATATATTGCATGCCAGCCCCACCACCCCCTAATGAAATTTTAGGGCTAATTATTATTATGTTTTGTTTCTTTTATAGGGGATTGACTATCTAATCTTGAAAAATAAATCCAGGTTAGAAAAGCAGAGTAAAAACTTAATTTCTTTTATATCGTCTTCTTACATTAGCAATATTTCAACTTCGATGATTTTACTCAGATTTTAAAAAAAATCAATGACGTCATCAATTCGATCAACACTAACCATCAATTTACTCAAAAAAAAAAAAAAAAACATCAATTGGCTACCAAATTTTGTGACAGAAAAACTTTGGGTTGCAGCATGTACCAAAAAAGTTCATCACCTGAGGGTCCAACGTGACAAAAATGTTTCATTTGTAGATTTTTAATTTAGAATGTTAATGAACTTTGAATTTTTGCAGTTGTAGAAGTCCCAGAAGGGGAAATGGGAGAACGAATGAAGCAATAGTTGAAAAAGAATAATCTGTACAATTCGATAATATTAACTCCCATTAAAAGTTTGTTAAAGAAATCAAAACTTCGGAGTGATCCCCAATTCATTGGACCAGAAATAATGCGTAGCCAATTCCACCACCTTTTCTGTCTGCATATGCAGTGTACATTGGTTCCTCATAACTGCATTTCTGGGCTTGTTCGTTGATGTTTTGATTTGTTGCATCAGATTCAATTACAAGTGAGGACAAACAGATCTTGCCTTCCCATTTAATAATAAACCTACATATACTGCTGCACCAGACATGGGTAAACGTCAGTTGGCAAATATCATGTAGGCTTAACACACTTCAATTTTATTTTTTTTTAAAAAAGTAAAACAAAACAAACTTTATTTTGCTTTGGGAGACAATTAATATTCAACTAAATGGAAAAAGTTCAAGCACAATGACGTTTATGGTAAAAGACATGCCTTTGTTAAGTTCACTCTCCTCCCAAAAAACTTTAGACTACAGCAGTCAATCTCCATCATGAAGAGCAGTTCTGACAATGGATAGGCAGATTGAACTATCGCCGTATTAAGATTTCTTATTGCAACCCCCTCCCCCCCCAAAAAAAAAATCCAATTTTAGGGAATAAACATATGGAGAGCAAAATAGAATCAAGTTTACCATGCAGCTTTATGTTAATTGCATGCTTTCAGGAAACTAGTCATGCATTTCAAGTTGGAAGTGGAGACATCTCGGGTCTGTCCTCAAATATTTCATTAGATGGATTGGATTTCTGCACAGAATCTTTTTGAACACGATCCAACGAAGTTGCCTCATATATCCCTGCAGAGTTCAAGAAACTGGAAGTTAAAAAAGCAGGCAACTTATAAACATAAAGCTGCTAATATGCTCTGGAACCTACTTTGAGGGCGTTTCAAGCTTAAGCTAATAATCTATCACTAAAGAATCAGGAATTCAAGCTGTTCATATTTCTAATTCTCTTCTAGGCCTAATTACCCAATCAGGAATTTGCATTGTTTCTAGGCTATACAACACACTAAACCAAAAATGAGAAGATAATTGATTTGCATATCTAGACTAAGGTAACAAGACACTCCTAACAAACTTTTCCTGCAACATAAAAGGGTTAGCAACCTATGTTGCATGGATACAGTTACAAGTATCATATCAAATACGATACAAATACAACGATACAATAAATTTTGAATATATATGAAATACAGCTAAGATACGTCATTTATTAAAATATATATTTATATTTATAGAAAAACTCACCTCACCTCAACAAGTGGCTCAAGAATGTGATGGTGTAATATGTTATTGACAATCACAGATAACTCATGAAATAAAATAAGACTCTAAAACACTTCTCCTGAATTATTTAAGAAGTCAATTTAAAGTGTTCTTGTCAGTTTATTATCTTTTTTTCTTATATCCAAACTTGTCAGTTTTGCTATATTGCCATATTAGACACATGTATCGGCATATCGTACGCGTATTGTGTTGTGTCCGTATCCGATACGCCAAAAAATAAATTTCCTGCCATATCCGTGCTACATAGTTAGCAACCATTAATTGATAGTAACTATGGTTTGTCTATAAGCTTCATGAAGATATGTTGGATATTTCTGCTTTGTTGGACAGCAAGATTATAGGAAACATGGACCACATGCAACTCCCATTTCCAGCAAAACAAAGTTAACTCCTTACCAAAGCCCAAAATGACAGTGCAAATCAGAAATCCTGGTAGCGAGAAGTCCATTTTATACACAATCTCCATAAAAATTATACATCCCACAGCAACCAGCAGATGCCTTGGAGAAGAGAACACCATATGCAATCTACAAACAATGATATGGCTATAAGTTATTCATTTAAGTAGCAATGGTAACAGCTCATGAGTAAAAAAGAAAGGTTTCTCCCAAACAAAGAGAATGTAACTAAAAATATGTGAGGTATCTAAGGTTGGGTATTTCCCACAAATTAAACGTGGGCGGCCATACAACATAAAAAATTATAATTTTTCATTAAGCCTATATAAATACACAGAAAGGCAAAAGAAATAGCATGCAATGCTGTAACTCGAACTCATTTTCCCAGGGAAAAAACGTTATTTGACTCGTATCTTGACTGACAACCATGCTGGGAGAAGGAAAACCAAGTAGATCAAAATGAAGATAACAAGGCAAGTACCACGCCAGATCCACATGGTAAATAAATATCTTAGATGGATGATAATTATCAAAAGAAAGTCAGAGATCTGAATATAATTCACATAGCAGAAATTGTGACAGGATTGATTCATCAGAAGATGTACTGAAAAAGCACCCATAGAAAGGGATACTAGCAATAAGGTCAGAAAATCCATAGAACTGATGTGGGATGAAAAGGCGTTACGCAAGTTTTAACTCTCAAACAAGTTTCTGAGCACCCATTCCTAATTAACTTATGAAGATAAATCTGAATAATTGAGTCTCTGGAAAAATGTCTTTTCTTGATGAGGTACAAGGCTCAAAAGTACATAATTTGGTCACCAGATTTCAGGTTGTGGCCAAGAGATCCAAGCATTTTTTCCGGGATTATTGGACATACTAAATCTTAGACACTATATTATATGAATTCTAAACATGCAACTGCATTTTATTGCATAGAGAAGAAACCAATAAAGCCAAAAAAAGGCCAGAAAAGAGTGATATATTTTAGAATACTTCTCTTCTATCAATGCAGAATATCAAAATAACTCCAAAAACATGCAACAGCATTTTATTGCAAAAAAAAGGAAATTATAAAGCCACAAAAAAAGAGAGTAAATGTATTTAAGGTACTTCTCTTCCGCGATGCTATCAATATAGAATATCAAGATAATTCCAAAAAAGATGGAACTCAGAAATGCCCAAGCAGAAAATGGCAACTCCACATCTGTGGATCCCTGAAATAAGCAGAAAACAGAATTTCATTAAATTAGGGTAGACATCTCAAGGAAAGAAATTAGAAGTTATGCATGTAGCATTTTAGATTTAATTCTCAATGCAAATGGTTATGCGACTTTCATAGATGGGATGGAACTGAACTCACTAGAATCATGTCCCACATGGCCACAGGGAAAAGAAAACAAGTTGCAGAAGCCATAGTTATAGCATGAAGCCTCCTTTTTATCTGATTCTGAGATCATAAGAAACAAGTAATCTAGTGCCAGCTTTTCCTCAATAAAAATTGAATTTGGACAAATAAGGAATACAGAATGCTTCAGTACCTTGAGTGAGACACGTCTAGCTATCACCCTTCTCAATGCTGATAAGATCCCAGCAGCAATAGGAACTAGCATTTCCTTCATCCCCAAAGCTTGCTCTCTACTGCCCTCGTTATCAGGACCATCACTCAATGGTATCTTATGGTTAAAGTCAGCAATTACACACGATATTTTGCTGGTTCAAAATGCAACACAAGAAAAATAGAGATGATGCCTTGTGTGGTCAAGTTTAGCATTAATGGCAAGCCCACATGTAGAATAGATCAATAAGGATATTAAACGGAGAATGTGCGGCTGTGGCCCAACCTAGAGACAAGAAGTAGAAAGATGCCAACATTGCAACAAGCCCACCCACCTGACAAGGTAAGGAAACACCTCGCAGATAAGAAAAAAAAAAAGAGGAAATCGCATATTGATTGATTTCAAAAGAAAACAGATCCAATAAATCTTATAATTGGTTAATGAAAGCTTGTTGTCAATTTGGAAGAGAACGCTATTAAGGAAAACAACCACAATGCCATTGCTTAACTTCAAACATTTTTGTTTATGATGGAAAAAAAGCCAGTCACAAACACTTGCATAATGACTTTCAAGGAAGATATCCACCAGGAAAACTTCACACAATTAATCATAAGGGAAATACTTCATCTGGGATCCCAATGCCAAGGACTTATCATGGAGGAGAAAGTAAAAGACCCTAATGAGATTGAAGCTCTTCCGACAAGTTTCTATAGTAAACAAACTTAACAGCTCTTCCAACTGGTTTCTAACCAAATAACGAAAAGCAAAAGTACATACCGAAACTATACCTTTTTCCATACGTGGCCCCTCCTCCCATATAGCACAGCAGATAATACTCCAAGGACCGCACCAGAATATTCAGACACTACCGCCCTACATTTGATAATAATTGGTGCTGATGAAATAAGAGCACAAGGAAACAGGCATGATGAAACTAAACATTAACATCGACTTAGATATATGATAGATATAAACAGGTTCCAATGTGTTCACTATAAGCAATTCCAGGAGGCCAAGCTAAAATAAGCAGCAAAGTCACATTCCTCATTCTCTATCTCTCTATTTGTGGGCATATCTCTTACTTTTAGACACATTAGTGAATATCCAATGAAATAAAGTTAGCTAAGTACACACAACCGACACATGTACATATATCAAAGACAAATCTAAAAATACCAAGAAGAGGCACCTCAGATATGGAAATTACCTAAGAGGGCCACAAGACTTTACACCCTTTCCCCACAAAATGAAGTATAGAGCTGTTATACCTCCATTGATGACAGAAGGTATAACCTGTAAAACAAGGAGCATTACTTTTATATCCATATGTAAAGCCAAAATCACATCAGCAAACTGCAACCATTTTCTGGTTCTCATGAAAAATGTTGGAAAACTTTCCAAGTACCTGGGTATTTGACAGCGGCCTGCCTTTCCAAGGCTTTTGCAAAATTAGAAACAGGATACATGCTGGAACTAGGCAGCTAAAAATAAAAAGAACAACTGAAGCCCCAGTCTGAGACAAATAGCGATACATAGAGTAAACAGACCATATTCTCATGAAATTGCCCATGACATGGATTATCTGTAAGGGCGTTTGCCTACATTTGAAACAAAAAGAGCTCTCAGTGCAATCAAACATTGAAAATGCTGCTAAAGTAGAGGATACACTTGCATTCTATGAAGTAATGCCAAAAGAATTCATATATTTTAATTGAATCCTAACAAAACTATAAGCTTATTTCTCTTATGGCGTCCTACCTATAACTACAGAATACAATTCCATCCAAACTTAATCGATTCATCAGCTTCACTTGAAGTTAATAGAATACTTAGTCTTGGTTGTAGAAAATCCAAAACAGAGCTAACAGTCAGATTACCATATTTTTTGTTATCCAGAATGCAGCTTTCACCTTATCCGTGCAATTAGTCAAATCTCCATTTTTTCCTTAAACGCATATACAACTACCAGCAAATACAAATAATTGAAGTACAAAGATGCAGTAAGACGAGGTTATTTTCAGTCTTTAAACATACGTTCTCGAATTCAAATGAGAACAGAGGAGAAAAAAACTAGAAAAGCACAGATTTATACCTCAAATTAGCTTGGGACGAGCCTCCTCGATCTTCTAGATTTAGCTTTGGGGACATCATCTTTCAATTCAAATGAGAGTGCTTTCCAGTATCGATACCCTATATTTGAAGGAAACGATCGTTTAATTGCTAATTCGCAACAGAATATCAAGTTATATCAGGTTCAATATGAAACTTGCGCGTGAAGAAACTGTCTCCATCTTCTTCGATGTGTTCTCCATTCTGTCGTCAATGGAGAAATGTGTTTGAGTTTCTGCTGGGTTCGTGACAGTTAGTGGCAGAGCCAATGAATGAAGGCAAAATACTCTCCTATTGGGCCAGTCATATGAGCTCCTTGGCACAGGTTTTAATTCGATTTGGAAATATTAGTGGATCAGGCCTAAAATTAGGTATGAGGCCCAACTTAAAATATCCCAAACTCGTTTTTTCTAAATTCTTGTTTAAAAATAAGAGTTTCTTAAAAAATGGACGTCGTAGATCACAAACCGGATAGCCGTAGCCCGCGGGGGGTGCAAATGCAATCACACTTAAAAGACGCATTTAGATACCGCGACTAACCAAAAAGTGCAACCCACAAATTGAATCAAGATGACATGCCAGAGTAGCTCTCTTGCTCAACAATGGCTGCTCTAAGTAGAAGCATAATCCTAGTGGCGGACATCTCTCAAAGGAGGGTCATGAAACCCCGAGCATATGTTGTCAACAGGGAATACAAGATGCGGGTTCCCTATGAACTGAAGCAGGGACAGTCCAGAATCTTCCACAACCTGCCCTCTGGTTTGAAAATGGAGGTTATCTTTCAACAGGGCCTGAAGATCAAAGACCCAGATGAGAGAGAGGAAAAATATCAAAATACGCCATTAGTATTTGTTCACGGAAGCTTTCATGCTGCTTGGTGTTGGGCTGAGCATTGGCTGCCGTTCTTTTCACAGCACGGATATGATTGCTATGCTCTCAGCTTATTGGGTCAGGTAATCTTACTCTTATCTTTATTGTACAAAATGTGATATAAGGTTATTCACAAGATTTTTTTTTTTTGTACCTTTGTTGATTAAACATAAAAAATGTGGTTTGTGAAAGGCTTCTGATGAGGAGCATTTGGGAAAATGAGTCTGCCAAAAGTGAATTAATGATTTGCATTGTTTAGCTGCAGACTCTTTCCTTTCCCCCAGATTATGGCTACATTCTTCTTAGATAAAATTTCTCATTTTTATTGAATTTATTGCCTGTTTGATCATGTAATATGGGGATTAATCTTAAAGAATTTGTGGTAACTGTTAGATCAGTGACTAGAAACTTGATTGTGGAAAAAGAGAAAGAAAACTATGGTCAGAACTGCGTATATTTGCCTTTTCTCTTAAGCTTTTTGTCATATAATAGATCATTACTCATCTGATGTGCGTTATCCATCTTTACTTGCTAGTATAATTTAGATGTTGTTATAGTCATCTATTAGTTTCCAAAGTCATCTTGCTTTCAAAATATTGGATTGGCAATACCAATGAATACCAATGGACTGCATTTAAATTTTTCAATATTTGGTTTGATATACAAATTCACATGTCTCATAATGATTCACTTTGTCAGGGTGAAAGTGATGCTCCCAGCGGTTCTGTTGCAGGGACTCTGCAGGTATTATTGCTCCTGATAGATAATGCTGTATTGGATGTAGCAGAATTTAAAAATCAGAGAAAAATGAGATGAGACAATTAAAAGAAAAAATGAAAGGGAAAAGAAACTTCGGAGCCAAATGGTGGCTTGCGCGTACATTCCATTTGCAGATTAAAATCCCATTACTCCTTCCACTAAACTGATTAGTCAAAATTTGCAGTAGACACATGCAGGTGATGTGACTGATTTTATCCAGAGTGAAGTGAAATTGCCCCCTGTCTTAGTTGGACATTCGTTTGGAGGACTGATTGTTCAGTATTACATAGCTAACATGAGAAGGAAAAATACACAGGGTGAGTGATCAATTTTTATTCTAGACATGGTTAAGAAGGTGAAATACTACCTTAGCATATTCTATTTCTAATGTAGGTCATCATGGTTTGCTCACTAGATATTAAGAAAATGTATGAATCCCTTTTTGTACTTACCAGATCACTGATGAAAATAGCATATTATTTAGAAATTTTAAAAAAATAATAAAAAATTCCCTCAGCAACATGACTTAGAGGTTAGTAGATCTTCAAGGTTACACAACTCTAAAACAGATGATCAGCGTGCTTCAGGAAGGAAGTAGTTGGCGTAACAGCCTTGAAAAATGGTCAATTTGAAATACATGTGGTTAAGGGTTGAAATTTAAGCTTTTCCTAAACCAAAAGGTGAAGTATTACAGGCCAAGGGCATACATTGCAGACAGGTGTTGGAGTAGCAGATTATGTGTTGCTTGAGGTTCAAGGATCTAGTGCTTTTTCTCAATTTGATCACTCGATTAATTTTTTTATATTATTTTTGTATTTCTGGGGTCATTAACTCCTAATCTTATTTATCTTTACATTGATGTGGCTTCCAGTGAATGGAAACATGCACCCATATCTTGCTGGAGCTGTGCTTGTTTGTTCCGTTCCACCATCTGGTAATAGGTGATCCCCCTGTTCTGATAGTCTCAAATTTTAGATATACTTATTTAAAGGCTAATATGTTTACTTTTCACTTGGAGCAGTGGACTAGTATGGCGTTATCTCTTCTCCAAACCTATTGCTGCATTTAAGGTTTGAGTCTCCTTGTAGCATATGTGCTTGTTGATGTAAATGCTTACCGTTGCACTCTTTAGAATGAGCCAACTATTAGCTGCTTCTATCTTTTTAGATACTGATTTGTTTTGTGTGCTTTAAATTCTTAATTTAAGAGAACAAATGTCTACTTAACTTTGGCATGTGCTAAAAATTTTCACAGGTAACGCGCAGCTTGGCAGCCAAAGCTTTTCAAACTTCCCTGCCTCTTTGTAGGGAAACATTTTTCTCTGCATCGATGGATGATCAACTGGTGCTACGGTATGCCAATGGAACTTGTGTGGGTCTTTCTACTTGTAAATTAACATTGCAATTTCTTGATAATGTGGCACATTTTCTGTTCACCCAAATCATACCATATTCTATTTTCCTTCACTTATTGTCCAAGATACTTGAGGTGGAATGATACCGCTTCTGATAAAACAAAAACTTTACACCCTTCTTTTGAAGTGAAGAAAGAGAGTTAGAAAGCATATTTAAGTAATAAAAACTTTCAATACTTTACTGTGGTAGTTCGGCAGCCTCCAGAAACAAAGAGTATAAAGGTAATGCACAGCATACTCATCTGATATTGCAATTGCAATAGCATGTTGTTACCAAAGGGACTTGGTTCCTAGATTTTAACTCGATGAAAAGAAATAATGGCCTCTCATCAACCTATAAGCTTTTGAAATATAGGCCAAGTAGAATTTGGATTGGTTTTGGAGTGAAAACTTATTTTTGGTTTTGATAATGGAATGGAGAGACACTACAAGTGAGGGTAATGTGGCCTCATTAGATGATTGGCTATGAATTTTCTAATATATTTGCTTGTACAGTGTATAGGTTATTAGGTAGATTGTTTTTGTCTCTGACTTCCTTATTTTTACTCTGCATGTGGGATTTGAAACAATTTGACCCTCAGTTACCAAAAGCTGATGACTGAAAGTTCAAGGATGCCGTTGTTTGATTTGAGGAAGCTAAATGCATCGCTTCCTGTTCCTTATGTGAAAGATTCTTCTCTTAATGTTCATGTTGTGGGTGCAGAAGATGACTTTATAGTGGTAAATTCAACCCTAAAATTAGATTCACAATTCTTTCCCCAAAATTATGCAGAATGTTATTGTAGTTGCTGTAGGTGTGTTTATCATTGAATACGCTGTTGAAGTGAAGCTGTAATGTTTTTGCATATGATTTCTTATTCTTTTGCCTCCTTTGTGATTTGTCTTGCCTTTTAACTTGAAATCTGAACTATTATATCTTAGAATAACGAAGTGAATTTTGCAGGATATGGAGGGACTTCAAGAAACGGGTAGATTCTATGGTGTGTCACCAGTCTGTCTCCAAGGGCTTGCTCATGACATGATGTTGGATACTTCATGGGAAAAGGGTGCTGAATCAATCCTTACATGGGTCAAGGGTTTGGATAAAGAGGCTACATCAACATAGAGAAGAATTCCTCTGTACTGCTGCATGAGGTTCTGTTGAAAGCATCATCTGCTAGAGTGGAAATACACCTTATCCACAATAATACTGCATGATTCCTAAATAGCCCTCCCACACAGCGTGGTTTTGGTTTTTTGAGATGATTGTAGCTTGTACCTAGAATTTGTGTGGACATGTGAGAGGCTTGCTCTTGGCAAGTTGCAAATGTTAAGCTTTTGTAATGACTTCAGAATTATTACATAATCGGAGTTAGATGATTACTGAACTTTGATTTCCAGCTATAGCGGTTGTTTTCTGTAAAAAGAAAAAGAAAAGGGGAAGATGGATATAAACTACAACAATGGACATGCTAATGGAGTAACCAATCACAGTTCCTTTGAGCCTCTGAGGCCATACAGGTTACAACTTGAATGGTATTGTCAGAACAAAATCCCATAAGTATAAATAAGTACAATGCTGTGCTAACGGATTCAAGTCTTGATCCTCTCCATATCAGAAACACTTCAAAACTAATGATAATCATGACTTAACCCTAAACTTATTGATGAATCAATGGGGTGTAACAATATCCCAATTTTTTCTCTGAAACATGATGATGGTAGGCATTAAGAGGAAGGATTCTGGGATGAAGAAGAATTTTATTAATTTCTTTGATGGAACTATTAGGACTTCAAACAATTGAAGGATGTTATTTCTGTGATGTTAGTCTTCCATTTTTAGAAAATTAAGTGCAAAAGAGGAAAGTATGTTTTGGCCTTCTATTTTATATTCTTTAAGCATACAATTTTCGTATATTATGTTCTGGTTGTTGCTTGAAAGCTTCGATTTGGAAGGCACAGCCTTATTTTACCAAAGAATTGCAGAATTATAAATGTATTATGCTTATTATTGCTCCATATACCTTACTAACTTTATTCATTTAGGTACATATATATATATATATATATATATATATATATAATTATCCATTTAAGTTTTTATCTTCTTTGGCCCAAATTTATAAATATATTTTGTAAATGACGTTATGTTTTGGATATGATTTTGGTATATTTGTAGAATATGTTAATAGAAAGTCATAATAATTTTTTTATTCACAATCTTAATAAAATTTTGGAATGCATAATTTGTTTTTGCTAATTTCTAAATTTTTTTCATTAATTATAAAAAAAATGTTAAAAAGATATAAGGTTTCAGTAATCCATTTTAATCTCCAAGGGTATAATTGAAGAAAAACTCTGCATATATCCTTGAGAGATAAAATGGAAAGTTCAAAACTATTGGGCTCATTGGAAAAACCAAATATTTCAGAGGGCTAAATTTTTAATAAACACTTTTAAAGGAAACCCGACCCGGAAATGTTTCGAATCAACCCGGAAGACCTCAAACTTAATCTCAGCCGTCCAAAGAATTAGGGCTTGCATTCTGTAGTACTCCCGTCTACCATTTAAACCCTCCTTAAAGCCCACCTTCCCTTTCTCTTACCTTCGAAGCCGGGCCTAGGGTTTCTCCGCCGCAAACTCTACCTCAATCCTCAACTGTTGCTCCAGACAAGGTACGGTGGCCGGCCGAAATGGCAAACTTTTATGTTTATATTCTTCTCTTTTCTCTCTGAGCTATCAATTCTGCTTCTGAATTACAGCACTTTCATCAATTTTTGCTTCTTATCCTCAATTTTTTTGTTCGAAACTTTAGCTTTCTGCTGATTGTGTCTTCAAATTGTCTAAAGGACTTTTTAAAATTCTTCTAATTTGTGTAAATTGCTCTTGGCTGTTAAAATGGATTGTAAAACCAAGAGGTAGTGAAAATTTGCGTTCGTTTAGAGTGAAGTCGTAATTTGTTTAGTTTTATTGTTGGCTGAACCATCGACTGTAAAAAGGAACGGACTTCTGTATATTATTTTCGTCTCTCTTCTGGTTTCAACTTGATATAACTTATTTCAATTTATTTAGATTAGATTGGATCATAATAAAATTGTTGCTTTAATCTTGATTGTGTATGTTATGCTAGGGATTTCTGAACTCTTTGTAATGAGCTTTCAATAACGTGGGAGATGCTGCAGCAGCATTTCTTTTTCCTGCATCATCATCAAATGCTGAATATCAGTCATATTTGGATTCGTTTCTTCATCATTTCTTGGAGCATTATAATTTAATGTACACGTTAAGTCTCCTTAGATTGGTCTAGGATCAACATTACGGAGTTTAGGACCACCTTATCTGTTCCTTATTTACATAATAATGCTATTGAATTCCTTTCGCCACTCAAAGATGTGTTAACTTATTGCTTTTTACTAGTCAGGTCGTTCAAAATGTATAGTGCGAGGTCAAAGATTCACAAGGACAAGGATGCTGAGCCTACTGAGTTTGAGGAGGGTGTTGCACAGGTAGATTTAATATATGTTTGTACTATAATTCTGACTCCTAGGGACAAGTGTGTGAATTATTACTGTTAATATTCATAAGAAGAATATTGCTGCTAATTTTGTGCAGGCTTTGTTTGACTTGGAGAATACGAACCAAGAACTCAAAAGTGATTTGAAAGACGTGTGGATTAACTCTGCTGTGTAAGAAGTCTGCTGATATGATGCTTCATATGTTCTGTGTTTTTGTGTATTGCTAATGTCCTTGTTTTGTCTCTCATTCTATCTGCAGCCAAATTGATGTTCCTGGTAATCGCAAAGCTGTAGTGATCCATGTTCCTTATAGACTAAGGAAGGCTTTCCGCAAGATTCATCTTAGGCTGGTGAGAGAGTTGGAGAAGAAGTTCAGTGGCAAGGTAATGTTCACATATCAAGATATCAATTCAGTATTTAAAATGAAATTTTAATTTTGTGGGTGTGGGTAGGATTTTTAATTAGCATGAAGTATTTAGTTAATAGACGTTTCCATGGATATGAATTCCTATATAAATGTGTGCGTGCGCTTATTCTCTTGTGGACAAACATTTTTATCAGTCTATCCATATTATTACTGATCTTTTCCTTAAGGGTTGGGAAAATCCTATTTGTGTTAACTTATTGTAAATGGTTGTCAGGATGTGGTTCTCATTGCCACTCGAAGGATAATGCGTCCTCCCAAAAAAGGTTCTGCAGTCCAGAGGCCAAGATCCCGTACTCTTACTGCTGTTCATGATGCCATTCTGGAGGATCTTGTGTACCCTGCTGAAATTGTTGGAAAGCGAGTAAGATACAGAATTGATGGATCTAAAATAATGAAGGTAATTCTTAGCCAACCTGAAAGGACAGTATGAAATTTGAGTTCAGTTGTATTCCAGAGTGTTCTCCTTTTGGCTACTCCATGCCTCCTCCCCCTACACTGGAGGGTGTCTAGATAAGTCCTGTCTGAATGTACTTGTGTTTTTGCAGGTTTACTTGGATCCCAAAGCACGTAATGATACTGAGTACAAGCTGGAGACATATTCTGGTGTCTATAGAAAGCTTTCAGGAAAGGATGTGGTCTTTGAATACCCAATTTCTGAAAATTAAGAAAATTCCTTTAAGCTACAGCGATTGTTTAGGGTGCTCTCTATACTTGCAGTTTGCATTTGCATGGATATTGAAAATTTTGATTGATGAGGAACCTTTATTGTAGCTATGGTGCAACTCGTTAAATTTTTTTGGTATGGTTGATTTCTGGACGTTACTTTCTCCCTGTGATTCGAAGTAGAAAATATTTGCTCCTTTAGAATCCTGCTACAATGTTTAAATACCTTTTTTCTACCTTTATTCCTCATTGCCTTGGTATCACTTTAACATCCATTACATGCCAAAACAAATGATAATTAGTGCAAATTATGGTCTCAACAATTATGTCTGTTCATTAGATTTTTGCATATTGAGAATTTTGTTCTCTTCGTGGGACCGTGGCCACCCTGGGTTCAGGATTGATCATCGCAATCTACTTTTGATGAGCGATCTGCTTTTGATGAGGGAGAGAATTCTCTATTTGTATTAGGTCTTTTAATCCGGGATGCGCCCGTTTGATGGGAGAGAGCCAACATATTACTCTCTCACAAAACTGGAGTCTGATGGTGATGTCCTGTTATGTAAACAGAAGGTGAAATCTGTAGGATATCTAGAAAATAATTATGAACGGAAATTTTTCAACTCTTTTCTTTTTTCATATAACTATTACCATGGTTTTTTTTTTTTGAGGGAAATTTTTTAACTCCACAAGGTTAACTGTTTCCATGAACTCCAAGCCACCCAAATGAAATGATAAAATAATTCATGTTGCTGAATGGTAACCTTATTGCCCAGCAATTTTGGTGTTATTTGTATTGGTTTTTTGAAGCTACCCCCATTAATCACGTCTATCTGTTGTGCGATTAATTAGTCAATGATCAGCTTATAGACAACTTATTTATGCAAATATGATCTTGTCTACCATGCCCAAGGATTTAAAACTGTTCGGTTAACAGAGTAAAGGATGCAAAACTTCATCAGTACGAGAATGTGTATATGTTTTGTATATAAAGCATTTTGATATTAATAATATGTAGTGTGTAAATTTTGCTGTCAAGCCTTTAATAGACTTAATTCAAATTAGTCTTCTGAATGTCATATTCTGAGGGAAAATAAGGGAACAAGATTGTCAAATTATACAAAATTTTATACTTGTATGTTTAGTCACCTAACATATAATTATGAAAATGTGTTACTGAAAATGGCCTGAACTTTGGCATCAAATTATGAAAGTTCGATCATCCAGATTGCAACATCCTACCCCTTATAAATGCAACATGAAGCAGATAATACCATTCCATCATATAGTGCAAAATATTTAGTGTGAAATTAGTTATAATTTGAATACTTTCCTCGTATATTTGTAATGCAATTAATAGCTAGATAAAATTAGATAAAACAGGTCTATTTGAATACTTAATTGCAGAAATTGCACCCTTTTCAAAAACAGAGTTGAAATTAATCTTTTTTCCTTTCTTAGTTAACTTTTTACGGGAGATTGCTGGGAGGACTTTTTTTTTCCCCCTTTTAAGTACGGGAAATTCTCAGCTTAATTGAGAGTAACAACCCCTCATTTAAGAAATGCCAAAAACCCTTTCAAAAAAAAAAAATGTCAAAAACCTAGGTATTGGCTTGGGATGTTTAGGACAAGCTTTCACCATATGGAATCATCTAGATCCCCAGAAAACATCAAGGCCAGAAGCCATCGCTGGTGAACCAAAAACAGAACCTGCAATATACAAAAGATTATTTCTTTTATTCTTTGGTATATACTTTAGATTACAATAGACTTTAATATTTGGACTATATTTCACTAGATCTACATCTACACAAGTCACGACCAGCAAGCAGCACATGACATAAAAAGGTGAATCCTTAAAACATATCCCGAACTCCCAAATGAAATGCCCTTGTGGTCTCTTGATAAAATTCTAAGACTCATTCCTGTAAAAACCTGCTACTAATTCCTGCTCTATACACGTCCAAACCAGATGCAGTAGCCTCAAGGGTAATCTGTGTGTTTGCAGGTGTAAATAGTACATCACCTTCATGAACTAACTCTATTTGAGGATTACTACCTAAAGTTCCCTCTCCCCCCATCACAATAAATATGGAGGGTCCAGAGGCCGCAGGTAAAACCACACATGAACCTTTAGGGAGAACACAGTGATCAACCTCAAATTCGTCAAAAGGAGGTTGATACTTCTTCATGTATGGATTCAAAGCAACCCCTTGTAGGATATCCGGCAACCCCTGCAACACAAACCAAGATATCACAACCATCAAACAAGATTTTAACCCAAGAGATACTGCCTATGAAATAACAAAAACAGAAAGGAGTATGAAATAACTGACAGAATTGACACAGATAATGGTAAAACTTACGTCCGTCTCTCAACCAACATAATAAAGATAATAATATTGACTCAAATTCACAAAGCAAGCTAGCTGCTATTATGACTCAATTAGTGATTCTATTATATGTAGCTCGTGATACATTGCTATCGCATGTTTGCAAACCAGATTGCAGAATAAGGAGTCAAATAACATATGTATTTCTCAATCAAGCACCAATCAAGCCCACATAGGTACCAGAAATTTAAAAACAGCAAACCAGTTATGGCTCCTCGAAAAAAGTATAAGAGCTTGAGGATCTTCATATAGATTAAGCCTAGGAGCACAAATTGTTCAACTAGATTATATGCCATCCTTACCTGCTTATATGTGAGCATGGAACACAGTGTCTGGACATCCCGTTCCTTAGGAGTAAGGCCAGCCCGTACAACATTGTCTGAAGTTGCCATGCACTCTATACAGTCACCATAGATATAAGCATGAGGTTCATTTGCCCCTAAATACAAACCTTCACCAGGACTTAATTTCATGTAATTAAGTAAGAATGCTGCCAAGACGCCAATATCAGCTGGGTATTGCTTTTCAAGCCTCAAAACCAGCTTTTCCTTGTCTGTCAATTCTGCTGTCTACATTATATGAGAAAATCAAAGATCTCACAAAGTAAATTTCACAAATTAGTATAGCAGAACAAAACACATAAGTTGACAACTAAGTGCAACAAGTAAATAAGTTCTGACAGTGACAAGAACTTCTCAATCACATTAAAGTAACTAACAGCTATTTGGCAGCCAACTGCACTTCAGTTAAAACATCTAACAAAGCAAAGGAAATAAGGAAAGTCAACATCTATCTAATACAATGATTGATTGCATCTATCTAATACAGAAAAAAAAGCTCTGTTGCTTAGCATTAATAGTCATGATCCTATCCTATTCACTTTTGCCGGCGATTTCAGATTGAGAACAAGTTTTCAAAAAATGAGTTGCAAGCCTGAAAGTGTTTGGTTTCACATATTTTTCAGAACACTGCCAGACGCTTATACAACTTAATATTCAATTGTACATCTGAACGCATCATATTAACAGTTCACAGAATCCTATTAGCTTTGCTATATGAGGATACAATTAACTACCATTCCCAGACAACCAAAATATATTTAAGTAGGACATCCAAATTCATGTTCACTGCAATCGATTTTACTAATCATTCTTTTAGAAAGGTATATCTAGCTACACCAGCATTCCAGCAACAACTTAGAACAAAAATTCAGAAATTGTAAAGGATCTAAAATAGAAGGTCAACCATACCTCCCTCTTTGACCTTAGACGATTTATCAATCTCAATAACACTTGCTCAATCACCTCCTTCTTTGCTGACATTAGTTGAGTAAATATCAGCTGCAGAACTTCTTTTGCTTTTTCCTTACCATCTTGCTCACTGATGTTCAGAAGTCGGTCAACATCTGCTCTACCAACCACCTCTACAATCTCTGGAACATTATGTGCAACACTCTTCAACTCCTAGAAAAAGGAAAATTAGAGTTTGAAGTAAATCAAGTTCTGCACTACACCAGAATGCGTAAATAAAAGGTACTAACTGTTCACATAAATATCATTATATTGCCTCACATGAAAGATAGAATGTCACTGAAACTGCATTTTTCTACTGAAAATTGATTTCAAAAGCCAAAATATTTCCTGATAACCAGTAGAGTAATCCAGAATATGCAACCAGACCAACCAGTATATATTAGATGATATAATTTTACCTCAAGATTGATAAACCCACACAAGGCCTCAAACTCCGTTAGTGCCAGAGCCATCTCGGGCTTGTGATTAGCATCTTTGTAGGAATTAGGTTGCAACTTATGCAAAATTGCAGCCAGTTCTTTGTCCGGATGAGCCTGAATTGACAAAGCTTTCGCAACTGAAAGCACCTGCAAGGATAATCAGAAACCTCAATTTGACTTTCTTATTCAATAAATCAATTCCGCAACGTATCTTACGAATCCAGCCGCTCTCATAATACCCTTTCCGGAATCAATCATCTCGGTAAATTTTTTTTATAAAGATTCAATTTTTATTTCTTCCTGATAAAAAGTTCCCTTCCCGGGCAATAAAATAACATCTTTAAGAGACTTGAGTCCAAAATTTATCACAACAAATAACTCAAATTACGAATTTCCTTTGAAAATCAAAATAATCAGAAAAGAAATAGTAATAGAATTAAAAAGCCTTAAGATATTCAATTTAAAATTAACAAGCGAGTAACAACATCTGAACCCTTAGAATAGTGCTTTACCTTAAAGAGAAAAGGAAGGTTAGGACCCCACTTATCAAACACCTTATCACCAAGAACCTCCCTAGGATTTTGCTGAATCCGCTCTTTCAGACTCAACTCAACCTTGTCCAAACCCAGACTCCCAACCTTGTACAAAGCACCACCATTGGCCACCGCTCCGTTTCCCGCCACTCTTGCCTTCCCCGCCGAAGACACCACATAAGACGGGCCCGAATCATGGGTTCCCATCCAGAATTCAGCATAAGGCATCCCTCCTACAATCCCCGCAGCATTGTTCCTCTCATACAACCGAGCCACGGCCGATTCCGACCCAATGCGACCCCAATCGTAATTCTTAACAGAGCATCTCAACTTAAGCACGGTCTCATCCTTCCCTGCCGACAACCCATCAGTCGCCATTGAACAGAATTCTACTCCTTGAAAAACCCGGATAGAAAAAGCAATTCAGTAGACAAAAAGATGAAAGAAAGGAAGCAAATACGGTGAATTCCCATATGATTCCTTTTGAGTATTTAAAGGAAAGATTTTGAGTAGTAAAGGCTTTACTAGAAGGCACCGTCAGAAGGAAACAAGGATAACTTTAATTGTTTTGGAATTATCGTTACAAATTGAATTCCAGAAACAAATAGGAGTACAAGCAGTAGTAGAATGAAGAGTGAGATCATAAGAGAGAGAGAGAGAGAGGGGGGGGGGCTTTTGTTGCGGAAGAGTCACGCAGAACAAGGAAGGGTGGCGTTGTGATGATATCAAAGCGGTGGGGTTTGGGGTCGGTGACTCGGTGAGTCGTCTGCTATTGCAGAGCAGCAACTGTTATGATCTTCCCATATGTATTGTTGCCCGTAGTAAATATATGTGCTGATGAATGACAGTTTTTTTTTTTTGGTCCACATTTTGATACCTACCTTTGGGCCTACTGAGGTGGGAGATTTACTTTTGGCCCACCTTTCTTTTTCCATATTTTTTTACTTCCAATTATGTAATGTCTAAATTTGTATTTTTAAATATAATATTTATTGTTAAAAATAAATATATTTTTCAGTCCACAATCGTTCTAAATTAAAAAATTTACATTCATTATCTCATATTATTAAATTTTCATAAAATTAAAAGCTCTCATTAATTAGATAATTTAAAATAATTAAATTATAAGAATTGTTAATTATTTATACAGAATTTCTATTTTGAATTGGATATACATAAATTTTTATTTTAGTTTTAAATTATTTATAATATTACATTATTATTTATTTATAATATATAGTAGTTGTGATTAACTTTCGGGCATAATAATGACGTGATAATTATTTATATTAAATACCCGGAAAACTAAGTTTGATTCAAAATCTAATTAGAATGCCTATTTAATTAATTAAATATGCATATAATATTAAACACTTTTGTGAGATTCAATGTTTAAGTATTCTTGTTTGATCCAACAGAAAATCCAAGTATGTTTAGCTCGTATGTAATCAAATTAAAAAGGATTTAAATAGCTGAAAAAATAATATATATGGAATTTAAATAGATTAAAAAGAAGAAGATCAAAATGACTAAAATCACAAAGAAAATGACTAATTTTACATAACTAGATCGTGATCATATCTTGAAAGTAGAAAAGAGGCATTCTAGATTTGAAAGAAAAGTAGATTGTTCCTGTGTATAAACACACATTCAAATCTAAGAATAATGGTAACTTCTTCTGGAGAGAAAAAAAAAAAAAGTCTAAGAAAGGTACCTTGAAGAAATTGGATCCTTCCCGTTGGAATAATAAACCTGATTCATAGCGGCTTTGGGTAACAAATCAGCTATGCCAAGGAGATGATATCTCCAAGACTCCCTCAATGGGAGAGGATTTTTGAACTACAATTCTCCTCTCTGTTTGTTTTAATCTAATTGTGCCAATTTCATCTGTGGAATAAAGTCGAGACAAATGAGGTTTAATTATTCAAACCATATATCAAATCAAATCCCTCTTTAATGGGTATTTGGAAAATAATTACTTTCTCCTAGTAGTTTATATGTTTATGAGATTGTAAACATTACACGCCAGGCAATCAAATGCAATGGCATGCAATAATTAGCCTTCATGGTTGTGGCATAATTCTCTTTTGGCTGAAGATGAAGAAATGATTACGGGCTTCCTTCTTTGGGGGCTGGAGTTTATGAAATTTATAGAATAAATTGTATTGATAAGGGGCCTCTCCTCTTCCCTATGAGGTTTTATAATCCATAAAGATTATTTTTCTATTAAAATAAAAATAATATATAAATAATCATCCAACTCATTTTTACAGATCAAACAATATTAAGCATTTTCCAAAAAATAAATAAAAATATGTCATTTTAAAAATACTACTAGTATTAGTTTTTTATTTAATTAAAAAGATAACCTAAAATATACACAACTAATAGTATAAGCTTTGACTTTGATTTATTTATGGAATTGTTTAATTCGACTAATTTGATGGGAGAATGATGGTTACACGTGTTTATCATTGCAGGAAACCGTCCAAATTTTCTCATGTGTTGGCTTGACTAAGTGGTTTCTTTTGAAATGCACTACAAATTATGGATAACATCGACTTGAAACTTATTATCTAATAATAAGTGAGAGTCTCTTATACTAATCAAATTACATGTGCTTGTCATCAAATGTTATTAATGTAAATATAAATACTTAATTTTAGATTAAAAAATAATTCATAAATTTAAAACACTCACTAAAAATGTATAAGTTATTATCACATCGGCAGAAAAAAAGAATCTGAATTGAATTATGATCATAGTGAATGTATTTAAATAGGGAGTATGAGTTAATATCCTGCAAGTAAAACTATTTTGATAATTTTAATTAAATTACTCTTTTCGTCTCTTTTTATAAGATATATTAAATAAACTTTTTTATTTTTAATTATAAGATGTTTTGTTACTTTCGATGGTTATTATGTACATTATTTTTAAATTTATTCATATTTTATTAAGAGAAAATAAATAATTTATTTTAAAAAAATTAAAATTAATAAGGATATAATAGGAAATAGAATAATTTTATTAATTTATATAAAATTATCTAAAACATCTTATAAAAAAATATGAAAGGAGTATATGAAATGGGATTTATTGACCTAATAAGATTAAAATCATTGTCAAGGAGTCATATGAGAGGGGGAGAATTGACTTATGGATATTTAGATGTAGATGAAACCGAGTCTTATAAAGGTATGGGACGAAGACATTATTAAAAGCAACGTAAAGACTTACCTGCCAATTTGAAAATGCATCAGATCCTCTTTTTCTCTTTGCCCATTCCGTCATAGAGTTGGGCGCAAGTCACTTTCATTTCATATGACGTGGTGGTTTAGCTACTTCCATCTTCTTCTTTTTCTTTTTTCTTTTCTTTAAAAATAAATAAATGAATCAAATTGTTCGAATATTTTAGAATTTCCACGAGATTCTGGTGAGAATATGACTTCCATTTATCAAGTTGGTAAGATATTGTGGAATTTGATTTTTTTTTTTTGTCGAATAAAACTTTTATTTGATTGAATTGAATCCAAAATTAATATTATATTTTTCTTATAAAAAAAAAATACACCAAAGTTATAATAAGAATATAACATGAATTCTTGACGATATCACTTTACCAATCAATCTGCTTCTACTAGTCAATATTATAAATTTCAAGAGCGTTCAATTTTGTTAACATGAAAATTATTGAGAAATTTCAAGGAGCAAGAAATTCGACTAGACAATTCAACCTCGCTCTTATCGGTGAAATATTCCTTTTCTTGTTCTCCTTCCTTCCCCTGGTTTTGCTATGTTGTTGACATTAGAATGTATTATTATTCATGGAAATGTGACAATTCACGGATAAGGTAAGAAAAGCCTTTTCAATTCTTTGACCAGATCAGATAAACCATTTTTCTTTAATGATAAGCAACTTTATACTAACAAAGCTTTTTTTTTTTTTTTTTTTTGCGTGTTAGGGTAGAATTTTCTTCAAGGCAAAAATCAAAATAAATTACTCCTGAATATTCAAATGGGAAATACTTCTAAATTACTCCCATTTTAGAATATTCAAAATAAAAATGCGGTTTGAGGGAGTAGTAGTAATTGATTTGATATTAAATATTCATTTTAATATCATAATTATTTTTTTTTTTATGATTCTAATGATTCTAATTCGAAACTTACATTCGACTATGTCATGAAACAGTAACTCTGACATATTATTAATTATTAGTGTGATTAGTTTCATATTAGTAGAATATGATTTTCTTAAATTGAATAAGTTGTTTATAGAATTTTAGATAAAAATACTAATATTTTTTTTAAAAAAATTTAACACTCAATTATGAATATCTAGAATTTATCTTTATATATATCTCTCAATTTTAGACTATAAAAGTATATCATTCGTATTGAGAAAAAACATGAAAAATGTTACTATTTGCCACCCCTAACTCTTTTGACAAGGTAAAGATTTATGAAAGCATCTTCTAACTAGAATAATTCCTTTATTTATTTATAAAAGAGTAATTTCCTTTTTGATAATTATTTTATTGCAGCAACTTGGAGAAATATTCTAGATTGCCTATGGCATTAATTCTTTGTTTTGTGCCAGGCTGCCAGCATATATTCCACGGGCAATGGGTCTTCAAGTTGCGGCCTGCTTGGGTTACGTAACACTATTAGTACCTATCCAAAATGGCACCATCACTTTCTATAAAAGGGCATTGATCGCATTAACACGTACCTTCTATAATAAGGTCAAGTTTCTTTTAATTTTTGTATTAATTCTCAATTGTGAAAAAAAAATTATATACACATCTCATCTAAAAATAAATTGTTTTAACCTTTTGAATATATTATTAAGGATCCTTAATTATTATTATTGCACATATATTAAGTGCTTCCACATTAGTCATGTATGGGATGCATCATGAGGTTAATATTAGTAAGCTACTTATGGCATTTTTAATAATTGAATTATTATTGGGCATGAGTAGTCTAATAAATTAACTGAGTGTTCCCTAAAAAAAAGAATGGTATAATTAATGGAGAGATGCTAATAAAAATTGATGTGATAAGTCATATATGATTCAATATGGTGATACCAAATAAACATAAGAAATTTTCCTATGAGTTAAAAAATCTTGAATGCTAAAGCTAAATGTAATTAATAAAGGAGTGTGATAATTAATTGTTTGAGTTGAGTGATTTGCTTGAGCTTATACTCAATAGGTTAGAGTTTTGTTTTGTTTGTGTTGTACAACTTGTCTTGATTAATAGGTTAAAATATATATAAAGGGGACTTATTAATTAAGTGATAATTAATTAATTTTACAAGATAGATGTCGTGGTTTTATTACTTTATGAAAAATGATTTATCATTATAGTTTATATATTTTTGTCAAAAGTATGATCTAAACTTGTAATCTTTACAATAATAGATGATATGACATTTTTCAATTTTTACCTACTAATATAAATATATATATATATATATATATACTTTTCAATTATACCAGACCATTAATATTGTTTTTATTTCTATTTAAGAATTTAGTAAGCCATAAATACTAAACTCTAAACGATACTATGAGGAATGAGCTTTTTCCTTGAGCTGTGAGCGAGCCCCGAGCTTACGCCATAATCCATTATCAATTAAACAAAATGAGGATTAATTTTTTCAATTCTTATGAGTTTTCGTTGCTCATCTATGTAGCGATTACTTCCATAACTTAAAATTTCCTACGATAGACTCTGATTTCTTAAGTACTACTACAATAGAAAAGAATATAAATACTATTTTTTATATATAAAAATTGACAAATATTTATGAAAAAATAAACTTCAAATTGTAACAAAAGAAAATAAAAATGAAGACATATATGTGAGATATTAAATATACATAAACATAATAAATATAAAAAAACACACTAGTATAAGAAAATAATACCTTAATTTGCAATAATTTTATTATGTAAGTTTGACAAACTGTCAAAATACAAAGCACGAGCCTCAGTTTGATAAAAATAAAATAAAATAAAAAACAGAAAAGAAAAAGTAAGGTTATTACCATAACCAGAGGGGGTTAAATGGAATTAATCACTAAATTTAGTAGTAAAAGAAATATTCAAAACCCTCTCAAGAACATGGCGGCGGAGGCCATCGGCAGAGCCCTCCGCGACGGAGCTCTTGAAGGCGAACATGCTCCGGCACTCATTGTCAAGGATTCCGTTAATTGTCCTCTGGGACCCTTTGTCTTCAATCACATCCTCACTCAACTCTCTTCCAATATTTTGGCCAAAAAGTCCCAGTCTCAGTACTGCTCAAGAAACTGCAGCTAAAAGTTCCTACTTTGATTTATCCAATTTATTTCATAGTTTAAACGGTTGCATTTGTCTGTTGTATATGCAGAGGTATTGTCTTGGTGGGTTTTGCTCGGAGTCCGTCGTTCTACGTTGATTTGTTCAAGAGTAAAGGAGTTGACATTGATTCGTCGAAGAAATGGTTGGAGTAAAATTGATTTCTTGATTGTTTTAGGCAGTTGTTTGTAGGAAGAAATTATGAATTCCTCATTTTGTGTGTGTTTTGGTTTAAAAATTTTGAAATAGGTTGAGGATTTTGGACTGTTATACGGATCCTTTGGGATGGAAAAGCCGGCTTGTTGAGAGTGGACTCATTAGAAATCCTTCTGCAAAGACTGCAGCTTCAGTCAATACAATAATTTGTAGAAATGTGAAGGACTTGGATAACTTATCTTCTTCGATTATTGAACTAGGAAAAGGTATACCATTTTTCTGACCTTTAACTGAATGAATAGCTGTCTTTATTTAGTCCCAGAGGTTAAAGCAATGAAAATGAGTGATTATTATTATTTGTGTGGTGGTGGTATTTTTTTAATGTGGTCAAGGATAACACTGGGTTTTAACGCATGGCTGCAGAGTTGATTACTGGAGCAAAAGGAAGGTTTTCCGTTGCTATAGACTCGGTAATTCTTCATCTTCACGTTTTTCTTTTGTCAATATAAATCTAAGAACATTTGTAGAAGTAATTCAGTACTGAGTGATAGTAGGAAACGTACATTTTTGGATAATGCACATCATTAGTACGTATTGCCTCCGATAGATGAATGTAACCATGCATGTCGAAAGTTTTGGTACCTTCACTTTACCTTTCTGGAAAAGAAGCTTCCTCTGTAACTTCTGGATATTGTCACTTTCTCTTTCAAATTTTATCACTTTTGGTTCTATCCTCCTGTATTCCTTATCTGAAAATGCCGTTTAGAATGTCATGATCTTAGCAAGTTTTATGGATCGTATTTCTCTTCTTTTTTTTTTTTTCAAAATGAAACCAATCAAAATGTAAGTAGTTAAGGTACAAAACTCCAGATACTGTTGTTGGGAAAGTCATGCGAATTTTTTTATTTTTTTTAGCAGCTCTAACTTTTATGGGTTAAAATCTCAATCAAATATGTAATTCAGCATAGTTAAAGGTCACATGGTTGATTATTTCTTTTGGAAACTAGTTCAGACAAAACTATTGGAGCCAACCAACTAGGAAAATATGGTAGGATTTTTTGAAATAGTTAATGGAGTCCATCATGTAATTCGCTGTTCCATTATCTTACTTGTGCTAGCACTAGTACATATTTCAACAAAATACCTCTTCGTAAGACTAATGTCTTTAGCCTTATTTGAATTACTTTGCACTAAGCTAGCCATATTAGCTGGACCTAGTTTCCATACTTCATCATTGGGTGGTAAATTTGTGGAGCAGACTTTGTGGGTGTGCATATTACGCTTTTAAAGCTTGCCATTGAATCCCTAGGTTAACATGGTTGTAGTGGGTATGGTCAATCACTAGGGGAAGTGGCACAGGTGATTCTAAGCTCTGAGATGTGAAAAATACAACCAGATTACCATTGTCAATGGCATGTTGTTTGTCATTCTTTTCTTTATCATGATCTAGGCAGTGGGTTTAGGATTCTTATTGTGCCATCAATGTTCAATTTCATAAGTCAGATTTGTACATGGTCAGATGGCATACAATTTGCTTAAACCACACAACGTGTGGTTATTGGGCATAGATGTTTCTCCCTAAAAGTGATCAAATTTGTTAATAGAATCTATTTTTATTCTAAATCAATCAATGATTACAAGCCAATTAAACATTTGGTATAAAAAAGGTTGAAGTTTTTGTTTTCCATTCTGTGATAGATTAGGCGGCATTGGCAAACAATGCTTGAATTAGTAAAACTTACTACTGTCAACACTTAGTGCAAGACTCCCACATTGACTGGAAATACATAGAAATTGGTGGTTTACGTTTGTTTATTTCTTCTTTATATCTTATAAGGTGCTTTAATTTTAAAAGGATCCTGATTTTGGTTGTATTTCGTGAAATGTTATTCTCAGGAAATCCAAATGATTTATATGCTTCAATAATATGCAAACATGATAAAGTACTTTAACTGCTTGCAGCTTAGTGGGATTTTGAGGCATGCAATGACTTCTTCAGCTGCTGCACTTTTGAGTAGACTTCGGAGTCATGGTATGTAGACTTATGCATTAACATTTATGTTGTTGAGCATTGTATGCCTAGAGCATGGAATTCTTCAGAATCAGCCACTCCAAGATATTCGAAACTTGATAACTGCAACAGGATGTTGTGGTTTTAATGCTATTGTTTCTCAAGACTAACGTCTTTAATTTATTTTATATAAAGAAAGAAAAGGTGAAGCATGTGAGTTGAAGTCCACATTTACAAGAATTACTGTTCTTACACTAAATTTCATTTTTTAATGTTTGGCATTTAGCAGATAATTTCCTTCAAGTGTTGCTAGATTAAGCTTATTCTTACACTGCTTATGTTGTAGTTTCCAACAACGTGCATTTCCTTGCAGATCAGGTTTCTTGCTTGTTATGGTTAATGCACGAAGATCTCCATGAATTCAAGACAGCTGCAGCACTTGAATATTTGTCCTCTATGGTTGCTAGCATAGAACCAGAAATCCAACCAATTAACAGGCAGAGAATTAATTCCGAAAACCATCCTTTGATAGAACAAAACTTTGGAAGGGGGAAGGTCCTTGTTCGTTTCAAAAGGAGGAATGGTCGAGTTAGACTGATGGTATCTTCTCACTGTTTCCTCCAAAGCTGACCAGAAAATGGAAAAATAGAATTTTTTAATAGTCTGTCGTATTATCTGATATTTTGTATTCTATTTCTTTAGTCTGAGGAACTCCATGTTGAGCAGACGGGCATCAACTTTGTGGCTGCTTCTGAAGATAGCATGATTGCCCAAAGCCTTGTGCCTAAGGTACATGGAACCTTAAAATGGATAAGAGGCTGCAGGAAGGGGTTTGCAATTTTTTAATATATTTTTAATGTTCAATGGGTTCTTCTCAGGTCCAGTTCAATCTACAGCTATCAGAAAAGGAGCAAAATGACAGGGCAAATGTTATTCTTCCATTTGAACATCAGGGTATTTATAGATTCCTAAGCTCTCCGTGATTTTTCCCTCTCCCCCTCTTTTTGTAGTTATTTTATCTTAATTTTCATGTATTCAATATCATGCTTGTTCTTGGATTACCACGTCAATGTCCTGGTTCTGTTTTCTTTTAGGAAATGGCAAAACCATAGAAATCTATGATGGTCGGAGATCTCTCAGTGAGAGAAAACTTGAGGCTTCTGAAGAGATATTGCAGAAGGCCGAGGATTCTGGCAGGGGAGAAATTATATATTTTCGAGACTCAGATGATGAGATGCCAGATTCTGATGAGGACCCTGATGATGATTTGGATATCTGACTCCCATATTTCTGGAATATCATGATTCTGCTGCTAGTGCTGTTATGAGGCATGAAGGAATTTGATTGGATTTTGGCAAAATTGGCTGCAATATTCATCAATAGATATTTGGGGAATTGGGAAAGATATTTGAGGCGGGGGCGGAATTTTGTCTACTTCCAGCTCTTTCAATCGCCAAAAGCAAGATTTGGCTTAGGGCAGTTGCCTGCGCCACTACTTTTTTTGATGCACCACAATCTCTTGTTTTTCTTAGAAATCTTTGATTTTGCCTGCTTATTTGTACAAATATAAATGTAGTTGAAGTGGTTTGAAAACTTAGTGATATTGAAGAAGTATACTAAAAGATATACGATGCTTAAAAATTTATCATAGTGGTAACGTTATCAATGAAATTATCAAATTTCAATAGCTAGGAAACAAAAGTTTTAACCATATATTCTGCTATACAATTTAACAAAAAAAAATATATGCATTCAGAACTAAAAGATTGGATCCCTATGGAGGAAAGGATCAAAAGAATGGCGGTGTGGCTGAAGACGTTCGATCATGTACTGGATGCATCAACTGCATCCAACTGGTAAAATACATTTCGATCTAAGTTAGCGCCCTAAAGTCTCGGCCATAAACCAAATGGAACATCCTGAAATCATTGAGAATAAAAAGTAATTAGAAGTGAAGTGCTACTGAAAGAAACATTATGCAGTTAACCATTGGAACCACGTTAAGACACCCAAATGACAATGAATAGTCTCAGAAAGGAACTTAAACTAAAAAGTTGAACTAATAAGAGCTTTAATCATTCTATCCTTTTCCCTGTGTTAAGATACTAATAGCTGATGGTGGCAGCAAAACTGTAGAGGTTCTTCCAACTCAGCTCTGGGGTATGTCCATTGATTATTAGTGATTCATAGTAACCATTTCAAGATTGAACCAGCAAATGGCAGTTCGCCGGGGAACTGAGTTAAGAGCTGCCTATATTTTCCATTGCTAAACGTGCACAAGACAAAGTCAAGCAGAAAAATCATGAGAAAATTTCAGAGCTATTTTGACAGACCAAGACAATATGACAATTGTATCTCTGGGCAGCTTCAAGAAAAAAAAATAGTAATTTAGTAAATCATTGTTTCCAGCTATAGTTCTTGAAGAAACTTAATTGCATGCATTTTCTGTGCCTATTAGCATGCAGAATGAAAGAATGGGGAAAAGTAGCTCCACAGTTACTTTCAAATGTTAATTGACAAACTAATAGCATAAATTATAAGGAAGAAAAAGGAGTGGGGATAATACCTCAAGATAAGATGACAAGTCCAAGGTACATAGCTCCACAAAGAAATATGAAAGATATCATCCCCCTGAATAAAGATCTTTGGTGAGATAGCAATTAGGAAGAAAGATGGACTTGTGAATCTTTATCTATTGATGCATGAAAAGTAAATGACAGATATGTTCACTTAATCAGAATAAGGCTACTGCAAAAGAACTTACCAAATAACACCCCAACCTACACCATTGCAAGGGCAGGGGCAAAGTTCAGCAAACTTCTCAGCATCACTTGAATTGACTCTTCTAGAGATCAAATCATCATATATATCTGCATTGCATACATCCATATCAAATAGGATTCACCTTTTGTAGTATGAGCTTGAGTTACACATGAGGAGGAGAGGTAAAAGCAATACCATATACTGAAAACAAACTATTCATAACACCTGCAATTTGCCATGAAAACAAATAAGCAACGGACCAAACAAAAACTAAACAAGCATTAAGAAGAAACGAAAAAGAAAAAATAGAGTAGTTCATTCATTAGAAGGGAAATGTAGAAGAGGACTCATACCAATGAAGAGAATGACATATCGAAGCATACGAACTTTAGTGAATTCTTGCAGGACCCACACCAGAGCAATGAAAATGATAAATCCTGAGAGTCCAGTCTACAAGTGTCAATTCATTTGGAAAGAAAAGAAAGAAAAAAGGCCTATTGTGTGTCAAGAACTAAAACACAAGCTATGTACATGCATTTACCAATACAAAGTCCTCGCAGTGTCCACTGTTTGCCAACAAAAAAGAAGGGAAAATGTTAACGGCTTTTGGCATATGAAAGCTTGAAAAATGATACTATACCTTTACAAGTATGATCAAAGAATATTTCTTGCTCTCTTACATTTTTAGCAATGAATAGCACAATTAGCAACGCTGCAATAAAACATCCAGCAGCAATTTTAGCAGTGAGAACTTTTGTCGAAGCAAGTATGAGAGCCATTCCCCAAAATGATGAACCAAGATCTGTAACCACAAAGATAAATGTAGGAGTTATTTTGTGGGCCAGAAGGTAGACTAAATTAAAATTCTACAAAAAATAGCCAAGGAGGAATGCCAAAAGTTAGCCAAGTATTTTACAACCAAATCTGGGATAAGTAGCATGTAGGATTTCAAAGATCACATTTCTCACTGTACACAAGGCAAATAGGAAACCAGTAACATTAAAATTGAAAAAGAAAATGTTTAGAAAAAAGAATATTACATCCGGCAGGCAAGATCAACCAATAAATACCGCCACGTGTTTGTGTCATGCCACCTTCATTTGCATGAACTTGCATGCCTTCAACCTAAACATAAAAATGCATAAGAAAAGTTGCTTGTTTAGCAGACAAGGAAACTATACAGATATTGGGCAATGATAATGCAATAGTTAAAATTTAAACCACAGAACTACAGAAGTCAGGGAACATGTAATGAAGAAATATTTCCAATCCTAAGGTTGTGGTCCAGTTTTTCTTATTTCTCCAGAATTTTTTGAATTAGGGGAAAAAGGGCCAAAAGCAAATACAATTTCATGCATTATTATCTATTCCAGGGTTCCCAGCATTATTGACAGGGTTCCAGGAAAATAACAACTTCAAGTCCCTAGGTCACAAAAGTATAACAAGAAGTTGTGCCAAAAGAAAGTTTGACAAATTCTATCAGGTCCCATGCAAACCTGAAGCGATTAATTGCCTATAGTAACTAATGAATTTCTGAAAGAGACCGGCTTAAGGTGAACCATATATTTAAGTAAAGTGAGCTATATTCAAGGTGAACCATATATTTAAGGTGAATTTCTGAGTATTAATTCTACATTCCCCAGGATTTCATCATTTACCATATATTCATGACATCTTTCGTTTGTTTTTCCTCCCTCATCTTTCCCCCTACAAAATTTGTTTATAGATCTTGACCTAATCCTCTTCCCATCAAAATCTCAAAATAAACATTAAAGCAGTTGTAGACAAAATCAATTGTCTGAGAAGAAGGAAATAAATTCAGCCCACTTAATCTATTAAAAAAATTGAGATATTTCTTCATACATGAAAAAATTGAAAATTTTGAAAACAACATATGATTAAAAAGTGTAAGCTCTTTGAAGAAGAGGAATATGATAGTATAGAAAGATTCCTACCTGACCACATGTGAGCTTACAAGCGATTGCATGACTTGCTTCATGAAGAAATACAGTGATGAGCTTGAAAGGTGTAAGTAAAAATGTCCTCCATAACTGTTTCAATATGAAAAAGGAAAGCATGTATAATGTGAAGCAAAATTACGAACAGAAACCAGACTGAATAAAAGGTTGTTAAAAGTTCTTTTAGCACTCCCATGAACCTTTTTGCCTCATACAATAGATTTTTACAGAATTCCTAAATTTCATCAAATAAAAATATATCATGTAAAAGTTACCACGTTTCAGTAGAGATTCCAAGAAATCAGAAAAAGCAAATATCATGTAGGTGTGAAAAAGCAAAATGTTGAGAAAAGTCATCAATCACCAAAAAATTATATTATCCGGTGTGAAGATCTCTTCTGACCAATACATTACAGATTAACAGCAGGTGATCATGTAGCCATATACACTATACACACTTATCTCAGTTTCAATTGCAGTCAAAGAGTACATAGTAAATCTGGTAGGCATCAAGAAAACCTTAAAGTATACTTCTCATGAGCCTACTGTGAATTAAAAATCTAAACAATCACTTTTCCACCCACATGTATTGATTGATTCAATGTGAAATATTTAAGTAGTGTGATAGGGATTGCAAAGCTTAAAAACATTGAATCTGACCATCTTCTGCACAGTCAAAAATGAAATCTTGAAAAATGTTGAAAGAATGTGGCAGGTGTAGAACATTTGCAGTTAAGCAATTTTAGAGCAAACTTGCTTGGGAGTAGGGAAGGACAACCATCATAAGTAGGGAGGCCTAAGCCACCTCTCTATAGGGCCTCCTTAAAAGTTCTTTTCTGCTAAGAGCAGATTAGAAGTTCAGAAATAGGAAGAAGTAGCCTCGCAACAGTGACAAAACTTCTCAGCTTGCTTCAATAGCTGAGAAATATGATAACTCAGAACCCCCTTTTTCTTCAAACTTCAGAAACTCATTAGCTTCATGTTTTAGCAATTCCAGCCTCCTCTAGAAAGAAGAGGAAAATGAACAGGTGAAAGAATTATCATGCATACACGCAAGCTTGTGTCCAGGATACACAAAAGGATTATCATGACAAAATGAGAATTCACTTGAATTGTCCAGTCTATTCAGCCTCAAGATTATTGTGGACGTTGCAGGGTACAAATGCAACATGTATAATTATTGTGGTATATTGGAAGCTCTAGCTAGATACTTGGACTGCTGGCTGCTAACTATGTGGTACAAAACAATTCAATCTGGGTCTTCAGAAAAACCCAATATGTCGAAAACCCGACAAAGGGGAAAAATACCAAACAGGGCAATAAGTTACTATATAAGGTAAGAGTAATGGTAGCATGATTCTCCAGATAAAAGGCATATTTGACTATATCGATCTCTGCACAAAGTTAACTTCTTTTTCACTTTAATTCCGACATTGAAAGATATCCTTGACTACTTTAGCGTTTTAATCTAATCTTGGATCTACAATGAAAGTTCGCACAAAAATTAAAGATCCAAGAAAAGGGAAAACTCACAAGAAGAATGACGACTGTGAAAACACCGATGGTAACAAGAAAGATCACTTGATCATGGTTACAACAATTCTTGAGCTCCCAGTTGGCTTTCATCTTACGTTTCTCCTCTCAGACAGCTCCCAGGAAAATTCTTTGAAAACTGTACTCAAATGTTGCTAAAGCAGTTGATATTTTCCTGTAAAACAGAGTGAGAACTGGGAAATGACTCTTGGGAAGACTCGTCAAATTGGCAATTGGGTGCCACAGATGAGTTGGTGGGGTGGGGGATTTGGTGACTGTAATCCGATTGGGTGTTTGAACTTCTCCTCCCTCTTCCAAACTGGCAAAAGGAAATCAAACTGACCACTAAATTGGCTGCGGTTAATTGTTTAAACGGCTAGGAGTTTTGTCTATGGAATTTTCTTACCGGTCTAAGATGCTTTATTTGAATAAGTAGTATTTTAGACATTTTAATTATTTAATTTTACATTAATGTTTTGAAAAATGTATCAAATTTGTATCATTAAGTGGAGAATAAAAGAATTGTGCTTGAAAAAAATTTCATTAGAAAAATAGTTATATTTGAATATCATATTTTTATACTCGGACAAAATAAGTCCTTTTGAAAAAGAAAAAAAAGAAGTTTAATCAAGATTATAATGTTGGTCCAATCATTATAACATTAACTACACTACAATGATTGTTTTGCTTTTGAAAGAATCTAATCTATCAATTGGAGTACCAATCATTTCAAACAACATGAAAAGGAAGGGAAAAAATTAGCTTTAAACCCACTTATATTATCACCAAGTAATGTTACTTTTCATCTTATACTAATAATAATTTAAAGAAGAAGAAAAAAAAAATGGAATTCATGGAAACTTGACGCTTACTGGGTCTTCTCATTTTGACATTTTCTATGCCATACTTATTTCTTAATTCCTCGATGCTGTCAACAACGGGGCTCCGTTTTGAAGATATTGGGCTTATATCATATGTGATTTATATCGGGCTTAGCCCAATTATAGATCACATTGACATGGCGATAAAAGTGACTTCCAACTTCTCAGAGATCAGTGATTTGACCCAAGAAAATTGAACCGTTTATTGACGTTTTATTTTTTTAAAAGAAAAATAAAAAATAGACTATATATTGAGAGTATAAATTTAATCCATGATATTTTAGATATATAAATTAGACTCTTTACTAATCGAGTTGCATCTATTTATTTGAAAATTCTCAATGGTAAAATTCATATAAAGACAAATAATACTTTAAAATCTCATTAACATTATGGCCTACTATTTAACACTTAAATCTGTAAATATAAAGACAGTAACTTGTCTATTTTCAACACCTCTTAAATATTTGTGCAAAGTCAAAAAGGAAAATCAGATTGTGTATAAACCTGCAAAATGAAATTTCCTTAATCTTGATGAGATAGTTAGAAATACTTTCAAATTCAGTAGAAGTTCTCTGTTTTTCTTTACAGAGCTTATTATAATTCAAAAGAAATTTTCAGAGCTCGGCTTTAAGTTAAGTGGGTATTATATCATGTCTCACAAACATGATGAAAATGAAACTAGGGAGTTTATCATGGGTTTTGTTAGCCCTAGAATGAAAACTAGATATCTGTTGGGTTGGTTTGGTTGATAAAAAAATTGGTGACCTAAGAAGTGATGAGGAAGTGTACAAAAATGGCCACCTAAGATAAGGACATTGCCACATTGTAGAGTGAGAGATGGGATTTGATGTTTAAGAGTAAGTTCCTTAGTGATTGCTCTTGCTCACATGGCCAGTTGGTAAAAGAAAGCAAAACAAAGTGATGAAAAGTTAAGGGATCTTTCAGTGCGTTATCTTCCAATTCATTCATGCACCCTTCTTGTTTAGGTCATCTGCGTGGAGGGAACACAAGGAAGGCCCTTAGAAACATGTATCAATGTTCTTATGGACCCCTTTGTTTTTTTTTTCTTCTTTTTTCCCCTTTCTTTCTTCCATCACCCTATGCTCCACAGTTGGCTAGAAACACCTCACTATCTTTTAATTATAAAGGCAGGCACGTATGAATTTATCATAGTTCTTCTATCGTATACTTGTACATATAGCTATTTTATTTGTATTTGGATTTTCAATACTTTCATTATCAGTTTGGAAATATAGATTGTCTGGTGAAGTTGGTGCAAACTTAGGTTGTTTAATCAGCGGCCACCTGCTTGCAGGCCTGTGTTATTCAGTTTCAAGATGATGTCTTCCGATAATGGAAAGGGTCAATACTAAGAGTTGGTGTAGCTTTCTACTTTTACACCATTAGGTGTCCAGTTTCAAAGATGACTTGCCAAACGTTCACAATCAAATTGATTAGGTTTATAATCTACGAGTGTCTCCAACATATGAACATTCTGACTCTTCTTGATTGATACTAAATAAGATTCTTCAGTGATACTTAACCATAAAATAGGTATGCATAGAGGGCGAGGTCAAAGCTATAGCTACGGAAGAATTTTTTTTTAAAAATAAATAAATGACATAAGAAATTAGAATAGTACAAATTACATGTCTGTGCCTCCCTTAACACAAAGAAGGTAGGAAGTCTAGATCGACCTTTCAAAGTGTACTAGTGAAGTCAGTGAGTATCAGGGATGGCAATGAAGTGGATCGGGGCGGAGTTTAAGTCAGTGAGGACCAGGGATGGCAATGGAGTGAATCGGGGCGGAGTTTCATTGCATTAGCCAGTGAAGACATAGCTCACTTAATTAAATCATGAGCATCATAAATTATGATTATATTATTTAAAAATTACTAGTGCGAGTGTTTTGTGCTTGGTTTTAGCATAGTTACTAATTGAATGTAAATATTTATATTACTTTATATTTAACATGTTCAATAATATTTAATATAAGATTTTATTAGTAATATTTTTAATTTAAATCATTTATATTTTATCATGCAGTCTTACCATTAATAATATTAATAGTAATTATATTGTAATAATTTTCTATGGTTCTTATTTTATGTAAGTCAAATATAAATATTGAATTTTAGATGAAAGAAATATTTGAAATTTTTATTTATTGTATATTCACGTCAAATATTTAATAATGAGCCAAAGATATGAAATGAAATGCTCGAAACCTAAATATGGAATGAAGTTACTTGTGAAGGATATTACTTTGTTTTTTAAATTAATGAGCTAAATCTTTTCCTTTTACTTTTGGCATTATCAGTGGTTGATTGCGAACCAAAATCATTGTCAAGATAATCCTCTTTTTTATTTATGTAATGGCAAATTTCCAATATAATCAATCTTATTGTAGCAGAAACATGTCCGCCCGTTTCTTTCTTGCCCCACAGTTCCTGCTCTCCAGTCTTAGTTCTTAACTACCATTTTGCTTGTAGATTCTCTCCCTCGTTTTCGCCTTTTCTTTCTCTGCCCTCTCCCCACGTCCGACACCAGGTTTGATCTCTCCACGTCGTATAAAAACTTTCGGTCAGTTTCTGTCAATGACAGGGTCCCCAGCCACCAGCATCATTTCCATTCTTCCTCACAAATTTCAATGAATGAATGTCTTCTTCCTTTTGGTTCTTTGTTTCTTGTGTTCATTTCACCTTTCTTTCCCCTCGAATCTTCTCTGCAACCTTCTTTTTTTCCCCCATGCATCTGTATAACTTCACCTAGAGCGGGTCTTTTTTTCCCTACACTTCTTGAACTTTAGTTCTGAATTTTTTTCATAATACACCCTTTTTTTGTATGTGAATGCCTTGTTTTATATTGTTTTTTTTTATATCAAAGAAGATTTGTATTGAAAATGGTTATTGAACTTTGTTCAGATACTTCCAGTGTGGTAATGAGTCCTCGAATTTCATTCTCTCATGATCTTTCTAAAACGGATAGTGTGCCAATTGAACAGTACATTCGTTCAAATTCATCTTCCAGTGTTGATTTTGATTTCTGTGTCTTCCGCGAAAGCTTTGATCAAGAATCTTCTTCAGCTGATGAGCTTTTCTTCGATGGGAAAATCCTTCCGATCGAAATCAAGAAAAAATTGGGCGCACCCAAGAAGCCAGATGAGCCTCCCACGGCTTCACTACCCCAGTCAGTGTACGATGATTTTTACCATTCTAGTGCTAGAAGAAGCAAAAAGAACGAAAACCCAAGAGAGAAAAGAATGGGGGTTTCAGAGTCAGATGAGAAACAGATTTCAAATACAGCTCAAGAATTAGAAGAAAAACAGAGTTCTTCCAAGTCATGGTTCAAGCGCAGCTCAAGTTTAAATTGTGGAAGTGGTTATGCACGAAGTTTATGTCCTCTGCCACTCTTATCACGAAGCAATTCGACCGGTTCAACACCACACGTGAAAAGATCATCATTTATGAAAGAAAATCTCAGCAATAAGCAGCAGAATTTGCATAAATCTGCGTCATCCAGTGGTCATCAAAAGCCCCCATTGAAGAAAAGCTACACTTCTTATGGAAATGGAGTTAAAGTTAATCCAGTCCTGAATGTTCCTACACCAACCCTCTTCGGTTTAGGCTCCATTTTCTCCACCAGCAAGGACAAGAACAAGAAAAAGTGATCAAAATTTCAAATCCCTTTGGATTTTTTCCTTTTAAATTCAATCCATTGTTTCTTGTAGTTCTTGAATTGGAACTATTCACTATTTTGAAGAAGAAGAGAAGAAAAAAAAGATGAGATAATCAAAGGGCCATGCTGTCGGAGAGCCAGAAACAGGTAACGTTATCTTTCAGCATAAGGGCTACCCCATTGTAGTTTGTATAATTTGTGGCTTTGGGTATTTTTAGAGGCACATGCATTTGTTGTACATATTCTGATTTATATCTGTATTTCTGATCCTAAAACGACAGATTAAGATCATGTTAGCTGGTTTTATTTGAGGAATGATTGGAGTGCTTTTTTATTTGTGTTTACTAGAGATGCTCTTCTTTCGTTCTTATTGCAAGAGTAGAGACAACCAAAGACCTCCAGATTTTCTCATTTAAGATTTAAGAAAAATGTGGCTAAAAATCATATGCATTCATTTTTTTTAGACAAATTCTTGATAATGATTCCCGAAAACACAAGTCCAAATTATTATTATACTGCCGAGGTTTCTCTAAAATTTTATATTAATTTAGGTAATTTTTTTAATTATTACACAGTTCAAAACGTATAATTAAAGTGATGCAAGAAATATCTTAATGCAAATATCTTTATCATTAATTTTTTGTTGGGATTGGTTGCAAATGAAGAATATCACTTAATCAATGCAAATATGCGATTGATTATGACCTTTATTTGCGGCAATCATTTTACCATCATTTATTACTGTCATCCCATTAAAGAGTAACAATAATTATATTTATTCCATAAAGGCAGTATTAAAACTATTTTGATATTTACAGGGTAAAAGTGATATCCTTTCAAAAAAAAGAAAAAAAAGAGATGGTATAATTGTATCAATTGTAGTAATATGTATAGAATAAATAAAAAATGTAGCCAGAATGATATAATTGCAAAAGACATTATTTTTAGAGGGAAAAATTGGTAAAGATGCAAAAAAAAAAAAAAAATGCTCTGAGAATTTGCTATAACCTCTTGTAAATAATAAAAGGAAAAATTGAAAATGAAAACTAATGGAGGGGTTCAGATAAGTTCTAAATTGATCGATATTTTCTGGATTAATGCACAGATTCCCTTTTGATGCAATAAAATAAAATAGATCAAATGTTTTTATTTCCAGATGTATAAATTCCTTTTTTAAAAAGGTCTTTGATGATTGGGCCACAGGTATTCCCCCTTAAAAACATTTTTTATAACAATGTCAACCAGGCCTTCAAATAGTTTTAATTGGGCCATTCTTTTCAATCCATGCTTGGGCTTGATGACCAAAAGAGATGCCCGGAACAGACTGGTCCCAATTCCCCAATGTATATATTTTTGTTGTGTCCCATAGGTTTGAATACTCTTTTACATAATGTATCCACACGCAATTGTGATCCAAATCAATTTATAATAATAAAAATAATATTTTACATTTTATTATAATTACTTCCTCCCTATGAGACGTAGGATTATCAGAATTTTTTCGAGCCTAAACTATTTATTAGATTTATAATTGAATATTTATATTTGACTTTATTTAAATCTTATACGAAACATTTGACTTAAAAAATTTACTATATTATATATGTCATTAATTTGATTAGCAATAAAACTATTAATTAGTAAAATATAAATATTTTAAATTAAAGAAATTAATAATTAAAATTAAAATATATTTAATTTATAAAAAATTAACATTTAATTACGATCATTTCAAAATATAGATTTGGAGCTCATAAACTATACACTTAATATATAGTATTAAAGTCAAAAGGAATTATTGTTAAAATTTCAGAAAAGAATTATGAATTTGCACTTCATACTAGGTACAAAGTAATGTCAGTTGCACAAAAACTCCGTATGACACGGATAGATAAATCGCCACCTTCATATGTGGTAAGTCTCTCCTACATATGCCAAGGTGTTTGGAACCCAATGATGGCATATCCAAAGAGGACATTGTATAGTTATTTTGCCTTTGGAAAGACAATAAGATTTTCTTAGAATTAATATGTGCGATATTTTCACTGTTTTTTTTTAAAATTCATTTGTCTGGTATTTTTACAAATTTTAATATTATCTAAAATATACATGTTATTATCATAAATTGACTCAAGTAAGAAAAACGCTCATTGTCACTAACAAAAATCTCTGTGTTCGATTTTTTTTTCAAATAATGCCTTAAGAAATTCTATTAAATTCAAGCTTTTTTTTAAAAAAAAAAACAATATCGAGTAAAACACTCTTTTAAATCCTCATTCAAGTGAGTTAATTGTGAATCACGAAAACAACCTAATTGAATTAACGAGCAATACCTTGCCTGCGCCACTACCAACCAGCCATGCAAAGACAAAGCCAATCTTTTGTTTCACCCCTAAATATTTGTTTGCACATGCATTCATTGGGCACGTGCTTATGTCTCGAGTCTTGACATGACAATAGGTACATTAGGATAAAAATTAGAAAATGGTTGGCCCCGGCAATAAGAGGGTAATCCAATGGCCGATAACTGTCATACGTTGTTGTCGTTGTTATTGTATATGATCGAATTCCACATAATTTTAATGCACGCTTTTGATGTATTAATAAATAAATAAATAAAATGGTTAGTCCCTTAAAAAAAACACTAATATATATATATATATATATATATATATATAAATAATTGTAGGTGAATGATGGAAAACCAAGAGTTTTGACATTTATCATTAATACTGCCGCTTTATATAATTTTTAAGGAAAATAAAATATTAAATCTTTTAAAAGTTTTGTTAGTTACTAAAATCTATCACTTCACAAATCAAATTGAAAACTGTTTTTCCATATTAACTAAAAATACATGATTTTCCCTTATTGATGCATTTAAAAATCATTAATAACATAATTTGCTTGATTTTTAAAATAATAATAATAAAAAACTTAATTTACTTTAAACTATGACATTTTCAATTGAAATAGGTATTAAGTTTTCCGTGTTAAATATATAGGTCAAAGTGTATACCCAACATCACATGAAAAATAAGAAGATTAAAATAATTTTTTTTATTTTAAAAATGAGGGTGAATTGGTTGAATTGCATCTCTAAAAACTGTTAGCATTTGTTTAGCTTTAGAAATGATAAAAGTTTCTTATATTTAGATGATAATTATTTTTTTAAAATAATTGAAAATTTGATATGATACTTTTTTATTTTACATTAATATTATTATAAAAATATAAGAAATATAATGGATAAATTATTTAAGTGTGTGATTTTAATCAAAAATGTTTGAAAAGAAATTATTGATTTGAATAAGTGAAATTAAATAAAATAAATAAATTGGTGTCTATCCCCATGGTGATATGATATCGTATCACTCTGTAATGAAAATATGAAATCTTTTTTTTTTTTTGGGGAGCAAATGATGAAATTCTCATTTTACTTTGATTTAATTGAATGTCGTGTACGTGGCAGATTCTTTGAGCGAGTACATATGCAATTATCCTACCACTAGCAATTCAAAAAAAACGCTCCAAAGTCCAAACTTCCACATCCCGACAGCGCAAGATAGCAGATCGACGTAGACCCAACGTTACCACTTTTTTTCCCTAGATTTACTAGTAAGAAAATTATTGCAGACTCCGAAGTACAGTAAATTTTTTCTTGGTATTCACTACAATAGTATTATTTTCTCTCTCATTTTTTCTTTGTTTTTTTTAATACTAATGTAAAATAAATAACTCCTATGTGAATTTCCTAAAATTAACTCATTAGTCAAAATTGTTTGTATAATTAATCCAATTGTAAGCATGTAACTCAAAATTTATTAAGTATTATAAAATGTTTTAAGGGTTTATCAATTTAGTTAGTAAATCCTTGGACTAAAAGGGTCATGGATTTGATGTTAGTATATCTTTCTCAATCTCTACGCAAATTTGATCAATCTTACAGTAGGCGCGGGTTGTGTATTTGTCACATTCTCCTTTTTCACCTCAGTCACAGGTAAATTTCAGCATCAGTGAGCCGTTTTCAGATAGTCTTTAAATTTTGATACCGAAGAAAGATAATTCTCCACATCTATTAGAAATTCTTTAATTTAGCAGGCTTCTAAATCAAAATGATATTTGAGTGAAAATTTATCTCATTCAACATTAAAAAAGATTTCATTTCTTCCCATCATGCGTTATAACACTCAGAGTATACCACTCACAATAATGCCTTCCACACGAGAGTCTTTTTCACTTGCTTGTCAGCTGCCAAGAAATCTCCATTTCTTGGGCCTCAAAAATAAAAATATAGGCTCATAGGAACTCTGCTACTGCTCTTCTTCTAAATTATGCTACTTTTTTAGGGTGGTAGATGTAAGTATCATTGTAGAACTTGGTTGGGAAATGACGTGTGGATTGGGAGAAGAGGAGATTAGTACAGTAGTGGGTTTAGACTTTAGTCGCACTCCATCATCAAGTACTACTGTGATTCTGTGTCATGTAGCTCTTTGAAGGGAAGCTTTGCTCTGCTGCTACTGTTGTATCTCTGAGCAAAACTCTGTTGTTTTGTGAGTGTTTTCTTGTGAAGGTTGCTAAAGTATGTACGTGGGTTCAGCTACAGCATTGCACGGCATCGTTTGTTGCTTCAGATTCGTATATTTCGGGTAAAATTTTTGTGGGCTCTTTCATGTACTCTTTTCATCATTTTGCTAAAAAGATGATTCTTTAAGGGACCGAGAGAGTTATAGAGCGTGATAGCAGAAAAGGGTTTCTATTTTCTTTGTTTTCCCTTTTGTCTTTTTGTTTTGAGATGATGAGATGAGCAATTTGGGAATTCCAGTCGCCAGAAATGTTGTTAAGGCAAGAGAGAGATAGTGTTAAGCTTATGGGTTTAAGGAATTTGGGGTTCATATGAGGAGTAATGTGAGAGTTATGTGAAATTTTTGGTTGTTGCTGGGTGGGGATTTTTTAGACTCGTGGTTTGGTTTCTGAAGATTGGCTTGCATTCGAGTTAAAACTAAAGCAGTGCCAGAGAAATGAGTGACGTTTCTGGGAAAACGGCGTCAACGTCTTTAGCCGTGGTGGAGAAGAGGCCTCAGAGACCTGGAGGGTGTGTCGGCATCTTCTTTCAGCTCTTTGATTGGAACAGAAGGTTTGCAAAGAAGAAGCTTTTCTCAAGGAAACTGCTTCCGCCAGGTTAGTGTTATTTCTCATTAATTTTAGATTCTTGTAATGTTTTCCCTATTTAATTCTTGATTTTGTGATGAATTCTGTTAGTACGCTTGAAAAAAGGTTCAAAAAAGTTTGGGGGAGATGAGAAACTGCCAAAACACCGCTTGGTACGCGCTTTGTCAATATAGATAATGATCATTTTTCTCTTTTGATGCTCTACTAAAAATAGTGTCCATTTTTTGAATAGTTTTCATTACTTCTATTTACTTAACTGTTTGGAATATTTGCCCCTGTGAATGACATAGATTGCTGATGAGAACAGTGGTGGATTTCCTAACACGAAGAAGGGTGATGGAGCTTGTAATGTTGATCGTGAACAGAAGCACGAAATGCCAATGCGGACTCCAGGGTTAGTTGCTAGACTTATGGGGCTGGAAGTAATGCCCGTGGTGCAGAGAGATAAGCAGAAGAAGGCATCATTATCTGGGACCGGAAACAATAAAGGAGATAAATGTGTTGATGGTGAGAGAAGACTGGTCCGGGAGCAAGATTCTGGTGTGGAGAAACGAGAGCCTAAGCATGAACTCAGGCCTCAAAAGCTTCAGAAAACTGGAATTAGTGAGAGACGGCCGGTGACTAGGTTTGGAGCTGAGGCATTGCAATTAAAGAATGTTTTATCAAGATCAAAAAAGCAACATCCGAAACTGGTATCTCCGGTAAAAAGTCCTAGAAGTCTTTGTGGAAAGAATGCTTCTCGGTTGATTGGTGCTGCCACTAGAATTTTGGAGCCTGGGTTGCAGAGGAGTAGGTCAAAATGTGCCCTTACTTACTCAAGTGTGCTGCATCACCCTCCTGCAACAGAGAACTTGATGGAGGAACCAACTGGTAGGTCACTGGAGCCATTAGAAAATTCGAATGATTTCATCAGTGCTCCTGCTGCTGCTACAAAGAATGGACAGCCATCATCTTGCAGAAACTGTGCTCATTTGCTAGTTAAAGACTTTGCAAAAAATACAGAAGAGCAGCCAGCAGCTTTTTCACCTATGTCAAAAAACACCTGCCTGCCTTCTGGTCAGATGGGTGATCCTAGGGTTACCATGCTTTGCCCCATGAGGGGAAAAGGGAAAGATCAAGAGACTTCCCCGTTTTATACCTCTTTAGCAATGGATGGTGGTCGACCTCATTCTGAACATATGGTGGAGAATAAACCTTTAAGCCGAGAAGATCAAAGACACTGGCAAGCAACTAGTCCACAACACAGGCTCCAGAAGGATGCTTGCCCTTCTGTTTGTTTAAAGCAGAAGGATCTGGGGCAAAAGCAGATGCTTCCAGAGAGGGACAGATTACCATTAAGATCAAAGCAAATCAGGCCACAGAGCAGTAGAATCACAACTGCAGCAAGTGCTACAAATGAGACCATAAACTATATTGCAATGAACAGAAACTTCAATAATCATACCAGGTTAACAATGCCTGCTAAAATGGATAACTGTCAGTTGCATACAGATAGGAAAATTGGAGAAAAGAGACACGATTCCTTATCTCCTGTCCGAAAGAGGAGATCCATGAACGTTGCTAGGCAAAATGAATGTACAGGTTTGGTGAGCTCCACTTTCTTGGATTCAACAAATGCTAGATCCAATGTGATGTCTGGGAAAAATGCTAACAGATTGTTACATCTCCGAGAAGGTAGGAATGGTGACCATGTGAAGAATGAACTTGATGTTGCATCCTTCACATTCAACTCTCAAGTGAAGCGGAAGACTGGAATCCATGCGGAAGTGGAAGAAAAGAGAAAGCAAAATGGAACAAATTGTGAAATTCCTGAAAAGAAATCAGCATTGCTAAAAAATGACAAAAAGAGAAGTTCACAGAGATCACGTCCAATGAATGGAGATAGTTTGGGTGCACTTCTTGAACAAAAGTTAAGGGAATTGACTTGTCAAGGGGACGATGAGTCAAATTTTGGAGTTACTGCGCCAAAGAAAACCACTGCCATGATTCTGCAGGAGCTAATATCTGCCTTAACGACAGAGAGGTCATTTAATCAAGATGATTTGGCTTGTAAGTTGAAGGATCAGAAAAGCCATGTATGCGCTGATGATCATCAAGCTGAGATGAGTAGTCCCACTGGATTTCAGGTTAGTTACACCTTGTTTGTTTTGTATTGGTAGACCACATTGGACTTTCAGTTCTGAACTGAAACTTTGAACTCAAAATTAGTTGCTACTCCACATTCCTTCTGCTTTAGTCCGGGTTCAAGGATCACTTGAAGTACAAAACATGCTACTATGTGTGAAAACTTGATGAATTAAATAACTGATGGGTTAAATTTGTGAGAAGCTTTATTTCTCTGTAGTTAAGTCCTTGTATGAGAATATCTGCAAGTGAAATCAATATAAACCTTGCTTGGTAAAAAATTTCCATGTTTGTTTGTTGTAGGATGCACATAGAACATTCGTTCTCCTCTACTGTGGTTAGAAAAAAAAGAGAAGACAATGATGTTGTTTTCCTTTTTTGATAATCCATTAGCTAATGAAACTAGTGTCCCCTTGTCATGATGAGTTTACACATATTACCACTCCCTAGTATATTAAGATAACTTGGAAAATCCTACAGCTCAACTTGTTCTTTGACTGAATTAGACTGAGCTTGTTTCTCATCTACTTTTTCTTTTCAAAAAAAAAGAAGAAAAATTTAATGGCCTAAAGGAAATATATGCGTGTAATGAAAGATTTGTCAAAATCAGATAGGGAAACTTCCAAGGCATATGCTCTAACTGCGGTATGCCTATAAACTTTCCATCCCCAGAGGAGGGGAGAGGAATAAACACTGAATATTGACTTCATACTTCCAGCCTAGGGACTCATATAAAGGAACTCAGAAATGGTTCTTTCCATGGTTTTGGATAGTACTAGATTTTAAAATATATTTATAGCTGTTTGTTCTGACTGAAATGAGTATACATCGATCGCTTACCACATGCTTGAGTTAGACAGAGCAAATTCTTTTTTGATAATGAGCTGCAGTACTTACATCTCTAACCTTTTAGGCTAATCATGAATGTACATCTTTCTTGGAAGTGGACAAGTAGATTAGTTTGATTTGGCATTTGCTTCTATTGTGTTTGCCCTGATGATCTGAAAACAAGACAGAAATTATTTTCTTTCTAAGCTTACACGTAAGATCTCTTGGTTCTCTGTTGGAGTATACCTATAATTGCCTCCATTCCATCCTGTTAAGTGAGTTTCTACTAATTGTAGATTGTGATTGTTAATTTGCTCAAAGAACACTTCACACCCGTTAGTGGTAACGGGTTCATTAGTTAGCCCTTCTTGTCTACTTTCTTTGGCCTCCCCATTTTGTGGATCTTCTTGTTCTTTTTACTGTTGTGGCTAGCTGTCTGATCCAGACCTTCAATCTCTTGAAGTTTTCTCAGGTTAAATCAAAATCTACAAAAAATTTAGTTGGAAGTTTACACGATCGCGAACACCTCAGCCCGGGATCTGTTCTTGAAGCCTCTTTTTCAAATGACAGCTGTGCATCCAGTAGTCTAGATGATGGATCAAGTAAGGACTCCTTTACCGAATTCTTCATTATTTAGAAATATATTATATTTCGCTTTATATGAATTCTTTTGCATGTTATTTGTGTTTGTGCACATGGTGAGACTTTTTGCTTCTAATTCAGGGCACAACCTGTGTGCTGAATTGACTGAATTCTGCAATGAACGACACTCATTTGAGCCTGATGTTGATATGTTGGACTCTGCAAATTCATTAAGCATGGGGAAGTTTTACCGGGAGTCCGTGATTACTCTGCTGGAGAATATTTCTGAAGTTTTTAGTAAAATAAACCCTGCTGATGTTCTTTTAAAAGGAGACAAGCTAGCCCATGCAAAGGAGGTCATTTTGAACACAGAAATGGTGTTTGGAAATGCAGTTCTGCCTGATCCAATTATGAATGGAGGCTTTTCTATAGGTCTTTTTGTTCTTAATGAACTGGAAACACTTGCCAGCGTTATGGCAGCTAATTTCGGTGGCAGTGCTGGTATTGGATTTGATGATGCCACAGGAGAACATCAATGTAAAGGGTTCGTCTTTGATTGCATCATAGAATATCTAGACACAAGATTTAGTCGATATTCCAACTCTGGATTCAATGCATGGATGAGATTACCTCTACGCATGAAAACTGAAATGTTAATTGGTGATATTGTGGAGGAGGTGGGAAGATGGGCAGAACTAGCTGGATTGATTCCTGATGAGTTAACAGAATATGAGATGAGCCATTCTTTGGGGAAATGGAAAGATTTTGAGCTCGAGGCATTTGAGACAGGAGCAGAAATGGACCTGCAAATACTCCAATCTTTGATTGATGAACTTGTTATTGACTTCACTGGCTTCAGGTCAAGTTCCAACCTGCAGCTAGTTGTTGCAGATTCCTGAGTAGCCTTATCCATTTACAATGACTTGTCAACTCACTCCTAACGAAGTGGTATTTCTTGTAGAAAGTACTGGTTTTAGCATTGGATACTTTTTCTGCACAGAAGCTTTTGGATCTTTGTGAATGAGCATTTTTAGCTGCACCTTTGCATTCTCTGTTCAATGTAACCACTGATATAGTCTCCATTGGCATGGGGACCCTTTCCTTTTTTGTCCCTTTTCCACCAACTTGAAGTACAATTTTCCCTTTTGTAGATAAATCAATCACGCAGATCATTTGTCAAACACTTCGATATGCGAGCGAAATGAAAGAAGATATAAAAAGATTCTTGCTAATTAACTTAAGATTGTGCCAAAGCATTATCGAAAAATTGATCATGATTTATGGACAAGGTAGGACATAATATCACAAGGTAAAAAGTCAGTGACAAGGTACATTTTTCTCTTACCTCCCCCTACCCCCCCCCTTTTTCCTTTTGTTGTTAAATGGAATTCATTCAACATTCATTGATAAAGCTCAAACCAGGTCCATAACGAGCATCACGATTCCTTTCAGAAATTAACTAATTAGCTAGAATATTAAGACTTACAGGAAAAATTTGGAGTCAACAGCCCAATGGACTACATCATAAGCAATTACATCTCCTGGGTTATAGTTCCAGTTAGCATGTGTTTCCAAAAGCTTCGTGCACTCTTCTACAGTTTATCGGCATCTCACTCTCTCTCCTTTTTTGTCCTAGGCAAGTATGAATAATAAATCTGTGGGTTCCTAAACCTGGAAATCCAAAAACAAATAACTTCCCCTTGGTCAAAACTAGTTTCCTCTATCCTACTTAAATGTTTAAAATCTCAAAGACGGAAAGAGTATGGTCATATTAAAGACATTTCAGTTTTGCTGTTGCTTCAGTTTCTGGTTGTAAAATAAGTAAAATTAAGCTCTCCATTCCATCACACGATATAAAGAATACCTTCAATATAATTTCCACTTAATTAAGAATGCCATGCTCTTTCATCCAAATAAAAAAAGAGAAAGAAAGAAGGCCATGTTTTTTATCTGGAGATAAAAATCCAAACTTTCCAAGAGTGAAAAACATATCTGAATTAAGACTTCAATGAATCTAAGCACAAAGAACATTTTACTGTGTATTACAAATCATATTAAAGCCAACTATAGCATATATACAAAAGGAGAAGGAAATCATATGTTCTTTCAGTTATAAAATGTAAATCAAAGAACCAAAATATCCCAAGAAAAACTCCCAAAAAAAGATAGACAATCTTGCTAAAAAAAACCTTAAAATCAATATTGTCGATAACCCAAAACATTCTTGCCAACTCCTCCTCTGGTAGAGGAAGTCCTCCCTGACCTATTTTCACCATTAATAGCCCTCCTAGCATCAGAAGCGAACCCTTTCAATTCATCCAAGCTTGCACAGCTCTTCCTAGCCATAAATCCACCCTTCTTCTCACCGGAATTCGCCGACTTGCTTCCTCCCAACTTCCCCATAATCGCTTCAAACCTACCACTCTTCGACTTCATGGGAGGAGTTAAGGACTTCTCCGCCAACGGTGGTAGCATCGACTTTTCAGTCAACGGTGGCAACATTGTCTTGGGCTTCCGATTTTCTTTCCTCAATGCAGAAGAAAAATCAGGCACAGATTGAGTCAAAACAGAGGGCCCTTTTGTCCTTCTTGGTGGCGTTGCGAAATTCCCTTGAAATTTGACTTGTTTCTTGGGTGGAGTTACCATGAATTCATCTTCTCCTTCATTAAGAACTTGTTCCTTCTTTCTCAATTTAGACTCTCTAAGAGCAGCATAATCATCGTACCTTGGTCCTCTCTCCATGAAAAAACCGTCCAAAGTAAGTTGCAGTGTCTGAGGTTGATCAAAATTGGAGAATTGAGACAAAATAAGCGATCTGGGATCAAGGGATGCAAAAACAGAATTCATAGTTGGAATTTGTTGCAGAGAGCCGTTGCTCCCTGCCATTATTGATCAAAATCCGAAGCAGGAATCGTCTCTGAATTTTTCTTGATGGTGTATCTTTTGAGGGGGTGTACTGTCTGTTCTGTTCTGTTTTGGACTTTTAAAAGATTTCTTCGCAACGGTCTAATAAAGAAGACGAGTGAGAGGGAAGTGGGTCCCACCTTCTTTCTCCTTGTTCCAACGTTAATATTGAGGTGGGCCCTATTTTGATCCGAAAGGTGGAACCAACTACAAAAGATCCGGTGGTCTACTTGGAATTCCTTATATACCGTCTCAATTTGATCCCAATTTGTTCTAATTCTGTTGTGGATTGTACACAGGTATATAGATAGATTCTACATAATGCCTTCTTCTTCTTTTTTAATTAAGTTATGCCTTCTTTTTTTTTAATTAAGTTTTGTGGAATATAAACTTTTAAATGTTATATATATATATATAAGTGCAATTTGAGATACATATAATACGTTTCCTTTTAAAAAAATTTTAATAAGCTTTTGCATTATTTTATTATCCATGACTAATTTGTTTGCTCTGATCAAATATGAAGAAATTACTTGCTCTCTTGAGATTCAAATAGAGATACTCTTATTACAAATGTTATGTGCCATTCTCCTTTGTATTCACTTATATTGATAAATAAATATAATGTAGGATTTTTAAAAAAAAGAAATTCAGAATTTAAATGTCTATTTTTTCTTTAGTACAAAAATTAAGAGAATATGTAAGTTAATTTAATAATTAATATAGTTAATAGTAAAATTCATCACTCATATATTGGGAATGAATTCCCTAATTTAAGGAAGTATTTTGTGATACCTTATAAAAAAAATTAATTTTAAATAGAAATACTAATAATTTAGTGTAACATGATTTTACTAATATGTACTTAAAAAAAATCACAAAATTCATACAGACTGAGAGCTACACGAGTAAAGGACAATCGCGAAAAAGGTTTCTTTGTTGGTTTATTGTAATGGTAATTGCTAAATCGGCTTTAGAAATTTGGTAAATTGTCCGTATCATAACTTCTGGCATTTGCAATGATTATTAATAATGTTGGATGTTTTGTTGGGACGGCTATTGATGGATTGTCCAAATGGCTGGAATTGAGATTTTCATTGTTGTGCATTAGTAATAAAATTTTGAACCAAATGGTAGTAGCTCATATAATAAGAAACTTTTTATTCTTTTTTGTTCAAAATAAAATTGACTCAAATCATTTATCACGTTATCTTTGTTATTAATTTGATAAGTAATAAAATCATATGAATTAATGAGATACAATTTTTTACAATTAAGAAATTTGTTAGTAAAATTTTAAAGAAAATCAATAAATTTCAGATATTGAAATAATAATAATAATAAACATTAAATTCTAAACAAAAATATTACTAAATAAGTTCAACACAATGGTTTAGATAGCAACTATCTAAATTTCAATGCCTTAATGGGACTGTATTGTTAAGCTTAACTTTTTGAAGATATCTATGACTTAAATCAAAAGCGAATAATCATAATTAAAATCAAAGATGAGTACTAATGAATGAGAGCAGAGAGCAATTATGCCCCGCCGAAAAAGGATTCCTATGCAAATCTTTTCCATATCATTCTTAGCACACGCAAAAGGGAAAAATTGCAAGTATTATTAGATCAATTTGCTAAATTTATAGAAAATGACAAGAAATAATTCTTTTCTTTGTTTCCCATCCCATAAGTTAGACACAAAGATAATGATATGAGTTTTGATGCTAGAGGGTCATCTTCAATAGTAGTACTGATGGATGCTCATTTTCTGTTTGATTAGCCCCAAGGCCTCATCACTTTTAGAAGCCTTTTTTGATTGTCCTCTTTCTCCTGATTTAAGAAAGGAATCAGTTCTTCCAAAGGTGTCACCCAGCATCTCTGAATAAAAGTCTTCATGATTCAACTCGAGCTAATCCACATTAGTCTCGGTAAGAGTGAAAATGCCAGGTACAGCAAGGGAAGAAAAAAAAAGGAAAATGAAAAAGGGTCATGGGGAGTGGAGTTTTTCTTCTTCTGATTGTGGGACAAGGAGGAGGAGCCAACCTCCAAGGCTCCAATAATGTAGCAGTTGTAATAAGATTGACTTCTAGGTGGGCAAATTTCTCTGAAACAGAATGGATTTTTAGATAATTCACCTACATCATCTTTCTATACAATCTCGTTAACTTCTACTAAGTCAAATTTTGTGATATTTGTACTTCTGGCCAAGATTAAATCTAGTGATTTTGTTGCTGAATCCTTCCAGTATCAAGGCCCTCACTGCCTCAGGACCCTGTTCCAGGGCCACATCCACCTGAAAATTACAACCATCCAACCAAAAAAGAGTAAACATGATTGTGATTAAAGTAAAGTCTATAATTGATCCAATAATGAAGTTCATATGAAAACCACTAAATATAGGTGATAAAGTAGACAAGTATTTTGTGCGGAAAATCCCAGACAAAAACACCAAAAGTATTCAAGAAATATGGTTCTGCATTGTATTACTCTAAGCATATTAACATAGATAAATAAAACAAAAAGCTAAATGAAGGGAAAACCTTTTTCTCAATACAGTTTCCTGCTATGAATAAGTTGCTGAAAATTTAAATAGAGTTGACAGAATCTTTACCTGTTTTCGCTCTGCTGGACTGAATTTCTGAAGAAGAAAAGCCTTCATGTCCATGGTACCAGGTGGATTTCCAATACCTAAAATGAAAAAATATGAGTTTTATCTCAGATATTGGTACATAATATATATTTCACTATACGTGAAGGATGAATCCAACCTATGCAAAACCGCGGAAACTCTCGGCAACCATCCAAGTGCTCCATCACACTCTTAACTCTGCAAAAATAAAAGACTAAGGAGCCGTGACACCAGAAAGCAGGTAAAAGATCAACCATTACAGTAATGGAAATGCACAGCATGAGACTTCATAAGATGGACAAGCTTTAAGAGCTGAGATTTTGCAAATTCAGATAGCTTGACTTGAAGGTACAACAAGGACCAAGTAAAGAAACATGCAACTGACATTCCAAACACATAGAAAGGTACCCTTCCATTTGATTTTAAAATTTGAACAGGAATTTCCAGACCAACCAAAATAAATACTAGATTGTTGAGGAAAAGCAGTAAATAACCCCACTCCCTCTGAGAGACTATAAACCTAAAAACTGATTAAAATTCAAGTCTGCAAACTGAGCTATCACTCACTTTACTTAGTAGAGCTAACCATCGCATTCTAACAGAGACTCACAAAAACTTGTTAATCATGCCAAATAGACAGTATTTATTTCTCTGTCCTTTAAAGAAAAAGATTGACGTAGGATCTATAGCAACCTTCAAAAAATTACCTATTGTGTTAGTCATTCACCAAATTGGCTTGGCAGAGCAACTCCATAGCAGGGAGATAAGTTAACTTTATTTTTATTTTTTTTTTAAACCTGCTCTTTTTTTTTCTTTTTTTTTAAACCTGTTCTTTCCAAAACTTAAATCTTTCCCTTTTTATGACAATGCTGTCAAATCCCAGTACCTGTCAGCCTTCATAGTCATTCAATTTTCAGCTGCTAATGGCAATCTATAAGAGCAGTTTGATAGGAGGCAGGCAAACTCAATAGAGAAAGAGGAATATGTCCAGCCAGTTCTAGGCATAAGTAATGCAACTGTGATAGACTGCACGGTAGGTTGTTTCTGGTGTTCCAGTTACCTCATTTGACATATTAGTTTGGGCCATTAATATAGTTCAGAAAAACTTTTCAACTTGAAAATGAATTACAAAATTCAAGAAGTTGAATTTGTACATGTAAAAGGACAAAAATAGCTACTGAGATTCAATTAAGTAAGAATGCGCCAACACATATTAGGTGCACATGATTTGGATCAATTTTTTGTTGTCAGCAGTCTAAGAGCAATACCCATTATGATGACCATGTCCTCCTTTGGGCTGAAGCCTCATAACACCATTTGGTAAACTCATCTCATCATAAACCTACAAATGAAAGATCATGAAGTTCTGAGATACCAGGAAGCCATTTAAAGGAAGAAAACCTTGCTTCTACAGGAAAAAGTCTTGTCAGAATAAAAGGTGGCGTACCAGCAAGATATGGCGTAGGGGTATTCTGTAATATGCAGCAAGAGGACCAACCTAGTAAAATAATAATTTTAAAAAAAAGCATATTCAATTTTAGGAAAGGAAGAGCTCAACCAGGAATCAATCATGAATAATATTCAATCACAACAATTTTCAAATGTGAGTTTAGATCTCGTTTCCTTGTCAGATAATTAAGATGATATATAAAAAGGCTTAATTACCATTTTTTATCCCTACAAAGTTCTAAAGCAACAGAGGTTTTTGGAAGAAACTAGAAACAGAAAGAATGATTTGTAGTCTAACCAAAGCAAGCTAAGCATAAGTTTCTGTTTAGACATTGAGTTGAGAATAACATTGCCCTTATTTGCAGTATCTATAGGCTCCTACATTTTGGAATTGTATGTATTAAAGAAAGCCAAAAGGCATGTGAAACTTCATTAGTTTCAGCTTATCAGGCACATTTCGGAAGAAAATATGTACGAGGGCAGAACTCTATCCTTATGCAGCTTGATAGTTCTGTTGTACTTGTGCTGTTTCACAATTCAGGTCAAGACTTGAAAGAGAACATACTGCAACTGGGGGAGTTCCCCCCCCCCCCCCCCCCAAAAAAAAACCCCATGAATCCCATCCCCTTTAGTTGAATCATTTTCAACGTTTGGAGAAGGTATCCAGTGGAGAATATATGGTTTATATGGTTCTTGAGAAGATCTATAGGTCTGGATTGTGTTGATACTGTGCCAGATGGCATTTTCACAAAACGGCTGCGAGAAAATTTCTGGATTCCCTTTATGCCTCATTATCCACAACCAAGCAAACTAAGAAAAATCATGCACAGAGGAACTCAAGTGTAATTTTGGCTGAAGATACAAGTAATCCATTAGATAATTCTGCCTCACATGCTCAAAAATCAAAGATATGCTAAGTTTAGAAGGTAATGAGAATATACCGATTCTCCACTAAAATTCATGTACGCCTGAGGTTTGACTAGCAAGACTGGCACTTCTCCAATAGAACCTGTGCTGATTGAGAAAAAAAGGTTTCAAAGTAACTTGACTAAATCAGAACAATTCCATGAAATCTTTGTAACTTAGAAGGATTAAACCCCCCAAAAAACAAAAGCAAAAAAAAAAAGCACCTATTCCCATTAATGCCTTTGATTGAATAGTGTCCATTACAATTCCTTCTGCTTGAGAAATGCGATCAATCATTTCAAAACCAACCTAATTGAAAGATACAATTAGGAACACAATAGAGGGCACGGTAAGAGGCCATCTTCAGCATTTAAACAAATTTGGAATAAGAGATGAATGAAAATGTAAATAAATATAAAAGTAAGAGATAAGTTTAATACATTATGCCGTGTCCCGTGATACTTGTTTCCAGGATTTCCTAATCCAACAATCATCCATGGAGTGTACTCCACTCTAGCCCCATTTGGCTCAGACAATGAAGCTGACATCCGAAGCCTGGTGGGAGCTAAATGTCTTTGATGAAAAAAGCATTTTCTTGGATAACATATCGTAGTACAAGTATTTGGAGCAGATATGGCAAACGACATTGACCTACACAGCTTAATAGTTAAAAAACATACCAGGAACATAGTTAAAAATAAAAGCTTTCTAATACTGCAAAGACCAAAATTGAAGTTACAACATCAATCTCAGGTAACTAACTGAATGAACAGACGTCCTTGTCAAAATTTATGTAAAATAACTCTGAAGTAAACAAGATATGCTTGAAGATAAGCAAACCCCAGGCACTTCAGTTTCAAGAAATTGGAGGCAGGGTAAGGTTTTAGTCCATGGGAATTTGGGGAGTGGATAAGCTTGTGAAGTACCTTGAGAATCGCCTAGAAAACTAGGTGGATTAATGGATATGCTTAGCCAAGCTGTGGAGGAAACACTGAACGCTGAAGTGAAATGGCGCTGATTACAGGTTCGCCCCGCCACCGCTTCCTGGTGTTTTTGGAGGAAAGAACAATTTCCTGGAGGATATTCTTATTTTACATTAAGAGTAATTTATCAACCTCATCCTTCATTTAGGTTTATTGTTAGATTGACCCCACGAATGTTTTTTTTAAAAGGACTAACTTAAGTTATTTTGACCTTTTATATATATTTTCAATTTTTATATTTCAAGTACTATACAAAATCAATCATTATGAAACAGATGTTACTTGTTGAGGTCCTTTCTCTTTAAATCTCAACTAAATTAATCAAGTCAAGAATAATCTCAATTAATTTTAAAAAATTAATAGAGATACTTAATATATTTACTATAGTTGATAATCTCAATCAATTTTAAAAAATTAACAGAGATACTTAATATACTTATTATAGTTGATAATAGTATATATTACCTTAACATTATTTGTTAGTTTTGAAGGAAAAAATATCAAATTAAACTTTTTTTAGAAGTACAAACAATAAATTTGATTATTTAATCTGAAAAGGAAGGGAAGTTAGCAATAAATAAGGAGAAAAATGTAAAATTAATAAAACAATTTATATAACAAAGTGACAAGTATTTTAGATAAATATTTATATTAAATGTCTAATAAGTATTTTAGATAAAAATTTCTATTAATACTCTATCTAGAATTAAATGTAAACTTTTGATTTTGTGTAAAAATGTAGAAAATTCTTTGATTTTAATCGTGTTACCAAATTATGATTGATATTAGTGTAATGAATAATGAGATCCATAAATTATTTAGATGCAAATATTTAAATTAAGATGGTGAAAGACGTGATTCGTGTATTAGTAAGATATAAATGTTTTAAATTGATGAAGTTATTAATTGAATTTTGAATAAAAATATGAATATTTTTTAAAAAATACATTTATTTTGGACAAATTAAAATATAAATATGAGATTTTAATTACTTATTTATTCAGTATTGAAATAATAGAACATTATTTATTTATAAAAAATGTACAATATTATTAAAAAAGTTAATGATAATCAAATAAATAAATGCATAATAATGAGATTTGCGAACTGGATCACAAGGGACACCAACAAAATGCTCAACGGACGTGGCCACATGTGTACGGACGAGGCCACCTCACCTCACTGCCGCCACGTGCACCCAGCGACATCTCCAACGCAACTCGGCCCAAATATCCCAATGCTATCCAAATCAAATCTAATCCAATTATCCAAAAACAAATTTCCTTTTCTCTTTCAATTTTTTGGTTTACGAATCACTACATTAGCACCAATTTATCTTTAATTACCATTATTTTTTAAAGGAAGGGAATCTTTAATTACCTTATATATATCATTACTATAAAAAAATTTTAAACAATTTAATTACAAATTTTTCATGTAAAACTTTAACCTTTATGCACTTTATATGTATTTTTTAAATAATGCAAATAATTATTACGAATAATTCCCCATAACTAGGTAAATATATTTTCACAAAACACAACAATGATCACACACAGAATTGTGTTTTAGTACATGTTGATATTTGGGTACAAAAATTAGAAACATTAATCGAACTTCTCAAACTCAAAGTTAGATGCTTCTACTCATTTATTGAGCAAAACAAACTTTTAATAGGAATATGTGTTCTTGATGGACTTCTTCTTTCTAAGTTATTGAAAATAAACCATTTAAAATATTTTTAATAAAAATTAGTATATTTTTATATTTTTTATAAATGTCTTATATACTAATATTTTTTAGAGCACTTAGTTTTTATTTTTGATGAGTCTCATTTAAACTTAATTCGAGTTGTATTTTAAAGCATAATTAAATTGAATATAAATAATTACTTAAATTTTGATTAATGATATAAAAAATGATTAGTGGTAAATTCTCCATCTTTTTCTTTAAGATTAAGATAAAATGAATTAAAAAATTATTTTCGAAAACAATTATATTATAGTGGAAGCTGAATTGAATTCTCCACCAATTTGGAATCTTCGAGTGTAGCTACTCCGAGTACAGTAAGCAAAGAGTCGTATCAATTCAAAACCCCAATTTTTTAAAATTCATTTCAATTTCAACATTGTTCTTCGGATCCTCCAAAGCTTAATCCTTCTGAAACAAACGCTATATCCATTGTCGAGAACCGCCATCAGAGATCACTTCTCCACCTAAAAATTGCACTCAATTTCACGTTTTCATCACCGGCACTTTTTTCTTTTTTTCTGCCGCGGTTCTGATTCTTCGGTAATCACATTTCTCTCGTTCCCTTCTTGTTATGCTTTTTCATTGCGTCCTTTGCTGTATGGTGTATATTTTAATGTGTGTATGTATATGTGAGCTCTTACTATTTTATGTTTATTTAACGTGTTTTGACTTTTTTTATTATTTTTTCTTTGCGTTGAAAGGTATAATTGGAAAAATGAAAGGTTCAGCTTTCGGATTGAAAGGAGGCGTAGGCTTTGACATTGCGCAGAGGAGGGGTTTGACAGGTTTTGGCGAGTCGAGGAGTAGAGTTTTGGCAACTACAGTTCGCTGCATGACGGAAAGGAGTAGCTGTTTTGGTTTAAGGCTTAACTCGGTTTCAATGGGAATCGAACTCGGTCAAGTTAGAAACGGTGATAAAAGTGTTTTCGGATCATCGGCAAAGTATAGATCAATTAAGTCGCAGGCTTCTACAGGTTAATTTGATTCGTGAGAGTTTTAATTTTGCCTCACTGTGCAGATTAATAACTATGATGGTGGGCCTGGTGGCAGCATGGGTTTCGTCGCTTTGTTTGAGTGAACTTTGTTACATAATACAGGAATTTCTTGTTTAATGTTTGACAGCATAATTTTTCCCCTTTTTCTGGTTTTGAAAGGTAATACACAAATGAATTTCAACTGTTTGTTAATCGATCGGATGTAGACTACACAAGTCCTTGCATTTTTTTAAAATTTAATTTTATGGCGAAACCGTTGTTCTATACTTAGATACGTTTATTGGTGTGTATGGATTACTGCCCTAAACAAACAGAAGAGGACTGAAGCTTCAAAAGTAATCACTAGTAATTATCATGGAAATACAATCCACATTGCCAAGATTAGCATATTCTCATCCTTTAGATACAATGAAATGCCTGCAGCAGTCAGAATTCCTTGATGGTGCCTGAATATTAGAGCATTTGGAATTGGGAATTGTTGGTTATTTTAATTGATCAGGGATAGGGTTCAACATATAGTCTTATAGCTAATTCAATCATTTCAAATCCAACAGATTAGAGCTTCCCTTTGATTTTTTTTATCCCATTCAAACTGAGCTCCATTCATTGTGAGGTTTTACTCACCCTATTGGTAGGACAAGATGTGCGATCTTTATACACTTTGAACTTTGAAGGCATCAGCTTGTTTCTTAATACTATGATTATGTCTTTTACTGCGTAACAGGAGGAGATATCGAGGATATTGAGCCTGCCAAAATAGAGAAGAAATCGTCTGCGTCAGTACTGCCATATGTAGGGGTTGCTTGTTTGGGGGCCATTCTGTTTGGATATCATCTAGGGTATGGCTAATTATTTGAGCAGAGCTACTGGCTTCTCTCTGTTTTCCGTATCCTATAGAGTACTCCGTATTAGTGTTCACATCTTTTGCTACTTTTAATTTCATGAGCCATCATCACCAGCTTCTGTTTCTTCTGTTATTAAGCTAAACAAATTAAGGCTTATTAATCTCTCTATTTTTTTAGGGTGGTAAATGGTGCCCTGGAGTACCTAGCTGCAGATCTTGGGATAGCTGAGAATACTGTTTTGCAAGGCAAGTCTTACTTGAATGATATTATATGAGTTTTCTTCTGCTGATAATTTTTCCTTGCGTGTGTGGCATATTCACATTTCATATCCTCCTATTAGTGTCAGCATCTTTATTTTAGTACTATTGTGCAGATTTGTTTCTTTTACCATTGTGCAGATTTGTTTGTGAGTTTAGTTATGTCTCATCTTTCCAATAGGCTGGGTTGTCAGCACACTTCTTGCTGGTGCCACTATTGGCTCATTTACCGGGGGATCTTTGGCTGATAAATTTGGTCGAACAAAGACTTTTGTATTGGATGCAATTCCACTTACAATTGGAGCATTTCTTTGGTTTGTTACTCTCACTCTGATGATGATGATATCATTTTGTAATATGGTCATATTTATAAGTTATTAAAAGCCTCAAGCTTTCAGTACGACAGCACAGAATGTCCACACAATGATAGTGGGACGCTTACTTGCTGGCATTGGAATTGGCATCTCGTCTGCAATTGTGCCACTTTACATATCTGAGGTTGGGACTTGGGACCTCTGTACATTTTATTTTAATTCGTTTTGAATGCTTCTCAACTATTCACCTGATTATGCTTTCTTTGGTCAGATCTCACCAACTGAAATCCGTGGCACCCTTGGATCTGTTAACCAGTTGTTTATATGTATCGGGATTCTTGCAGCTTTGGTGGCTGGACTGCCTTTAGCAGGAAACCCTATTTGGTATTTTATGCTTGTCACATTTACTGCTCCCTTTGTATGCAGAAATTGTTGAATATTATTTCTGGTAGATGATCCTTTTTTTCTGTATTTTTTCAGGTGGAGGACAATGTTTGGCATTGCTCTTATTCCATCCATTCTATTGGCACTAGGAATGGCATTTTCTCCGGAAAGCCCTAGGTGGTTGTTCCAGGTTATGTTCTAAACAAACTCTATTGATGGGTGGTTTCAACATTTTTTCTTATGGTTTGAGGACACTATTTTTGTAATCTTATTTCCTGGTTGTGCATGAGCATGCTAAACTGGTACTTAAAATGCAGCAAGGGAAAATCGTTGAGGCTGAAATGTCAATAAAAAGGTTATTTGGAAAAGAAAGAGTTGCTGAGGTCATGGCTGATTTGAATGCAGCTGCTCGTGGAACTTCAGAACCAGAAGCTGGTTGGTTTGATCTTTTTAGCAGTCGTTACTGGAAAGGTATACCTTTCAGACTCTGAAACTCTTCTGTACAGCCTAGGGTAATTGGTATGAATTAAAATTTGTATTTTTGCATGGGCTTTCTTGATTAGGTCATATTGTAAGTGGTATTCTGGATAATATGTTGAATCTAAGTGGTTACTGTAGTTTGCTTAATGAATTCGTGCTTTATCCACTTTTATATAAGTGATTCGTTGAGTACTTTATCTTAGCAAATAAGTTTGTTAGTATTTGGTTTCTTGATGAGTTTATTTGCAAAAATGGTAGAAGCTTGAAATAGTGGGTGCTTGATTATTATTACTAGTTCTGCAGTTATTTGCAGTAAATTCAACCATACTTGATTAAAGTTTGTACATTACCAGCTTTATTGCGCTGTTTTGGGAAGATAGCCAATGCATTTCTTTGCCATGTGCCCAAACAGAGATTAAAAAGTTGGAACATCTAGCTTATGTGCCCGTGCATTATATTGAAATGATGAATGCCAATTTAACCAATAGACAATCATAGAGATGCATAATCAATGTATCATAATGCCTTTTTGTCCACATGTTTCATCATCTAGTCAGAAAGACTGACTTTAAGCTGCCTGATGCTCTCTGTAACAGATGGTTCTGAATGATATCTTTCTGTTTTCTGCATCTAAAGTGTCTTTCTTTATGATGCTTATACAGACCATGAATGGTTTTGATGCTGCTTCTTAATTCTGTCCAATAATTGTTTCTCATTGTCCTGCAGTTGTTAGTGTTGGGGCTGCCCTATTTTTATTTCAGCAGTTAGCTGGAATAAATGCAGTTGTTTATTATTCAACTTCAGTTTTCCGTAGTGCTGGAATTGCCTCTGATGTTGCAGCCAGTGCTCTGGTTGGGGCATCAAATGTTTTTGGTGAGAACCTAATACGTGGGATTTTCAAGTACAATCAGTACCATAGTTGTGATAAAAATATTGACCTGACTGACATTAATTACTTTTAGGCACAACTGTGGCATCTTCTCTTATGGATAAACAAGGAAGGAAAAGTCTGTTGCTCATAAGCTTTGCTGGAATGGTATGCTTTATATTTTAGAATATCATGGAGTATATAGAGTTCCAGATTGAGCTTTTCTTTATTGTGTTCTCAGACTGAGTAAATGCAGATGCATGACTTTTTTTGTTTGACACATTCGGTGAATCTCAGATGTCATGGCAGAAGCCTTTAACTGTTTTTGTGAGGATCAAGCAATTTGTCTTCTAATTCTTTGTCGCCTTAATCCCAATTATTCTCAAATAATTCTATTACCTTCATGGTGGCATTTATTTTTCATCCATCTTTATGCATTTTGTCATTTTCTTATTTCTCTTCATTTTAAGGGTGCTTCTATGTTGTTGCTATCCTTGTCCTTTACATGGAGCCTGTTGGCACCATATTCTGGGATGCTTGCTGTGATTGGCACTGTCCTGTAAGTATAATGTACCCTGGTTGATAGGATAGTAGGTTCCTTTTTAATTTATAATATTATTTAAGGTATCATGCTTATCATTTTGTAACAAAAGCAAATTTGCATTCCGTCCATTTGCACAGCTATGTGTTATCGTTTTCACTTGGTGCTGGTCCTGTGCCTGCTCTCCTGCTACCAGAAATATTTGCTTCCAGGATTAGAGCAAAAGCAGTTGCCTTGTCTTTGGGTATGCATTGGGTAAGTCACCACGTCCGTAGTGTTACTACAATTTTCTTCTTTGCACCTGTCTCATAAGTAGCATTATGCCATTTACTGAAAATTTGAACTATAGTCTTAATATGACCCTTTGACTGAACTAGAAATTAAAATGTGTATGCAACAATTCGCCTGCATGCTTATGAATTATTCCAGACAGATGGGTCTGAATGCAAATTCACTTTTTCTTGTTTTTGGGCAATATTTAGAATGAGAATATCAGAGAAAATATTATTTTTCCCGAACTGAGGGATAATGGAACATAATGTAGAATGCACACGATGCATCAATTTCTGCTAAGATATTAAAGTGTTTTATTTTCCTATGTGGAATATATCCGTAGTTTGATCATATTCAGTATGCGTTAGCTATCTTCAACATTTGAGCTTGCAGGAGCAATATAAATCCTGTGTATTTTGCTTTCTAGCTCGAATGAATTACTCACATTTTCCTTGCTTGCTGGAACAGATATCCAACTTCGTCATTGGGCTGTACTTCTTGAGTTTTGTAAATAAGTATGGTATCAGTACAGTGTACCTGGGATTTGCTTCCGTCTGTTTTCTAGCAGTCTTGTATATAGCTGGTAATGTTGTGGAAACAAAGGGGCGGTCACTAGAAGAGATAGAGCGTGCTCTTAACCCAGCAGTTTGAGAAGAATAATATCATTTAGTACTCTACATATTAGAGGTCTCGGATGCAAGGATCTGTTCTCAGAACATTTCGTTACACAGATTTTGGTAAGATTCTAGTAACTAGTGTTAGATCCAGGATCAAATTAGATGCGAGGAACATCAGTATCTTTCTTCTCGTTAGCCTCTCGAATCATTTTCTTCTTGGTTCTTTAATCTTCCATTGCTGAGACCATAACTGCAGTTGGAAAATTTGTATCATTCTGTTGACTGATTATAAATAAAAGGTTAGCCTAGCCGTATGTTGGCTCTGCATATGTTTCAGATTTGATCTTCCTAGTATTTTTTTTTTCTCAAACAATAGATAAAAAAAAGAAGATTATGTGTCTTCCTTGTGAAATAATTGAATAACAGGATGTGTAAAGATGATTACCAGTTAATAACCATAATGCGTCTTCAGTAACAATACCTGACATACCAGAATATGTCAAATTACTCCAATTTGATGAATATTCAAGGAATTCGCGTGCATGTTTTACACGTTGAACATTATTGATGATTTAGTTTTTAGTTTTGATTTATTTTTAAAACAACTATACTAATTTAGAGAAATTCAATTAAACTTATGGATGTAACTTCGGTGAGGTAATATGTAAAACAACATACAACGGATTGACGCCAATTGCAATGATCAAATTGTAAGAGATGGTGATTTCAACCAAAGAAAATAACTCCATATATTGAAAAACTTGTAGGATTCCATGAAGTAGCCTTAGCCATGTATGAATGCCATCATAAATTATTCTGATATATATATAGTTATTTCTTGTATTAGATCTTAATGATTTTTGCACTTAGATATACTACTCAAAATTTGATTTTGCCCTTCAAAAAAATAAATACTCTTTTAACTTTTTCTTTAATTTGTTGAGACAGAGCATACATATACCATCTAAATGCTGGAATATAGTCTTGTAATTTTTGGCATGTACACTGATTCTTCTCAAAATTAAGCCCTCCAGGTTTTACGCAGACTGTTACAATCTTTTGTCATCTGGACTTCGATTATTTACCCTAGTACGAGGAATCAAAAAATGGCAAGATGAATTCACAGGTCATTAATTGATAACAATACCTAAACATTATCGGAATATGTCAAATACCGTGTGAAATTGGTAAGACAGACACAAAGCAATACAAAATATCACCTATCAGAAAAAGGAAGAACTGCTGACTGCTGAGCAATGTCCCAGTTGGAACTAAAGGTTAAAGCAAAATAATCTGCAAAGCTGGATGATCCCTTCTGTTTGATCAGCTTCAAGGCAGATTAGCAGAATGCTCCATTATGTCCTCCCTGCAGCTTCCAAGTGTGCCCATGTTTTCAAATGTAAGCTATGAAGTGCCAAATGCCACCCTTTATCGACTGAAATCAGAAAGTTTGGTTCCATGATGATTTCTGAGTAGCCGTCTACCTCTCACACTCTTCTACATGTTGGCTTTCATTTCCCATCTCTCCTTTGTATCAAGCCTGCAATTTTGAATCCAGTATTAACATCAAGATACGAAGATCAAGCTAATACAGATGGAAAATCAGATTGCTCATTGGAGTCTTATTGTCCCACTAAACCATGCATGCAAGAGACAAATTAAATAGTACCCCCAGTGTAACTTCTTGCGCTCTTTTGGTGCAGGACCTTTTCCTCCATTTTCTTTTTGTGTACAAGGAACATCCTGTGGGAGTGAAGAACTTGAATCCTCATTTCTTGAACATGATCTGACATCGGTGCAATCTTTAGCACAGATATCTTTGTCAGTGGATTTTCCAGTTTCATCAATCAATCCTAAAATGATCTCCAGAAATCAGATAAAAGCCCTTGAAAATCAAAACCTCAATGCCAGCTACACAACCACAACATGCTTACTCTTTGGCTTTTTCGTAGGTTTTGGTCTTGTTTTAAGTTGCAGGCGCCGCTTATGCAGTTCCTATGGTAGAAAAAAATATATAAAATGTATCTGCTATTACAATCACAAAGCAAGCAGAAGTATTTAACCTAATCAAATATTCATTTTCCAGCTATCTGCAGCCAAAGAACCTGTCCCTTAAAATTTCTAAATTTTCATTTTCTAGAGGAAAAAAAATAGCAGTATAAAAAATCCTATATTTTTTATCTTACGTCCTCCCAAAAAAGTTAAAGCAGTTAATAGTATTAAGAAATTTTCGCCCCCCAAAACTTTTAAGAATCATCCTACAATATACCAGGTCTTTTGGTGAACTTTTCCACACCCACATTGTTATTAATCTCTCAAAAATCCCAAAAGGAATTCCTTTCTTAAATGATTTGTTATGTCCGAAATTTTTGTTTGGAGTTTCATGTCTGAAAAGTTATTAACTTTCAAACACCATAACTGCAAATTACCCAATCAACAAACAAATAACCAACAAAATGGACCCTATTTCTATTATATGCAACAAGATGAAAAAAAATCACATCTCTCTGCAGAACCTTTTCTAAAAAATTCCTATTATCTGCTATTGATCGTTGCAAATAAACTAGAAAAATTAAAGACAAAGAAAAGGGAAAACAAGAAAGAAATTCAGAGCGAAGCTGGAGATTGTACAAACCTGGAACTTATAGAGCTGAGCGGAGGTGACACCAGCTTTGGGCTTGAAATCGGACTGCAGAGAAGCTGCGGATGCTATGGCGGCTTCTCTCCTCCTGCCATCGTCGGCTTTCTCTTCCATTTTTAGTTCGACTCTCGAACCTCGATACCCAACCCAACCGCACCGCAGAGACCGATCCGGGAGGGGCCTGATATAGTGGGATATCAATTGTACCGAATAGACACTTTATTGTAATGCGTTGTAATTTTCCCAGAATTCCATTTAAGGACATATTTTATTTTACCGTACTATCTGTTTTCCATACAATTCCGCTTAAATCTATACTCTTTTCAAAGCTACCCCGGCTGATTTATCTACCAATTCCACTCAGGCCACTGCCATTGATGGTGATGGCGCCAAAAGCAGCAGCACTGAATCGAAAGCCGAAGGTTTTTGTTAGGAGCTTAACTTCATTTAATTAAGAGATTGAGGTCGTTTGGCTTGAGAAATTTGATGAAAATACTCAGCACGTGGACGATAGATTTAGGTTGAGGAGTAACTGTCATAGTTCTTGTCCTTTTCAAGTTGGTTTTGAGATCATGCTTTCTTCATGATCATCTTATTACAAAATTAAGCAGATTTCTCTTGGGCATGAAAAGAGGCACTCGTGGATTGAAAGGGATTGCCCTACCCATGCGATATATATATATATATAGTTAACTTTGGTAAATTTATTTTCAGCTTTGGTATTGTAATCGTCCTTTGAGAATTTTCTCTATTTTGCTATGTTCCTTCTCAGAGTCTCAATCGAGTTTGTGACAGTTTTCTCATCATCATCGATGGCCAATTCAAATTCTAAGTGCATCTGTCAAAAGCACCTACTGCTCCATGGATGAAAATTGAAAAGTCCTCTTCTTGATGAACCAACTCAGATTTTGGACCTTCCCAATCCAAGAACCAAAAAAGGGGCTGCCTTTAGCGAAGTTGAGAACACGGATAAGTGTCTTCGGAAAGTGGGTTCCGAGAGAGGTAAGAGAGAAATGAAGATGATTTTTCGAGAAATTGAGAAATTACAAGAAAAGAGAAGTTCAGAGGAGGTTGAACGAGACCGGCAGTAGCAGCATTACCACGGCCAGCACCATCCTCAGTGCTCCCGTTAAACCAGGCACTTTGATTTGCTTATCACTTTAATTTCCCATCATCTTTGTGACTGGAAGCCCTGAAATCTCCCCCAGTCATCCTTTCCCTCTCTCCTTTCATCAGAACAAATGAAAGGAAAAAGGGAAGAAAAACTTGTACGAGAGGAAATGGGGGAAAAGAAAAAAACAAAAAAAGAAGGAACAATGGCATCTTATGGGTATTGTTCTATTTTGAGGTGTTATTTTGGAACAAATGGGACATCCAGTGGCTCTGTGCCCAATGCTGCGAGTATTTAATGACACTGCTCTTTATGTTGATCGGCAAGAGTAATGGTATGTAAGCCTGCCCGTTAACAAAATTTTCTTGGGTTAGCTTTATTTGGTTTGTCCTGATCTCCCCCGATTTATTAATTGCAAATCAGCGACTTTGCTGTGTACCCGGAACCATGGCATGTTAATATCTTTGAATTTTTGGATATGGGATAGAACCATGGAAACTGGAAAGGTGTGGCATGATTTGTTATTGTGTTGCAACTGAGATTAATTGCTTTTTGTAAGTCATCAAACTCATTAGGTTATTCCTGCATATTGATATTATGAGTAAAATCATGTCTAATTACAAAATGACCTTATGTTGTTTTTTTTATTCTCTCAAATGCTTTTCTTTTTCAATATGTTACTTTTGGCACTAAATAAATATCCATATGACAATAAATATCTCTCCTAAATGATTCTTTGCAGGTAAAACCAGCTGTGTAATTTTATGCAAATTTACAAGCTATATATCTTATCTTTGGACACAGAAGAGCAACAATATAAACTAACTCATTTGCTGTTTGGGCATGCAAAGTGTGTCAAACAATGTATATTATTTAAAGTAACAATATAAACTTTCTTTCTTAGTCTTTGGGCATGTACATGAAAATAAATCTGTTGCATATACAGATAAATAACTTATCTATTTATCAATAAAATTCTATGACACATTACTGGGTACAAGGTAAGGCACGGTGCACCTCACCTAGTTTTACTTATAAGAGGTGTATGGTTTTCCTCCATCTACTAAGACTAAGTCAAGTTGTTGTTGGAGTTTAACATAATGAGAATGCACAGTTTTACAAGAGACGGGAAAATGTTTAGATAAATACAAGTGCACTAGTGGGTTTCTTGCATTTGGTGCATTACCCTTAAAGACTTGCCAAAATCTTTATATTATGAGAATACAACTTGTTCTAAATTTGATTAATTTTCTGGTGATTTGTCTATATTCTGAGATTTGACTGGCTCTGGGAATTTCTTTACGGTGAAGGAATGGGGAGTATGGAATTGGCAAGTCCTTTGACTGAACTTGTCCAGTATTAGAATATGAAGACCATATGGGTAGAAGTCAAATTTTTCTTCTTAAAAAAGTAGTGGGTTTAGCCTCTTAAAATAATTAGCTGGAGACAGATCTGCTAGAACATGAGCGTAATACTGTGAAAAAATCTACAGAGCCCTCTTTCTTCTTGATTAATGTATATACAATTGCAGTATGCTTTAGTTATTAATGTTCAATACTTGATTTCTTAATTACTAATAAAAGACTTGACTATAATAGTAGAACAAAATTATACTAGAAAATAATGAATCATCAAAGTTTTACTAAAAATATATTTATTTATTTCCCCTAAAAAAGTATTTTTATTTTTATTTTTTTAAGATGAGAATTTACGAATCAATCTTTGTGAGAGAAGGGAGGGGAGTGGGGAATGAGGTTAATTGAATTTGGCGCTTTGATTTTTTTTTTTCTTGGGTTTTATTTCTCATCAAAGGTTAACACATTAATTTTTATTTTTTTTTAGTGCTATTCAAGATTTCTTAATCCTCGTGCAATATTTGATCAAATCACATTGAGACTTATATTATGCAATCCTTGTGTAATAAGTAATATTTTATTAAAAATATCGACGATAATTCTAAGGTTGAATAAACTATATCATTGGTCTAATATCTCGTATTAGTATTTCATATTAGGAAGTTTCCAATGAAATTCACTTCTTTGTCTTCTTGGAGAGTTGAATAGTGCCGAAAAAAGGAATTCTCAGTGTGTCTGCATGTTACAAGCTCATCTAGATTTTTATGCTTCTAGAGAACGTGACAACCTAGGACGTTTAAAAATCATAAGCAATTTGGAAATGTCAAAATAAACAAAGTGTAACGCAAAGCAAACTTCCATAACTTACGTTACAATTAGTGCTCTCATCATTTGACATTTAGCTTAGATTCTGAATTAGAAGAACTAATTATTCCCATATCATCATCGATCTCTCAGAAGAAATGGGCAAAGGATTTCGAAATCCTTTGCCTGTGAATATTTCCAGATTTCTCAATCTTCCTAATTATTTCAAGTCTTTAAACAATAATCATGTCTTCAACTTGCTTCTCTTTGTCTTTGGTTTATCAATCGGTATTGTTCTCACCTTATGCATCAAAAGTTTCTCTTTCACATTGCCTTCAGTGGTCTTTGTTGCACCCAATCTCGAAGGGAGGGCACTCAAAACTATGTCAACTCCGTCGCCGCCGCCTCCACCGGATGAATCGTCGATACTGGTATTATCCGTTGAATCATCAAATGAAACTTCTAATTATAGAAATACAGTGATCACTCTGAAGAAGGGATTAAAGGGGTCTCTTATGCATAATATGAGTGACAAAGAGTTGTTATGGAGGGCTTCAATGGTTCCACAAATATTGAAAAATTTTCCTTCTAAAAATGTCCCTAAAGTGGCGTTTATGTTCTTGACACCAGGGCCTCTGCCGCTTGCTCCTTTGTGGGAGAAGTTCTTTGAAGGCCATGAAGGATTTTACTCCATTTACGTGCATCCACATCCTTCATATAACGAAACAGTGCCCGAAACTTCTGTCTTCTACCGCAGAAGAATCCCTAGCCAGGTTAGCTTTTCTTGAAGACGTTAGAATCTAATGTTGAAAATTTCCTATAGCCTTGTTTATTATAGCATGCTTAATTAGCAATTAGCATTCTCTTTATATGGTCCGGTCTAAGATACTCCCTAGGATTGGCTCTTTTTTTTTTTTGGCCAATAATAGTTTAGTAGTAAATTTTTTAAAATATTTTAAATACGTTATAATTATATGAAAAGTATAATTTGAACTAACGACCCTTAGAATTATTAAGTGGTAATACTTTGTTTAAGTTTAATAGTGATTTAATCAAAATTTCTTTTTATTTTTTTATTAAATCAAAAATAAATATTCAACCAAAGAAGTAGTATCATATTCAACAAAAGAAGTACATATACAACTAATTTCTTCCCCATTTTTCCCTTGCAAAGATAGTTATCTCCTCATCTTTTAATTGAGTGGATAGGCATTTTGGGAGGAAGATTTTTAGATGAATTGAATATTCATGGATTACATGTGTTAAGAAATATATATATATATATATATATATACTCTATACCTTTCTTTTCTTTTAAAAAGGTTATGATTTCTTTCAGTGGCTGTCACCACCGAGAGTGATTTTGTCGATCAGGGTCTCTGTGCTTTTTTCCTTTAAAAAGAAAAATGGTCCCAAAGAGTCCAATTATTTGTGCTTCGTTAAAGAAGAAAAATCAAGTTTCACTTCAGATTCCCCTCTAAAATAAAAAAAAAAAAGTCACTTCAGATACAGTGGAGCTATATTAATTATTATCCTCCAATTTATATGAAGATCTATCTTTTTAACTCTTCTTTTTTTTTTTCTTTTTTTTTCCCCACCAAATTCTGGCTGTTTGCGTCATACTTGAAAAGCAGAAAAACGTGCATTTACTAATTGACTGTGATCTTTGACTGCAGCCAGTATTTTGGGGCTCAATTTCAATGATTGATGCCGAAAGGAGGCTCTTAGCTAATGCACTTCTTGACTTTTCCAATCAAAGATTTGTTTTGCTCTCTGATTCATGCATTCCCTTGTTCAACTTCACCGCAGTCTACAAATACCTCATGGAGTCCAACCAGAGTTTCCTCGGTTCATTTGATGACCCAAGGAAACCAGGCCGTGGTCGGTACAATCGCCAAATGTGGCCAACCATCACGATCGAGCAATGGCGAAAAGGGTCTCAATGGTTTGAGATTCATCGCCATCTTGCTCTTAAGATCATCTCAGATAAAAAATACTACGACCTTTTTAATCAGTATTGTTTACCACCTTGCTATAACGATGAGCATTATTTCCCAACATTAGCGAACATTTTATATCCAGACATGAATTCCAACCGGAGTATTACTTGGGTTGATTGGTCCAGAGGCGGTCCTCATCCTAGGAAATATGGATGGGAGGATATAACAGATGAGCTTTTGAATCAGATTCGATTTGGATCAAAATGTGCATATAATGGAAACACAACTTCAATGTGTTTCCTCTTTGCTAGGAAATTTCTGCCAAGTGCATTAGAGCAATTGTTAAGGGTTGCTCCTTTGGTGCTTGGTTTTCAGCCCTAACCAATTTGAAAATCCATGCTTCATGATCATAATTTTCTCCCAAACCTAATTGTGTTATATTTATTGGTTGATACCGGAAAAGAGATACATAAATTTTAAAGTTTTTTTTTTTTTTGTTTGTAATGGAGTACTCTTGTTTATATGAGACAAACTTGTGATCATGTAGAAAATACATAAATATAATTATTTTTTTCTCTTTAGAGTTTCAAGGAGATATAATTATTATCATTTCAATTATTTACTATTATTTTTTTAACATCATTCTTTTCCAGTAATATTGAAGATATAAATTTAACTTTTTAAAAATTTGTGAAATATTAAATTTGATTGATTTTGAACGAAACACAACACAAAAAGAAAATGAATACCTACTAATATTTTGGAATAAGAATGCAAGTATTGAAAAATGCATTTCTTAGGAAATATTATTTCATATCAAATTTTAAAACTATTATATTTATACAGTTGCAATTATATATTTATTACATATTTATCATTTTAAATATTTTTTTAATCTTAGTACCAATCTAAAGTAGACAATTAAAATGAAACGATTAGAGCATTATGTTTTTATTTACAAAGTATATACAATAATAATAATAATAATATATTTTTTTAGGAATTAAATGCCTATTTTACTAAATAAATATATTTTTATTTAAAAATTCAATAACAACTTTTGAAATTTTAAAAGATTTAGCTCCACTAACTCACATGATTATATCTCATGTATAATAATAATAATAGTTTTCTTAATGCCAAATACTTTTCTTAATTTTTGTATTGAACATTTAAAATTTCTTTTTTCTTTTTTCTTTTAACCATGAACAAGACAAAGTCGCCTGCCAAAAATGACTAAATTTCTTAAGATTTAGACATCATTTTGGAACATAGAAGTGATAACAAAATAGAAAAAAGTGAAAAAATTTCTCCTAAAAGGGGATTTTGTCAAAAATGTACGATTTGACAACATTATCATTCTAAGGATATTTGCATCCATGTCTTGAATACCTATATGGCATTCATGTCATGGGAATACCTTTAACATCTGTCCTCTCTTGCAGAATTATTACCTCTTTTTGTTGATAAGATTTCATTGGTTAGCACAAAAAGATCACATGTCCCCTTCCCATTATTGAGATTAAAGTATAGTAATAAAAGATTTTCAGGTGTATAAATTGAGCGTTTCATTTACGTTCACTCCCTCCTCCTGTTTACTTTTGATTTTAATTTTTAATAAAAAAATATTTATTTAAGGAAAATAAATATTTAATTTTTAAAAAATATAAATATAAATATTTAATTTTAAACGGAGATATTTTTTTAATATTTTTCAATTTTTTAAAATAATATATTTTAAATTTTTCATCTTTTTTATTTAAAAAATTTATATTTCCTATCTCACTTAATCCAACCTATCTCACATTAATATAAAAAATTCTTTTTAAATGCGAACAATTCATTACAAACGAAAAAAGTACTATATAAAATTTTCGTAAATAACTGTTTAGTTTAAATAATAATATTTCAGTAAAGTAATTTTTTTTAGAAAACACCAAAGTAAATTTATGCACTCACATTTATATATATATATATATATATATATATATTCAAAACATACTCTCAACAAAAAAATTTATATTTTTTAAAATAAAAGGTATACACTTAAAAAGTTTCTCACTTTGACGTTAATTTGATAGACCTGTTTTCTTTTTTTGTTTGTTTCAAATTATATATCACTTTCCTTAGTTAATGTATAATGTATTTGTTAGTTGACAAAAATACACATTTAAAGTGAGATTATTTGTATCTAACAAATGCATTAAATTCACTTTTGAATGATAAATTATGAAGGTATTTTAGAAATACTATGAAAAATATATATTTTCAACTATATAGTCATTACATCCCAATTTGATAGGTTTATTTAACGTTTTACACGAATTAAGAAGACATAATTAATGTAATCGAAAATGTATATTTTTCATATAATATTTATAATTTACCCTCATAATTTATTATTTTAAAATAAATTTAATACATTTGTTAAATACAAATAATCTTACTTTAAATATGTATATTTTGATTAACTAACAAATGCATTGAAAAGTGAACTATAATTTGAGATAAATAAAAAAGAAAAACAAGTCTATCAAATTTGGATGAGGAGTATAACATTTACATTTTATTATACTCATTCGTCCCACTCATATAGACATTTATAATTTTTTTACATATATTAATAAAACATATTTAATATTATTGAAATTGTAAATTATTTCATTATTCCTTCTATTTTGCCCTTTCACCATGAATTTAAAATTTAGTCAAATTCGAATTTAATTGTGTAAAAATTTATACTATATATAAATTTGATTTAAAGTGTATGAAAAATTGTTACTATATATATATATTTTTAAAATGAAATATTTAACTTAATATTTATTATTTCAATAACTTTAAAATGGGTTTTATAATAACAAAGTATCTTAAATATAAATATTTGTATTCGAGTTCTAAAATTGTGATTGATATATATAAATTGATCTTCTTAAAAAGCATTTAGATGAAATTGTCTCGCCTTTATCTTACATTAAAATATTTAAATTCAATTTAAGTATCTCAGACTCCTTTCTCGACAGTACTACTTTTGACAAACAGTAAATTACAGCAGAAACCGTGACAATTTCCGAGAGGAGAATCATACAATCATTCACGTCTTCCCATATATATATATATATGTATATATACACACAATTATATAAATTATACTACCAGAGAGTGGCAGAGTGTGGGAAAAACCTGCAGCACATGCACCACTGACTTCTACAGTTCCCCTCTCTTCTCTGCTCCACCCCTAGTCTCTGGCCAAACCGCTTATTCTTTCAAATTCGTTTCTGTCTAGAAATCTCGTCTGCCAGTGGACCATCGGCGGCCGATTATATGGACGATCATTTGAAGCTGTTTGTCCAGGAGACTTCCTTTTATAACAACATTGTTCTTGGGTCGCTCTTGCCAGAGAGTTGGTGGGTTTCACTTCCTCACTTCTTCCAGGGCTGGCTTCGTAACTACCTTGCTGGAACTTTGCTCTATTTCATCTCTGGTTTTCTTTGGTGTTTCTATATTTACTACTTGAAGCGCAATGTCTATGTTCCTAAAGGTACACTAATCGATGCTTTTTGCCTGCTAGAGGATCTAATTGTTGTTTGATATCTCAATTTCTGATTTTGAGATGGCAATCCAATTCTTTCTTTTCAAATTTAATCAATTTTCTTGTCGGGAGGTGTTAAATTTTGACTTTTATTTAACAGCGTAAAATGGGTTTCAATTGATAGATTGTGGTATCTCTATTTTTTTGGTTTGAGCTACTTTCTGATCTGTTTGTTGAGAAAAAATTATGAATCTTTAACATCTTCTTTAAGAGGGAAGACAGAATGATTTTCCGTAAAATTGAGTAGGTTTGCCATCATTACAAGTAAAAATGATAGATATGGAAATTGGTATTGGAGGGCAAAAGAATAGAAAACCATTATATTGATGTAGGGTTCAAAAGATATGGTAGGGAGTACGTGAATTTTGCGATTTAAAACTTATTTTGGTTCATGGTTCTGGAGTTCTCTTAGTTTAGTTTCATTAAGTTCATATACTTCTCTTACTCTAAAGCAATAAAGTTGAGATTTTTAATGGACTATAAACAATAAAGTTGGGATTTTTACTAGATAATGATAATTTTCCTCAATACTTTTATTAAGCTCTTCTTGCTGCATGCTTTCTCTTTTGCTACCTTGTAAGATAGTGTTTATGGATTTCTTGGTATGGTTGAGAAGTTCTGGAAACTGTTTAAACATTGATTGCAGATGCCATCCCTTCAAAGAAAGCCATGCTCTTGCAAATATCTGTTGCAATGAAAGCTATGCCCTGGTACACTCTTCTTCCTACAGTCTCTGAACACCTGATTGAAAATGGATGGACTAAATGTTTTCCGAGGATAAACGATGTTAGCTGGCCTTTGTACCTAGTGTACGTGAGTATCTATCTTGTATTTGTGGAGTTTGGAATTTACTGGATGCACAGAGAGTTGCATGACATAAAGCCTCTCTACAAGTATCTTCATACTACTCATCACATCTACAACAAGCAAAATACGCTCTCACCATTTGCTGGTAAGCTGTAGCTTTTAGAAATCTTTACTGTGTAGAAGTCTTAAATCTTCATTAATTCCATCTGAATAACCATGTAACCTGAGGAAGACTAGGTTAGAGTTATATAACTAGATGCATGAACTACAGATATTGAAATGTGTATCAAATTTGTTGTCATGCAATCCACATTACATCTTAAAGTCTGTCAGGCATAATTCATTATACAAATACATCATGGCTGTTCCATTATTATAGAATTCTTAACTATTGTGTTTAAAAGAAGTAACACGAATAGAAAATAATGTGAACTGCAGATACTGAAATGTGCATCAAATTTCTATTTCATGAGATCTACTCTAACTTCAAAAGTCTGTTGGACATGATTAATGTGCAAATAGGTTCTCTTTCTTTGGCCCTATTTAATTGTCTACAGTTGCTGGAAGAATAGTTTTTACTTTCCCCAAACTTACTAGTTTTATCCAAATGTAGTTTTTTCTAAATTCTTTTGTGAAGTAAAACATACCTCAGCAGTTAGTAGCATTTCCCAAAGATGTTAATAAGCCTGACAGACAAGAGAAAGAATCTGAAGTTGTTACTTTGGCTAGACTTGGCATAATGATAAGAATGGAAGTACTTTTTCCTAACTACCCCATGTATAAGGACATTATCTATGTTTTCTTGCTGCAAGGTTCTCCCTAAGTAGAGTTGATAATAAAGAGAGATTGTAATCAATTGCTACTAGATTGTGCCTTGATTATAGTGGAAAAATATCTGCAGTGATGCAACATTTTATAGTGGTATCTTGTTTTTTCATGCTTCAAACTATTATTGTTGAAGTATAAAGATAACTATGATACTATGAACATCTGAGGACCTTGTGGTATCTTTCAATTTATTTTGTTTTCTTGCATCCCTGTATATCATCTGCTGACAACTGCAATGGAAAATATCAATTTGGTTCTCATTTGTGTCTACTTCATGAGATTTGATCCAGCATTTTAATATTAAATGCTAGAGGTATGTAAGATGCTCAACAGTTTTGCCTTTGGCTGACTATTTAACTGTTTATCATATTTGCACTAGTTTCCAAGGAAAACCTGAGGTTCTCTAATCTGATCAAAGATCAAAGACAGCAGCCAAAGAATATTGATGAGACAGAACATATTAGTGCTGTTTGAAGTTGGTGGATTTCTTTTTAGGGGGACATTAAGGTGGAAGAAATGCTTGGGTTAGTCAAGAAGCATCAATCTGCATTAGCCTGCATGTTTTTGGTGATACGTATCTTCATTTATTTCCAATAGTATCTTAGTCTTCTTGCAGAGGGCCTCCTAAAATAATGTGTTGGGGTAGTCATTGGTGCATTTGAACTAATATTTGGTGCCTTAAGTAACCCCGCATTCTGTTATGCATCAAATTGGGATGTGTTCTTCTCATAGCTTGGAATAGAATATAATGTTGCTCAGTTGAGTTTCTCTATTTACTTATCTTGAAAGGCAGTCTAGTTCATTACTTCTCAGAATATTGGGATTGTCAAGTTGGAATTCCCTAAGTTGGCAATTACTAATACGAAAAAGTGCTATTAGTTGTTCTCTTTTGGCTCTTTGGATTTCCTATTTATAATTATTGAATGAAATCTAAGTTAGTGTTTCTATCATAGAGAGTTTCTCCAGAATGTAGTACAACCGATATGTTGAGAAGATGTCTTTGCTTTTCAGGTTTGGCTTTCCACCCAATAGATGGGATATTGCAGGCAGTACCACACGAAATTGCTCTCTTCTTTGTGCCAATGCATTTCAGAACACACATAGCCCTCATATTCATGGAGGCTATATGGACTGCAAATATCCATGACTGCATACACGGTAAAATATGGCCAGTAATGGGTGCTGGTTACCATACAATCCATCACACGACATATCGTCATAATTATGGTCACTACACAATATGGATGGACTGGATGTTTGGGACTCTTCGCGATCCTTTGGAGGATGAGGCCAAAATGTTGTGATTTCCATGGATTGAGCATGATTATCTTTAAAAGCAGTTCTGGTACTTAAATCTGTTTCTCCAGTTTCACTTGCATATCTCTTTGCATGTATATGTTGTTTGGTGCTAGTTTCTATATTTGTAACCAAGGGCACAAGAAGGAGATGAAATGACTCTGGCTTTTAAGTGGACCTGTTTTTCCTTCTGTTAGCATTTTTCCTTTTAAAAAATGTGCTAAAGATGGAACACATTATGGTGCTTAATTTCCATTGAGGAATAAAGGAAAAATGTTATGGTGCTAAAATGTTATAGGTACTTGTGGTTGTGCGAAGGTGGATATTTTGAGGAATAAAGTGCATTATTTCAAGGCAACTCTCCTTTTTTTCTTTTTCTTTTTTGAGGAATAAAATTCCACTCGAATGTTATTTGTGTCATAAGCACAGAAGTCCTGAAAATCTTTGAACTCTTGGATAATATCCAAGTATAAGTTTTGGTAGCGTTGACATAAACTAAAATGGAACAGCAAATTACCATCCTGGATTATCAGAATCCAGCTGATTGATTGTAGGACGTGGAAATATGGAAATATGTATAGAGAAGGGATTCAAAGCTGTACGTTCTGTGCGAGGTGGGAAGTTGGAAATGGGACAACAAAGATTCACTTTTAATCCGATAAGTGGGTGATGGGACAACCTCCTCCATGAACTATGCTCTGAACTGAACCACCCCCTCCTACTTGGCTGTCTAGACCAATCTTGGAGTTCTGGGTGTAGAATAGTTGGGATGAAGAAACACTGAAAAGTGAAAACTGACTTACCAGAGCCCGTGCTAAGGATTATTGTTGGAACTGTATGATTAGGGCAGTGCTCAAATCAGTATGCGGCCCTCTGGACATTATTCAAGAACGAGTTTTTAATCAAAATATTATATTTTTTTATATTTAATTCAAAATAATTTTAATTGGGTAGATATATCAAACTTCTTCAAAATATGAATCGCATTCACATCATCGTTATTTTAATTTTTTACTCAACAATGTGAATGTTGATAAAAAAAGGAAAAAGGAATAATTTAAATGTCATACCCGTCCTTAAAATAAATAAAAAAATCACTTAGTCGTTTCTGGGAGAAATGTGTATTATTCCTCTTTTTCTTTTCTTTTTTTTATTTCATCATTAGTTTCTGTTTATTATATAAAATATATTTTTAGATTAAAATTAGTAAATATAATTTTGGAAATATGGAAATTTTTGTAAAATTGAAAAATATTGTATTAATAAAAATATATTTTCGAATATAAAGATTTATTTTATATAATAATAAATGATAATAATTGTGTAAATTTTTTTGTTGAGTTAATTAGTTTATAAAAATAATAAATAGAAATTAATAATTGCGTAGTTTTTTTTAGTTAATTAGTTTATATTAAAAAATTATTAATTGATTTTTTTATTTATTGAGCTAATTACCTTTTTTTAAAAAAATAAATCAAGAAAAAGAAATAAATAATGATGAAATGAAAAAAAACAAAGAAAATAAAAAGAAAAATAGTACACGTTTCTCCCATAAACATATAAGTGGTTTTTTTAAAAAATTTCAAGAGCATGAATGGTGTACTTTCCTTTTCATTTTTTTTTTACCTAACAATATAAATACTATTTACATAGTTGGGTAAGAAATGAAAAAAATAAAATAAAATAAAGACGATATAAATGCAACTCATATTTTGAATCATTTTGACAAAAATTATTTTGAATCAAATATAAAAAATATAGTTACGACTTGACTAAGGGTCAATTCTCACCCAAATAAGTTTTCATGAGAATTAAGCTTCCAAACGAAGAAACAAAACTAGAAGTGGCTTTGGAAGTTCCCAGGACCCACCCTCGCCAAGCCATGGAACTTCTATATTTAAATTGGTTTTTAATTTTTTTTTAATTTTCTATAAAAATATATTTCAATTTTTTTAATTATATACATGAATTTCATTTTATCACATAAACAATATGTTATTATTATTATTTAATTATAATTACTATATCAAACAATTTATTAATTATATTTTAAAATATTATCAATCAGGGTTCAAAATATATTAATAAATTTTTAAATTTTCATAAAAAAATTTATTATTCAAACTTAAATTTATTTCAAAACAAAATAAAAATATTTTCAAAATTCAATCCAAATATAACCTAAATATTCGCTTAGGATAAATTAAGGTATCATGGACAAAAAAACTAGATAAAACATCACAATTTGATTGTAATCCTTCTTTTGGCAACAGAGTTTCGTATTTGTTTTTCAAGATATACAACTTTTAAAATGACAGATAAACATGAGTAGTTAAAAGTATATTCAATTAATATAGATTACATTATAAGACGTTTATGAGACGTATAAATAACATTAGAACAAAATGAGCCAAAAAAGAAAAAGGAAGAAAAAAAATAAAATATATATATATATATATATATTCGATTCGTTCAGACGGTCTAATTATTTGGACATATTTGTGTGAACGCAGAACGGGGCCATAAAGAACACAAGTTGGCCTTTAGTATAAACCGAGGGGTTAAATGTCATTATTGCAACAGCACCTCATTCTAATCTCTGCAGGTAGGAAAGTTCATAAGGGTAATTTTAATTTCTCGTTCCTCGAAATAGGAAAAAGAATTGGGTTGAAAAATTACCAAGAATTAAATGCCGGCATGCCTTGATCAGCACCAAATGATAAGAGTATTAATATTCGACTAATTGGACGCGCAAATCACCAATTGAAGTTGAGAGGGGTGACTTTCCCCTATCAATGTCATAACCCCTAACAGGAAAAAGACCTCCACGAGAGAAAGAGGCAAATATATAATTATTTCGTTCCAAAATTTTAAAAATATAATTAATATTTTTGAATATATATATATATATTATAATATTCATAAAATATCCCTTTAATTTTGAAAAGCTTGAGCATTAAAAAAGTAGAAACACTAATAAATTATTATATTGAATATATTTTTACAACAATTTATTCATCAATTATTATTCAAAGTGTACTTAATATTTTCATTTTAAATAAGAGTATTTTAATTAATTAATAAATATATTATTTTCTTAATAAGTAAATAAGTTTATAATTTAAGATAAATAAAAAATAAAAACAAATTAAGACGTATGAAGTATATACTAAAAGACATTCCTAGTAAATAAGAGGAGACAAACAATTTTTTCTTTTCCTGCAGAAACTCTCCTTTCTTCTCAGTATAATTTAACTAACTCATCAGTGGAGGGTTTTGGGGTACATCCACAAAATTCTTTCCATGCAGGCATTCTCAAGGTAGGGGTTCCTAAACCTTTTCTTCTGTTTTTTTTCTTCTTCATAGTCTGAGAGCAAGATTTTACACCATCAATAGTAATAGTAATAATCAAATGCTCTGAGTGTTGGAAACTTTTAAGGGGGTGACCAAATGGACCGAATGGAGAAAAAGGAAAAAAATGGGTTAATAGTCCTAATTCAATACAACAATGCTAGATAATCTTTCCAAATTAAGTAGCATATTATATTACTTCCAAGAATTTAAATTCTTTGGACATTTTTTGAATGAATACTTTCTCGTGAAAATTTTGATAAAAAAAATATACATTTAATTTTAAAACTTCAAAATAAAAATAGAAATGTGGAGAAAATATTATTTAATGAATGGTGTCGCCGGGGACTTATGACATCCTCAATTTCGGCTCTGAATTTCCAACGTAATCCAATGTCTGCGCCATTAATTTTCCCTCCGCTATCAAATGGCCTCCGTTTTCCATACAATCCCACAGAAATCCCTAAATCTATACTCTTTTCAAAGCTACCCCGGGCTGATTTATCTACCAATTCCATCCAGGCCACTGCCATTGATGATGATGGCACCAAAAGCAGCAGCACTGAATCGAAAGCTGAAGGTTTCTCATTATCATCGATGGCCAGTTCAAATTCAAGTGCGCTTGTCAAAGCACCTACTGCTCCATGGATGAAAGGTCCTCTTCTTGTTGAACCTACTCAAGTCTTGGACCTTTCCAATCCGAGAACCAAGAAAGGGACTCCCTTTAGCGAGGTTGAGAACACGGATAAGTCTCTTAGGAAAGTGGGTTTTGGGAGAGGTAAGAGAGAAATGAAGATGATTTTTCGAGGAATTGAGAAATTACAAGAAAAGAAAAGTTCGGAGGTTGAACGAGACGCGGAAAATATTAGATATAAGTTCAAATTCTCTCCTGGAGAGCTATGGGGAGAGGGAAGTTCTAGGCTTGACGAGGAGGATGTATTCTGTGGGAAGGAACATCAACTGGGGGATACGCAGAAGAGCATGGAAGTATTTGAGGTTGATATTCCAAGGGGAGAGGTCGAGGAAAGAGGGAAACCAGTAGCTGGCAGGAAAATGCCATGGGATAGAGATAAAAAATTGGTCTTTAGGAAGGTGGGGAAGGAGAGGATGGTGACTGCTGCTGAATTGAGTCTTGATAAGGAACTTCTGGAGAGGTTAAGGAATGAGGCTGCAACGATGAGGAAGTGGGTGAAGGTTAAGAAAGCTGGGGTGACTCAAGCGGTTGTTGATCAGGTTAATTTGACTTGGAAGGACAACGAACTTGCCATGCTGAAATTTGACCTTCCGTTGTCTAAAAATATGGAGAGAGCGCGAGAAATAGTTGAGGTTTGATTTATTCTCCTCCGTTTCTTGTTATATGATGACCAATCACAGTTTCAATATTTTCTCATATAGATCAGGTTAGAATAGAATCTTCTAGGATGCCTGCCTATTTAGGCGTTTTAGTGTGAATACATGTCGCCTTGATTTGATAGGGATTTGTGGAATCACAATTGGAGGGAATTCTTGCAGCACTTGAACCTTATCTTATGTTAAGATACAAATGTTTCTGGGTTTTATTATTATTTTTTAATTTTTTAAATGCTTCCTATCTCAGTTTTCCTTTCTCACTCTTTAAATGTAAGTGAAAAGGAAGCTCAGTTGCGTTCTCTGTCCATTTTCTTGGTTGATTTTACTGTGTGATATTTATCACTTATACTGACATGTAATGGAATAGAGATTATATTACAGTATAGAATTACAGCGTCTCTCTGTGGAGAGGCATTATGTGTGTATATATCATGGTACATTTATGTCTTAATTATGTTTATCTGTCCATTTAATATTGGCTTCATTTCCTTGCTATATTAAGCAGATTAAAACTGGAGGTTTGGTGGTGTGGAGAAAGAAAGAAGCTCTGTTTGTCTATAGAGGGAAAAAAGAGCCATTACCTACAGATAGTTCTTCAAAAATTCAGGCTAAGCTTGTTGGTAGCAGTGAAATTTTTTTGTTCAGTGGCTATTGTGAAGACGCTGTCGGCAGCAGTCAAGCAAACTCAAATACATGTAGTGTTGCTGACTTGAATAGGGAAGCAGATAATATAAAGGACAATTTGCTATTAAATGGGTCACTTTATGAGAAGGAAGGAGATAGATTATTGGATGGTTTAGGCCCTCGCTTTGTTGATTGGTGGGGCCAAAAACCTTTGCCAGTAGATGGCGACTTGCTTCCTGAAATGATTCCAGGATTTCAACCCCCAGTTAGGCTTTGTCCTCCTCAATTGAAATCAAAACTGACGGATGATGAACTCACGTACTTGAGGAATCTTGCTCACTCATTACCAACTCATTTTGTGCTGGGTACTCTCTAGCCTATGTTGATGAGTGACTCAGAGTCTATGTTCTTCCTTGTTTGTGACTAGTTAAATTAAAAATCACAAAATGATTTCTTGTAACTGCTTGGAAAACATAAAACTTATCTTTTGAATATCTTTCCATTCTTGATCACAGCACTGAGTTTCTTTGTGTACAAAACTATTATGCTTCCCCCCCCCCCCTTTGTCTGTGAGTACTTCAATTGTAGCATCTAACTATCTACATTTCTTTGTGGTTTTATATATATACACTTGTACTTCTTATATATGTGTTGAGATAACACCATGCATATGTAACTTGCAGCTTTTTGTGGTGTCCTGTCTCCTTGTCAAAACCTACACATGGTAACCGTGCTAGTGGCTACAATGATGCAAAAAAAGCTCTTTAATCAACTTAGCTTTTGTCTACATGAAAAAGTGACTAATTGTCTTATCACAGATTAAGTGGGAAGATGATCAAAGTAGATAATTAAATTCTATGTTCGTATGTATTTACATTCAAAGCTCTTATTTTTATTTGTTTTGCTTGAAGGGAGGAATAAGAAACTCCAAGGCTTGGCAATGGCCATCTTGAAACTATGGGAGAAATGTCATATAGCAAAGATTGCTATCAAATGGGGTGTTCCAAACACTGACAATAAGCAAATGGCTTATGAGCTTAAGGCAAGTTTGAATACGACCATTTCTATGTTGGCTTTCTTGGTTTTGACTGAAATTATCTTTGAAATATGTAATTATAGTAAAAAGTTATCTTTTTGCAGAGGTCATGCAATTTGGAAATTTATATCATTATACACATTATGCTTGAATATCTTAATTGGATGCTCAATTTCTATTGCAGTGTCTCACTGGAGGAGTACTTCTATTACGTAATAAGTTCATTATAATTCTTTACAGAGGGAAGGACTTTCTTCCTTCTCAAGTTGGAGACCTTGTAGCTGACCGAGAATTGGAGATCACGAGATGTCTACTCTGGGAAGAAACTGTACGTCAAAGAGCAAGTGAAGTGTTTTCTTTATTTGATATGCCATCAGGAATGTCTACCACCCTTGGAACTTTATCAGAATTCCAGAGTATTCAATCAGAACATCTGAATCTGAAAACGAAAAACAGTGAAGTGGAAGTTCACTTGGAAGCTGAAAAGCAAAGATTTGAAAAGGAACTACGAAATCAACAGCGCAGGCTTTTAATTGTGGGATATTTCTTCTTCTCTATTTATTTTACATTCTGCTGCTGAGAACTAAAAAGGTTTTCTTGGATTTTATTTTGCAGTTAAAAAAGAAGATAGAGATGTCAGCCAAAAGATTTGCAGAGTTAAATTCTGTATGGGAACCCACAATGCAAGATGCAGATCAAGAAATGATGACACAAGAGGAGAGGGAATGTCTGCGGCAGATTGGGTTAAAAATGGAGAGCACCATAGTCCTCGGTAAGAAAGAGATTCCCTTCCCCCCCCCCTTCTCTCTCTCTCTCTCTGCTTTTCTTCTCCTTCCTTGCCTTTGCAGCATAATTCTTCTGTCTTTTTTTAATCTAGTCCATTTTGTTTTTGTAGTTGAATAAAGTTCTCAGGTCCTTCTCTGTTTTTGTGGATCTAATATTAAATTCTTTACTTGTAGAATAGTACGTGTTAAGTATTTCCCAGTGCTTTAAAACAAAACCTAGTCTTTATGACCTTCTGATGATGAAGAGAAACAACTGTTCTTTTGTTTTCAATTTCCATACTCTAAACTACTTATTACTTGCCCCAAGATAACTCGGCTTGTTACTGCAATTATTCTGATGCTATTCAGCTGTTTGAACAATACCACTGATTACAAGTAGAATACATATTTCTTTACTTATTCACTTTCAGGGAGACGTGGGGTTTTTTGTGGTGTGATAGAGAGCCTACACCAGCACTGGAAGTATAGAGAAATTGTGAAGGTCGTTACAATGCAGAGAAGGTTTTCCCAGGTGATTTATACTGCCAAATTTCTTGAGGCAGAATGCAAGGGAATGCTGGTCTCTATTGAGAAGCTTAAGAAAGGCCATGCTATCATTATATATCGTGGGAAAAACTATAGGCGCCCAAGACAGGGGCTGTCAAATCTTCTAGACAAAAGAGAAGCATTATTTAGGTCAATTGAAATGCAGAAAATTGGAGTAAGTAAATCCCTAGACCTCGTGATTCTTTTTTACTTCATAAAATCACAGGAAATAGAAGTTATCAAATTCGGAATACAAACTGATCTCCCTCCCTCTCTCTCTCTCTCTCTCTCTCTCTCTCTCTATGTCCTTTTGGATTAGTCACTGAAGTACTTTGCAAATCAAAGAGAGCAGACAATCTCCGGTTTGAAGTCAAAACTGGTAAGCCTGTTCCTATTTTATTGTCAATACCAAGCACATTGGCCTGTAATTATAAGAGATCCTCAAAAGCTGTGGGTCTTAATCGATAATATTCCTCATCCAGCAGTGGATTACTTGATTGAAGTTGGTGAATTTTGCAGGCAGAGTTAATGGAACACAAAATTTAATTTGGTGGATGGCTCTTAAACTGCTCTTCAGGAATCTCGAGATGTGTGATCATTCTTGCATTTCCTTGTCCCGTGCAATGCGACATGAGATCACATAATTTCTCACCCAAGGTTAGAGTTTGTGACTTTCTAGGTCTAATTGCTGTTTCTTAAGTCCATGCTTGCAGATTAGGAAACAGATAAAATTGTAGATGTTCGAATAATCTGGATGGGCGTATGCAAAGATTTCCTTACCATAAACCGTGTATAATGCATGAATTCTTTAATGTGTCTGAAACCTGTCCCACATATTACCACTGGGCTGAAAATGCAAAACCTAAATCATAAGCAAAGTAGATGTCTCCTATATTTGAATAGAATTTTGGGTAGTGGACTATCCATGCTCCACTGAAAAAGTTATCCTGACATCTTCTGATCTATTATTCCGTCCAATTTTATGTAGACCAAAAAATTTCTTTTGTTCTTAAAATGCCATTAATTATTATGTCTTGAAAATAAGAAAGAGAAAAGAAAGTTTGTTTTGATAAGAAGAAAATATATAGGTTTTATCTTGGAAATAAGAAAGAGGTGAGAGGAGGGATGAAATTAATAAGGGCAATCTTGGATGTCAATGATGAAATATCCATAAAATTTCATAAAATGGCTTATATTTTGAGACAAGAAAGTCATTCAGCGATTTATATTTATGGACGGAGAGTATTAAATTTTCTGTTCCAATGTAAGACAAAGGTTAGGAACCAGATCACTTTGAGAGGCAAGATATCATAAATAAGATTTATATAAATCATGACCTGTTTAGTGCTGACTGAAATAAGCGCCTATAAAAGAAAAATCCAACAAAATCTGTGATATAAAAAAAATTGTTACATTAAATTAAGACAATAGTAGCTCAATGCTAGAATTGAGTATTTGATACTTATATGCATTCTATCGGGAAATTTATAATAGGCAGGAACTGAATGTGAAATCATTTTCTATTAACTGCAATAGAAAATGTACATAACAGGCTAGTGTACATAATATATTAACTGAATGTGTACACTAGCCTGAACAACTATCAATATTGGTCTTTCATTCTTGAAAAGTGGTGTCCTTTTATAAGCTTACATTCAGAACTGAGATGATGAGAAATATCCACAGGCAAACCAAAAGGAAATGGAGAAAGAGTTCAATTCAAACCAGTAATGGAACCTTCGTTCTGTTTACTTCATGGCAATGATATGTCAGATGATTCTGCCATGGATCTTATAGTTGTGGGAAAGTCCAACAAGGCTTGGGAGGGATTTGAAGAGACTGGATACTACCGTCCAGCATTTCCACCACCTTACTCATGGATGGACGCTCAGATGGTTTGGTCTGTATGCACCATAGTCCAACTAATATCATCTTCCTTGCTGTCTCTTCTTCCTCTGCATGCATGATACCTTCAAGTCCAAGGTCATTTTCATCTTCAAGGCGTTCATATATCCAGTCTGAAAAATATGTTTCACTACTCTTCTCTGTATCGACTTGGATTCTACCTTTTAAGCCAACCATTTCAAGAACCATCATCCCATAACTGTACGCCAGATTTGTGAGAGACACTACCAAAGCCCCTGTAAACTACTTCTGGTGCTATGTACCCGACTGCCCCTTGAGCACCCATTGTGGATAAAATACTCTCTTGCTTCTTGCATAGTTTTGCTATTCCAAAATCAGATATTTTTGGGCAGAAGTTGTCGTCCAAAAGAATGTTTTGAGGTTTTATGTCGAAGTGGACAATTCTTATGTTGCAACCTTGGTGTAGATATTCCAGTCCCTGAGCAGTGCCTGCTGCAATTTCGTATAGGACTTTCCACTCCAGGCGACAATCTGTATCCCCCCGGGCTCATTCTTGCAAATGAACTTATCTAAGGATCCATTAGACAAGAATTCATAAACCAATGCTCTTTTATTAGCCTTGTAGCAGAAACCTAGAAGAGTGACCACATTGACATGGGCTGTTCTGCTAATGCTAGCAACTTCATTGTTGAATTCTTCTCCATTATCCTTGTTATCCGTCAGGACTTTGACAGCTACTTGGCGACCATCAGACATCTTACCCTTGTACACGGAACCGTATCCACCTTGTCCTAATTGGTGAGCAAATGAATCAGTCACTCTCTTTAATTCTGAAAAGCTATAGCACTTTGGAGCAGGAGATTCATAATTTTTCATGAATGCTTCAATATTTTGTTCATTTTCGTTGGCTGGCTTGCAACAGATCATTCCCACACACGATGAGCCCCTTTTGATGAGGTAGAACGCTCCTGCTACTAATAAGATGAACCCGAATGCACAAGCTGAACCTGAACATACGAAGGTATGTATTGAAGAAAGTTTATACAATAATTCTGCATCAATATATTAGATAATTTAACTAATCCTGGATGCTATAGACGAGTGCAGGCATCTTTATGGACTAATCATTCTCTCTTAGTTTTCTACTTCTCTCTCATGTCTTGTGTATATGTAAAGCAAATAGTTTCTGAAGGCATAGTGTCTCTTATCAATGGCGAATGTTATCCAAATAAGACTGAAATTTCTGTTCTTCCCAAGTACTATTGGTCCTGCAACATTTGCAAATGTAAAATGTCGTGGTGACATAATTAAGATTATGGTAAGAATACTGAAGAAGCAATTCTTAGTTCAGTAAGTGGGAAGTCCTTGAAGGAATGAAATTGTTCTCATAGATGAAAGGATTGAAAATCTTAAGCCTAAACTTTGATTATCATAGTATTTGTTTAGCTTACCTGATCCAGTGAACCAAGACTAGATAAGTCCAAATCAAATTTGAAAGCCTTTTGTTCACTTCATGATCTCCACTAAGAAATAAAAAACATCATTTGGGATTAGATTTCTTTTCTTTTGTGAACCAGTTTTTCACTATTTGAAGAAACAATCATGTACAGTCTTCACTGGTATATCTTGACATGTGATACCCCATTCCACGTAGAATGTATATATATATATATATATATATGTATGCATATATGCGTATAGTATGTATTAATGAGGATATGAAGATGAGCCTAATTATTCATCGTCAACTTGAGATGTCTATCTTAGTATAGCGAATTCTATAGGTACATTCAATTGGATACCTATATTATAGATACATTCAATCTTAGTATAGCGAATACTATGTTAAACAGTTGACTATAGGCACTATTGTTTAGAGGTAATATAGGCCCATAGTTGTGTTACATGCCCCGCAAGTTATCTGACTTTGTTACAACATGTTCAAGTGGATATTAAATTAAAATGGACAAGGCAATTCTACTTTAACTATGAAGAGGAAGAGAAATTTCAGCACCACATACCTCTATCTCTGCACGTTAGATTAAATGGCCTATCAGAACAATAGCAGATAAATGAATTGGTAATCTCGTTGTATCCACATCTACCCCCTGACTGAGTACATCCGTCACAATCTGAGTTATTTGCTTGCCATTGGATACCAAAGCCAGCATTAAGAGCTGCTTGTAAAGCTGCTGAATTTGTCAAGTTTGAGTTGGTTCCAGATTAACTGGAACCGTGATAGTATTCCTGCACTCCACCGCAGTTCTGTTAATACCAAGGGTATTTGGTGAATAAAAATTGGTGGTAGTATTATCCACTGTGCAATCAAACTGATATAGTTGTGGTGGGAAATTAGGAATCAGGATTCTGCAACCATAGTACAGAGTCACGTTCTTGTAACCAGAAGAGTATCTGTAGAGGTTGTAATTGAAGTTGGTGTTGTAGATAAATCTTGGACAAAGACCGCTCCATAGGTCATCTCTAGCGACAATTAGACTTTGTTGCGAGCCATCAATGGCCAGAACACGGTATCTCAGAGATTCAAATGCAAGAAAAGTGACATTGTCTTGGCATGTAAGGTTGAATCCTGGATAGCCGCAACTGCTAGGCCGGATCTCTCCCCAGAAAGGGTAGCTAAATGCAAGGTTTCCACAGCGAAACAGATTACCGCAGATCACAAATTGCAGATCCTGACAGAATGATTCCGGGATGTTAATCAAAGTGAGGCTTGCAATAACCAGCAGGGGTAATATTGGAAGCAGTTTTGGATGCATCTTCTGCAAAGACAAGAGGAGAAGGAAATGTATCGAACTGATCAAGGGAACACCAATTTTTCCTTTGTTCGAATTTGTTTAGCAAGTCAACTGTTACTGACGTGCATTTTTCATTCTAGAAAAATGAAAGAAACTGTCTTCTCTCTTTTGTTTAGTACTACTAAATGTACTTGTCATTGGCTTCCACAAAATCTTTAGCTGACCTGCAATTCTTATTCCAGGAATATCTGATTCGATCAAGAACTCTTTTTAGTACAATGGCAATCGATTGACTTTGGAATATTGATGGTGTCAGCACCAACAACCTGATCAAAAGCTCGAGTCTCATAAGGTAATAGTGACGATCCAACCGAATTTAAGAGTGTCACATCCGGGGTTCGCCCGGAATGTAACTATGAACCTAACATATTCTAAGTTATCGATGAGTACTTAGGCCTTATACAAAATCCCGATTGGAGCAGCACAAAGAGACTCATCAAATCACAACGACGGTGCTTCTTAAGCATGTGTCACTAGACGCAGGAGCCAATCATGTAGTAAAAAATTCTGCTATCGTATCTTGTTGACCTGCAAACCATTCCAGATATATATATGCCCAGGTCAGAAACGTAACTGAGAATTGTATATCTATGTCGTTTATCAAAATATTAAACCATAGCTAATGTTTCTTCTTTCCTCTCCCTCTTTTAATAATATCTTCAAATGGCCAATCGTTTTTTTTTTTGGAATAGTTCTACATATTTATTTAATTTAAACTTGTTTGATTATAGATGGGATAGACTTTGGATAGAAAATTCTTTAAAAAAAATAATTGTTTTCAAATTTAGATAATTGTTCTGACAAGCAAAGGGCATTTGGTTTTCGAATAGACTAATATTGTTCAACTATTCCAATGAATTATTCAGTATTTCAACATGAGCCTAGACTCTGCAAAAGTTGCTAATCACATTCGAGTAAAGTTCGAATGGTTACAGAAACCAATAGGTTTTGTATAAGTTTGAACGGTTTCGCTTAATTCTGAACTGAAAGAATGAGAGATCTCTCAATGGCGAACCAAATGGAAATGGATAAATACTTCAATTTCAGCCAGCCAAAAACCTTGGTTCCCGTTTCACTTGTCATGAAAATGATCTTGGATAGAAGTTACAGATGCAGATGATTCCAACAAATAAGGCTTAGAAAGGATTTGACTTTTGAGAGACTGAAAACAACCGTCCAGCATTTCTATGCAAATGCATATGTAACGGACAAAAATGTGAAAAAGTAGCCCTCAGATACTACGCAAAAGTATGTGCCTTGGGGTAGTGTATTGGCATGCAATTTAGTTATCCAGAGAAATAGACTCCAACGTAGAGTAGAGTTGAGTAGTGGTAAAGCACTGGAGTCATTAATTTGGATGGGGGACAGAGGTTTGAATTCTTTAAGGTTTAATAAGGCTACATCTATGATAGTTGATGGAGGAGTCCACAATGCGAAATGTTCTGGAAAGTAGTAGAACAGCATAATTTCAGACGTCATACCTTGATTTATATGGTTAGTGAACCATTGGAGGAAGGTCACCCACCCTAGTAATAAAACTGTCAAATCCCTATATTCAAGACCACGAATAGACAAAGTGTACAACTGATAAGAAAAGGATCTCATTCAATGTGAAGAGGAAGTATTTCGACTAATGGCTCATTAGTTCTTCATTAATGTTAACCTGCAACCTCCTCTACAGATGGAGTGCAAGGAAAAACTTGTTTTGCTTGTCTCTCGACATTAAAGAGCCTATTTTTCAAATACCACTTCAACTTTGGATCAATCTATGACTATTTCCCAGCAGGAAGATTGGAACTTCATGAATGCCTAAAATGTTTTAGGCCTGGAAAATTGAAACTTTTTTTTTTCTTTTGAAATACATAACAATTATCGTGAGTATGACCCGAACTCATAATCTAACAATCACATAGCTGACCCGAACTCATAACCTAACAATCACATAGGTGAGGCAATGATTGAGGAGCTTAAGTTCAATATTTTGTCAAAATAGAATATCACAGTGTATCTAATTCCCAATACTCAGCTCTTTGATATCAATAAATTTTATAAGTAGAAGTCTTGAATAACTAGTAACGAGTGCAAATCTTCAATCTTCCTGAAATGAGGATGAGAGAGACAAGCAGAGAACATCTCCATCAGCACGATCAAAGGAGATGAAGAAATTATCTACCGAAGTAACAATAGGGGGGTTTTGAATCCACCATCTCCTTAGGTGGCTCGTTGAAATCGGTGAAGGTAAAAGAGAGGCCTAAGCTAGCACTGGAAGCTCGGCTCAAGGCCATTACTAGTCTTCTGCTTGACTTCCTGATAGGGTGCAGCCGCCGCTGCTGGCACCATTCTCCAGCCCTCCAACCGCCTCCTCTGCGGCGCTCAATGAATGTACCAGTGAATCCATTCTAGCTGCAGGAGAATATTCCAACAAACTGGGCTTAGCAGGGAGTTGCAGAGACTGAGAACTGCTCTCCAGCATCTCTACCACCTTACTCATTGATGGACGATCAGATGGTTTGGTCTGGATGCACCATAGTCCCACTAATATCATCTTTATTGCCGATTCTTCTTCCTCTACATTCTTGATACCTTCAAGCCCAAGGTCCTTTCCAAGCTCAAGACGCTCATATATCCAGTTTGGGAAATATGTTTCGCTACTTTTGTTGGTGTCATCTTGGATTCTACTCTTTAAGCCAACCATTTCAAGAACCATCATTCCGTAACTATAAACGTCAGATTTGTGAGAGACACCCCCAAACTCCCTAAAAACGACTTCTGGTGCTATATATCCGACCGTCCCTCGAGGGCCCATCGTGGATAAAATACTCTCTTGCTTCTTGCATAGTTTTGCTAGTCCAAAATCAGATATTTTTGGGCAGAAGTTGTCGTCCAAAAGAATGTTTTGAGGTTTTATGTCGAAGTGGACAATTCTTGTGTTGCAACCTTGGTGTAGATATTCCAGTCCCCGAGCAGTGCCTGCTGCAATTTCGTATATGACTTTCCACTCCAGGCGACAATCTGTATCCTGGGGCTCATTCTTGCAAATGAACTTATCTAAGGATCCATTAGACAAGAATTCATAAACCAATGCTCTTTTATTAGCCTTGTAGCAGAAACCTAGAAGAGTGACCACATTGACATGGGCTGTTCTGCTAATGCTAGCAACTTCATTGATGAATTCCTCACCATTACCCTTATTATCCCTCAAGACTTTGACAGCTACTTGGCGGCCATCAGATAACTTGCCCTTGTATACAAAACCGTAGCCACCCTGTCCTAATCGGTGTGCAAATGAATCAGTCATTCCCTTTATTTCTGAAAAGCTATAGCACTTTGGAGCAAGGAATCCATTATAACTTCTTATGAATGTTTCGACATTTATGTTGTTTTCCCTGTCTGACTTCCACCAGATCATTCCCTCACAAGATGAGCCCCTTTTAACGAGGTAGCACGCTCCTGCTGCTGATAATGTCAACCCAATTGTGCCGAATGGAATGACTGCATGAAAAGATGAAGAAAGGCTAAGCTATAATTCGTGGAATCCATAGACGAGTGCAGGCTTTTTTATCATCTCCTAGTATTCTACTTTTTTGTCATGTCCTAAAAACATAGTAAAAAGGATAGGATTTAAAGGCATAGGGTTCTTACCTAACCCCAAGAGAGCCCAGTTAAAGCTTCCTTCGTTTGTGCCTGCAATGTACAACATTCATAGATGTAAATTTTCACCATGATATAAGATTGTGTAGGAGTACTGAATTTCTCCACAGCAATGGTGGATGTCCTTCAAGAACCAAAAGTTCATTTCTTTGCTTTATTAGAAGATGAGATTGATTTGTTAGAATTATATTATCCTAAATTTAATTTATCTTATTGTGGGCCATGTGTTCAAAAAGTTAAATTTAGTATTATTTTGATTTAAAATTCTCTCTTTACATTTAATTATTAATGAAGAGATAAAAGATAAGGAGAATAATATAATATAATGGATGTAATTCTATCTATATAATAGCAACCATGTTTATAATTCACACAAACTCAAATTATCTCAAATATATATATATAGATATATATATATATATATATATATATATACATGGTAGTTAAATAACTCAAAATTTTGGAAATCAAAGTTATAAGATTTTTTTAGAGATAATTTGAAATTTTATTTTTCTTATATGGTTATGAAAGTTCTTCTACAAGTGGCCCGATTGAGTGAATGAGTTACAAAGTCCAAATCAAATTTCGACTAATTAACAAAAAGGGAAAAAAAATCAAATTTCGACCCAGCCCTTCTCTCGAAAAAGAAAAGGGGTTATTTCTTTGCAAAATAGCGCTCAATTTCATTTCGCTGAGTCTTTTAGATTTTGGATCTGGGATGATAGCTTGAAGAGATGAGAGAATAAGAACACTAAAATTTATGTAAAGGAGAGTGATTGATTCACAAACAGGGATGGAAGAAATTTTTGACTACTTCTTGGTGGGATTTTACCAAGAAAATATGGGAGAGTTAATCCTTCACACAAAAACCTAGCTGCAGGGCAGGCCTTTTCTTGGAATTTCAGGAAGCCTAAGCTCCGGATGAAGATAAGTCATCTAACTCAAGGGCCGTGGCAATACTAATATTAGCCTTCAAACAATCTACTATGTCCTAAACTAAATGACACAAAAAACAAGAAAGATCAGGATTCAGGGGCACTTACCATTGTCATTTTGAATGTTGTCACAAGTTTGATTATATGGTCGATCAAAACAGAAGCAGAGGAAGGAGCTAGTGCTCGTATTGTATCCACATCTCCCCCCCGATCGAGTGCATTCATCACAAACTGAGTTATTTGCTTCCCACTGTATACCAAATCCATCCTTAAGAGCTGCTTGTAAAGCTGTTGCAGTCACTAAATTTTGAATTTCAGCCTCATTAACTGGAACACTTATAACCCTATTGCATCCAACGTCAGTACTAGTAGGGTTGAAGCCAAATGTTGTTGCATAATAAAAAAAAACTGGTGGTGCTGTTGTTGGTCGTGGTAGAATTCCCCTGGCAATCGAACTGATTTGGCTGTCGTGGGAAATTAGGAACGAGAACGGCACAATCATAGTAAAGAGACACGTTCTGGAGGCCAGAAGAGTATTTGAAGATATTATCATTGAAGGTGGTATCATAGATAAATCTATGACAAAGATCATTCCATAGATCATCTCTAGACACGGTCAGTCTCTGTTGTGAGCCCTGGATAGCCAGAACACGGTATCTTACAGATTCAGATGCAAGAAAAGCAACACTGTCCTGGCAAGTAAGGTTGAAACCCGGATAGCCGCAATTGATAGGGCGGTTCCCTCCCGAGAAAGGATAACTAAAGACAAGGTTTCCACATCGGAAAGGCTCACTACAGGTCACATATTGCTGATCTTGACAGAAAGATTTTGGGATGTGAATCAAAGTGAAGCTTGCTATTATCAAGACGGAGAAGGTTTGGAATACGTATGATTGCATTTTTCCGAGTGAAAATGAAGACGGAAACTGGAGCTGGACTCCATTTGATGCAAGTCGTCGGTCAATGTTTGAAATTTCTTGGACAGAAAAGAAAGAGAAGTTTCCACCATGTACATCAAGCAGAGGCAAGTCGAAGGCTTGACTAAAGAAAAATGATACTTGATTGAAGGTCCCATTTTTTATGGTTTCACAGCCTCTGGTACAAAGGCTTCATTTTTTGGGGACGTTGTCCATGTAGTGGAATACGTATGGCTTCAAGTTCATCCATACGTATTCCAAATCAAAAAGTAGAATCCAAATTGAAACAGATAAAAGTAGTGGAATACGTATGGCTGCATTTTTTTTCCCCAAAGCCAAAATGAAGACGGAAATCGGAACTGGAGTCCATTTGATGCAAGAAAGTTGATGTTTGAAAGGTCTTGAAAATCTGCCGAACTCCCTATATTCTTATAGGGAACTGAGATATTCTTAAAGCATTCAACTTCATTTGAATCAAAACCGATTGCATCCGTTGAATAGAAACTAGTGAAGTTCTGATAACATTTAAACTGATTTTTTTTTTATTCTGAAATTAGAATGGAAAATGGTACAATTATAGGACAGAGTCATGTTAGGGTAGTTAATATCGTAGCTGAGGATGTTAGAATCGAAAGTATCATTGTAGAGAAGATCGGTACAAAGATTCCTCCACAGATCATCTCTAGCCACAGTTAGACTCCACCGCAGGGCATTAATATCTAGAACACGGTATGTTAAAGGTTTAAATGTAAGTAAAGCAACATCTGTTCGGCAAGTATATTACAAGTTATTCAAGTCAGAGTTTAAAGACAGAGGAAGAAGAATAGAAGAAAATGGAGGAGAAAGGAGAAGAAAGAAAAACGGAAGAGAAAACACAAAAAAGAAGAAAATAACTACCTAACTGATTTTGCAGCTGAGCTAGCATTAATTTTCTTTTTCCATTTTTCATTTAGTTAGTTTTACAAAATAGAAATCCTTGTATATATATACTTGTACATGAAACGAGTAATTATGATGAGATGAATGAAAATATCTTCATTCCCTAAACTTCTTTCTCTCTCTAGCTTTTACTTGAGTTCACACATTTTCAAGTTTTGACATGGTATCAGAGCAAATCCTTGATTTGCTTCCGTAATTGCTTTTGTTGATTTGATTCTTTTATCAATCAATTCTGATTGAGTCTGTTCTGGTGTTTGATTTTCTTCATCTACGATTGTTAACCCTCTATTGAGCATTGTAGCAGAGGATCTGATTGAATGTTCTCGACTTTAATCAATTTTTTTGCCAGTTGATGTTGAATTTGTGATTTTCATTGAGAGAGTTTAAAATTTTTATTGGAATTGATCAACTCAGAATGGCACATGTTGAAATCAGTATAAAGAGTCCCTATTATCTTCATCCAAGTGAATATTTAAGTCAATCTCTAGTTAAGGCTCCATTGATTGGAGAAAACTATCATACTTGGTCCAGATCAGTTAAGACGGTGTTGGGGATTAAGAACAAACTGGAATTCATTGATGGAACATTGTTAAGGCCTCCTGAAAGAGATCCATTATATGATGTTTGGGATCAGGTGGATACTATGATTTGGTCTTGGTTGATGAGTTCTGTAAGTGCTTCTATTGCACAAAGTTTGATTTGCATACGGTCTTCACGTGGTATGTGGAAGAATTTAGAACTGAGGTTTTCCTCAAGTGATGTGTATAGATATATTGATTTACTTGAGAAAATTCATTTTTTGAAACAAAGAGAGTTGAGTGTTATTGATTATCATACTAATTTGAGAATCATTTGGAAAGAAATGTTAAGTTTGAGACATTTACCTACATGTTCTTGTACTCCTCAATGTTTTTGTGGAATGATTCAAAAGGTGAGGAATCAAAACGATTATGATCATGTCATTAGATTTCTAAAAGGTCTTAATGATAGTTACTCTCAAGTGAAGAACCAAATTCTTTGCATGACACATTTTCCTTCAATGAATCATGTTTTTAATATGGTTACTACATCAGAAAGACAAATGTTGTATGAGAATGGAGGAAAAACACGTGTTAAGCACTCATAGTGTTCCACCAAGTGGTAATAGATCTACAAATAATTTAAGGGAACAAAATAGTGGTAACAGATATTTCAAGAAGATCAATGCTGGACAGAATAAGAAATGGTTATGCACGTTTTGTGGGATGTCAGGGCATACTATGGATAGATGCTACAAAAAGCATGGTTATCTAGCTAATTTCAAGTTTAAGCAACAATCAAATGTCAATCATGTGAAAATAACATATTTAGTTGACAAAAATTTTGGGAATAATGAAAAACAAGGTGGTTCAGAGGCAGGAACATCATCATCTGCTAGTCAGATTGGAGGAAATGTTTTAACTAGTGATCAGTATAATGCACTAATGCAACTACTAAGGATTACAATGCCTACACAAGGTACATGAGGAAATGATAGTGGAGATAAAAGGCATCGCAGTCAAATGCTCTTACCATTCGTGCAACAAATGTTGCTGAAACTTCACAAAGAAATGGTAAGACTAAACTTTCAATCTTGAAACCTTAGATAATTGATTCTGGAGCTTCTTATCACATCTGCAATTCTCTGAATCTGTTTCAATTCTTGGAACCTATTCATAATCTTGTTGTTCAATTGCCTAATGGTTCTAAAATTCCAATGCATTACAAAGGAAAAGTGATTCTAAATAAGTTGTTACATATTTCAAATGTACTATTTGTTCCTAAATTTTATTTTAGTTTGCTTTCTCTCAGTCTTCTAATTATCATATTCATTTCTTGAATGATTTGTATCTCATTCAGGATATTGTCACTTCGAAGATGATTGGATCAGTTGAAAAGCAAAATGGCCTCTATCACTTACAAATAGTTACAACTTCTATCATTTCTAATGTTTCTTCTTCTTATCATCTTGAGAATGTTGTCTTTGGATCAGATTTGACATTATAGACTATGACATTTGTCTACTGGTGTCTTGAAAATACTTCAACAATACAATAAAGACATCGTGGTTTCTGAAAATACTTATTGTAAGGTTTGTTCATTTGCATAGCATAAAAAATATGTGTTCCTAGTGAGTACTTTTCACTGCAAATCTGTTTTTGATCTTGTGCATATGGATATTTGAGGTTCATTTAGGACAGCAGCTATACATGGTCATAAGTATTTCCTTACTATTATAGATTACCATAGTAGATGCACTTGGATTTTTATGATGAAATCGAAAACTAAAGCAAAACTTTTAATTCAAAACTTTTGTCAATTTGTTAAAACACAGTTTTCAGTAAAAATCAAGATCATTAGATAAGACAATGGTCTAGAGTTTAACATACCAGATTTTTATGCAAGAAAATGTATTGTTCATCAAACTTCTTATATTGCAACTCCCCAGCAAAATGGAATAGCTAAAAGGAAACATCAACATATTTTAAACATAGCTAGAGCTTTACAATTTCAATCTGGATTTCATGTTTGTTATTGGAATTATTTTGTTCAACATGCTATCAAAATTATAAATGTGATATCAACTCCTTTATTGCAACAGAAAACGCCTTTTGAGCTCTTATATGGCAAGCAACCAGTTTATAATCCATTCAAAGTTTTTGGTTGTCTTGTTTTTGCATGTACTCCAGTTCATGACAAACATAAATTTGCTTCAAAAAGTTAACCTTGTGTTTTCTTAGGATTTTTTGAAACTACAAAAGGTTTTATTTTATTAAACATAAAGTCTAAACAAATTTTTATTTCCAGATACTGCAATTTCTATGAAACTATTTTGGCATATTTTTCTGATCCATTCACTTATACTACAACATATTCATATTCTAATATGTTACCTCTTCTTGATGTGTCTATTCAAACTTCTTTTGATAATGATTCTCATACATAGATTGGTTCTGACGTGCATTCTATTCTTACTATTGATCCACTTACTTCAATTCTTGAACATTCATTTGATATTGAACCTCTTGATTTGGTTTATGATATTGTGACTGATTCTTCACTCCCTACTGCTAGCATGCCTTTTTCCTCTAATCCTGTTGTTTTACCAGATAATATACATGAGAATTCCACTTCACTCAGAAAATCTACTAGGGTTGTTAATCCTCCAGCTTATTTAAAAGATTTTGTTTGTCCTACAATTTTTTCAAAGTCACAAAATTCTTCTTCACGGTTTTTGGCTTCAACTCATACTTCTCCTTATTGTATTAATAAAGTCATTGGTTATGATTAGTTGGGCAAGAATTATAAATCTTTTGTTTTAAGTATTGGTGTTAAGTCAGAACCATGATTTTATGAAGAGGTAGTGGCTGATGTTGCATAGTGTGAAGTCATGAAAAAAGAGCTTGAAGCACTTGAGGCTAATCATACCTGGGATATAGTTGATCTACCACCAAATAAAACATCTATTGGCTGTAAATGGATTTACAAACTTAAGTTTCATTTTGATGGTAATCTTGAATGACACAAGGCAAGGCTTGTGGCCAAAAGTTATACGCAACAAGCTGGAGTAGATTTCCTTAACACATTTTCTCCCATTGCAAAGATGGTAACAAGCAAAACTTTATTAGCTATTGCAGTATCTTATGGTTGGTACTTGCAACAACTAGATATTAACAATGTTTTTTTTCATGGTGATTTATTTGAAGAAGTTTATATGGAATTACCTAAAGGATATTTTGTTGTGTCTTCCAACAAAGTTTGTCATCTTAATAAATCATTATATGGCCTAAAACAAGTTAGTCGACAGTGGAATGTTAAACTTACTCAAGTTTTGTTACATCATGGTTTTATTCAATCAAGTAGTGATCATAGCCTCTTTGTTAAGTCTTCATCTGGTTCTTTTCTTGTTTTATTGGTGTATGTAGATGATGCTATTCTTACATGCAATTATCAGTTTGAAATAAATAACATCAAATCTTCATTGCATAAACAGTTTCAGATTAAATATTTGGGTGAGCTAAAGTATTTCCTTGGTTTTGAAGTAGCCAGAAGCAAACAAGGCTTGAACTTATGTCAACGAAAATATGTGTTTGATTTGCTTGAAGACTTTGGTTTCACAAATTCAAAACTAGTACTTACTCATATGGATTCTGCCATTGATTTGTATAAGAAGGATTCTCTACTCATTGGTGATATTACAAATTACAGAAAATTGATTGGTGAATTGCTTTATCTAACAAATACAAGGTCGGATATAAGTTTTGTTGTTTAGCAATTAAGCCAACTTATCGATTGTCCTACTGATCAACATCTTAAGGCAACTCACCATATTCTCAGATATTTGAAGAGTTCATCAGGTTTGGGTCTTTTCTATTCTGCTATTCAATTGCAAGCTTTCTCTGACTTAGATTGGGCAGGTTGTACTCTCACAAGAAAATCAGTAGCAAGTTATTGTGTTTTGCTTGGGGATTCTTTGATTTCTTGGAAATCCAAGAAGCAAACTATTGTTTCCAGAAGTTCTGCTGAAGCAGAGTATCGTTCCATGGCTATGACATGTTGTGAAATTTTGTGGATTTTATATCTTCTTCGTGATTTGCAGCATCCTCACCATGCAATTGTACTTCTCTTTTGTGATAATGATGGTGCTATCTATGAGAATTCGATTTTTCATGAGAGGACCAAACGCATTGAGATTGATTGTCACTTTATTTGGGATAAATATCAAGCTGGACTCATCAAGCCACTTCCCATTTCTTCTAAGTTTCAACTTGCAGACATCTTCACTAAAGCATTACCTCGGCGGCCTTTCTATTTTCTTCTCAATTCTTTGCCTTTACAGGACATTTATTCTTCGTCCAGTTTGAAGGGGATATTACAAGTTATTCAAGTCAGAGTTTAAAGACAGAGGAAGAAGAACATAAGAAAATGGAGGAGAAAGGAGAAGAAAGAAAAAGCAGAAGAGAAAATAGAAGAAAGAAAAAACGGAAGAGAAAATAGAAGAAAGAAGAAAATAAGTACCTAACTGATTTTGCAGCTGCGCTGGCATTATAGTTGCCATTATTTTTCTTTTTCCATTTTTCATTTAGTTAGTTTTACAAAATAGAAATATATATACTTGTACATGACACAAGTAATTATGATGAGATAGAATGAAAATATCTTCATTCCCTAAACTTCTTTCTCTCTCTCTAGCTTTTACTTGAGTTCACATGTTTTCAAGTTTTGACAAAGTAAGCTGGAACCCTGGATAGCCGCAACTGCTTGGCCGGTTGCCTCCCCAGAAAGGATATACTATATCCCTTAAGTCTCCACACGAGAACGGCACACCGCAGGTCACAAATTGCTGATCCTGACAGAAAATTTTGGGGATGTGAATAAAAGCGAAGCTTGTTACTATGATGGAGAAGGTTAGATATGGCTGCATTTTTCAGCGAGAGAAAAATGAACAAGAAAATTGGGAATTGATTCAAAGGGAAAAAAAGAAATTAACGGAAGAGTTTCCACCACGGCAATACTGAGATTCATTTACGTTGAACAGAGGACCCCGTCCACCTCCGCAATCTACTGATGAAGAATTCAACACTGTCAGCATCAATCTTAACAGTGTTCTCGCCTTCTAAATGGGGTGAAGCCCGTGCCAATTAATAAGGCAGTCCCACGTCCCAGCGTTTCCATGAACTATGTACATAGAAAATAAAATCAACTCTTAGAATTAGTAACAAATTTTTAAATCCATTTATACAAAAGATATTTTCCAAACAAAAATCACTTTTCTAAGATCATCTGTAATGGCAGACTAACAGATTAAGAGGAGATGCCTTTTTTGCTGAATTCATATGTGCCACTTTTAATTCAATTTAAAAATTATGAGCTTTTATTTTTTTAATAATGAAGGTTAATTAAATGAGACTTTTTAATCAAAAAAATAAGGTCTTTGATTTTTTTTTGACATTTTCAGAGACTAATTTGAATATCACGTTTGTCCAGTAGCACACTTGCAGGAAAAAAATCTAAGTATTCATGGTACTGGTGGTACACATGCTCCAGGCTCCAATTTTAACAGTGCATTCGTCGAATAGAGCAAAGAGATCACCACTTTTCTAGCAGCATGCACAAGTTAAATCAACAAATCATATTAGGTCATTTATTTCACAAATACATATATAGTTCATTTTTATGGAAATGGTTCATGACAAATTTCATAAATTATGAGTAAGTAAAAATTTCGTCATTGGCCACTGGTAATTGTGGCTTGAGTACGTTGGCTTCCTCCTCAGAACGGTTTCGAACAACAATGAGAGAACGGACAACATGTTTCAATTTCAGCTAACAAAATCTTACTTTTTCCAGTCACTTATCATGAGGATGCTGTTTCAGATGATTCTTGGAAGGAGGATATATTTGCAGCAGGAGCTACCAACAAATAAGGCTCAGGAGGGATTTGTAGAGACTGAATACTGCCCTCCAGCATTTCTAACACCTTATTCATTGATGGACGCTCAGATGGTTTGGTTTGGTTTGGATGCACCATAGTCCCACTAATATCATCTTCATTGCTGACTCTTCTTCCTCTACATTCTTGATACCTTCAAGCCCGAGGTCCTTTCCAACCTCAAGACGCTCATATATCCAGTTTGGAAAATAGGTTTCACTACTTTTATCTGTGTCAATTTGGATTCTACTTTTTAAGCCAACCATTTCAAGAACCATCATTCCATAACTATAAACATCCGATTTGTGAGAGACACCCCCAAACCCCCTAAAAACTACTTCTGGTGCTATATATCCGACTGTCCCACAGGCACCCATCGTGGATAAAACACTTTGTTTCTTCTTGCACAATTTCGCTAGTCCAAAATCAGATATTTTTGGGCAGAAATCATCGTCCAAAAGAATATTTTGAGGTTTTATGTCGAAGTGAACAATTCTTGTGTTGCAACCTTGGTGTAGATATTCCAATCCCCGAGCAGTGCCCAATGCAATTTTGTATAATACTTCCCATTCCAGGCGACAATCTGTACCCTGGGACTCATTCCTGCATATGAACTTGTCTAAGGATCCATTGGACATGAAATCATAGACTAATGCCCTTTTGTTAGCCTCATAGAAGAAACCCAAAAGAGGGACCACATTGACATGGGATGTTCTGCTAATAATATCAACTTCATTGATGAAATCCTCTCCATTACCCTTGTTACCCTTCAAGACTTTGACAGCTACTAAGTGGCCATCAGATAGCTTGCCCTTGTATACAAAACCATAACCACCCTGTCCTAATTTGTGAGCAAATGAATCAGTCATTATCTTTATTTCCATAAAGCTATAGCATTTTGGAGCAAGGGATCCACAATTTCTTACAAATGCTTCAATATCTTCGTTATAGTTTTCCTTGTCCAACTTCCACCAGATTCCCTTACGCGATAACCACCTTTTGACAAGGTATGACAATCCTGCTACTGATGACATCCATCCAATTACACCAAACAAAACGCCTGTATAGGAAGATAATGAAGATAGTTTATTCCACGATTTTTGTATTTAATAGATAGGTATTTCAACAGCTTATAGGATGCTGCAGGCTTCTTTACAAGCTCATCATCTCCCTTTTTCTCACTTAATTTTGACATTAAATTTATTTATTTATTAGTTAAATTGTTTAGGTCAGTCTCCAGAATTGGAATAGAAATTTTACAGCTACCACGTCAAGAACACAGTGGCGACCAAAAAGAAATTACTGCAGCAGCTGTGTTAGTTTATCTAATAGAATTCCACAAATCTCTCGTCTCTTTAACCCATTATCCATTAATGAAGTAAGAAGATCTAAAATGTTTAACAAAAAATTAAGAATTAACTATCAATAAATCAAGTTGGATCATTAAAGTCCTAGTTAATATATTCTTTACATTTCTTTTAAATTTGTTTATTTGTGCACATCGAAGCATGCAGGTTCGTAAGACACGAGTTTCTTTCACCTGACGTAAATAGTGGCATATCAGGAGGGTGGTCCGGCTGCTGAAAAATTGGTCCTGCAAAACAATACCACCATCTAAGATGTAAAATTTCACCGTGGCATAAAATTGTGTAAAAATAGTGGTTGTGGAAGGTACTTAAGAACCAAAATAACTGTAGTATATTAGATGATGAGATGATCGATAATCTGACGCCTAAACTTAGTTTATCACAGTTCTTTTAGAAATGACGTGATTCAATGAATGGGTTGGCAAAATCCAGAATCCAGATGGCCATCGTTTAAAATTCAATTGCGAAAAGAATTAGAGGCATAGCAGTTTTAAGCCTGAATCAGACACTTTGTTAACTGTTGTTTAACTAGATTTTCAAAAAGGAAAAAAGCACCAGACATACCACTACATGTCAGATCATATGGCTGATCAAAACAATAGCAGAGAAATGAATCAGTATCCGAGTTGTATCCGCACCTCCCTCCAGATCGAGTGCATCCATCACAAACTGAGTTATTTGCTTCCCACTCTATACCAAATCCATCCTTGAGAGTTTCTTGTAAAGCTGTTGAATTTGCTAAATTTTGAGTTGCGGCCTCATTAACTGGAACAGAGATAAATCTACCGCATCCAATCTGAGTCTGGTTGATGCCGAATGTAGTTGTTGCATAAAAACTGGTATTATTGGTGGTGGAATTCCCGCAGCAACCGAACTGATTTGGTTGCCGTGGTAAATTAGGAACTCTAATGGCACAATCATAGTAAAGAGTCACGTTCTGGAAGCCAGAAGAGTATCTGAAGATGCTATAATTGAAGGAGGTATCGTGGATCAAATTAGGACAAAGACTGTTCCATAGATCATCTCTAGCAACAGTTACTCTGTTGGGAGCCGTCGATTGCTAGAACACGGTATGTCACGGATTCAAATGTAAATAAAGCAACGCTGTTTCGGCAAGTAAGCTCTAACCCCGGATAACCACAACGCCTTGGACGGCTTCCTCCCCAGAAAGGATAAGTAAAATTAATGTTTCCACACTGAAAAGGCTCACCACAGGTCACATATTGGTGATCCTGACAGAAAGATTTTGGGATGTAAGTCAAAGTGAAGCTTGCTATTATCAAGACGAAGAATTTTTTGATTCGAATGGCTGCATTTTTATTTTTATTTTTCAAAGCCAAAATGAAGATAGAAATAGGAACTGGAGTCCATTTGAAGCAAGAAAGTTGATGTTTGAGAGGTCTTGGAAAGGAAAGAAAGAAAAGTTTCCACCATTTACATCAAGAAAAGACAAGTCGATCTCACTTGAAACAGCACGAGTCACGCTACTTTGAATGCCCTTTGTTTGACCATGTAGATCAAGGCAAATTGGAACAAAATATTGGTAGAAATTGGTTTCTTATGCGTTCATATCCACCAAAAATATTCCAAACCACGAAAATCATGCAATGGAAATGTAATTGAAGTTATTTAACAGCAGAACTGAAATGCTTAAAGTCCTTGTTCCACCATCCCCCAAGATAGGGACACCGATAGGCAACGTAGAAACAATATGATGCTGCACATCATCCTGGATCAAATTTTAGCAAACTAGGTATGGAATATAAGATAACTGAATTCTTAAATGATTCGATCAGAGAATGCTCCCAGTTAATAGAACATCAATAGATGATGTTTGTTTTCCAAAAGCCATGAATGTGAGAAAACAAAACCATACCTCTTGATATTAGTGACTGAGGCTCAACCGTTGTGATCAGAGATGTAGCAGTAAGAGCTCTTCTTAAAACATCTACTGATTCATTTTAGTCCACAATCAAAAGGGGCCTTCAACTGAAGAAATAAAGTAAGAGATGAGGAAAATCATGTGTAAGAAATGAAAAACTCTTTGGACATAACATAACTGAAATATTCACAAAAATTTGTAGCTTGTGGTAGTTAGTCATCCTACATTGACTAGCAAAATACCACGATAAATGGAGAGAGGAAAAGTAATAAGAATACATTCAGTTTATACATACATGGAGAAAGTGTAACAGCAGAACCTACAAGCTTTCAGATGAAAGCCACAAAACTGATTCTACAGAGGAAAACGATACAAGAGGAGATGGAAGAAATTCTTATTTCCTCTGCTGCATTCAGATGGTAACAAATGATGATATTCAATTTAATACTTGACATTGTAGGTCGTCGGTTGATGTGGAAGAAATAATATGCATTACCCTTTTCGTGTAATTAGTAAATAAGTTAACCAACAGGTCTTCCCAAGGATCACCATACCAAACCTTTCTTCTCCTAAACCTATCAACACAAGTTAACCAACAGGTCACCCCAGGATCACCATACCAAACCCTTTCTTCTCCTAAACCTATCAACACGATCTGTACTCATACGAGACTTCTCAGCCTTGTCCGACTTCTTAGACTTTTCAAGTCGACTATCTAAGCTGTTTCTAGAAATTTCTGGAAGGTCAGCATGCAGCTCAAATGCATCTGCAGTACCAGTTTCAGTGGCTTTCCTCTTGATGTCAGTGTCTGCTGATGCTTTTTCAGAACCATTTGCTGCTGGCTTTGATTTGTTAAGACTCAATACAAACTTCTTCAAATGCTTAATGTATTCTGGATAAAGTTCGAGATTGCAATGCCCACCGCCATTTATCCACACAGGTTCATACTTCTGTTTGCAAAGCTCCCAAAGCTGCTTTCCATGGGAAGAATCAACAACTTCATCTGCTGTTCCCTAAACATCAAAATTAATATTGTAAACAATACGAGCTTATAGAATTCAATCAAGAATTAGACACCATCTAGATAAAGGGAAAATGCAGGAAAGTCAAGTCGCTTTCCTGCATGTAGTGTTTATTTTCAAGGAAAATGGTGGAACAAAAAGATCTAAGGAGTATCACAATTAGAGTACTTACATGAATTACTAGGACAAGACAGTTTACCATTCCAATTTTGTCAATATTCTGAAACGAACAGTATAAAGTAAGCAGAATGTTCAAACCAAAGGAATCGAATTAGTTGTAATCACTAAAGGATAATATTACCTTGTAAATATCAAACCAATATGTCCTTTTTACAGGGTACAGCACTCTTATCCCAGACAAAATTGGACTATGCAAGACGACACCTCTTAAGTTTGGTATTCGAGATGCAAGATCAATTGTAGGGCCGCTGCCAACAGACTGACCATAAAGTACCAACTGTTCATCTTTAACCCCATATTGCTCCTTGAGGCATTTATATACTGCATCAATGTCTGCGTATGTATTACATTCAGTTGGCTGTTCCAAAGGACAAAAAGGATTATCAGGTTACATCATGGAAAAATAAAATAGCATCGAGAATCTCCCAGGACACCCTAAAAATATTTTTTTCAGTTATTCCTCAACAGAATGAAAAGGGAGTAGAAACATCTGCTGATACTCCTGTTTAATTTTGAAAAAGAATTGCCAGAAAAAAGAACATTGTCTATGCATATGTACACACATAAAATGAGAAGTGGCCCTCAGATACTATGGAAAAGTATGTGCCCCAGGATAGTACATAGGCATGCAATTTAGTGATCCAAAGAAATAGACTCCCAAATTAAAACCTGTAATAGAACTACCAAACACCTAAAATTCGAGACCACGAATACACAGTGTACAACTGACAAGAAAAGGATCCGAATCAATGTGAAGGAAAAGTGTTTAGACATTGGCTTATTAGTTCTTCATTGGTGTTAACCTGCAGCCTCCTCCAAGGGAAAACTCGTTTTACTTGACTCTTGACATTGAAAAGTCGATTTTTCTTAATGGTATACAATATCCAAAAATACCACTTCAACTTTACATCAATTCATTTCCCAATAGGAAGATTTGGAACTTCATGAATGCCAAAAATGATTTGTTAGGATTCACTACAACCACCAAGTTGAAACCTTCTGTATATCTTTGTAAAAATTTCACCTTACAAAAGTCCTTGTCAGCATCTCAATTATCTCAATTTCTTACATAACAATAATTTTGAAACTGATATTTGACTCTCTAAAGAAGACAGTGAAGACGGAATGCGAAGGCAGAGGAAAGTTTATTCTTCTCATTAGCAAAAGGAAAAGCTCCTCCAACGATTGGGGAGCTTGCATTCAATATTGTCAAAATAAAAGATCACACTTCATATCTAATTCCCAATACTCGGTTCTTTGATATCAAAGAGTTTGGAAAGTAGTCTTGAATAACTAGTAAGTGCAAATCATCAAACTTTCTGAAATGAGGATGAGAGAGAGGTGGTAAGAACATCCCTAGAAGCAATATAAAAGGAGATGAAGAAATTGTCTACCATAGTAAACATAGAAAGGGGAGGCAGGATCTAACCTTTCCAGTGGATTGGCCATAGCCAGAATAATCATACCTATAGAACCAAAAAATAGCAATCATGTTAGTAGCGATTTAAGACTGAGAAATCTCGCAAATGTCAGCTTTACTTCAAATAATTGCTTTGCATGTATAAGTCACATAAGGGATCAGGCATGCAGCTAAGATACAATGCTGGTATTTAACAATGGATATGTTGGGGGGGGGGGGGAGGGGTTTTGTTGAGAGCAGCTATCAGTAGCAAAACCAGGTAGAGAGCAATAATACAAAAGGCAAGTCCCTAGCTGATTCATGTTGTGGTGAAATTAGCATTTCCCTGATTGGATAAGCATGGTGACTTAGTTTATCAAAAATATCTCAATCTATGGTAAAGGATCTAAAAAATGACAAACGAAAACAACATAAAGCTCTAGTATGCAAAAACATCTTTCTCAGAAAACTAAGATTGAAAAGTTCGCCATTTTTCCTTGAACATCATAATTGAAGTGCAAATGATACATTAGCTTTCTTATCTACAGAGGTACTGCAGCTGCAACTGGATACATTAATTTCTCATGTGACAGTTTCATGAACAATTTATGTACCCCAATTAGAATAATGTCACCAACACTTAGGAAGCAAAGTGCAGAAGAACAGAGAAGGAAGGAGACTATTGAATAAGGTAAGACTAGTTTCCAGCGCACACACACACATGTATATAACAATCTTCAGTTTTTCCATTTGACAAGGATGATTAGATTTAGCAAGGCATAATAACGTTCAAATGATTGATCCAGTCTCTGCTCAACTTTAGTGGTATTTTTCTATCTAATTTAATCAGAACAACAAAGGCATGCCACCTAACAAGCCAAAATTACATTAAGCAGTTTCTTAGCTCCTATTATTCACCAACTTCACTTTCCTCTTCATTTGTTTTTTTTTTTTTTTTGAAGGATCATTGATTTAAACACCAAGAAACGGAGTAAGTCTGGGGTATTGAAACGTCAAAATCTGACTGACTGATAACAGGATAGGTATACTGGCAAGAATTCCTTTCCTTGCATTTCTTCAACACCCCTCTTCTCTAAAATTTCTGCAGCAATGTTGGCTTCCTGCCAAACATGCAAGATGCAGCACTCTCAAAATTCACTGAAGAAAACTCCTGAATGCTAACACAAGGTTAAAACGGGGATGCAAAGCACCTGCCTCGTTGATCAGCATAATCAACTACTTTTTCTAGAGTCGAATGACTTAATAAATAAATCCAATTCTATTCACTTATTAGCTGAAAAGCCACCATAATTTAGTGTTAAAACATATTTTTGGCAGATAAATTCTAGTGTAATATTTAATTGGTCCTTTGAAATTAAGCCGAGAAAAATAAGTCCATTTCTTAGAATCCACAGCATCTGCTCCTCCCGAATCTCCATAAAACAATCCCAACCATCCACAAAAAAACGAACTAAATAATCATACTTTCACAAAGGAAAAACTTGTATCTTTCTTCTCCGATGCCCCTTAGAAACATCCCCCCCACACCTCCCCCAAGAAAAGGAAAAAAAATCCATGTAGACAAATGATATAAAAAGCATAAGCATGAACAAAAAAAACCGTAAAAAAGCTCAGAACTTTGACAATAAGCTATAGAACTGAACTGGAACAGAATAATACCCCATAAGATTAATGCGAAGACGAAGGCTTAATTCAACGAAGAGCTCAAACATCTGTCCCAAATCGGCAGCATTACCATGAGAGTAAAGCATAGTAGCCGATGCCTTGGGATGCTTAACATGGACAGCCACGATATCATTACCCCGGCGAGTCCGGAGCTTCAAAACATCAACCTCTTCTCTTCTCGGAATCTCCGGTATACAGAGTTTCCCGCCGCATAAGTCATCAGCGACCACCGTGTACGACGATGGAGTTGGTGGGAAAAAGGCAAACTTAGCCGCGATGGATGACGTCACCCCGCCCATTTTTGTCCGAATCTCAATAGTTGTTCTGAATTCATAAAGAAAGCCACTTTTAATCCTCAATTGAAAAGTCTACAGCACTAACTTTCTTCTCCTTGGATCTTCTTTTTGGCTAAACCTACTCAAAAAAGCAAAGAGTCACCAAAAACTATACGAATATAATACAAGAGGAGGCGGAGGCGCGTGGGGATGGAACTGGACTTGAATGTTGAAAAAGACTAGAAAGAAATACAAGATGGGTTTATTTTCTTTCAGAGGGTAAGGTTTATTAAGAGTACTGAAAATTTCTAATTCGAACTGACTGAGGTGGGGGGAGTTTGGTGGTCGTCGTGGTTTCTGCGACCGCTGACGGTGGTGGCACAGTATAAGAATGGAGGTTACTGACAAGAGAAGAAGAAAGGCTAAAAATGGAAAAATTAGGAGAGAGAGATTTTTGCGAGTCTTGATATTGACTCCGTGACAACAAAAATTCATTGTACGGGTATTACTATGAATATTTATTACTATTAGATTTGGATTATTGTAGTAGTATTGTTTTTAGCCTGCCATAACTGGCTTCACTTTTCTACTTGTTTTTTGTATGAGGATTTTTTTTTTTGGGGGGGGGGGGGGGGGGGAGGGGTGTTTGGTATGGTGTAAATGTGACGGAAAATCAATGAATTTAAAATAATAATCAACTAGTTAAATTGGTTGTATATGTGAATATGTTATTGCTTTGAGAATGCAAGATCTCGTAAGAAAATAAAATTGTATAAATGTATTTTTATCCGATTATAAAATTCTATACTTCCTTAGTCACTTCTTCACTTTTTATAAAATATTTTAGATAATTTATATACATTAATAAATTATTTTATTTCTCATTATATATTTATTTATTTTAATATTTCTTAAAAAATTATATATTTATTCTCTCTTTTTCTCTCTCAATAAAATATGGATAAATTTAGAAAATAGTATATACAATAAGCATAACAAAACATTTTATAACCAGAGACAATAGAATTTGTTTAATGAATCTTATTAAAAAAATATATTTTTTAAATAAGCCTTCCAAATGACAAAATTGCTATACTAGTATTCTTAGACAACTACTAATATCTAAGTAAATAGTCATACACACTACATGAATTTTCTTTTTGTTTTTGAGAAAATGAAAAATACAAGAATTTAATGCATTTAATTTCTCCAGCAAATTAATTTCCAAGGTTTCATTCGTGCATAACTTTTGGCCCATAATTTTAGCAGTAACGCGATAGACATAAGAATGAAACAATCAAAGTTGGTCCTACTAAAATGGTCACATCAAAGTTGATTACAAAGAAATTCCAGAATGAAGTAACAAAAGTCATGCCATTTTGTTTTTCTTATTTTTGTACTTAGGGTATTGTAGACTCTCTTCTAGTAATTTATTCGATAATTAAAGTAAATATCAATATTATTATTACAAATATATATAATTTGATTAGTAAGTGAACTTATATACTTCATTTGTTTGATATTAAGTGCTATTGTAGTTTTGTTTTGTTTCATATTAAGTATTTTCTAACATAATTTATTATTATGTTTAATTTTATTCCTTATTAAATTGAAAATGATCATTAATATGGAAAGAGATAATAAAATATTGATTTATAATATTTATTAAAAGTATAATTGAATTTTAATAGTATTAAATTTTGTATTGTTTTCAATATATTTAATATGTGTGTAAATATTTAAAGCAATACTTAATATGAAACATAGAATGTATGTATTCAAAAATCAAGAATTTGATCAATTAAATGCCACGTATTTAAAAACAAACAAAAAAATCTCAATATTATTATGAATGAATGAACACAGATTCTGCAGTCTAAATGTTAACTCAATTCTCTTCAAATCTCATGGGGATTCTATCGAAAATAAAAGTGTGTTAGTTATATAAGGACGTCAACATAAGTGATAAGAGGGATGCTTTTGTATACATTGAATGGATTCAAACAATTGAGTAGGGGTTGTTGTAGTGACAATAAGAGTTTGCATAATGGAAGAAAGAAAAGGGGCAATAAGTTTCGGCATAATTGAGTTGAGTTAGTAAGGAAGTTATATAGGGAGAAATCCTTCGTCAATACAGATTCGATTTTGTGTGAGGCAAATTTTTTCACTGAAATATTATGAAGGTTTGTCCTATAATTTGAATTTCGTTGGTTCTTTTCCAAATGTGTCTATCACTCGACTACATCCAATTTATGTGATTAAGAGAAATCTAATATTAATATAATTCTCTCTCCCTCATAAAAATAAAAAAAGAGAAAGAAAAGGGGCAATAATAGAACTTAATAATCTAATGGAAGAGATGGACCACCAATGCATTTGCAGTACCAATTCCATACCTTGATGGGAGCAGTGGGATTGGGATTGGGACAATTGGGAAGAGCAGTCACCTTTCAAAAGTTTTCTGCATATTCATTTTCAATACCTAACTTTAAAAGCACGTCCACAAATGGTAGACAGGCTCTTGCATAATGCCAATTTGTTTACTTTAGTCCTGTCGAAAAAGTTTTGGCCCCCCAATATCATTTTAATGTTTATCGATGCTTATTCTTGAAGTTTTTTCTTTCTTTTTTTTTCCTATTCTTTTTTCTAACTAATTCTTAGGTTTTGGCAATTGGAAATGACAGCGAATTTTGATTTTGGAAATGGGTGATACTTGAAGTTAGTGGTTTTTTTTTTTTAGAGAAGTTATGGTAATTTATTGATAAAATTTTTACTATTCAAATAAATTATGACTTATCGAATTTAATTATAAAAAAAAGATCTTCAAATATCAAATGGATAATTTTTAAAATAATAAATCATGAGAAAATAACATTTAAGGTGAGGTTCACCGTTGAGGAAAGTTATAGGCGTTGATTTTCTTTGGTACATAATTTAAAAGTACGATAAATTTTTTTGATAGTTGAATAGTTTATTAATTTAATAAATTAAATAAATCGGTGCCACGAGTCTTTCATTTTAAATACATTTATAAATATTTGGTATTTTAATGAAATAAGTATCATACTGTTAATGTCGGTCTTTGGATAATTTACTATTATTATCTTGCATATATTTTTCATATTCATAATTTCTAAATGTAATATCATATTTATTAACATGATTTCTAAATATAACATTTCATATTCAAATAAAAACATCTAATACCTTTGTTGGACTAAATGCAGATGGTTATGACTAGTGAGTATTTTTGGTGACCTAATAAATGACATTAAAAAGAAAAGACTTAAGTAACTTTAATGCCTTTTTTGTCTCTAGAGTTTAATGGTCGTAATCTTTATTGTATCTCGCCACCGTGCAAATACGGTTTGTACTAAATAAACATAGTTAAGATATTGAAGACAATAAATGAACCTGTAAAGGAGAGCTTTAGGACTTTGGGATCAATTATTGCAACTTTTATTTTTATTATTAGTAGTACTTCATTCATAATTTTTTATAAAATACATTAAATAAATTTTCTCATTCATAATTATAAGATATTTTGTTATTTTTTAAATTATTATATTATATTTTAAAATTTGTCCTTACTTTATTAAGAGAAATAAATATATAACAAATACTACTTTATTTTAAAAAAAATTAAAATAAATAAGAGTATAATAAAAAATAAAGTGCGATAATATTTCAGATTAATATCTCTATAATAACATAAATAATATATAATTTTATTTTTTATGTCTTTTCCTCTTTCATCTTGGTAGTATAAGTTAATATTTATTCTTATTATTTTATTATTTAAGTATGCAAATATAATTAAAGTTGCTAAACACATAAAATTATTGCATCCCGATTCTGATTGTCTATAATTATGATTATTAAAAGCACAACTGATATAATCACGTTCTTTTAAAAAAAATAATTGTGATAAATATTTAAAAAATGAAGAAATATCAATAAATCTTAATTTTAAATATATTTGGAACAAATTGACCAAAACCTCAGCATAATCAAATAGAGTTTCTTGAAATTTCACCTGCCGCCTTTTCGACTTCAAACCTTTTTATTGAATCGGTATCATTAATGAATATTGAGTATATATCCGGGGGAGTGGGGAATGATAAACGAATATTGAATTGAAAGAAAAAAAAAATTAAAACCTTATTTTTTTAATTTCTGCAAAGATACCTATGGAATTATTCCCAAGAATTGCTGTCGCGTCAAGTTCGTTAGGTTTTTGGGAACAAGACCTCATCGTGATGATGACTGAAATGACATGTCTTGCAGAACATGGAAGCTCTCTTTCTCCTTTATCGAATAGCTACACATACACTTATAAAATAAATAAAATAATTATACATACTTACTTATAAATAAATAAATAACACTATACATTATTCACATATCAGTTTAAAGATCTAAGCCCAATTGAACCAAAGTCCACGATCAGTTTCGCACAGTACCGTGCTCATTTTTTATCTCCATGGCCATTTTCCCGAAACCCAATTTGATTTAATACTGTGTTTGGATTTAAAAAGAGATGGATTGATGGTGTATTTGGACAGTAATTTTGTATACAATAAAAATATTTTATTAAAAATGTTTTAACTCTGTTCTAAAATAAACATAGAAAAAAATAATTCTATTGATTTTTTTCTGTCTAAAACAAACACTAAATTTGCATCGCGGATCTCTCTCCTCCAGGTTCTTTTAAGCCTAATTTCCATATCAATGTTGTAGTATTGAACAATTTTCAACTAATAGAACTTCATTTTTTGTTTCAAGAAACTATATCAAAAGCGATTAAATATCCAAATGGGATGATTATTTCATCTCCCTCTCCTCAATCCAAACATGGCTTAGTACTATTTCCAGAGAGAATGAACTTGTTCTGGTCAGTGATGGCTTTAGCATTCCATATTGTTCAAACTCTCTTCCATGGCTTCAGCAGTATAAACTGGGTCTGAACAAGCAAGAACAATAGCTCCTTCATGATCTCTGAACCAGGGTAGCCACAAATGCATCATTGTTAGAAAGTGAACCATCAAAAGCTAATTTTAGTCGATAATTAAAATACACCCACAGATTCAAGAATTGTTTCAAGGCAAATGACAAATGTCATATCCTCCACGATCGCAATCCAACTTGCACCGAGTAAATTCATTGAGAGTTTATCTACCGCGTCACAAATCTTAAGTATTCATCCATATCCAAAATAGTACGTATCAATATAACACGATATAATAAATCTAAATAGGTATTAACCATTCACTCTCTCCATCTATTAATATAAGTTATTGAATATATTTTTATATAAATTTATAAACTTTTTTTTTTTTTGTTATTTCCAGACCCATGATTTGGGAACAAAACAAGATCAAATATTGAATAGCAGGTCCATAAAAAAAGAAGGGTCCAAAACCAAAAAAAAAAAAAAGAGCTTCGTCAAAAGTGCACTATGGATAAAAGAAGAAGAAGTAAAAAGAAGTTGAGATGAGACAACTATTATTAGTAGTACAATGGTACTATATTTATAGTTTAGTAGAGATAATCAACTTTATGTATCTTTCCAAATGGGTTGTCCTCATGATCTAAGACATTTTCAAAGATTCTACCCTACCTTCAATTATTAAACCGCATAGCCATAGCAGTAACTTTCAAATATTCAATTCAACTCTCGGAATTGAAATCTAATTTGATTTCTTTGCCTTATAGGTCAATGATTGAATCACCGTGGTTGGATACATATTCGAAATAATGACACGCCTTCTGTAAAAAAATAGAATAATTTTCCATAGACGGTGTATATTACTTCCATATTATTAGTATTTTTTTTTTTTGAAAGGATTGTAACTGATTTGTTAACTGAAATTTTTTATTAACTTTAATGTTTTTTTGTTATCTCCAATGTATTTGATTCCAACTTTACCCCCTGCTTTCACAATAATTTCGCTAAAGAGAAGAATGTACGTGCGGGTTATGTTATGTAGCTCGAATCAATAGAAGTAAAAATGGTAATTCATTTTTTCTTTCTCTCTATTTTTCATTTTTTTTATTTATTTCTTATTCTCTTTATTTGAAAACCCTTTAGATTAGGGGCTAAAGGTCCAAACATATGAAACACAAGAATTGTTACGTTTTGAAATTTAAAGAGTTAAATTAAACAATTTAAGGTTATAAAATTTTAAATTCACAAAAGTTTAATATCACCGTTTTCTAAATTAATTTTTTTTCATCATAATAATAACGCATCTGCTGTAAAAAAAAATTAAAATTACTACTATAAAAAAAGAGAGAGAAAAAGGTAGTGACTAAGGGCATTCAAATAGTCATACGATTAGACAATTAACAATAACCACTCCAAGAATTTCAATGCTGTCATTATTGATGGCGTTGATTTAGCCTCCTCCAATTACCCAAAAAAAAAAAAAAAATTACCACCCCACCCCACCCACAGCCCCCCCCCCCCAACAATAAAAAAGGAAAACAAAGGCAGAGCCTTGTCTCAATCTACTATCGGTCTGTTCACCCATTACCAATGCATGACGCAATACGAGTATACGACTACTAGTGGTACTTTATTTTGGATGGACTCAGAAACGTTAGTTTAAGATTCTATCTGCAAAATCCTAACAACCGGAAATTTATTTCATCATTTTCCATTTTAGAACTAAAGAAATTAGTGAAAAAAGCTCTTTAATTATTTTATTTCTTTAAATATATTTACATTTTTATTTCCATTTTTTAATTACATTATTATTACACTACTAGGGGTTGGAAGTTGAAATTAAAACATTAAAAGTTAAAAAATACTGTAATTGTTTTCTATTTAGTTAGTTGCTATTTCTTCTAATTGCTAAAAATATAAAGTATCTAATGAAAAAGTAAAAAATCTTTAGTTTTCTTTTTTATCTCTCAACTCATAGCATTTGTTTTAAATATGTGATCCTTTAAAATATAATTTCAAATACTTTATTTAGTTGATTTTTTTTTCTCTAGGGTAGTATGGGGGTATAATTAAATAATAAAAAATAGTATAAGGATAGAAAGAATGAAGTAACAGTTTGATGATAATTTTATATAATTATAAATAGTATAAGTATATAAAATATGATTTTTTTAAAAAATATATTTTTAGAAAATAGAAATAGTTAATTTTTTTGAAATAATTCAATTATAATATATATAATTTAATAAGAGTATATGATATAAAACTAATTACTTTATTGATTTACCAAATTAACATTTGAAATGGAAAAAAATAAAAAATATAAGGTTTTTTTTAAAAAAAAATATTGTATTCAATTTTTGCTTGTAATACTACATATTGATAGAGTTCTATATTAGAATTCCTATAAAAGAAGAGAATCTAGTACGGTACAATTCAAGCTCAAATTAATGTAACTTATTATGAGAATATTGGGTGTTCTAAAAGAGAGACAAAAAAAGTACTGTTAAATAGGCTATACTGCCTTATAGGTTTCAGTAGGAAGACAGCATAGTTCAACTTCAACCGTCATTCACATGAATGTGTACTCTCTTTCTATCAAAAAAAAAAAAAAAATCCTTTTAATTTTATCATTCTTTTTTTGTTACTATATTAAACTATCACATTAATTTCAACAAACATACTTTTCAAACATTAAACAAACATTCAATTTCAAGAGAATTAAAATTTTTCTGCAAAAGTACTCTCATTGTCCCATTAAAATAGATTTATTTTCTTTTTTTATTCACTTCAAATTATAGTATAATTTTTTTTATATTTTTATTAAATGTGTTATTTAATTTTTAATTATCTAAAATACTCCTATTTAACATATAAAATTTATTATCAAACTATTAGAATAATAACACATTATTAAGTTAAATATTTCATTTTTTTAAAGATAAGTGCAAAGTTTTTCATACAATTAAATTTTAATTTGATCAAATTTTAAATGTAAGGTGAAATGAACAAATAGGAAGAATAAGAAAATATTTTATGATTTCAATAATATTAAATATGTTTATTTAATTCATGTGAAAAACTCTACTCCATTCACTTCAAAATATAATAAGATATTTTGAGAAAATTGTTTGTCTCAAAATATAATATTTTTTGTTACTTTTGAGAGTTATTTTGTGTATTGTTTTTAATATTATCTTTACTCTTAAATGGATAGAGATAAAATAAATAATTTAGTTTCAAATTTCTAAGAAAGAATATGACGTAATAAATAAAAATATTTTAAAATTTTATAATATATTTTTAATATGTGTGAAATATTTAAAATATCTTATTATATTTTGAGATATATGAAATATTTGTCGGACAGAATGAATATTAAAGTATGTTAATATATGTTGGCCAGGAGGAGTAATTGATTCTCCACATCGACAATCAGACCATGGTAAACGTTGAGGCCAGGAAAGTGATTGATACCCTAAAAAGGAATCACATTTTTGCACTGTACCAACGCGGAGAGAAAAATGAGCAACTATATAATGTTTAAAAAATCAATGACATTTATACATATACAAAGATTTAGTACTTATACATCCATAAAATATAACTTAATGAACTCACTTTTATTCATAAAAAAAACTTTTTTTTTCTAAAATGCTTTTAATTATTATATTTTGAAAATAAAAAAGAGAAAAAATAATTTTTTTGGAGAAAAAATAAAATATAAAGGTTTTGTTTTGAAAATAAAAAATATGTGAGATGAGAAATAAAAATGAATAAATATAATATTGAAAATTAATAGTAAAATATTTATAAAATTTTATAAAATAATTTATATTTTGAGATAAAAAAAAATTATTTAAGGACTTATATTTCTTAATTGGGGGATTAATTCTTTTGAACTATCCTGAAGTACTTCAATTCTTGTTCTCCTGACTTTAAAAATAATAAGCGCAAACAAATAATAAAAAAAAGTAGAAAAAACAAAAAGAAAAAGAAAGGAGCGCATTGTTCATCATAGGCCATAGCAGCTGCAGTTCTATCATGAAGTGTGGCCAGGCCATGCTTTTTCATAATGAATTTTATATTTAGCTATTTGAATTAGCACTCCCACTTTATACCTATACATGCTTTCTTTCATAATATTTTTAGATTTGAATTAAATATTCATATTCTTCATTTAAATTAAATATTTATATTTTAATTTTGATATGTTAAAAATTAAATAAATATTTTTTAAATTAAAATTCCTTTCACAATATATTTAATTTAAAATATTTACATATATTAACTTATTTGATCTCATTACAATCTGTAATAACAAAAATATTACCTTAACTGTAAATTTTAATGTAAACTTTCGATTCTAAATTAATGGAATACTAACTAAACGGAAATAATTAATTTACTTTCGATTCCAAAATGAGTGATTTCATGCATTGGGTGGACAGTTTATTTTCTCTTTTTAGCCATGGAAATAAAATGAATACTCTATAATGTTGCCTTCAAGCCCAAGGAGGGTACATATAATATAAAAAGAAGGGGTTCAAAATCTGTCGTATAAATCAGTAAAATTCAGTGACAAACAATTTTACCATAATTAATTTAAATGGGTCTTTCACGAATCAATCTCAGTCAAAAGTAAAAGTTGAAGAGTCTTGGATGTACGTGAAAAGCATCAACTGTTCAATCTTTTTTGATAACAGAGATAATTTTTTTTCCTTTTTGAAAAAAAAGAAAAGAAATTAATTGATCACACAGAGCTATTGAAAGGTATTATAACTAATAATTGACATTGGAAAAAAAAAAGGAAAAAAAGTTTCACTCCCCAAAAAGGGAGAAAAAAAAAAGGAATCAACAATGGAGCATTTAGGTTCAACTTATTAATCTAATTTTCTAAAAACATCCAAATGAGAAAGAAAAAGAGTGGCACAATCCTTTTATTTATTTTTCTGAAAAACCATAGAGAACCTAAATTATAGTTACTTCATTTTTTTTTTTTTTGGAGGGGTGGCATGGGGTGGGGGGATTATAGTTACTTCATTAATACTACTACTATGCTAAACCCCCAAAAAAATGAAAATGAAAATTCTAGAAAATTCCAGGAAAAAAAATTAGAAAAATGCTGTGAGGAGTATTATTTTTCTCATATTTATCCGTACAAATTTTGAGAGATTATTCAGGTATAGGCCCAAGTACGGGTCTCCAAGCTCTTCTAAGCAACCGTTGCCGGAACGTCGCCGATAATGGCCGAAGGGATCGGACTCCCACTCTTCTAAATCGGAATTCACCATCACCATCGACGCCGCCGCTACCACCAGCTCCACCGGGTAAAAACCCATCTCTAACATGTCCCGTAACTCTATCATCAAACGACGGTGGCGACGATACAAACAAGTCTCTCAACTTGTGACTGACAACCAACTCCTTCCCTTTCTCCGTTGAGTCCTCGTCTCTTCCTGGCCGATCCGGGGAACCCACATCCCGACGCTGCAGTCTCCTTCCACTACTATTTCCTCGACTGAGTAGCATTCGCAGTGTCTTCCTTCGACGGAGATGAATCACCGGGCTAGTTGTTGGGCTTCTCGTCGGGCTTCCAGCTACCGCACACTGTGTAGCTAACAGCTTAAATTTCTGCAACGTCGCCATGCTCAATCCTAATTCTGGAGCTCAAAATCTTGAAGAATAACAATGGGCTTTCGACAAAACAAATTAGAGAAAATTTGTGAGAGATATGGGAGAGAAAAAGTGAGATCTAGGATTGATGATTGAAAGGGTGGCCATGGAAGAAAAGGGATGCTTTGTATTCTTAGTATTTAAACTTGTAGTTTGAAGAAAACAAAGAGAAATGGGTGGAATTAGAATAGATACAAAGTGAGGGAAAGAACGGAACGGGGAATACGGACGGCTTTATTACTGGGTAATAAGAAACGGGTTTTGTTGGATTTTGATGTGTTTGGTTTGGGCTTCCATTCCCATGAATTGAAGGAATGATTTTACACGTGGCGATCAATGCGAGTTTATATGTGGGTCCCCTCGTCTTTTTGTACATGTGCCTATCGCTATTATACTCAGCCGGCTATATGAGGACATGTAATCACAAACAAGGATTACATTTCAAGATGACGGTGAAGAGTAAGGCCTTTTTGTTTTCTTTGATTTCTAAGGGAGATTTGATTTTACAACATTGACAATGTGTGAATAATGTGATTAATTTTGAATTTTTTATGATTTTTTTTGTTTCTTTGGGTTTGAATTATATGTAATTTAAATACTAAAATAAATTTTGTTTAGTACATATATTTTATCTGTAATTAAATGTATGTATTTGATTTAAAACATTAATTAAAAAGATATTATGAAATTACCACATTATAATTAAAATTATTAATGGTTAGAGATGGAACACAATGAGTTAATAAGGACATATTTACATCTTTTAAAAAATAAAATTTAAAGAGGTTGATAGTTGAAGATTAGATAATAAATGTGTATTTTAGAAAAATATATATTTAATTCTGGATATTTTAAAAATAAATGTAAATATGTAATTATGAAAGGAAAAAACATATATCGAGGATAATAGATACCTAGAAAAAATTCTCAACGCTTAAAGCTATTTTTACCTAATAATTCAAGGGATAGATATTGTAGCTTTTTATGGTTAGAAACGGAGTAGAAAGAAAAGATTCAGTTCAAATTTAAGGACAGAACCCTTTTCATGAGACAACAATTAACTAAATTAGGGAGTTCTATATTTTGACTTGCCACATTGTTAATTGTTATATACATATGAATAAAATGGCTTAATGGTTATGTTCCTTTTCTCTCTTTTATGGTAACCTTTTACCCTTATGGTATATGAAGTTCCTGTATATCTTTTGTCCACTTCCCTCTGAGTCTTTTGAAAAAATTGGGTGCTTTCAGTTTTGGAAGTTATTATCATGGTTTGGGTTTCCCCTCATGGGAGAGTGGTTGTAGAGAAGAGTAGAACATAATCACTGGGAGAGGAATGTTTTGTCCCCTTCTCTTCATAGTCCATTGACAAAGAAATCCTCTACTTGCAATCCCAGCAAAGTTTCCCTTAAAAAGTGGTTGTTTGGCTGTAAAATCACCACCTTTTTTTTTTGGCACATAATAAAGGCTAGTACTCATGAGAAACAAGTAGAGACTAGAGCGATGATGCTTAGTCAAAATCTCAATCAGTACAACTTTGAGTACAACTACCTAACTCAATTATAAAGAAGAAAACGAAGAAATACTATTATGATTCCTGTTCTTTTTACAACTACAGAGATCATATCATGGTGCCCTTCTGTATTTGTATGGTTTCTTGGTTCAACAGGCTGAGAAGGGAGAATTCACCTAAGGCAATAGAAAGAACCTAATAAATGCTGTGAAAGACTCACCAAGTGGCAATAGGAAGAACCTAACAATGCTGGGAAAGAATCATCTCAAGAAATGACCGGAGAAACAAGTAATTTGTAACAAAATGACATGCAGTATAATATCCAGGGAATCACATTGACATTATCCATAGTAAGGGTAAAAGGTAAACGACTCGAGTACGTATAAGGAAATTGAATACTATAAATTATAGGAGGCTCCATCCAATATTTACATTTCCTCCAAGGACCACAAATAAATAAGAACAGAAAAAAAAAAAAAAGTATAGACAGATGACAAGGAAATTCTAACCCAATCCAACCCACTCCACAAAATTGTCAAAAAGCAGGATAAAATAAGAGAGAAATGTCACCCGCTTGAAGTAGGTGTAGAGATGTTAGCCCATTTTATCAGTAACTGAATCAGGTGAAGGCGGGGAAACATTATCCTTGACAATCCCACCATCATCGATCAAAATATCTACAACTTCGACCTTTTGAGCATTCAAGCTTTCATTCTGAATTTTTCGTAAGGTATCAGCGACTTCTTGCATTGAAGGCCTCATATCCCTTTCCTGTTGCAAACAGCGGAAGGCTAACCCACAAACCTGCGTTATCATCCTCCTCACAGAACTATTTGTTCCAAAATCTAGACTTGGATCAATTAACTCATCTAATGTTTGATTCTGGATTTTGTTGACGGCCATATTTGCCAAATTAACGTCGTGGCGGTCCCTGTTGGTGTCCACAGCTTGCAATGATGAAAGAAGCTCAATCAAGACTACACCAAAGCTATAAACATCACTCTTTTCAGTAAGCTGGTAACACTGATAATATTCTGGATCAACATAACCAGGTGTCCCTTGAGGAGCTGTTGATACATGTGTAACGTCATTAGGAAACAACCTGGACAACCCAAAATCAGCAACTTTAACATGGAAATCATTGTCTAGGAGGATGTTATTGGTTTTGACATCACGATGTATGATATCTGATGCATGAAGATAAGAGAGAGCATCAGCTGTCTCAATGGCAATGTTCAATCTGACAGGCCATGATAGCAAACCGGACTTGGAACGATTTCCATTAAGGTGATCCGCCACTGTTCCATTTGGAATATACTCGTAGACAAGCAGTAGCTCTCGGCTTCGCTTAGATGTACATCCATACAGTGTCACAAGGTTGGTGTGCCTTAGTCTAGTCAAGATCTCAACTTCATTCATAAACTGCTCAACACGCTTGAAGTTATTCTCATACAAACGTTTGACTGCAACTATCCGGCCATCAGAGAGTATGCCTAACAGAAAAAGTTGGACAATTGTTCAATTGGAAGATGTGTGAAGACATTTGGACTATCCTAACAAACTTAAAATAGATAATCATAATGACTTATGGCCATACCATAGTAGACAGTACCAAAGCCACCATCTCCAAGTTCTCTACTTCGGGAAAAATTATCAGTGGCTTCCTCAAGTTCTTGATAGCTGAAGACCTGGACTCCAAAATAGGAGCTGCTACGTCCAAATTCAGATTTTGATGAAGGATATGAAGGGATGCTTCTGGTGAAAATATCTGGAGGAGTATAATGAGCTTTGTTTGCAAGAGGGGTAGTTGGGAGCTCCTTGTTCACAGTTTGGACCACTTGGGAAGATTCAGCAGCATGCCGCTTCCTCCGTTGTTTACAAAAGAAGATTAACCATCCAAGGCCGACACCAGCAATAACTGCACCTGCTATGGCAAGGCCTGCAAACACAACAAAGAGTAAAACTTTCGTTCTTTGCCATTAAACACTGCAAAATACTTTTTCCTTGTCAGTATGGGGCAGTACCTATGCTCATTGGAGTATTGACACCACCACTGCCACCTGCAAGACATGATATGAACAAATGCTATTAATATGATTGCATAATCCCCTTTTATCAAAAGCTGGATTCTTATGCACAAGAGCGGTGACAAATCATTCATAACAGAGTTGGGTGCATCATACTTTTAACAGACTAAGGAAGCTCTAAAGTGTATTTGAAATGAAGAAATACTAGAACTAAATAAATGGAAGTAAAGCACATTCAGCAGAACCAAATTATGTGCCTGGTATCTTTTACCTAAGTAATGCAAGAAACGAAAATATTCAAAGTAACATATTAACATGTACATTTTGAAGATCCAATATTAAAGAATAGGGCGTTGGAGTGAATTTATATTGTCCGAATATATTTTAGAGGCATTTCATGCTACTAGCCACTACCTTTGGGTAAGGCAGAAGCATTGACACTATCATCTGGAGGAGGGGCAAATAACTTTTGACAAGGTCCATTCCCACAAATGCATATGGGTTCTCCTAAACTCGTATCAAAGCCACATTGGCCACCAAGCGCATTACACTCCGAACACATTTTCCCATAGGGGTCAGTGTAATTCACAGTGAAACCATCCATCAATGCCCTAACAAGACTTGTCCTATTCTCCGTAAGCCTCATTCCTACACTCCTCAAAATCGGTACAGTAACACTAAGGCTGCAATAAATGAACCCCAAAACCGGATCACTCGGAACAGGCCCAACTATATAATAAGCATCGGTAAAATTGATGTTGGGGATGGTACAATTGAACAAATTCAGGGGCCTCCTGATCATAGCCGTCGTAGTATTGCATCCGTAGAACAAATTCAGATCAGAGTCGAGATCACCAGAGGAGAACAAACTGGAATTAAGAGTCGAGTTCGAGAAACGAGAAGGGCAGATGTTGTCATAAAGATCAACCCGAGAAATTGTTAAGCTTTTGGTGGTCTGGTTGAGTCCAAGAACTCTGTAAGTGACAGAATTGTGAGTAAACTCAGTAACGTTATTGGGTTGACAAATGAAATTGAACTCAGGAAGGCCACAGTGGCCGGGGCGATCACCGCCGGAGAAAGGGTAGGAGACGTTGGAAATGTGACCGCAAGAGAAGTTGCGGTTACAGCCGGAAAGATCAATGATGCCATGAGAAAATGATGGCGTGAGGAAACAGGAGAAGACACGAAGAAGAATGGTGAGGAACAGAGAGTGAGTGAAAGAAAGCATTTGGAAAATGGAGAAAAATTCATGCAATTATGGGAATTGAAGTGACAGTGAAGTTGGAGGAGAAATTGCATTTTGAATTGGCAGCTGTTCAACGTTGAAGGTTGAAGGTCGGAGCTGGCTTTGGTTAATTGAAAGAAAGCTGTTGCTCTCTGGGGCAGAGGAAAAGACAAGGTTTTGTTACTTCACAGGATTTTTAGGTGGGACGTGGGGACTGGAGGAGTAGTCTTTTTATTTTTTATTTTAATAATAAAAAAACAAAAAAGTTTTTTTTGAAAATATTTTTTAAAGTTTTTAAAATATGTTATAAACAATTAAAGTTATATTAAAAATGAATACAACATATGTATTTTAATGATATTAATAAATATAATTGAAAATTTTTCTTTGAAAATATCTTTAGGGTAATTTTTCTTTGAAAAAAATTTAAAAGTTTTTAATCTAAAAAATAGAATTAAAAGTAGTAATAAAAATAGTGAATAATTGGAATAAAAATTAAAAACTACTTTTTAATAAGTAACTTAAAAACAGAACCTATATACCATCCAGAAAAACAGAGCTTTTAATGTCAAATGAGTCAATTAGTAGTCGAGGACTTAGGAAATGTCTATTGAGTCCCTTGTATTTGGTGGATTGCGTAATTTGAGTCAATTGACTATTGACCATGACCAGCCAATTAGTATTATTCTTTTTTCTTCTTATGAGACAAAATAAACAAGAATCTTTTCAAATTTATGATTAAATTATTCGATCATTTAAATTTTAAAATTTGTCACTTAGATTCATTTAAAAATCATTTTTTTTTTCAAAAAAAATGAAAGATTTAATTAAAACTTTTAAAAATTAAGGACTTAGATTAAATTTATTTGACATTTTCAAGGACTAATTTGCATTTTACCCTATTAAAAAAAGAAAAGAAAAGAGAAGACAAGGAAACGGCCAACCATCACCAACCTCCAACACCCATTCTCCAAATGGTATCAGATTCCGAACCCTATTTTATTCAGTTTGATTTTGATTGATAAACCAAATAATTTAATATTTGCATTAAATCCAATTCTTTTAAAAGGAAAACCATTCCAATATTATTGGCAGACCTCAGGACTTAGAAACATCTTGATCCTCGCCAAGTATCAGTAGAACAAATTTAACAATTTGAAAACTTATTTTAGATGTATAGAAGAAAAAAGAATTGTGGGAAGAGGATAGAGAAGGGACTGAAATTGACTAAATACTGGGTTGGCATAATTAGTGAGACCTGAGAAATCTGGTCAAAAGAATGAACATTCAAAATTTGAGTCAAGCACGCTATAGCTAGAAAAGAAAGAACCAGATGAAAATTTATGTGAAGGAGGGTGATTGATTCACAACAGGGATGGAAGAAATTTTTGATTACTTCTTGGTGGGATTTTCCCAAGAAAATCTGGGAGAGTTAATCCTTGACACAAAAACCTAGCTGCAGGGGGCAAGCCTTTTCTTGGAATCTCAGGAAGCCTAAGCTCCGGATGAAGATAACTCATCTAACATCTAACTCAAGGGCCGTGGCAATACTAATATTAGCCTTCAAAACAATCTACTATGTCCTAAACTAAATGACACAAAAAAACAAGAAAGATCAGGATTCAGGGGCACTTACCATTGTCATTTTGAATGTTGTCACAAGTTTGATTATATGGTCGATCAAAACAGAAGCAGAGGAAGGAGCTAGTGCTCGTATTGTATCCACATCTCCCCCCCGATCGAGTGCATTCATCACAAACTGAGTTATTTGCTTCCCACTGTATACCAAATCCAACCTTAAGAGCTGCTTGTAAAGCTGTTGCAGTCACTAAATTTTGAATTTCAGCCTCATTAACTGGAACACTTATAACCCTATTGCATCCAACGTCAGTACTAGTAGGGTTGAAGCCAAATGTTGTTGCATAATAAAAAAAACTGGTGGTGCTGTTGTTGGTCGTGGTAGAATTCCCCTGGCAATCGAACTGATTTGGCTGTCGTGGGAAATTAGGAACGAGAACGGCACAATCATAGTAAAGAGACACGTTCTGGAGGCCAGAAGAGTATTTGAAGATATTATCATTGAAGGTGGTATCATAGATAAATCTAGGACAAAGATCATTCCATAGATCATCTCTAGACACGGTCAGTCTCTGTTGTGAGCCCTGGATAGCCAGAACACGGTATCTTACAGATTCAGATGCAAGAAAAGCAACACTGTCCTGGCAAGTAAGGTTGAAACCCGGATAGCCGCAATTGATAGGGCGGTTCCCTCCCGAGAAAGGATAACTAAAGATAAGGTTTCCACATCGGAAAGGCTCACTACAGGTCACATATTGCTGATCTTGACAGAAAGATTTTGGGATGTGAATCAAAGTAAGGCTAGCAATCAGCAGAAGGGAGAAGGTCGGAATCAGATTCTGATGCATTTTTTTCCAGAGACAGAAAGTGGGAGAAGGGAAAGTTTGGAACAGTTCAAGTTCATGATAATGAAATAGATGAATATTCAAGGCGTGGACAAAAGAACGGATTTCTAATAGGCATTGTTGATTAATAAAGAATGTGACCATTGACGAAAATAATCCTCTTTCTCGTGTAATTTTTCCACCAAACTTGGAAGCTTCCGTTGGAAATGAGAATGAAGCAGTGGCTGACTTAGTCTAATTTAATGAATATAAACAGTGCCTAGTGGTGTAACCTGTAGGAAAATGTTACCAGAAAAAATGGAACTTGTGGGATACGTAGAAAATATGGAATTTTTTACCTTGATTATGCACATTTTTTTCTGATCAGTGTGGCTGGACCTTGGCTAAATTAGACTAATCCAAAAAAAAAACCGAACAAGTCAATAATGCATACCTAAGCCGCTAGTAAAATATACAACACGAGGGATAGAACGCAATTTTTTTTATGCAACAAAACAAGGCAGAGGCACCAAAAAGAGCAGAATAAAGAAGATGAAAAACCGAAGCACATGGATAAGGGTGTGCGAAGAACTGGAGTGTGGATTGTGGAAGTCCCAGCTAAAGAGAAAAAAAAACTTGTAGTAAGTTTAATATGTTTCTATTACAATACTGGCTACACACAAAAAAATTCTCCTCAAGTTAAATTCCAGTATTCCCTTTAAAGTGATACTAAAGTTTTTAACAGCACCATAAATATAAGACTGACTTAAAATTCTAAAGCATACCTAATTTTTGTGGATCAAATGTTTAAGTTGTATTGTATCCTTTGAACTAATATATAATTCGATACATGTAATTTAAGTTTATAGTTTGATGAGCGTTGGAAATGGAGTACTTTATATGATTTATCACTTTAACCCTGTCTTAAAAAAATAAGGGTAAAAATAGGACATTTATTTTGGTTTTATTGTGTAGACAATTCATAGTATGCGTCAGAGACTGATTTGACTGGTGTTTAGGTTAGCCAATGAGATTAAGACAAAGCAGGAAAAAGATGATGGAAAAAACCCAGTAAAGTCTGATCTCACCCAAATATAACAAAAGTCAAGTGAAGGATAGAGTTCCAGGAACAATTCACTAAATTCTTTTGATTGTTATCTCTCGCTATCTAATTGGGCCTCTGCCACCATTGCGGAACATATGCACTCAACTATCTAGGTTTTCTACCCTTCAAAAAAAAACTCTCTAGGTTCTGTTGGCCCCTGAAATGATCCCTTTCAGCCCATTTCAACAGAATGAGTATGACCCATACCAATTTGGGACTCCGTACCTATCGGTCCATTTTAACTTACTAGTATTTCCTTTTTGGTTAATACCACTTTGCCCCCTCAACTATTGAGAGTTTTATCATTTCAATAATTAGAATTTAGAACCAATTAAACAATAACATAAATTTTCAATAGTCCACCTCAACAAGCCAATGACCATAACCAGGAGTTGGCCACTAACTAACTACTAAGCGTCTATGATTAAGACCAACTAAACTAACTATCTACACATTTTTATCACTAAAGAAACACTAATTTGCAATTTAACCATTAAAAATCTATGATGGAATCATATTCTATTTAAGTAAAAAAATTTTTTGACTAATTATATTTATATCTCTTTTTTTTTATCAGAAAACGACCTGAAAAGCTCAGACATACCTTGGGATGGTGCGGACTGTGGTGAGCCACCGTTGCTAAGTGCACAAGTAGTTGTCATGTAAGGAGGAATGGAGCAAAAGCAAGTACTTCTATTTCTACCAATATCATACCCACATTTTCCACCGGATTCAGCACAGTCACTACATGCCCTGCCATCCACCTCCCATCGAACGTCAAAACCTTGCCGGAGAATTTCATCCAAACCCGTATAATTTACCTTCCCTTCGGCCCCTGTGCCCATTTGTGCCACCGGATATATGACACTGGAGTTACAACTACCAGGACCTTGAGCTCCAGGCAATACATAGGCGGGTCTATTTTTTCCACAATAAATAAGGTTTTGGTCCGGCAAATTGATGGGGCATCCATAGAGGAATGTGAGATTTATAGAGCTAAAGGCATAATCAAAAAGAGTATAATCTAAAGTGGTATTCACTAAATCAATTGGACAGGTCGAAATCATCACATCTTCTCTAGCAATCCTCATTGTCTGAGTAGCTGGATTAACATCCAAGACCCGATAGGTCATGTTCTTGAGCTTGATTCTAGAAATATTATTATTTCCATCACAACTGAGAACTAAACCAGGATAGCCACAGTATAGAGGATCATTGGTTCCACGGAATGGGTAACCAATTCTTGTGATGTTACCACAGTTGAAAGTATTACCACAGGTCTGATAAAATAGCTCTGGATTACTCCAAGCATGAGGAAGTTGAATCAAGATAACTAATTTCAAGGCGAAAATGGACAAGAAGAGAGTGAACAATGAAGGGTCTCTCTGAAAATTCATCATACATTTGGAGGGTGGACGCTGCAAATGAATGAGAGGAGAATAGAGAAGATAACAGATGCTAATTAAAGACTAATATGACTTGGCTTGGATGCAACACAATTTGATTAAAAGTGGCCTAATTGCAAAATCGCACTCACAGAAAATGATAGAGGAAATTAAAGACTCATAAATTTCTTGCAATCAATAAGAGTTGATTACTTGTAAGGACAAGAAAAATCAGAAGCCATACTGAGTTTATAATCTTATTTGAGTTCTGTAAAAGTCCATAACAAGAACTATTGTTGACAAACGATAGGATTAGATAATTGATTGATTTATTCAGTATATCTCACCTAATTACTTACAATGCAATAAAATATGTAACATTAGTTCGTTCCTTAAAAAGATCAATTTGGTGGTTAGTACTCCAAAACTCAAAATGTCAATACCTAAGTTAAGAATGGAGAAAAAGTGATCCAATTGGTCTCTGAAGGTATTTATAAGAATGGAAGCTTTGTACACTTTGTTGACATAGAGGTTTTTTTTTTCCCTTTTAAAAAAATTGAAATGTAATTATTCTTTTAAGTTAGAAGACAATATTAATTACTTTGAAGCGCACTTGATTAAATAGTTTATTTTATTCGTTTCATTTTAATTGTCTATTTTGAATTTATATAAGGATTAAGAAGAGTATTGAAAATGATAATTATCTAACTAAACTTTATAAATTATCATCATTTAATAATTAGTGCATAAATATTAATTATTTTTTAAAAATATATTCTTTAATAAATAATTGACAATTTATCTAAATTATTTGTTATTAATAATAATGGTATAATTATAAAATTATAAACTGATTACTTGGAATGAGACTAAAATTATAAACTGATTAATTGAAATTTGACTCTATAAAGAAAATGATGAATTGAAATGATACGAAATTATTATAAAAGATTGAATTTAAATGATAATTATTATTCAACTTATAATTGTATTTGTTCCAGGTAGGCCCACTTTTTGACTATTCTTTCCATTCTAGAAGGACACAGCCTGATCTCACATGATTCTTGTTTCATGGGTTCAGAAGGATCAAATACAAATTCAACACTCAACATGTCAATAATTTTTAATTAAGTCCTCCTCCTTTTTTTTTTTAAGAATCTCAATTAAGTTAGTTATTGTCACAATAAATCATGATTTTTGAACGAATTTAGATGATATGGAATAATTAAAGCAACAGACTCGTTCTTTAAATTTTTTTGACAAAATGATTTAAAATAAAGGATTTAGTTGACACTTTTAAAAAAATAAAAATTTTAAACCAAGAATTGTTCACGTGTCGATTTGAATGAATTTATACTCCAACCAATTTAAAAAGGATGTCATTTACAAGTATTCGTCCACTTTTAATGCCAAGGGAACAACTTAAACACACAAAATAAGAAAGAAAGAAAAGGAAAGAAATCTAAAGTTATGTGCATGTATTTCCTTCGTTTAGGTACCATAAGAACAAGAACAAAAATTGAATTTAAAGCTAATCGTCTACCTAAAAAATATTCCTAAGAAACTTTAACCAAGCTTCATCAAAATTTTCAGAAGTTGATAATCAGAGTCTCACTATTGAGACATGGATTGGAAACTAAAAATACCAAGCCCATAATCCTCAAGAAAATGATCCAGTTACGTAGGAAACTATTTCTCCAGTATCAACCCCTTGTCCTATCAGCCAACCTCCAACTAATTAAATATAAATGTCATTCATGTAACGGTTGATGAAAGCAAAACATAAGAGGAAAGTGATGACACTCATGATAAGAAATAAAATAACATCAAAGATGTAACCGTCTATGGCTATCTCATGACAAGCAAAATTTTCGAACACCATATCTAGATGGATATACTTTGAAGGTTCTTCGGTGCACACATATACCAACACTAGAAACTTTGCTTTCCAAGAATAGTGATCATCATAAATTCTTCCAAATGTCTTTTTTTTTTTTTTTTTTATAGAAAATGATGGAATTGACAATTTTATCTATGACCAACCAAACTTTTTGTTTAATCAAATCATTTGCCCTCTTATAGTAGTATATATAGAAATAGATAATATATATTCATAAAGTTTCTTATAGAACTAAATTTAATTAGGAAAATGTAAATTTCATTTTTAAAATTTATAAAAAAATTAATTAAATCTTAATTTTTGACGTTTCTAATTACAAACTATTCAATTTTTAATTAATTAGGATGACAAGTTTAAATGAAATGATTGAAAAATAATATATGAACATATAGAGTAAAAATGAGCAATTTAATTAGAACTTCTGAAAATTAAGAACTTAATTTATAACTTTTTGAGGGATAAATTTACGCTCTACCCTCTAAATTATTGGGAAAAAAATACATTATAATTGACATATATCGGGACAATGCTAAAATATGAAAATGACCAAGGCCAAGTTTAGTTAGTGTAAGGTGGTAGAAAAATGAGAGAAAAAGTAAATGTGAACATAAATGGGAAATTTACTCTCTTTTTTCTTGGGTGAAAACGTGATCGGAAAGCAAATTAGGGGCTCGTATGTAAATTATATGCTATTAATGACTCCTAATACTAAAGCATGATGGTTGCAATGCTAGAAAATGACAGTTTAATGTTATCGAAATCTAGAAAATCTAAAACAGGGCGCACCTGAGCCACCAGGACGTGACGGCTGTGGGCTGCGTTCATCGTCGACTAATACAGTCCGGCATGTCCCAGAACCCTGCCGGGGCTGATCATCGGGACATAGGCAGGTGAACTTATTTGTTTTGAGGTCATAGCCACAAGTTCCACTGGATCTCTTGCACTCATTGCAAGCTGTGCTATCTACTTTCCATCTCACTTCAAATCCATCTTCAATCAATTGTGTAAGATTTGAAAGTGCTTCGATCAATCCGAAGGACGAGCTTCGGATTGGAACGAAAATACTTGCCTGACATGTCCCGGGACCTTGTGCACCAGGCACAATATAACCATTTTGGTATGTGACACCTTTGATTGAACAAGTCATGATGAGTTGGTAAGGGACAGGGATATTAGGAGGAGGGCAACCATACTGGATTGTAAGATTTACATAGCCAGAAGTGAACTCAAAAAGTTGGGAATCAATTGTGGTGTTGACAAACTCTCGCGGACAAATATCTCCAAATATGTCATCTCTAGTGATTTTCAAAATTTGGGATGTGGGATTAATGTCCAAAATCAGATAATTCACGTTCATGATGTTTATAATAGGTTTATCATTGTTGCAAAGAAGTTGGAGTCCAGGATGGCCACATTCCTTTGGCCGGTTGCCTCCCCAAAAGGGGTAATCAACATTTTTGAGTTGTCCACAATTGAAAAAATTGGAACAACTCGAGTACCATTTGGTGGTGTTTTGACATGAAAATGAAGGGAGATGGATGAAGAAGACAACTATGGAGAAGAGAATTGGAGGCGGTTTTGCTGAGAGGAACTTGCACTTCATAGTGGTAACAAAGAGAAGCCAATTAGGAATCTAGAAGTGCCTCAAGGGATATGAATATGAACTAAACTTGGAGAGGCTAGAATTAAAGAATGGTACCAACCACTACTGAACTTCTTAGGTTGGGAGGAAGAGCAGTCTTTGACTTGTGAGGCTTTCTTATAAAATGGGACGGTTTTGCTCTGCAGAACACTGCTAATTAATTACATGCTTTTGCGGAACTAGGTGGACAAGGCTGACCCATTCAGGCTGAAGAATCATCTGAAGATTAGAAAATGGCAATTCTTGTCTTTCCTAAAATGAATTCTCAGGAAGTTATGATGATATGATGCTGATATTTTTCCATCACGCACGCGTTAGACATCAAGTGCGAGGTTGAAGTCAGATGTAAACTATGCATACACGATGAGATCTTAGAGCATGGGAGTGCAAAATTTATCTAAAATATGACGGGAAGGTCTCGTGTTAAACTTTTATAGATTTCCATCTATTAATTAATTATTATTCCATGTATATTTATTTTTGTCTATTAAAAAGTTACTATAATTTTTGTATTGAGTCTTTAATTAAAAAATTATGTTTGACTCACAAGGAAAAAAAGAGAGGTGATAATCGTATTAATTATAAGCCTCTCTATTATTTTAAACGATTAGACAAAATAAAATTTTAATGTGGACTTCCTGTACAAAGTGACACTGTAATTTTTTTATTAATCTGAACAAAATGTAATTTTGGCAGGACTTTTTGACGAGATGAACTTTGACAAGATCCACAAAGGATCAAATAATGGGAATTGAGATAATTTTATGGGAATTGACAAAATTTTAAGTAATATGTGGAACCCATGATGGAATACACATCTCATGGATATTGAAAGAAAAGCAGTTTGGTCAAGAAATTTAGGTCCAACTCATGAATTTCTAAGGCAAAGATGAAAGTTGAAAGGGTTTTCACATTTTGTTAAGAAAATGTTAAACTTCTTTGATTTTTTTCGCGCAATGTGCTTTGATTAAACTTGTCTCCTCCTAAGTCAACGATATAATTTTTCTAAATGTAGTCTTTTATTATTCTCCATATTATTCTAACTAGCATTAATTTCTACATTAATTTGTTTATGTTGTAATTTAATTAAATTTTTTAAGAATTTAATTTAACTCAAAAATGTATTATTTTTAACCTTTTAATTTGTTTACAAAAATTTAAAACGATTTACTCTCTCTACTTTTACTTGCCACAATTTACAATTAAAGCTTTCCAATTATAATTGTAATTAAAGCTATTTTTTTTCCAATTATACCATTCCAATTATTGTATTTATTTTACTACTACTTTTTTCCAATTATACCATTCTAATTAAAGCTTTCCAAACTATTAGTATTACTTAATTAAAATTTAAAGAGAAGTGAAAATTCAACCTAATTATATCTTCCTTATTTGTGCACCTATTTATTTAGAAATATTGAGATAATTGAAAAAGGGTATTTTGAGTTTTTATCTTTAAAAAGCTCATCAAATTTAGTTTTTTTTATAAAGTAGCATGGAATTCCAAATATGAAAACTAAAAATAAAAAAGGGATGGAGTGTATTTTAAAACAGAAATTTACTTCTTCTTTTTTTTTTTTTTTGAGGGAATAAACTTCAAAGTTGAAGGTCAATAAACGTCTGGGCATTTATGGGTATCCAGTGAGTTGAATTTTGGGTCAAAGTGGAAACTCTTTATCCACTTTGCATATGGAATAAAAGAAATACAATAAAACATCTATAAATTAATAACTATTTTAAGATAATATTTTTGTCTGCATCTAACTAGGGCAATTTTAAAAATTTAATAGTTTTAATAAATTAATAAGATAATAATTTTTAAGAAATCTCTTATATAAATCTATCTTGTCAATATCATAAATTAATAATTATTTAATATTACAAATATAATTAGAATAATTTAGTAAAATAAAAATACATTTTTATTTTTTTAATAAAATTTAAATCTAGATGAATTTTATCTCTAAATTTTCATGTTACATTTAAAAACTTTGAGGTTGTGTTTTCAAATGACAACAAAAACAAATTGTGAAGCATTGTTGTCACTATGATAACTTCATTTCATCATAGTTGATTTCAGAATACTTGTTTTTTTAAAAAAAATATTATTGAGTATGATTTTAATAATTTTTCTATTTTGTTTATATAGAGCAAGACTTGCTTAAATTGAAGGAGTGTCTAAAATTATTTTAAACAATTTGTGCCTTTAAAGAAATATCGAAAATATTTTAGGCAATTTGTATATTCAAATAATTACCAAAATATTTTCAATAATTAATTTATCAATTTTTTAAATATTTTAGGTGACGGTGGTGTGGTCCTTGTAGTCATCCAGACTCCAATTGGAGTTGCAGATTTTGTTCCAGCTAAAAAAAAAATTTGTTTTCCAATCGGGAAAAAAAGAACATGTTATTAGGAGTTACGTTCACTTTAGTTTTGTTTTCAAATTTCTAAAATTAATTTAAATTTATTAAAAATATACTATCATTTTTAAATTATTTTTTAAGTAAGAAACAAAAATACGATCCAAGGAGCAGGACTTTGGATTTGGAATCCAAGAAAGTTTTCCATTTTTATAAAATGCATTAAACAAATTATCTTGTTCATAATTATAAAATTGTTTGTTACTTTCTATGATTATTGTGTATGTTATTTTCAAATTTATACTTATTTTATTGAGAGAGAAAAAGAGAGAACAAATATTTCATTTTCCAATAAAAACTAAAATAAATAAAGGTATAATGGGAAGTAAAATAATTTATTAATCTATGTAAAATTACCTAAAATATTTTATAAAAAGGAACATAAATAGTATAATAATCACAAATTTGGAAAGATAATTTCTTTTTTGGTAAATAATTTATTTGAAAAACCATATATTATCAAGTTGATTTCATAAAACAAAGTAAAGTACAATATTTAACCATCACTGAACTATGAGAATTTAAGATTTTTTGAGTTACATGTTTATCCTTTAATGAATTGTAGAACATATAAGTTAATTGTAAATAAAATATTTAAATTAATAGAGTGAATAGTAGGGATTATGAGTTAATATTATATAAATTTATTAAGTTAAATAAGCTATTAATGAAATTTTAAATAAAAAGATATTTATTTTAAGAAATTGTCTAAAATAATGACGTGTTGAGAAATAATTGGTCGACCCAAGCCTATGAAAACTGTGCAGGATCTAGAGTAGCTTATCCGAGGTCATTTATAAACTCGCACCTACGCACTCGACTCGACCCGACCCTAATTAGGTTTCAGGAGACCGGCAAAAATGGAAGTCCACAGGCATTGGGCCCCAGTGTCGTCGCCCTGCCCTGCAATTTGTGTGCTCTAACACCAACTCCACTCAACTTTCCCAAATAAAATTCTTCTGCTTTAAATGAGTTTTCACACATTATTTTTTCATATTTTATAATGCTTCAATTCAATCATTCAATTCTATTCATCATGACAAATAGCATCCTAATATTCCAACGCACTCATATTTTATTAATATTTTTATTAAAATACTAAATTTCACATATTATTCAAATTTATATTATTAAATTATTAATTTAAAATAATAATTAATGTTTTAAAAAATTTATTCTTATTATTAAGATATAAAATTTTATATTAACACACTTTAAAAAAACAACAAAAATTACAAAAGAAAAACACATAAAAAATTAACTTCTAATTTTGACTTTCAAATTGATGTCCAAAACGTTTTTAAATATGCTCCACTAAATCTGTTTGAAGATTACGATATAATTATTTTGTGACGAACAAATACTCACATTTCTAAGTATGCTTTAAGATATGTTCTCCCTTATAAGTATGTATAAAAATTAAAATACACTTCATTAGATACTTATGTCGTTGATAAAATATTATTTGAAATATCGTATGAGTAATCAAAATTTTCTTTAGAAATTTCTCGCTCATCTTCCACAATTATATTATGTAGAATGATGCATGCAAATATTATATATTTCAATGTTTCATTTTCTTCACATTTCATGGGTTTCACTATCTCACGTCATTTTACAATTATTCACTCCAATTATATAATTCTATAAATTATAATAAATGAGACCCATAAATTACATTACTTTTCTATTTTAACGATCCTAATTTTATTATTATTTACATCACTTCCCTATTTTATACATATTAAGTTATGAGTTTTAAAAAATAATTAAATTTATGAATATGAATAATTTCACACATTTATTTTTTAAAAAAATAGCACAAATATAGTTTTTTTATATTCTCAATTTTTGAAGAAATCACTAAAATTAATAAAATTATACTAGTTTAGAAAATTTATTCTTTAAACTAAAATATAATCGTTAGTCAAATAAGATAGCATTTAAAGGAAAAAAAATCAACAATCAAAAAAAGTTTTAAAAGAAAAATGATATTTTTAAAAGAGAGCAAAAGACAAAAGAGAAAATATCACAATTTCATATTTCAAGATTGAGGGGTCAATGTAAAGTGCATTTTTTAGTTGCATCATGGAGGAGTCGTTGCTCCAGTTGCCAAAAATCAAATACACTTCAATAGTTAAGCAACTCATCTTGAATTGTATGTGTAAATAATATATTTCCACTGGAGCTGGTCTAAAGCATCACAACTCTCACTTACGGTGAATATCTCTCCATTTGGTTTTAGTTAACAACAAATTTTGCTTTGTTCATTTAATTTTTTTTATAAAAAATTGAAAATGGAATATTCAATTCAATTAAAGAATTAAGAAAGCCTTTAATATTTTTTAAAAATATCACATTATATTTATTTTTGTTATAATATGATTAGTAGTAGGATTGCATAAATGAATGGATATGAATTTTTTAAATTAAAAAATTGTTAGTGAAAATACTCTTCAAGAAATTGATTCAAAGCTTGAGGTTTTTTTTTTTTTTACTAATCTAGAAAATTGTTTCAAACATTCTCATTTAAAGATATCAATAAATGCTAGTGTATTTTTAAGATAAATTACGATAAAAAATAAGAAGTAAAAAATGATACATTTAAGGACTTGTTTGGTTTACAAGGAATCTAGCAGGAGAAAGTATTATTTTTCAAGTTTAAATTCTCATACTTTGTTCAATTTTAAAACATTTGGGAAAGTAAAAAGAATCTTTAAAACAAGGAAAGTAATACAACTATTCTATATTCTTATTCCACAGCTTGAATTGGTATTCTCATTACTTGCCTTAGGAATCTATTTTGATTTATCTAGATTTATTAGTTTATCTACATTAATTTTTTTTAAAATACACACACTCTCTCCCCCTCTCCTGCTTCTTTTCATTTTGCTAAAAGTTAAAGTTACGAGAAAATTAATTTATTTGAACTATTTGAGAATGTTTATATATATATATATATATATATATATATTCATAATATTTAAGAGTTAACACTCTTTAAATTATTCCATTTTATCGTTATGGATTTGACTCATTGAGAAAGATTTTTTTAATATTCATAATATTTAAGAATTAAAAAATGGGTTTTTAAAATTTTTATTTTTTTCTCATTTGTAAACATAATTGTTTTAATATATACATTTAAGAAAGTTTTTGAAAGAATATACATCTAATCAAATTAAAATATAATTTTACAAACCTAATATTTATAATAGTGTTTAGATATTTTAGTAATGAATTGAATATATTCCTCAATTTATTCATTTAAAGCAATGATATGAATAAAAATTTTAATTTTTATTACAACATTTCTAATATTTTTCAAACGCAGAATAAATAATTTGTTTGAATTTATTTTTTATGGAATCATATTCCAAGGAATTATAATTATGAGTAACTTTATTTTTAGTCAACCAAACGAGCATTAGATTACACAAGGATATAATTATAAAAATATATAAAAAATAAGAAACAATATGTTTAAAATTGAATAATTCATCGATAAAATAAATGGAAGAGAGTAATATGTTGTCACCCTAGGAATTAGGAATTAGGAATTAGGTCCATTCAATGCCATGAATCATGATATGAATATGATGGAGCAGACCAAAGTTCAAACAAATCTTTAGGATATTTTTAAATGACATTATTATCAATTTTCTTTTGAAGAGATAAAAATAATATTTATTATGTATCGAAATATAAGATATTTTGAGTATATCTTTTATCTCAAAATATAAGATACTTTAGCTTATTTTGTACTTCTTATGTCTATAAATATAAATGATTGTATAACTTTATTATTGTCTCAATATAAGTCATTTTACTTAATTTTATATATATTTCACAATTGACTTATAATATTACTATTATTTATTTTTATCTCTCATCTCACCTATTTCTTATTTCCAAGATAAAGCTTTTATATTTTATTTTTTAAAAAATAAACTATATTTTCTCTTTCTTATTTCCAATACATAATAATTAAGGGCATTTTATAAATAAAAGAAGTTCATTGGTCTATGTAAAAGTAAATAAAAAAACTTATTATTTTTTTTATGGATGGAATATGTTTTTTCTAATAGTACTCATATTTTTAAATGGAGAGAGAGAATAAATTTTTTAATTTCAAATTTCCAAAAAATAATATTACATAATAAATTAAGGCATTTTAAGAAATTATAATACCTCATCAATATGTATAAAATGCCTAAAAGTATCTTATATTGTGGGGAAAAATGAGTATAATAATGAAAACAAATGTCTTATATATATATATATATATATATATATATATATAGACAATTATAATGTGTTTTAAATAACATTATTATTATTTTCTTTTCAAGAGATAAAAATAATATAATAATTAAAACAAATGTCTTACAATATACACGCGTCTCAAAATTTCTCTAAAACCAATACATGAAGAATGAAAATTTAGTAGTAATTAAAAGTATAGATGTTTAATATACAGTGGATAAATCATGAGCAGAACAAGATTATGTGATTGTTTCCAACATAATAAACATGTTAAACAATCAGAGTTACAATAGTAAAGCGATTTTGAAAAATAAATAAATAAATAATATATATATATATATATATACATACACGCACGCATATATAATGATGATGATGATTTATTTAAAATTAGTTAACTTATTTTTAAATGAGTTAATATTTATGGTCTTTTTTCTTCTTCTACTTCTAAATCTACCCTTATTATTTTTCCTTCCGAGGATTGAAAATTATTTAATGAAGATAGAAGACAAGTTCTATTCAATTTACTTTTCATATGTATATCTTTGGAATTGAATATTCATATTAACATTTTGGTATACTCATAAATGAATGTCCAATTTTTTAAAATAAGTATATTTTTCATTTAAAGTTTCACTAATAACTTTCTTAATTTAAGAATTTACATTTTACTAACTAATAGTCTTTAGTACAAACTTAATTAATAAAAATTATAAAGATATAACTTATTTGAAATCAAATGCTCTTTTTAATTTTTAGTATAAATCAAATGTGAATATTTAATTTGAAACGAATGAAATATTTTTTATTTTATAATAGAAAATAATCTATGACATGAAAATTCTTAAATAAGAAAATTTAAAGTATTTTAACTTTTTATTGTATAAAATTTTATAAAATTTTAAATGCGTACAAAATTATACTTCAATGATGAAGGAAGACAAACAAAAGGAGGGGAGAAGTACATTTAAAAGTGTTGGAAGGTTAAGTGAGTAGTAACCCAATTTCAGGAGCTTTGGTTTGGACTTAGGAGCCATGGAGCATTTTTTTATTTATTTATAAGGAAGAGACTAGAAACTCCTAGACTTATCAAAAGTCTTTTAACAGTTGTAAATCGAGATATGTGTATGAATCATTTTTGTTTTGTGAAATGGAATGGCTATCAAAGGGCAAAATGTCTAAAAGGATGATGTGTTTCAAAATAATTGGTCGGGCCAAGCCTATGAAAACTATGCAGGAACTCAGGAAGCTTTATCCGGGGTAATTTATAAGCTCGCACCCACGCACTTGACTCGACCCGACCTTGGTTAAGTTTAAAGAGATCCTCAAAAATGGAAGTCTACAGGCATTGGGGTCCAGTGTCCTCGCACAGTCACGCGATTTGTGTGGCTCTTACTTCTACTGAAGCTGAAATTTAGTCTTTTAATACTTAATTTGATTTAAACGAAAATTATTTGACGATAAACGTATTGTGTCTTGTCAATCCTAAACCGATATAATTGTGTCGTGTTGACGAATTGAGATCAAATTGCCAACATTAGTTTAAAGTCACTAGCAAAAGTGTGAATCTAGCGGCATTGGGCCAGTGTCGTCACACGAGTCCCACTATTTGTGTGGAAAGCTACACTAATTTCACTTTCGATGAATCTCTCTCTCTCCATTGTAGTTAATAGTGAGGCAATTTAAGTTTGACTCGTGTGATCGATTTGTAAATTGGGTTTGACTATATAATAATAGATACATCAAAATTCGAGCAAACTGATAAAATGACATTTATAGACAAAAAATGATATCGTTTTTCACTTTCTAACTGGGCTAACCCACGCATGAATTTGGACTGAGCGGTGAGATTTCATACCCGTCAAAATTCGAGCTAAATTGACCGATTCAAATTTCTACTTTGACCTGATCGGTAGTCCGTTTTACCACCCTCGTAGTTAACAACAAATTCTACTTTTTTCATTCAATTTTTTTTTTCAAATTGAATGTTCAACTAAAAAATAAAAAATAAATTAAAGAAGTCTTTCATATTAATTTTTTTTATTTTTGTTATAATATGATTAGTAGTAGGATTACATAAATTAGTGAATATAAACTTTTTAAATTTAAAATTACTAGTGACTTAAATAAAACAATATATTTTTAAAATGAATATTTAAAAATAAAAATATAAACATTTAATATGAAATCTCTTTGAAAATACATTTACTATAAAATTAATACTACAAAAATAGATAAAAAATTATAGAATTTGAGAATTTTAAATACTAGATTATATATCTCGATAAAATAATTTCTGGCTTACGTTGGAGTCAATTTCATTTGCCAATGAATTATTTATAGTTGATTTTAGTGTATCTTGCTCTAAGAATTTGTTTCATTTTAATGTTTTTGAATACTTTATTCAAGAGTGACACCAAAATACAACACAAATACAAGTGTGCCACATTTTTATTTGAAAAACATTTCTTTTATTCCTTCACTTCATTTATGAAAGTACTATATCCTTTTCGATTCAATAGTCTACTTTTTTTTCCTCAATAATTTAAAAAGTATTGAAATGATAATTATAAAAATAAACTTTATAAATTAATGTTACTTAATTGGTGATGAATCATTGTGGTTCAAAAGTTTAATATTAAATAATTAACATTAAACTTGAGAAATTGATTCAAAGCTTGATGTGATATTTTTTTTACTAATGTAAAAAATATTCTCTAACATTCTCATTTAAAGATATCAATAATCTAAAAATATTTTCTAACATTCTTATTTTAAAATATCAATAAATGCTTAGTATATTATTTAAGATAATGTTTTTTAAAAAAAAACAAATTTTATACTTTTCAAAATGACATAAAGATTATAAGAATATGTATTGAAATTAGAAACAAAATTATTTTTAAAAAATACTAATAATTGATAATTGAAATGAGAGGAAGAAAAATTATGGTCCTTAATAATTCTTACTCTCCTTAAATTGATCAGTGAAACTGAAACTAAGAAAAGTTTAAAAATTGAGTTGATTAGTGAAAATGAAATTCATTTTATATAGAAAGTTACAAAACAAAAGAATCAATTAATATATTGATTGATATAATTGACTCAAATTCAAAAACTATCTCATTCTTCAATGTTAAATAAATAACTCAGAGTTCAAGAAACTAATAACTCTCTTTCAAGTTATGAGTCGAATTTAATTATGGCCGAGAGAGAGCACTAGTAATTCTTTCATACGTGTAATTTGAGAAAGAAATCTTAGGAACTTGTGAACTGTAGCGAGCAGCTACGACTTGTGATCTGAAATGTCCTGCTGTTCGAGCAAGTTTCATGTGAAAACCTTTTTTTTCCACCATTCATACACAAACAACAGTATTACTACAATGAAATTGACAGGGAAATTACATTTGAACCAAAAGACATAAAGAAAGTTTCTTCAGGCAAGCTCATTTACTATGCCTAGTAGTTTTTTCTCCAACAACTCTGAGCATACTTGCCCCATCATGTGGTAAAACGAGCCCATTTCAGATAGCTGTTCCACTGTCATTTTCCCCATTACTTTTCTTGCCAAGGCTTCTTTTTCCTCATTCATCGTCAATCGCTGAAAATATGAAGATGCATTTCTAACAGTTGCTCCCATCTGCTTCAATCTACTCTCTTGCTCCAGGGTTAGAGCAGTGTTTGACTGCGTGTTCACAAAATTGGAATTAATAATAAGATTTGCCAATTATGGCCCTAATGTTAATTTGTGGAGAATAATAGCTAGTAATAATTTGTATATGAAAAATGATACCTCGAGGAACTCAGCTCCTACTTCAAGTTCTGATTGCTTAGAGAAAGGCATGTCTTGTCCCGCACGATAAATATTTCTTGCAAGTGAGAAGCTTCTGACAATGATATTCCTCTTCTTCTCCATTTCTTGATTAAGCTTGAGAGCTTTTGGCATATCCCTTGCAGCATTGAGTTTCTTCTGGTAAGCAATAACAGCCTTCACAAATTCCTGTTCCAATTTTACCATGCAACATTACCACTAGATATATACCATCCCAGCAGTGCAAGTTTTGAAGGAAAAAAAAAAAAAAACAAAGTGACCAATTAATGACACATTATCTAATGATGTCTCACCTGATAAGCAAAAGGACATCCAGGGTAATCAAATTCATCAGAATTGGGCTGCCTCATACGCTCTGGATGAAATTGAAGGCCCATAATAAATTTACCCTCCTCTGGATTATAAGCATCTGGATCATAAAACCCTTCTATTAAACCATCAGGGGCAAATGCCATTGGAACAAAACGCTGAGCTAATCTCTTAACCCCTTGATGATGATAACTATTCACCCACAATCCCATTTCCTCTGCCTCCAAAGAACCCTTAAACCAATGGTGCAAAGGGGTGTTTTCCACCACCTTAACAAGATGTCTATGCCCATCATAGTTATCATAATCAATATGCATCACTCTCTCATTTTCAGGGACTTTTCTTGATAGTTTTTTACCTATGTCCATAAAAAGACTACCTCCACAAGCAACATTGAGTACCTGTGATCCCCTGCATATTCCCAAATAAGGAATGTTCCTTTCGAGGCAAAGCTTGGCTAGACTTAGTTCAATTGTATCTTTCTCTTTGTCTATGGTTGTATCACTGGTATGCAACCTTCGAATTTCCTCCAATTCTTCAGGGGATAAATTTGTTGTTTCCGCTTCATACAATGAGGGATCAATATCTTCTCCTTCACAGAGTAGAACTCCATGGATTGGTTCAAAACTTTCTAAAAGCATGTGAACCCCAGAAACTCTTGGTAAAATCACCGGCACTGCTCCATAACTTACTATAAGATCAAGATGATATTCTCCTAAAAAATTTCAAGAAACATTAATAAATTACATTTAAAAATTGACATGGAATAGATTAAATGAGGCGAAAATCTAACGTACCCACAAAATCCACGAACTTGTTCTTGCGAACTGTGCGTCTAGATACGATGAGAACACGAGGAAGAATGTTGGAGAGCTCCGCAGCCATGGCAGGTAACGCTATAATAGCACTAATACTGATCAAGAAACTAATGTGATTGAGAAAGCCAATCAGATTTCTTGAGATATTTATAGGAGAATTCTAGTAGTATTTGAGGGCTTGATTAATAGATTTAATCATGGTGTAGAAGAGTAGATCTTGAAAGAGAGCGCGGTGGAGAGTGGAAGTTGGTGGCGGAGTGGAGTAATAGTCTAGTCTAGGCGCCGCGTACATGTTACTAATGTTATGGACAAATAATAGGTCGTCATCAATGAGAACATGGACTTAGGTTTGGGGTCGGTTAGATTCAGACGTGGCGGATGGTTATCTGAGGAAGGGAGGTGTTTCTTGGATGGGTCAATGCTGAGGAGGCGCTACCTTGGCACAGCTCTACTTTTCTAGGGATAGTCTGTTTTGATTATGTGTAGTCATTTTATTGTTCACAATTAATTCGATCTTAAATCTAGCCACGGTAAAAATGCTCTTAAATTTTTATTTTTATTTTTCTTCTCAAACTCAAGACTTTGCTTCTTTTTCTTCTTAATTATATACACTTTTCCCATGCGTTATGATTACCTAAAGTTATTATTCATTTGATAAGACTAATATTTTTATACTATTTGTATAGTATGTCAATACTTTTCCTTGTTCTCTCTCTGGCTTTAGAGGTTAAGTTCCAAGAACAAAGATCATATAATTCGTTTTCTACAAATACATTCCCATGGTTTCTAAATATTGTCCCCCCCCCCCTCCCCAAAAATAAAATAAAATAAAATAAAAATGCAAATAAGGTACGAATAATTGGAATCGAGGGATGAGGGTCAATATTTTGGCTCTCGACTATACTGCTCCTTGTGAAAAAGTAATAGTTTAAATTAGATGATATATTATGAATTTGATTGGTATTTCATTTTCTATGATGTATATCAATAAATTGCACTGCAGGCTGTGGATCACTCGGTCCAATTTGGTACGAATTGAGGTGCCTAATTTTTTTGAGCATATCTTTTAGTTATAAGGATATGAACTCTATGCTAGAAAAAGAACAACTACTAAACTCAATAAAGTGTCTTGACTTATAATTCAAAGAGTCCTCGTTTTAAATACTTCTAATTTACATAAAAGAAAGAAAAGCAAGGATTTGGTGGAGGTCTTATCCAGTGTTTATTGAAGTACGCATGAATATTCAGCACATGCTTGGAAAGGAATGGCCAAATATGGTCAGTGGTTCATTTTTAATTTCCCCGTTGAGGTGGTAAAGCGTGTTGTTACTTCCATTTTCAGGTCATAATTTACGACCGGAGGCATTGAGGAGTTCATTCCGGATTTGATCACGTGAAAGCTTAGGCCATGAATATTAAGTCCCTAAGACTTAAAATCTTGTCTAACTTTTATTGTATTAATTTATTTTATCAATCTATTACTTTAACAAAATTTTAATTACTTGAGTATATTCTTACTTTAAACTAATTAGCATGTTAAGTTTAGAACACTAACATTACAAATATTAAATCACAGCAAAAAACACAAAATAACATTAGAATTTTACGTGATTTGAAAATTCATATTTTATGGTACTAGTCATATTACACTCTCAGTATAGTTTATTTTACAATGAACCCTCCCTTTTAACTATACTCTATGTTCATTGGCTACAAGCTAACAAGTTTGAGAGAAGCAGAGTTTTGACAGATAGAGAAAGAGATTGAAACTCTATAAAACGACTGCTGTGGTTATAAATAGGAGAAAGAAATACTATATACTAAGGAGATTAAGGTGTGAATCCGTGAACCGACTTGCACTGTTGACCTGTGACCATCACGTGGGTATATATATAACCCAATTTCATTTCTCTCATATAACCAGCAATAAGTAAAATAGTGAAAGGCTCAAACAACACCATAAGCCCAAAGCTTCATTTGATAAGTTTATGAGCTTTATCGTTGGGTGTGAGAGTGAATTTGAGGGCAAAGTCTTAGCTATTAAATATAATTACATTTTCTATATAGCATTTGAACCTTTTAGTATACATGTGACCCATTAAACCATTGAATAAGGAGGATATTATAGTATTTTTCTAATCTTGTCTTTATGAATCTCTCGTCCGATTAAAGATTAACAAAAAAATTTAGAACAGAGGAAGCATTAAGTTAGTTGCCTTGGATTGCATCAACCTTCTTTTCCTCTTTTTTTTTTTTTTCTTTTTTGGAAAGAAGGTTATCAATTTTGTTGACTTCCAATATTGCACGTCTTGATTCTCCTCTGATGCATCTTGGAATAATACTGATCAAATTAAATCTTTCAATAACATTTCTGTTACATGTATGGTTCATTATGATCTCTCAAACAGCTGCACCAGTCAGCATCGATCATAGTGTACAAGGATTCAAAATCTTTTACACATCTTTGAAATAATTGCTTTGATTCATAAATGCTTCCTTTTTATTTTTTTGAAAGGACATGTAGTATATAAGGTTTTAAATTCTCTACACAAGTACACTAAACTTAATTTAACATATCGTATTAATAAAGTATAAGGAGAATACCAATCTTTAATAACATGATATAAGACACTAATTTTAACCCATAAATTAGCTTTTGGATGAGGTAACTAATTTGCTTTCATCCTAACTTTTACTCATTTGCTCCTTAGAATTATCTTAATGATAAGAGGATCTAAGAGAATCCCTCAATTTCCCTCTTTGCCATTGTTTATAGGTACTTAATTCGAAGAATGAACAGCGTTTTTATTCAAGTGTAAAAAGTTTAACATAAACTGATTCATTATAAAAAATTTCATTTGTAAAAATGCACCAGAAGTCAACTTCAGCAACTTAATTATATTTTTGTCCTTCAAATTATTGACGGGAATTGCCTCAAAAAAAAAAAAATTATTGACTGGGAAGTCACTAGAATTAACACCCCTCCCCGTCCCCAAAATTTTTTTTATAACACCAAGCATCATTTTATACCATTTAATTATATATAAAATTTTATAAATCAAGTCTATATAGATCTTGTGGTTAAAGTTCACATCCATGATAAAATTTTCTCCTAAATTACATATGAACCACAAGATTTGATCGGTACAAGATGAGATGAGCCCTTATTTAAAACGGTGGAAATAGACAGTAATAGCCTTGGACCCTGGTTCATCACCCATCAGCATCTGGGGATAGGTACAGCACAGGCGCTGGAAACCCTTCTGGTATTGGGAGAGTTAACATAAGGCCTGAGGTTAGGATCTTTGAGATACCCACAAAGGCAAGGCCTCTGTTCTCTCAGCTTACTGCAACAAGCTGCAGACGGCGGTTGGTTCGACGTGATTGCTCCGATGCATGGGCTCAGCTCTGTCGGAGTACATGTCACTGCCTTGCTCAATTTCACCTCCTTACCAAGTAGTATCACCAACATCATGATCATCATCACCATGCAAATCCTAAACGATTTCATTCTGATCTCAGAGTTTCTATTTGTGAGGAGAATGCAAATGCAATGGTGGGCAAGAAGCGTTTGGTTTCCTACCCAATTTATAGCGCGGGGAAATTAGGTTGGAAACCACCACAAAATTGCTTGACTCAGACTGACGAACCGACTAGGTTAGCCAGTGGTAAGGGAAATGGTCCCACGAATTGAAATTTTATTCATGTGGTGGTGAGGAATGCACCCATACTACTAATGCAGACGAAAATCTTCAAAAATCTTGAAGAATGCTCCCTTTAAAAAAAAAATATATCATTTTGATACCCCTTCACTTGTCTTCCTGAACAAAACATCTTAAATAAAATATCTCTAAAATAAAATAAAAGAGGAATATTAAATACTTATAGAGAATACTGTCTCAACAGATGTTTAAGTTATAAGTAGATCTTTTTCTGTATAAGTGTAACATAAATATGTTTTGTGGGATTTCGAAAGTCCCTAATAGGTGTGAAGCCCTTTAAGGGACCATGCCTAGTTTGAGATTAAATCTAAGGTAGTATATATATCGTAACTAATTAATGTTTAGTAGTACTAGTATTTTATATTGTTTCGAAGCTTGGGTTTCTACCTCTTGGAGTTGTTATGAATATATATATATATATGTGTGCGCGCGCGCGCGCTCTATAATTAAGGTTAGTGGGTAGCGTGCTCAAAGTGATGGTGCCACACTGGAAACAACGTAAGGTGAAGGAAAAATGAAATTGACTCGGGTCAAGTCAGTCGCTGCTCGGCTTTGGCCTTACCCTCATCTAAGAAGCGCTTTACTCGGGTTAGATCCCCAGCTTTTCCATTCCCCAAACCCCTGTAATAGCATGATTAAATTTTCGATTGACAAGACTGGGAGAAGGAAAATCATTTCCAAGATATCCATAAAGAATAATAAAGAAATTTATTTATACATAAAGATATTCATACAATAAGGAAAAAAACGACTTTGAATTGCCATCTTAATTTCATTTCATGAATAGAGCACATTTGTTAAATTAAATCAACCTGAAAAAAATCTGGAGAGTAATGTCACAATCAATCGCGTAATGAATATCTAAAGAATATCGCCACCCTATTGAAATCTTCATCCCCAATTGCCAAAAAAAATCAGCTTCAATCAACTTCGAGCAGGCAAGAAATTCACGAAACTGCATTTGCATTGGAGAATTAGCTAGTAATCAAGTAGTAACATATTTCACATCAATCAACCAACATTAAATAGAATTTACCTAGTAAGTAGCATATTTCACATCAATCAATCAACCAACATTAAATATACCCCAAGTTGAGACTTGTATTGGTTAAGAAATTCATAGAATCAGATAATCATTACTTGGTTCAAATTGAATTCCTTTAATATTTTTTTTCTAGCTATAGATAACAGTTTCTCTTCTACACAAATATATGTAGATTTACATGCATAAATACAGCAAACTTGACCATAGTAAACAAAATTAAATCTGAAATCAGAAAATTTTCTCCCTGCAGAATTCCTTCATTGTTTCTTCTTGTGATGACAATTTGAATACATCATCTCTAGAATACTTGATGTCTTCAATTGCACTGATATAGCTTAGTCCATCAACAAAAGCAGGAATACTTCTTATGGTTTTGAAGTTTTCCATATACAATGTTCTTTCCACAGCAACCCAATTAACCCCATCACAATAGGCATCACCAAAGTTGAACAAAACAGATTCTTTACCCGACTCTTTGCCATTGCCTTTGCCTCCTTGAGGAATTTCTTGATCAGTGGACTTCTGCATTTTAGGGTTCTTGGCTGTTGTTAAAATCTCTTTAGATTTCTTCAATGCAGAATGAAATCTACTCGGTTCTTGAACTCTGTTGGAGTATAATTGGCTCAAGGGTGCTATTATCCAACCATGCAAACTCTCTTTATCCTTCCCTTGAAAATTCCGCTGAAGGAGAGGCTTTGGCATTAAAGCAGTCGGTGAATCTGTGACCTTTTGTGAGAATTTTTGGAGGTTCTTGAGCAAGTTTTCTGGCTTTTTCTTCATCATATGATAGGCTAAGGCAAGACCTGGAAAAATAGTTCACATTCTCATTGTGAAAAAAGATTTATATCAAGTGTGGAAAAAACTGGTGATGTATAACTAGAATCCAAATTAACTTCGACTAATGTAACAGATACTACGTGAAAAACTAACTTCATTCGTAAAAATTCTGGCTTTTGTTATTAATCTCTACATGATGATTGAAGAGATTTTATAAAAGGGGGTGCTTTTAAAACTCATGTTACCTCAATAATTTTCTAAATTTAAAAAGTTTTATGGTTTCCAGTTTTTACCGATTTTTTTTTTTTTGAGGGGTTAAGTGTTTGAATGATGCCAAATTCCAAACTCAAGGTATCAAAAAATAAAAGTAAGGAAAAAAAGGCTCATGGTTTCTTTTAAGCATATTTGATTTTATACATAAATTAAGGTGATAGCAATGTTAAATGAATTTATTTAAAGTAACGTTAAACTCCTATTTTAGACCTTCGCAGTTTGCAGTTTACCTTTTCTTTAAGTGCAATTCTATCCGGAGAACTTTGATTTCATATCCACCGTCACCGAAGGGATTTTAACAATTTGTTAACGTTGTTTCGGCTTACACTAGGTTAGGCTGAAAAAGGCAAAAGTAATATTCCTCTACTTTGCTTATAAATGCATAACCTGCAAACCATCCAACCACGTTTCAATAGCCGCAAAACAACCCCACAACCGACTCGTACGTATAACTCATACATACAAACGCAAGCTTAGATCATCTCTTTCTTCACCGCTTTGTCACAAGAGTTAAACGCAGGCCTCTGGCAACATTTTTCTTATATATATATATATAATATAATATGAAACCAACGTATTAACCGCTTCTGTTAATTCCAATTATCGACAAGGTTTAGGCTGTTTCATCTTTTTAATTTCTCATTCATCATCACTCAAAAATGTGTTGAAGTTCCTTTTCAGAATAGCAACTACAGAAGTTCTCTTGAACACTACGCAAAATTTTCAACCCCATGGGCACGGATACAAGAAAAATGGGCGGGGGAAAAAAATTAAAAATGGTACACAGAAGAATGTAAAAAAATTAGTCGTTCAGATTTGAAGAGGTCCATTCTTCCGTAGTGTGACGGTTCGAAGAGATGCTAACCTACAAGAGATTGTATCACTGGTTCAGTTTAAGTCTCCTCGTTATTCTTTGTTTTGCCCCTTAGCATGTCCGTGAAACCACCTCGCATGATCCGCCTAAGTCTTGTATCCTCAACTGGTGGTTGTATAACAGGGTCCGGTGATGGTGGTGTAGCTTGTTCTACAGTTTCCCTTTTTCCAAGTAGCCCACCTTCACCAAATAAACTGCTTACAGATGATGCAATACCAAGATGAGCACCCATTACCTTGCTTATAGCATCTAAAGTTCCACCGGACCTTTCCCTTAATATAATTTCAAGTGCTTCCTTATGTGCTGGATCCAAAGCATCAGTGTCTTTTACCATATTCTGTATCGCGGGTATGAGATAGTCCCTTACACTCGAAGCAGGAAGATCTGGAAAATAGGCCAGTGGAATAAGCACCATTGAATCTTCAAAACAATGGAGTATGCCTGTGCATCTAGGTTGCGGTTGTCTCAAAAGAGACCCACTAAATTTATGGCATCTTCCATGGTCACATTTGATTTAAAATACAATGGTGTAGACATCATAAACTTACGGGGCTATCACTTGTCAAATTTCCAAAGGATACAAATAAAACAACTATCACTAGGCAGTGTATTCACAGACCACACACAGTATCATGTTTGGTTTTGAGAGGTGAATAAATTGCTTGTGTCATAATGCCAAATACTACTTTCTGCCTTCCTAAAGCAAACATCCACCGTTCTGGAATATTCCGGAATAACATTAAGCAAGAATATATCATTTATCAGTTACTTCACTAGTCAGAATCTAGTCAGGAGCATACTCATCCTAATACAATATGTTATAGTAGTCCTCATTAATGAAGGTTATGAGCCACCTTCAGTATTTCCCCCAAAATTTGAGAACCCCCTGGAGCAGCCATCAGCTATAAAATGCCACGACAGAATATACTTACACTATGATTCACGGAATATATGTGAACTCCCTAGTGTTAACACCTGTAATTGCAGTATAATCTTATGACTTCAGGAAACTAAAATATTTTGAACACTGTGCTTTGCAGTTTTCCAACTACAATGCCACCAAAATTCCTTGGAAAGCATACTCACTGAATTTCATTTTTCCTTTTTCCATTTCTTTTTAATCAAGGCAACTAGAAGGCAGGGAAAAGAACATAATGATAAGCTGAAAATTTTCTGATTTGAAAGCAAACCTGTTGCATCAAGAGCACGAATTGCTTCAGAAAATGCATTGGCTCTATCACGGCGACGCATCACATCACTTGAAGGAAGTGACGTGGCTGTAAGTTGGAAAATCTTGGACAAGAGATGTATATTAAGTTAAGGGGAAAAAAAGAATATAGAGAAACTAATAAGAAACTATTTTTCAGTAGGCGCAAGCATCAACTGTACAAAGGGAAGAGGTGTAAGGATATAATCTCTAAGTTGTTCTGTTGTATGTGGGATAGCCACCACCAAAGCTCGGATTACTGCTAGTGTGGCTTCATGTGATCCATCCTCGAGAAAAGCATCCATTTGAACACGTATTTTGTCAACAATCTGAGTAACAGAAAACAGAGAATCTCCATATGAGTATAGAATCATTATCAGATTGGAACTAAAATTGAACCAAATACACAATGCATACCACGTCATTCTTAAAATGCTGAGCTACAGTGCCGAATGCATCAATACTTGCATATTTCACATTCAAGTTTTGGTCTGAACCCAGGGTGACAAGAGCAGGTAAAACATGGGTTGAAGCAACTTTTGCATCAATATATGGTACCTAGACAAAAGAAATAACTGAGTTCTAAAATGCAGTGCTGCACTTGAGCAACTATTGTTTCCTGGCAATAAGAGGGCTTACAATGGATTTCAAAAGATTGGCAGCATAAATTTTCATATTTATGTTGGAGCTAACAACCATCTCCCATAGGATGTTAAAAATCATAGTATGATGTGCTTCATATGTGCTGCATCATAAAAATTCACACATAAATAACAAACCATGATGACAGCAGTAATAAGAACATTTTCTCACAAACACCAACCAAAGGAAGCGAACAGAATTCACAAGCTCGCTATTTGCTGGCTGATTTTCCTCTCCTATATTTTGAAATAGTCGAGACTTCAAGTCCTTTAACAGGTGATCATGCTTGTACGGGGACCCTAGAACCCCTGCCAACAGAAGTGGCAAAACGCACATGGTAGCAAGTTTCTGGGATACCACATTTTTTGGTCTCAAACCTGCAGCAAAAGCAGCAATTATAAAATGACACAGAAAACAAAAACAACAAAGAAGGGCAATATCAAGTTGAGCGATTCTTTTAACAATTCAATTACCTCTTATTCTAGAGTGGGCTATCTGTGGGAAATATGTTAAATCATCATCATCACCCACTGCAACTAAGAATACTGGCAGCATAATGTGTGTCAAATAAGCTTCCCCATAACATCCAGAAACCTCCAACAAGAACTGCATTACGGAAAACCAGAAGTTTGTATATTCTCTAGTAGTACAAAACTAAGAGTACTTATAGTTTCATATTTCAGTAACCATTCAATTACCTTCGCCATTCGATTTCTTAAATTGTCCTCTTTCTGAGGTAATAGAGAGGCCAATTGAACCAAGCGGGGAAAGCAATCAACATGCAACCACTCAAATGCAGACCAATCCACACCTCCCCTGACCAAATCTCTAACTCAGAAGCAAGATATTGATAATAGCTATTCCTAAGACCTTCATAGAGAATCTCATTCTAAAGGCTTGTTGATCAGAGAGGACAAAGGAAAAATTAAAAGATAAAAACAATAACTAACCTGGCGTAGAGTTCAAGCAAAGGAATTGAGAATAACGTTCCCACGGAATCTGAAACTGAAGGGAATGGGCAAGTTTTAACAGCTTTCTGGAGAATAAAAGGGAGCAATTCTGTGAGCAAGCGCAACAAAACATCAACATTCCAGCGTTCTCTTTCACCTAAAACACGAAGATGCGCCTCAACAGAACCCTCAACACCTGAAAGAGGCGGACAACGCTGGTAGAGGAATATGGAACATTAGAAACAAGAATGGGAGAGCTCAACCAAGTTTAAGAAATTGGGCAATTACCTCAGCAGAGCTCAAAATGTGTGAAAGCAGTAATTCTAAAACATGATCCAATTTGTCACCCCAATTTATTAAAGCAGGAACTAGTTCTTTGATTGTAGTTTCTACAACAGCACCAGATGGATCGCAAACTAACTGAAACATCATCTCCTCAACCTATGAACACAGAAGAGAAAGGGATTGGAGTAATTATTTTTTGTATGTCCTATAATTTCTTCTACATCAGCATACTATGACCAGGCAAATGCTCCATTCCCTAGATCACGGAGCTTACATGTAGGCAATCCTGTCAAGTCAGATTTCTTCTCCATGATAGCCTCGAAGCATATATAGTGAGGCTGACCTTGAAATATTTGTCAATATTTGGGAAGAGAGGCAGCAGCAAAGCCAGATTATGAGCTGCTGCTTCACGAACAACGGTTGCTGGATCCTCGATCAGCTGCTGCACGATAGATAGGATAAGAGAATCACGGATCTCCGGCCGGACAAATTCTCCAAGTTCTCCACAGGATTGAGCAACCAGCAACCTGCGCTCCTCATACATGTGATTGATCTACATGCCAAATGATTAAAATTTAATATGGCATTGAAGCTACAGACCAAAACACGTAGATTTATTGAAACAGCTTTCACTCAGCAGCGGTTAGGCTTACTTGTTCCCAACATTGAGGAAGCAACTCTGTTTCTGTTCTCATCTCACCAATATTCTTGGCAAGTGTAACACAAGCCTAAAGATGGAGACAAAATCAGCTACATGTCTAGGCCATAAAATCACTTAAACTTCAATTCAAAAATAAAAACAGTTTGAAGTAGTTTTAAGAAACTAACATCCATTATAATTCGCCTTTGTTGTTCATCTGGTCGCTTGATTAGGTTGAATAATGTGTGGGTCAATGAATCACGAATTGTGCTGTCTGGATGACGTTCAATTGCACACATTATCAGAGGAAGGAGCTCCTAAAAATGAGGTAACATCACAAATCAAATCTCTAAAAAACTGTAAAAGTTAGTTTTCATGACATTGTGACAGAAAATATGCAAAGAACTTGCACAGAATGAAAACAGTAAGAACTTTTCATGCATACCTCTCGATGGTTGATCAAAACATATGGAACAATCTTTGGCAATGCATCTGAAAGGATTTGTATGGTTTCCAAACCCTGCCATGTTAGAAGTTCATTCAGAAAAGGGTATATACAATGATCAAAGCTAAAAGAATAAATGAGACAAATGAGGAACTTACCATCTTTCCAACATTTAAAGTAGCAGCAAAAGTTTCAGTTCCTAGGTTTAAACCATTAGTTTCAACGGGTGATTCCTGATTATCCTTGAGGAAATTTTCAGCATTTGCAAGAATGCCATTGTCATTGGAAGATATTAGATATGCCCCTTCTGATCCCTTTTCTGTGATTATGGATTCATCTTGAGTCGCCACCAATTGAGAAGCTGTACTTTCTAAATCTTCAGGGGAGTCACCAACAGAAGGCTCTACATAGTTATTTTTACTTAATTCATCAACTCCATTTTCTGTATCTCCATCTCCTTTCACTTCTTTGCTATATTCTACAGATAACATATCCAGAGCATTTAATCCCTTCAACTTATTTATTTCATTTTGAAGCAATTGTATTTCTTCCATGTAGCTCTCCGAGGACCGTAATTGTACATTGTTAGAGTCACTTGATGTCAAATCACGTCCAGCTCGTCCACCTTCTATACGCATTTTAAGTGAAGTTATTTCAGCTCTGCAATCATTTAGTTCTTTCCTTTGGCGTTCCAAAGACTGCTTCATGTTTTGAACCTGAGAGAAAACATGATGAAAACTCCAACATAAAGAGAATGCAATAAAATCATCTATAAAGTTCAATTATCAGGAAAAACTACCAGGACTTCCTTGTCCTTGATGTCCTTTTGTAGGGCCTCCAAAGAATTCATTAATGTTACAGCCTGGGAATCAGTTTTGTCCTTCATTTTCAACAAGTTCTGATTTTCATTCATAAGCTTGTCATTCTCTTTCTGCAGAGATTCATTTTCTCGGAGCATAGCAATTTTCTCCTGCAACATGACAAAGTCTCTTCTTAGTGAGAGGGAAAAATATCATTCTCTTCTTTGCAGTATCTGAGGAACTGGACATTGATATCCTTTTTCTCAGTGCATACTTAAGATACCTCTGCGATTGCAAATCCCTACCATAAGTGCATCCCCAGACAAAAGCAAAAAGATAGAGAAGAAAGCACCAATAAGAAGCCAGGCCTATTAACGCTCAGAATTCTCGAGAGAACTGAATCCTTGTCAAATTTGAATAAAATGGATCAGCTATAACATTCCATCAGTCAAAATGTGGTATGTTCTTTAATTTGTGATTACTGCAGAAATGCATCCATATTCATAGCTTCAAGACTAAAACAGCTATGAGGTATAAAAAACTGAATAGGTTTGTCATTGCAAGAAATGTGAAGATCTCCATGTTGGGCCAGATGAAAGATTACTCATAGAAGAACACACAAACTGACAATGGAATTCATCAAAACATTTCAGTAAAACTTTATCTCTTCCCTCATGGGCCTTTAGAAAGGGTTTACAAAATGATCCATAATCTGGTCGTGATCTAGAAAATTAGGGCTGAGCAAAATGGATTATACATGTAATCATAATCTAGTGCAAATAAATGCCAGACTGACATCTCTTCACTTCCTCTTCCTTGCACATTAAGCTGCCTTACATAAGAAAACGACATTACTCTATAATAAAATCAGACAACACAGAAATTCGTGAAAGAAGAGAAAAGATGAGGGCAGCATGATAAGTGAGTAGTCTAACTTCAAAAGGTGCAGAAGGAAACTAATAGCACCAACCACATATTTCTGCAATAATGTTCATTAAACAGGCAAGGAATACAAGTTTTTGTCCTTTTATCAATTCATTATGACTATTAAAACTAACTCATTCCCTTAATAACAAATAAATATATATTTTTCATTCTTCATTTGAAGTACAAGATTACAACATTGTAGACAACAAGGAAATGCAGGGTACATGAATTAATAAGCTTTTTGGTTAGTCTAACTGTAAATAACATATTCTGGAAAAGTAGGCCTAAACTACAACGTTATTATCAGATGGAGAAAGTATCTAGTATATCATCTGCAACTATTTTAGCATACAAGTTAAAAATGAAAAACCTAGAGTAAATCAGTGGAGCTCAGGAAGTACCTCGGCAGCCTCATTAGTGGAAGAAAGGTGTTGGTAATAGTAGTGGCGCAGTGCATCTGGAACACAGGCAGGTGAGTTTTGCCAAACATCTAGATTTTGGTCTGTAACCTGTCATACAGATATTGAAGTTTCAAGTGTTTCAGTCAGTTTCAGAAAATATATGTATTCACATGTATTTCAACTATAGAAAAGGCTGCAATTTGATAGATAGATCATAGACAAAAGAATTCCTAAAAGCTTCTCTATATCAGAATAGTTGTTATTGCCAAAGAAACAAAAAGGCACACTTAACTATTCCCCATGGTAAAAGTACAAAAATTAAAAACAAGACATGGGCATTTAAAATGAAAAATTGATTTAGGACCAATATTTAGGAATATGTGGTACAATAGAATAGTATGAAACATTTTATACGCAAGCACAAGAAGTAAATATAAAGATGAATCACCACCACAATGTAACTAAAAGTTAAAGTTATGTCTGAAAAGCAAACTTCATATATCAAAAATACATTACATCAGAACCTGAAGATCTCCGTTAAACATGATACATAGAAGAATATTACCCATAAATTCCACTCATCCAGTGATGATAACCACAAGGCAAGTCATACAGGTTAACTCCACCAAGACAGATATCTAAAACAGACATCCTATGAAATAGAAAGAATCACAACCAAATGTATTTTAACTTAGCTATAAAACTTTAACTATTCAACATTGGGGATATCCATGCATAGAATTTCTATCACAACATTAGCACAGAAGATAAAGTACCTATATACATATACCAATAAACAACAGTAAAAGCAGCAAAAACTAAAATACAATAAGACAAAAAAATTACCTCCTCATAAAATGTCATTGCAGTTAAACGGTATCCTGCTAATAGTAAATATTCCTTTACAGCACAATTAAGATCGCGTCGCTCATTATCCTTCAAAGATCCCAAGTCAGAGAGTGTAGTATCCCTCTTCTGTTGTTGAGAATCTGGCTTGCTAATTGCAGCAGCATTTGCATTAGCGCCTGCAAAGTTCATTTACGCAGAGAGATTAAGGAGAAAGAACATTAAACTTTAAAAGAATACCCAACTAGAAAAAAACAATTTGATAGGAAAATTAGGATTTCCATTTTATCATTCTGTGTTAGGAAGGGAAGCTATAGGAAAATTGAAAGAGATTGTCTCTTTTTATGCTTAAATTTGAGAATATACTATGCATAAAAATAAAAAAATAAATTTTTTTTTAAGAATATACTTAATCGTATGAATATACAAAAATCAGGATATATCTTTTTGAAAACAACTTCTGGAAGCACTTTCCATCCCTCAAATTATCAAGACTTTGTTATCACAGGTAAAAATGAGCAGTGTATCGATAAGCTGGAGAGAAAAACATACCACCAGTATCATGTACAGGAGTCTCAGATTTTTTTTCTAACTCAGTCTTGAGTTTCACAATGTCTTCTTGGGCTAAACGGAGCTCATATTCACTCAAAGCTAATTTTTCTTCTAATGCTTCTTTCTCTTCAAGCAAACTTTGGGGATCTGCAACTATTTCCACAAGTGACATACTGATAATTAGTATGTACTAACTCATCACAGCTAAGAGAACAAGTCATTTACTCAATTCGGCAAATAATAGTGAAATATTATTATGAACTAAGGGATAGTGTGAAAAATTGTTATATTATTATAATGTAAGCATAACAAATATTTTAATAAGTGAAGCAATGGAAACTGAACAATTATACAAATAGAACAATTTCAATTTTCAACCAATATGCCACTCCGCATGACACCGGACTTTCTGAATGTCTTAGAATTGTATAACCAAGAAATTTAGTTTAGGTATTTTTTCTAGGATAAATTATAGTAATTGTATAAATTATATTCCTAGAATTTCAATTTTCAACCAATATGCCACTCCACATGGCGCTGGACCTTCTGAACTTGAAAAAAGTAGTTTGCATCAAGTTCTGAATAAAAAAAGAATTGTAAATTTCTTGTTTCAAGGAAAAAAAAAACCTAAACTATAATATATTTAAGCAGCAGTCTAAAAGACCCTTCATGTGAGGGTTCATTGGAGAAAAAGAGATCATTAAGAGTCTTAGATGCATAACACCATAAGCTGAGCACAAAAGATAAGTTTGTCTTGCTATAAGTGCAATAAAATTTGAACTATATAATTCTTACTTAACCACTAAAGACCAAGACTGGAGTTTCGGTACTCAAGCCAAAGCTTATAAAGACAACTGGATAAAAAGTTGGCATCATTTTGCACAACATAATACTCCATCCATTCTACAAAGATAGTCAAATAGTTTTTTCACACATATTAAGAAATGATGATTAATTTAGCAGAGATGTAAATTTTATGTACATTTTTCCATATATACCCTTACTAATCCTTACTTAAATTATTCCAAGTCAAACAAACTAATTGTTTTTCCTTGAAAGAATAATTTCAAACAACTTTGCAACTGAATATTAATGGCATTTAATGATGATGTTCAAACAATTAAAAGTATAAAAATTGACCAGTCTTCATAAGCACCTAAGCAATCAAAGGTTTATGATTCAGTTTTAATGAATCAGAAACCATTACCACACTATCAATCCACTCCAAATATCTTAGATTCTTACTTCCACCTTTCAATGTTGGCAGTAAAGTCCCTTTCTATGGGACAATAGTGTTGAATTGTCTACATAGTGATTAGTCATCAATCACTTGGTGAATTAGTGGGATCTGATAGGCAAAAATACCATTTGCCATTTTTTTGTCCGATTGATGTTTTTGCTTAGAAAAAAACACAATTTCACTTCTATAAATAGACAGCCTTCTAGCCTATTCAAATCATCACAATCTCATTTCTCTCATTCTATTCTCAACCTGTTAAGAGAAAATAACTTAGATAGCTATATAGCAAAATAGAGAGATTTTTCTTTTTGTATCCCAAGTTATTTAAAATTCTATTAAGAGTAATAAATTATTTCTTTGCCCCGTGGTTTTTACCCTAATTTATTTGGAAGTTTTCCACATGAAATATTTATGTCTAATTTATTTTTATTATTATCAAATTTACTTTATTTGCCTGACAACTCTTTTAACCTAAAATAATCATTATATTACCTAACAGTGGTATCGAAGCTTCTAGTTTTAAGAAGGGATCATATCAACGACAAAGTTCGACGTTGAGAAATTTAACGAGAATAATTTCTCATTATGAAAAATGAAGACAAAGGCACTTTTGAGAAAAGACAATTGTATAGTCGCAATTGGAGGTAGGCCCGCAGAAATCGCCAACGACAGCAAGTGGAACCAAATGGACGCGACGCAATTGCCGATGTACATTTAGCACTAGCTGACGGAGTATTATCTAGTGTGGGGGAAAAGAAAACTGCGAAGGAAATTTGGAATATTCTAACAAAATTGTACAAGGCCAAGTCACTGCATAACAAGATCATTTTAAAGAGAGGACTTTATTATCTTCGAATGGCAGAATACACTCTGGTAACTGACCATATCAACACTTTGAATACTCTATTCTCGCAACTTACATTTATGGATTACAAAATAGAGACATCTGAACGTACAAAGATTCTACTACAAAATCTACCTGATTCATATGATCAACTTGTTATCAATCTGACGAACAATATCCTTATAGATCTTCTAATCTTCGATGATGTTGCGTCCTCTATTTTGGAAGAAGAAGCCAGACGCAAAAACAAGAAAGACAAACAATCAAGTTCACAAGAAGTTGAAGCTTTGACGATGACAAGAAGGAAATCAATGGAATGTGGTTCTAATGAGAGTCATAATTATGGTAGATCAAAATAAAAAAGTAAGAAGAATATCAAGTGCTACAATTGTGGCAAGAAAGGGCACGTCAAGAAAGATTGTTGGAATAAAATGAAGAGTAGGGTCCCTGAGTCATCAAATGTTCAAGAGAATATTGCAAGCACTCTGAAAAATGGCAAAATTCTATACATCGAGACAACCATAGTTGCTGAAAGTAGAAAAAGTTTCATTGATGTCTAGATTATAGACTCAAGAGCTACTTAGTACATGACCCCACAAAGAGAATGGTTTCATCATTACGAACCTATTTCTGGAGGTTTTATGTTCATGGGAAATGATCATACCTTGGAGATTGCTGGTATTGGTACTATCAAATTAAAAATGTATAATGATACAGTTCACGTCATCCAGGAGATACAACATGTGAAAGGCCAGAAGAAAAATCTTTTGTCATTGAGACAATTAGATAGTAATGAGTGTAAGACCAATGTTCAAGATGAGATCATAAAAATTGTTAAAGGCGCCCTTGTGGGGATGAAAGGAGAAAAGATAACAGCAAATTTGTACATGCTTAAAAGAGAAGCCTCTGTTGCAATTGCAAGATCAGATGAAGAATCAACAATAATGTGGCACCGTAAACTTAGTTACATGTCAGAACGAGATTTGAAAATTCTCACTGACCAAAAGCTTCTTCCAAGACTCAAAAATGTTTCATTACCCTTTTGTGAGCATTGTGTTATCAGTAAGCACAGATTGAAGTTTAGCAGTACAAAATGCTAGAAGTAAGGCTATATTGGAGCTGATTCACTCTGATGTTTGGCAAGCACTGGTTATGTTCCCGATGAGGTGCGAGATATTTTGTATCTTTTATTAATAAACAAAATATTTTATATCTTTTATTAATAACCACTCCAGGAGATGATGGGTGTATCCAATTAAGAAGAAGTCAAACATGTTTAAAGTTTTCAAAACTTTCAAAGCATGGTTGGAATTTGCATCTGAAAAGAAAATCAAGTGTTTAAGGATAGACAATGGAGAAGAATATACTAGTGATGAATTTGATAACTTCTGTTAATGAGAAGGAATCAAAAGACAGTTCACGGTGGCATACACTCCATAACAAAATGGAGTGACGGAGCGGATAAACAGAACCTTATTAGAACGCACGAGAGCAATATTAAGAACTGCAAGGTTGGCTATATCATTTTGAGCTGAAGCATTTAAAACTGACTGCTATGTGATCAATCAATTACCATCAACCGCAATTGATCTAAAAACACCAATGGAAATGTGGATTGGTAAGCCAACTAGTTATTCTCACATACATACATTTGGGAGTCATGTTTATGTTATGTACAATACCCAAGAAACATCAAAGTTAGATCCAAAATCCAAGAAGTATTTGTTCTTAGGATATGCTGATAGAGTTAAGGGGTATCGCTTGTGGGATCCTACTACCCACAAGGTAATTATCAGCAGACATATTTATGAAAGATAAAGTTCAAAATGAAAGCACTTCAAAAGAGAAACCAGAGACTGTTGCAGTTTAAGTTGATGATGAACCAGAGAACAATGAACATGAGCAAGCTGAGTCTGCACTTCTACAAGTTCGAAAATCAACACGGGAGAGACATGCACCAGCTTGGCGACTACATTATGGAAGGTAATGTTGCATATTGTTTACTGACAGAGGATGAAGATCCTTCAACTTTTCACAAGGCTATAAAAGCCCAAGATTCTTCTTTATGGATGATGGCAATGTAAGAAGAAATTGAAGTCCTTCATAAAAATAAGACATGAAATCTTGTTTCATTACCATAAGGGAGGAAAGCTATTGAGAACAAATGAGTCTACAAGATCAAACGAGATAGCAATGACCAAGTGGAACTGTATCGTGCTAGATTGGTAGTTAAAGGATTTGCTCAGAAAGAATGTATTAACTTCAATGAGATATTTTTTTCGATTGTTCGACTTACAACAATCAGAATAGTCATAGCTATGTGTGCTACATTTGACTTGCATCTTGAGCAGTTGGATGTGAAAACTGCATTTTTTCATGGTGAGCTTGAAGAAGAAATCTATATACTTCAACCAAAAGGTTTTGCTGAAATATGCAAGAAGAACTTAGTTTGAATGTAAACAAATCTCTTTATAGTCTCAAACAGACGCTGAGATGTTAATATAAGAGATTTGATTATTTCGTTATTAGCGTTGGACACAACAGGATCAGTTTAGACCAAGAATTGTTATATGTGAATGGTATGTAGGTAGTAGGCCCCAACAAAGTTCAAATCCAAGAATTGAATGCATAGTTAGCTAGGGAGTTTGTAATGAAGGTATTGGGACCAGCAAACAAGATTCTTGCAACACTTCAATATCCAAAATAGTAAGTCAGTTTCTACCCCACTTCCCGTTAATTTCAAGTTAACATTAAGTATGGGTCCTAGCAATGAAGTAGAGAGCCGATAAATGTCTCTCGTGTGGCCTAGCATAAACATAAGCAAGCATGATTTGACAAGAATGAAAGAATTATGAAAGTGACTTTAAGTGAGAAAATATTGATACTAAAATATCTTTCTATAAGACAATAGTCATAGTGATTAGTCATCAATCACTTGATGAATTAGTGGGATTTAATAGACAAAAATATCATTTGTCATTTCTTTGTCCGGTTGATGTTTTTGCTTAGACAAAAACACAATTTCACTTCTCTAAATAGGCAACCTTCTAGTATAGATAACTATATAGAGAGATTTTTCAAATTTTTGTGATAAAATAGAGAGATTTTTATAGATAAAATAGATAACTATATAGCAAAATAGAGAGATTTTTCCTTTTGTATCCCAAGTTATTTCAAACTCTATTAAGAGTAATAAATTATTTTCTTTGTCCCATGATTTTTACCCTAATTTGTTTGCGCTTTTTCAAGTCCAATTTATTTTCATTATATTCAAATTTAATTTAGTTTTGTGAAAACTCTTTTAACGGTCATTATATTACCTTAAGATTCTCCTTCTGTATAGAATGAAAGGGTTTTATCAAATATCTTTTACTTCAAATTAATAACATTGGGCATCACTACAGCGTTACCAGTATCCAGCTTCTATCAGGAGATTAATTTTACATAAATATTCCAGCATTCAATAACTTAACAGCACATTGAACATTTTACTATATAGTTGAGTATGATTATAGAAAAAATCAATTTTAACAGAATTATCTGTATGTGAAGTTTGGCCATATCACTGATCTCATATCCAGCTGAGTAAGAAATTTAACCACCTCCATTTCTTTAAAACCGAGTTAAAATTAGCAAAACATTTCGAACCAAAACTATACATCAACAAGAAAAACTCTTAGTTCGAAAATTTTAAATTGAGTTGGACAACCGCGCATTTAGCTGAATTTGCTATATTTTCAACAAAGCAGTAAAATTTACTGATATATTTCAAAAAATATAGAAGCGGAGAGTGGAGGAGAAAATATTCCAATGAACCTCGGAGGGAATTGAAGCGGGAGATCTGATCAGGAGGAAATTGAGAAGAATCGGAGAAGAATTGTTTGAGGCGAATAGCTTGATCTTCGCGGCCGTCATCAAGGAGTTCGTGAAGAAGCTCGAACGCCGTTAACAAGTAATTCTCCTCCAATAAAAAATTCACAACACAATTACACAGCGACGATTTCTCCACGTCCATTTCTGTACTCCAATCTCAACGTGATTACTATCGCCGCTGATTGATTCCGGTTCCCACTTTACACATTGCAAAAAATAATAATACCAGGTTTGTACAATTCCTTTTCAAATTCTTTTTTTCTTTTTTAACCTCTTTAACTGAAGGTCGTTTCAGATCTGCACTGCTCTGTCAGATTCACCGAAGAACAGTACGGGGATGAGATTTGGAAGAGTTTATATATGAGACGAAACTAGCTAGTTAATATTACGGTGCTACGCAGCTGCATCATAAACCAGTAAGTGCTCAGGCAAGACCGTACGATTATTTTATATAAGTAAATACGACGACGTCGTTTAATAGCTATGGTAGAACGCACGTGAGATGTCCGTGAGATTTGGTGTGCAAACGATGCACATTTTTAAAAGTTGGAGCGGTGACAATTGTCAACAGCTTAAGGAAATAAAAGTAAAAGAAATGTAATATTATTTTTAGATTTTTATTGAAGTGTTGAAAAATAATTTTAAATTTTTATGCAAGTTTTTAAATCTACATCCTAAGTGTGGACCATCACCATTTCCCTGCTGTGTCTTTCTTTCTTTTATTTTATTCATGCAACGTATAAACAAAAAGAGAGAAAGAGGAAAAAATTATATAGTATTATTTATATTTAAATCAATCTTGTTAATTTTATTAAGAAGTATTACTATTTGAACTCATTTCTATATGAACTCTTATGACAAAAGTATTTAAGTTCTAAAAATATTAAAGTGTTTTTTTTTTCTTTTGAAAGGATAAAAATATTAGAGTTATTGGGATAACAATGATATTTTTAAGTACATAAATAATTTAGTGTCCTTTTTTTTACAAAAAAAGAAATGTTCAATTACTTTCTCACGTTATATTTAAAAAAATAATCTATAATAGAAGTAAACGAAAAAGAAATTCATAAAATATTGCATTGGGGACAATGCGACTAACGTTGACCTACATGCACTTTTGTTTCAATATTATTTTGCCTTTTGTGGTTAATAAATGATTTGATGGATTAAATTAATAAATTGTAATTGCCTCACTTTTTCGTTCATTACTTTTCCATGCAAAGTCAGAGAAAATGCTCTTCATATTACCGAATTTTAAAAGATTGGGTGCATGACAATGATTCTGAAAGGAAATATATATATATATATATATATAATATTTATTTTTGAAATTTGAACATTTTAATTTAAATTTTGTATAATTAATTGAAAATAATAAGTAAATTAAAATATTAAAATTATATAACCAATTATGGAATTAATTATTAGTAGAAGGTAGAAACAGTTTTTCATGTATTAAAATGAACGGAAAGGTACTTATGGCAGTTTTCTGCATTGTTTATTGAATATATACTTATCTTGCCTTCAAAAATGAACGGAAAAGTTTTTAAAAAAAAATTTAAATGGATTTTGTGTAATCAATTATGAACACCTAGGGTTTAAGTGTTCATGAATAGGAATGGAAAATTACTATAGAAATGAATATTTAATCAGCCAACTCAAGAAAAAATTAACTTTAATCAAAATAAATCATTGTCCAAATATAAATATTCCCAATTTAAACATTTTCGTGAAAAATCTTTAAAGATTTTATCAGCCCTATCGGTTTCAGTCCTCCTGAATTCCCATTCAAAACTACACATTCTGAAACTCCCATGAAAAAAATACGAACTAATGGCTTAGAATTAAACGACGTGGCACAATCCACTGCTTGACCATCCTACCCAAACCAATTTGTTGTCTTTTATCATTTTTTTTTTTCATTTTCATTAGAATCCCCAATTGTCACATTCTACTTCACAAATTTAACCATATCCTTTGTTTTTTTTAGCTTCTTTTCTTCTCCTTTTTGTTCCCATTTCAATCAACTTACTTATTGTTATTCTCGTCAATTTTAAATTTTAATATATTTTTTAAAGAAAATAAGGCAATCGGATAACCTATTATTAAAAGTATTTTCTTTTTCTTTTTTTTACAGATATGAGTTCTCTTTAAATTTTAATTTTTTTTAAATGGCAGGCGATGCTCCCAATAAAAGCCAATCATAATTCATAGGAGTTCTCTCCTTCACATTGTTTTTCATATCTAACATTCAACCGGCAAGAGTCATGAGCAAATTTATTTCAAGCAGCAAACTCAGCTCAGGTGTACATCATTCCTGCAACTGTTCTCCACCTCAAATTTCCACTATATTATTGTACAGAATTCATGTCTGAATTTTGTTATTCTCCTTTGTTTATATATGCAGGATAAGAATTAAGAAAGAATGATGAATAGAGGAGAGTTGAAGGAGAGGAGAGCTGGCTCGGCTAAAGCTACTGCAAATATGTTTAGTGAAAGAGTTCGTGATACCAAACCAGCTTTGAAGAAGCCTCCACAAAGCTACTCAGAGGTATGACAAATCTCAACACTTTGCAACATTCTGTATTTGAAATTTGTATTTGAATGCATTTCTTGGAGTCAAATATATAAATATGGAGCAGAAGCCATCTTCTAGAACAAGAGAATCCAACCTTGCAAGAGGTGGAACTAGCTGGTTTAGAGAGAACGGGGGCATTGAAGAGTCCATGAATGACAAACAGGGATCTGAGATTTTAGATGCAAAGAACAAGGCAAATTATCTGAATTCAAGGATTGAACAATCAAATTCAAGAGCTAAGGAACAGATGGAGTACCTGGAGAAATTGAAGACTAGAAGAGGTGAAGGAGATTGGGGAAGGAGGAGCAGAAGTAACCAATATGTGGAAGTAATGAAAGAACTAGAACGGGTGAAACAAGAATTAGATCAGGTCAAGCTTGAGATGGCTTCTCTTTTGGAAGAAAAAGGAAGAGCAGAGAAAGAAACAGAAGCATCAAATTTGAAAGCCAGATCCTATTCAACCACAGCGGAAGCTCTTAAGGGAGAGATCGAGGAAATCAATGAAGAGCATGTACTTGTTGAGTTAGCCCGGATTGAGGCCATCAAGGAACATGGAACCATTGAATCCCAGAGGAAGAACGATGCTGAAAAACACAATGCTGCAATGGAGGAAAGTTCGAGGAGAATGGATGATATGTATAAAGAAATTAATGCCTCGAAAGATCTTGCAACAAAACTAGATATCACAAATTCAGATATCAATATGCTAGAAGGTGAACTAAAGCAAGTTAAAGAAATGGGAAACACGATCGAAGGAATTAAGAACCTAAGAGAAATTGTGTGTATTCCTCAAGATGGAGTGGAATCAAATGATCCAGAATTATTGTATTCCATCACAAAAGAAATTGAGTCTGCAAAGAAGGAATTGGCTTCTCTTAGAGAAGAAGGTTTTAAATTCATGGCTTCCATGGACATCATAAGGACTGAGCTAAAGAATGTGTCAGCAGAAAGAGCTCGAGCACAGAAGAAGGATGAGAAGGTAGATTTAACCATTCAGAACTTGAATGCCAAGCTCCTGAGGGGAAAAGCAAAATTGGAAGCTGCATCACTGGCTGAAGAAAAGGCAAAATCAATTGTGTCAGATTTATCCCGCACACTTGACCAATTAAAGACAGAAGCAGAAACAGCCAAGAAAGAAAAGGCACTGATCAATGAAGAAACTGCTTCCATCAAAGCAGAAATTGATAGAAGTGAGACTGAGATGGATTTAGTTGAGGAAAGAATACAGGTAGCAAGCGAAGAGCTCAAATCCATTAAATCAACAGAAGCCAAAGCTCTGGAGGATCTACAGAAGCTTATTGAAAACACAGTGAAAAACAGAGCTTCAGCTTCTCAGCATATAACCATCTCCAAATTTGAATATGAGTACTTAAGAGGCCGTGCAGCAGCAGCTGAAGGAATTGCAGATAAGAAGGTTGCAGCAGCCCAGGCATGGATTGAAGCTTTAAAAGCCAGTGAAAAGGAAATTCTGATCAAAACTGAAATGGCTAAGAAAGAAAATAGAGAGCTGAAAATAGAGGAAGAGCAGCAAGTTAATATAACACAGCAACCATTCCCTACAAAGGAAGGAGTAGAAAGTGAATCAGAGACTTGGCAGCGAAACTATGGAAAGAAAATCAAAATGGCAACTGAAAAGACTCAACTTCCCGCTGCACCTTCTGCAAAATCAACATACAGAAATGGAAAAGCTACTCCATCAAGACGAGGGAAGCCTCGAAAGTCAGCATCTCCTGTGTTTCGGGGAACACCAGGATCAGCTCCTTTTTCAGTTAGGAGGAAAGCAAAGGTAATGCCAAATCTTGCCAAGTTCTTCAGTGGCAAGAGCAGTCAAGAAAACAAGTGAAGGCATTGAAAGAAAATCATGGCTGCACATTTTATATGTAAAGCCTCCCTTTGTTTTGCAAATAAAAAATCATGTTACATCACTCTTAGGGGCTGAAATTCTTACCAAAATCAAGTCCTAGTGTGATACATTTTGTTTAGTATAAACCTCATCACCCAGTAGCACTTGACAGCCTGAGGAATCCATCATAGAAAACCCTCGGCAAGTTTGCTTGAAAGTTGATTATCAATCTATGAGACTGATCTTGATAGACAATTAGGACACAGTTTTCTGCTCAAACTTTTCATAATTGCTGCTTTCCAGTGATGATAATAAAGCCATTGCCCATGGGGCTCGTATTATCATCGTGCTTTCCCCGGGGTAACTATTCGTTAAAGACTATATTCTAACACCACCTCCCACTCCTGATGTGACAGAAATGCTGGCCAGGTATTGGAATCTGATACATCAGCCTTCTTACTTTTCTGCTAAAGGATTTAGCCTATGGCTTCGTTTAGAGAACATCCAAGAAAAATCATGGTGCAACGGAAGGCCTCTTCTTGACCAATTCAATACTCGGTTACATTTATCCTTCACCTATAGAATCCCATCAAAGTGAGGATCTGCACCAACTGATTGTCGTCTCTGATTGTTATGTCACAAAGCATGTAGACTGGGTTCTCTTTCTTGAGATGTTTCTATTAGATGAAGGCAAGAGTAATACAGGCCCTTATAATTTATGGTGGAAAGATTTCTCTCACGCTTGAAATAGAAAATCTTGAGAATTTATTTGCCATATTGACCAACATGAGCAAAAACAAAAGCAACTGAAAACGCGGGGGGGTCTTCAAGATTAACAATCTGCTTGTGATTTTGGGGCAAGGAGTGAGCATGTTTGAAACATTTTTAGTCAAATACAGCTACAAATCTAACTGATATTTCTATTCATTCTGCTAGCAAAGAAGCGGTCAACAAATGACAAATTCACACTGCTCGCAATAGCATTTTTTTAAATCATGAATAACGGAGGTCCAAAAAGAATTACTCCTCATACTTGAAGCTCCTATTGGTGTTCCAGAAAATTGCTCACAACCATTAAAGCATCCTCTGGTTTCACAATGACATTGTAAATAAATATTATTTTTTAAAAAAACAGTTGAATTAATAGACTTGGATTATAGTTAAAATGCATTTGACATGTCCTGATTCTGCTGAAGAATCAGAAGCATCAATATCCAAGACAAGAGGAAAAGCAAAGTAACCGTATACGTCAATAGACAAGTGGCAGTCCAATTTCGAGCAAAAGTTTATGGACTATGCAACTAAAGATGTAATCTCCCGAAATAAACAAACTTTTATCTATATTCTGCAACAATATTCAAGCCTTTTGTAATTCAACAATAGTGTCTCACAACCTTCAAGTGCATGACCAATAAGAACACAACAAAACTGCAACACCACTTTAGAAAAACAAACAAATGAATAAATCAATAAATGACATAAAGCATAGCTTATTTCTAACCCATCCAAGCACAATGAGAGACTATACTAATGAAGAAATAAACAGCCCTACCAAAATTTTCCTCTTCTTAAACAAGAGCTTTATTGTTGATGTAATGTGGCCTGATGCTTGATACTTGATTGTTGTTTTATTGGAGACTCCGACAACATCACTGCCACTCCTTTCATCATGGACTGGGATGTCAAGCCAGGTCCTGAAGGCTGAGTTTTATATATCTGAGTATATGCAAGATCTTCATCCAATTCATTAACATAATTATTAGTGGCAACAGATGGAGCTGTAACAGGCTGAGAAGGTTGGTGCAGCTCAGAAGGCTCTATTAATTGCTGCTTAACCTGAGTAGGAGGTGCACCAACAATTGATACACCTGCTGAAACAGTCTGGTAAGCTTTGGTTGCAGATTCAGGTACTTGATGAGCAGTAATGACCTCTTTGTAAGCTATTGGTGGTTGGACCATTGTCTGTGGATGTAATGGTGGCCGACTTGTGGCAACATTTGCATTATTGTCAATTATGCTACATTGTGCTGGTGTACTGTAATTTTGATTTGGCCTAATAGGCACCAAGTAAACAGGGCAGGGTTGATTCAATAGATAAGGGTTCTGAGGCTGCTGCTGCACTGGTACCTGATAGATAGGATAGTAGGAAGAAAGAGGCATTGGATACTGAGGCATGTAACGCCCACCTCCTTGAACGTATTGAATTTCATATTGGGGCTGTTTTCCATCCGATTGCTGATATGATTGATATCCTGACAGCTGAACTGCTCCCTGCACATGAATTGCACATTGTGGATCTGAAACAGAACTTTCCATTTCAACAGTGTATGAAGGAGACACCGCTGCAGCAACTTGAATGAGAGGTTCCTGAAAGATCCCTGTCCTCGGTTGGTTACTAGCACTTCCAACACTGTAATCACTGCAAATCTCAACCATGATTTCAATTCAGTCATCACAGGGATTAAGTTCGAAATGATACTGCATATGATTGCAATAATACACAGCTATAACTCAACTAGCAAGTAATTTAAGTAAAATTATGGCAACCCTTCACTTCCAGCCTTTTTTTCCTTTCAAACCAAAAATATTGATTCAAGTGCACAAGAGTAAGGCTACTGAAAGAATTATGAAACATGAATGAGTTTTTTTTTTTTAATCAAATAATATAAGTTCATTTCGTGCATAATTCAGCATGAATAACATGACGTTTTTTCCAATGACATAACAGACTAATCAAACAAGAATTTTTAGTCCATTTGTTTACAAGACCACAAACTCAATTAAACTCCTCCATAAGTTTTCTCTATTTCATCTGCCATAAAGTTTTGCAATCCATTTATGTTAACTTCTGACAAATGTTTCCAGGAATGATATACCGCTGAGAAAATTGAGGAAAACTCCTAAACTGATTGATTGTATACCCTAAGTGTAAGCTAAGATCCAAAATCTTTTCAGTCTTTCAAAAATTAGGAGTTCTAGGCATTAAAGGATCCTGAATATACACTAAAGACAAATACCCAATGAACAATAAACCAGAAGACAGTCTAAAAATGAGAGGAAAAAAAGTACCTTTCAATTGAAGCCGACGAAGGGACTCTAATCTTCTTCTCCAGCAAACCCGAACCACCATCCTCACATCGAACACCAATAGCAGGCGAATTAGACATTGAAGTTGAAGAACTCGTCGATCCAAATGATGAGCTAGTCTCCAAAACCAATGATTCCGGAACCCCACCAGTCTCCTTACTTTCAGCACCACTGTTGCTGCCCTCACCCCCACCCGCACCCGCACCCGCACCACCACTATTACTCAAACTCTCCCCTTGAGCCTCCAGTGTGACATTAGAATCCGGACCTCCCCCAATATTCAGAGCCATTAACTCCCTACCCAGACCCGAATCCGCAGATTGACCCCTCTGAACAATCCTCGTATTATTCAAAGCATCGGAAAACCAAGACTCTGATTTTGGGTCCAACAGCGCCGAGCCAAGTGACTCGGGCTTGACAGGAAAAAGGAATAATCGGATACGGGAAGGTGTAGGAGACGCCATAGCAGAGACATGATCATGCTCTTCAAGCATATTCTGAAGATCTTCATCAGTCGTGACGGAAATAAGGGAGTCGAGGTCTTCATTAGGCAGCTGATACTTCAAATGAAAAGGCCGATTATTAAATAGGGTACGAGATAAATGACCAACGAGAGCCGAGAGTGACGCAGCTGTCGTCCGGCGGTCTATAGCGACGATGCGAGTTTCACCGCCGGCATAAAAAAGGGACTTGTTCTGCGGACGGGGTACTATGTGACCACCATAGCTACACATCAAGCGAAGCTTGCTATTGGCGGTGGGTAGAGGCGGAAGTAGATCAGTAACGGCGGTGGAAGACGGCGGCGGAGGCTGTGGGTCCATTGGATTTTGGGTAAAGGAGATCTGGATTGGACCTCTATAAGGAGTGGCGGGGGGGTGAGTGTTAGCGTGATGGCCGGCAAGAGAAAGCTTTTATAAGGGGTTTGGATTGTCTTGCAATGGCAGTTAATTACGGTAAGATTTTATGGTCATAGGTTGGTGAAATATCAAAAGAATACACATTAATTTATTTATATAATGTCACGTCATTTTCCTTTTTCGTTTCTCAATATTTGTTTATTAGCAATATAAGATTTGGCAAATTAGTATGATTGTGAGTTGTGATACTTAATTTAGGTTTCATATCAAATTTATTAATCTAAATAAAAATTAGGGACCATTTAGACGGTAACTTCGGATAAAATAAAATATAATTTTTTTAGCAAAAATAAGTATAAATAAAAAAAACCAATTTTACCATTTGAGGGAAAAAACTCAAGACCCACAAAATTATAAAAGGAGAACATCAATTTATACTTGTCTAATCTTGTAATACATTTTCTAAAGAGAATGAAAATTTCTTATATAATTGTTGTCTAAATATAATAGTATTACTAAATAATAAACATTTTCTAATTAGAACAAGTATAAATAAAATCAAACCCTTGAAGAAATAAGAAATTTCATCTTAGCTATAGTAGTAATTTGACTATAACTAAAATTCAAGACATATTCTCACATGCATTAGATAAATATTTCAATATGGTTTGGGTCTATGTGTTTCAGTGTTCCTTAAAATAAAAGTAATTATTAAAGTAGATAATGTGTAAATATTAAATTAAAATGAATATATTATGTAGAATAAATATGAAATGTGAAATATCATGTGTTAGGCGAAAATTTTAAAGAAAGAAGTTTTTTTGATTGCTAACAATTAATAGAAAAAGAAGAAGCATCTCTCGAACTATCAAGAGAGAAAGAAAACATCTTGTAAAGAGAGAGATGTTCGAATTTATTGTACAATAATTAAAAGACTTAAAAGAAAAAAAAAAGAAAAAGATCCAATTAAAACCAAAACTTGAGTAAAAATCAGAATTTTGATTTGAACGTAGATGTTACATATTTAGAAATGCAGAGTTTGACACGGAGGAAAGAGATTAGAGATTTTTTTTTTTTTTGTCATGTTTCACTATTAGTTTATATATATATATATATATAATCAAGGTAAAAAGATCAAAATTTCAAATGAAGAAAAATTAGAACATTCTGATTATTTTGATTTGATTAAGTTAAAACTTCGTTAAGTTCTAAAAAAGTTTTAGTGATTAATTTTAACTAAAATTTTAAAATCCTGAATAAAATTAAAAAATTGAAATTAATAACAAATCAAACTAGAAAAACTGACCGTCCTCTTGATTTTCATTTAGTATAAATTTAAGCGTAAACTTGAGGAGAAATATGACGGAAGTTAGAGGTAAAATGAAGATTAATATGATTAGAACAAAATAGGATTTCCTTAAAAAGGGGGAAGAGAAAGAGGAACAATACCTCCAATCACAGGTAATTGTGGCAAAAAAAATTGAGGTGTTTATTTAAAAAAAAGAAAAGAAAAGAAGGAATTATTATTCCAAAGCTTCCTAGGTTTGGGACATGGCAAAACACTGTTACGTGGAGTATGACTGTGAGCTGTGTCTTAGCAATTCCCCTCTTAAATTGGCTTATTTTAGTAAATTTAAAATTTTAAATTTATTGGGGAGGGGCATTGACATCTTTGACCTCACTGTTTTTTTGGGTTTATTCAAACACTGCACAAATTTTCCTACTCGATGTTTTTGTAAATATTTTGCCTAATTTATGGTTTAGAGATGTCTTCAGTGGTAGGAGGATAATTTGATTATGGTATGAAGATATTATTCAATAAGATTTTCAAAAAGTTTTTGAATTTCAAAGGTAATTGTCTAATAAGAAGAAGAGTACAGATGGTATCAATTTGAATATTAAACTAATAAAAATAGCATAGACGGGGCAGGGACAACAAGGACAAAAGACATTTTATTTTGTGGCAAAACAGTCTCATTAAATGAAGAATAAATATTGTAATCATTTGGAGCTAGTTCGGGGAAAAAATATTTTTTAAAAAAAAAAAAGAGAAAGGAAGAAAAGAGGAAAAGCAAATGAAAAGGTTTAAGTTGCATTATTTGGATGTTTGGAGAATGGGAGAAATTACAATATTTTATATATTTTATTCCTTTAAAATTAAATATTAATATTTTTTTAAAATGTTCATAAATTTTAAAAATAAACATATTTTATATAAATTTTCAATAATAATCTCATTAGTTTAAAATAAATATATCTATTGTATTTTTACCATTGATGACATATCATAACAATGATATTGTGTTAGTCTTTTAAGGGTCAAATATTGTTTTATTCTTGTATTAATTTAAATATAAATTATTTCATTTATCTATAGTAACTTTTTTAACCTTTTAATATAATTTTGTTAACCTCAATATAACATTTTTTAGGGTAATATAATATTCTATTTAAGAATGTGATTTCATTTTAAATTTGAACGAAATAAGATGTAAAAAAATTTGTTTTTTAAAAGAAAAAAGTTATAATCTCAATTATCAGTGAGAATATGGGTCGATCTGCCAAACAAGGATGTTTTGACCCGGAAAAAAAATATGAAGTGTATTTTTAAAACATAGGCCTATATAAAATAAGGCAAAATTACTACAACTCATTTTCATTCAAATTCTTTTTAGATTAAGTAAAAACTTTTACAAAAAAAAAATCAAGATCTTTAATATTTTCTTAAGAAATTTTACTTACATTTTGTTATTATTATACTACTTCTAAATAAGTTTTAGTAATAACATTATTACTCCTACATAATTTATTCATGAAAAATTAGTTAATGTAAGTCATAAAGTATTTTTTTAAATAACTTTTATATTTAATCTTTAGAATCACGAACTGAATTGATTTATTTACTCGTTTATTTTTGCATTTACTTTATATAAATATTAACTTATTTTAGATAATAACTATTTAATTAAATATATATATTTTAAAGATATAATCAAATATTATTATTGATAATTTGATATGGAATAACTTTTTTGGGCGAGTCTCTTTGAGCCCGCAGTCCGTTCCCAATACTAGACGCTCAATCAATCCAGTTCCCTTGGTATAAATTATAAAATTCCCCATTTGCAAGTTGTCATTGAAACAGAAATGTGAAGGACCACGCTTAAGTGACTTTTAATGGCTAATGTAATTATTCAAATATAAAGAGGATAACATGTGCAGCGTGCATTGGACATGACATGACCTCTCGAAATAAAAATGGGAAAGTGTTATCTTTTTTTCTCATCCTTAATTTTGTAAAAGTTTTTCCTTTTAGGGTCTTGAAATTGGACCGACGTGAAATCTCTCTGGAAATCCCAAGACAATGTAATAGATGGTGCATAATGTAGCTCAATAGACAAAAATACAGTATTTGAGTAATTTTGGTAATATTCATGTCTCTCTTCCTTTCCACCAAAAGTTTGGTGTGATTATGGGAAACTAATCCTGATCCTCATAATTTGAAAGTTGAAGATTTGAATGTGTAATGCTCAATCTCAAGTTAATTTATAAGTACTCCTAGTTTAATACAAAAGTTAAAAGGGACTTTTTACTCTCGAGAAAATTATCATAATATTTTTATTATTAATGTTGTGTTAATTGAATTGAATTGACGAGCGGTAAACTCTTTAAAAGTTTTAAAAAGTTATTAGTAAAATTGTAAATTGAAAAAAAATATTTTTTAAAAATTTACTTCCAAATATTTCAAATTAAAATGTATAAATTTAGTTATGTCGCAAGAGAGTATTTGGGTTAATCTAAGCCATTGCATATTATAATAATGATTGCATATTTGATATGCTTTATTTTTGTTGAAGTAATCACATGATAATATTTTAACTTTATAAAAGTATATATTTAATATATTATCATGTATGAATTCAAATAAAAAGTTTATTTCAACACAATTGACATGATCGTTAACAACTTTTCTCAGATTTTACTTTTGACAAAATAAAATTGAATTTCACTGGTCTCGATGAAAGAAGACCCCAACAAAATTACTAGCAAGATTTTGGAATGGAATTGACCACTTTTTTTCTCCACAAAAATAAAAAAATAAAATTGGCCCTACTTATTCTTCAGCTAGTCAACTTGTGGGTTGCCAAAGAAATATTTTCATCTTTAATAACCTGATCTTACTTATTATTCCCTGAGTTGGTTTTTTATTTTTTTAGGGGACTTTTAGGTTTTAAAGGAATCAAACTTCTTATACTTTTTTTTTTAAAGCCCGAAATATTATAAACGATAGTAGTCAAAATAGCAATGGTCATTTGCTAAAACAAAAGTCACTAAATTAATTCATGTGTTGAACCTATTAGTAGGTCTAAAACTAGGATAGTAATTTCCTAAAAAATAATATAGAAAACAATATAGTAATTTTGGTTAAGTTAGGGTAATGAAAAACGGCTTTTAAACTTCCCAAAAAGAAACTGCAACTTAATATATTTTTCAGATAACATGGAAACGAAATTTTTATTAATTTGAGGATTTTTTTTATTGAATTTAAAATTATATTTCATTTGTCTATATTTGAATGTTTAAAATTGAATATTTACTTTTTAAAATTTAATATATTTATAACTATCAACAATTCAATATTTACATTCTAAAAATCCATTAATATAATTTTCTTAAGATTAAATTTTTTATTAGATATGAACATTTAATTTTGAATAAAAATATATATTAAAGGATAGTATATTAAAATGCACCTTTTAATTTCAGTCCATAGTAATTGAATTTTCTATATTTTTTAGAGGTCAGTTTTTTTTTTTTGGCTAAAAGAGACAGATCAGTTAACTGTGAACGCGGATATTTGCACCATAAAACAAGCTTAATTTAACCCACACCACAGGATTATTGAATCTGCGCATGATTTTGACCCCTTCATACTCGGAACCGCGCATCCACGTGGCGTGCTCCTTTCTTATCAACACATTGCAACACCGAATCTCTCTGGCAAATTATAATTTTTTGTGAGATAATTTTTTTTTTAAAACTTTTAATCTCAAAGAACGGAAAATCTAAAATCAAAAAGGGGAAAAAAAAAAAAAAATAGAAACCACAAACTCCATTTTCCTATTGCTAGAGTAAATCCATATAAACAGTTATCTGGGGTGCCTTTTATCCCTTTACTGTGAATCTTTTGCTGCCTGTCACCATCAGCCATTGGTCATACGACTTCGAAAAGGTGAAGGAAAATTTTCGTTTTTGCCCGTTTTTTTTTATATTCTTTACTCTTTTATCTTTGTTTACTTCCAACTACTTTCTGAGTAAAGTATAAAGGATTTTTTGTCGAGCATGAACTCTTGGACTTATTCAAGAATTGGATTAGGCACTTGGAATCTTGTTAAACAATTCCTGCTGTTGTTGCATTGAGTTTTTAGTAACTGGGTTGTGCTTATCATGATCAAGATTTGTTGATTTACTGATCTTTGATTCATCCATGGCTTCCTGGAATTTGAGATCCCTGTTTTTGTGGAGAAATTTCAGAGCTTCTTCAGGCACAAGGGTCGGTAAATTTGATGCTTCTGTTATTGGGTTTGATCCCAATATTTATTTTTTCTATATATTTACCCAATATCTTTAAATAGAAGGTGTGTTTCTCGAGGTTCTGTAAAAGATGATTGGTGTGTGTCGAGGCATCCTTGCAGTCAATGTTTGCATTGTCTTCTGGTGAATTGCATATGTAAATTTGACTCCATTGGGGTTCTATCATTCCTTCTGCACTGCATATGCCTGCTAGAGGCGAAGAAACCATTTGTTTTTGCTTTTCCAATTCAATTTTGGAATTGATATATGAATTTGTATGCGTGGGGATTTGATGTTTTGTTATTCTTTCATATGTTAAGGTTCTATTTTGAATGTGGTACTGGTACTGACCTCTTGATAAAAGATGACCATACATGCTATCATTTGAAGGTATCTAATTAGGTTGATTTGTAAAGTATACATAGTTGCTTACTTGGTAAATTTAGAGCGAAAAGCTATGATCCTTTTCAATTGCAAGCTAGAGAAGGAATTAGTAATTCATCAAGGAGTCAAATATGAGATGATTACATTCTACTCATATATCTAGATTTTATTAGTTTTATCTAAAGGAAATCAATTTGTATTACTCATGTACAAAAAATTACATTTGGCTGCCTAACGAGCAAATCAAGGCTTTACAGTTGATGTATATTAAAAAAAACTACCTTTCTAAGGTATATCTAGGCTTTTTCTTAAATTGCTTAAAGTGGATTTTCCATTGGTTTATAAGCTCTGCTCCACATCCAAATTTTATGTGTTGTACTTATGTTGATTTATCTATTGAGGTGCTTATTTTTTTGTTCATTGGGTTCTCATGTAGGGCATTTTGAGTGAGTGGCCGGGTACGTCTCTAGTCCATAGAGAGTTGTTTTCACACCTGTACTTTCCATTGATTAAATATAAGGACGAACACCAGGTATGAGAATAGAGTTGGAATGGGTATGCATAACATTTTTCTTTTGCTTTCTAAGTCTATAGTGTGAGTTTCCTTTAGTCTCTGTTTTAACCGTCAAAGAAGTAACTTGAATACCCTGGTGGTTGTACTCTTAATTTGGGAGGCAGGCTATAATCATATATGACATAATTTTCATATACTCTGTCCATCCAAGAGTCAGAGGATTGCTTAGTAGAAAAGAGGTTTTAATGTTTTCATCTGATCTGATAAAATTCCAACTGTGTTTTAGTAGTCCATAATAAGACTAGAAGTTTCGCTATTTTTTTGAAGCTCTAAGAACCAGTATAACGCAAGCTTCTCCTTCTTAGTTCTTCTTCTTGTTATTATTTTGGAGTTCTCCAACTCAATTGTCAGTCTTTTATATTCTAATTGGTCCATAGAATCTTCTAAGGAAACTGATCAAGTTTTGGAGAATGAATGACTATGGCACCAAAAAACAAAGGCTTTCAGAAAGAAAAAATAAATGTGTTTCTTTTTCAATTTGGAATATGAGAAGAACTAAAAGAAAAATTGGCCAATTTGCATGAGTACAGTCTTACCATCCTATAAAGTTTCATTTTAGCCTTTGAATATGGTTTTTGAAATGTGGAAAGAAACATATTACTCTAGTCGTATGTTTTTCTGGTGAGCCATCTTTTTCCTATTCCAAGTCTATTCTGCGGGGAGAGAGAGAGAGAGAGATGGACAAGAAGTCAAGCTGCTGGTGTTACGTTTACAAGTTTGTTCACTTTTCGGATTTCTGCAAAACATTTGACTATTTTTTTGGTCTCTTGTGCTACTTATTTCACAGAATAGAATGAGGGAAACCCAGCTGGAAACACATACAGTCAGATCCCATGGGGCTACATTGGCAAGAACACATAGGCATGATTGGTTTATACTGATACTTCTGTTGGCAATGGTAGTTTTGCTGAATGTCATCCATCCCTTCAAGCGGTTTGTTGGAAAGGATATGATGGCTGATCTTAAGTATCCGATGAAAGAAAACACTGTCCCTGTTTGGGCTGTGCCGGTTAGTTTTATCATCACAACATAAGATGGAACTGTAGCTTGATCAATGTAGGAGTAATTCCTTCGGTGATGTCCCTGTATTGATTTGGTTATTCATGTTGAAAACCAATCAGGTGTATGCGGTTCTGTTTCCGATTGTTGTTTTTCTGTTCTTCTATTTGCGTAGACGGGACATATATGATCTTCATCATGCTATATTGGGTATTAAAATATTCCAGTGGTTTTCTTCTAATAAATATATTTCTTGATTCTGGTTAAAATACCTTATACATATTGTAATATCAGACCACTCTTTTCTTCTTCAGGGATCCTATACTCTGTTCTGATAACTGGAGTTATAACAGATGCCATAAAAGATGCTGTTGGTAGGCCTCGGCCGGACTTCTTTTGGCGTTGTTTTCCAGATGGAAAAGATGTATGGTGCTTATATAGTAGCTTCCAAAGACTGTCTCTCTGAATGATTGGTTATCAAGAACTCAAAATGTTCTTTCTATCTATTTTAAAATTGCTCTTTGTCAATCTTATGCACTGTTTCACTATTAGGCTTATGATCAGTGGGGAAATGTAATGTGCCATGGTGATAAGAATGTTTTGAAGGAAGGGCACAAGAGCTTCCCTAGTGGGCATACTTCATGTAAGCTTTTATTAGGTTGTTTCTGTAAGTAAATCATGTGCATGCAAAGAAAAACATTCATGATTTTGCTAAATAACACTGCAAATCTGTGACTTTGAAAGCTCATTAACATAAGCAGAAGAACATTTGCATTTGTTGGGAACTTTATGGGATTTTACCAAATGAAAATTAATATGAGATCATGCATTGTAACTCCAGCTTTTCTGTCTAGTGTGTAAAGTTGGTGTTGACATGGGACTTATGCAGGGTCATTCGCTGGTCTGGGATTTTTATCACTTTACCTTGCTGGGAAAATAAGAGCATTTGATAGCAAAGGCCATGTTGCAAAACTTTGCATTGTTTTTCTCCCCATGATTGCTGCATGTCTAGTTGGCATTTCTCGGGTGGATGATTATTGGCACCATTGGCAGGATGTGTTTGCTGGAGGTCTCATAGGTTTGTTGACTCTTGATATCTTACTTTGCCTACTGAATATCATGGGTCTTATTTGTGGGATTATGTAGGTCTTGTGCTTGCTACATTTTGCTACTTGCAGTTTTTCCCACCACCATATCACGTTGAAGGTATGCCACTACATATTTTCAGTCATTACATTCTGCTCTTTTTTATTGCTGATATATATTTTCAACGGAAGTGAGATATCTACTTCATTTTGTTTGTACCTTTACTGAATAGGACATTGTGTATGATACTTTTTCTTTATATGGTTCTCTATACATTATTCTATGGGATAAGAAGAAATATACGATATACATTCTGACTATTGTCAGTATGTGTTCTCCTATGTTTTGCTAATCCAGTTGTGAAGGCCATATATATATTAGGAATGCCAAAGTTGCAGATTGCAACTGTTGCTTACCGAGAGTTATATTCATTTATTTCTAGGTTGGGCAACTTATGCATACTTTAGGGTCATGGAGGAATCACGTGCAAGCAATCAACAGAACAATGTCATTGACACAAACAGTAGTCAGAATCCAGATGCTCAGGCTGCAAACGAGAGGAATAATAATGCATTCAGGGGAGTGGCTGCAGCAGTTGAAGATATAGAATCTGGAAGGAGGTAGATTTCCGGATTCGTATTTACAGTTTTTAGCCTGAAGCTATTCTACATTTACACGTCGCAAGGCTAATCCGAAAATGTACTTAGATCACAGAACCATTTCCCTTTGTGCATAGATGATACTTGACAAGCAAATTTTGATTTTGTGAAGAGACAAAGAGTTGTAAATGCTTGCTATATAGCTTTAGGAACGGCATTTGATGTATGCTGCTTCAGAGCAGCTGAAGCTGTTACTTAGTAAGTAGATTTGAAGTTGTGAGTTCATAGTAGAGAATACTAGACTTATTGGTTCCTTCCTGAGTTTCACCTGTTTCTCTGCTGTTCATTTATTTTTGGTAATCATTTTCAAGCAGTGGTTTCTCTTCTCTTGTGGTGCCAGTGACTATTCCAATGATTGTATTCTATTAGTGTAAATTTGAATGTTCTATTTTGAATTGATATAAAAATTGAGGAAAATATTTGGTTAAGAGATAAGTTAATAAATTATTTTTATTATTTATTATTAATGTGATTAGTAACAATCTTAATCTTATGTTTTAAAGGGGATATGTATCTTCTTCTTTTTTTTCCTTTTAAAGAGGGGGCATGTATTCTTTTAAGTAAAAAAAAAAAGATTTAAAATATGATTATTTAGAAGCGTGCATATTTAAATGCAAATGTTCATTTCTAAAGTTAAACGAATGAGTAATAAAATTATTTTTACTTTTTTATATATACAAAAATGGTTTTCACTAAAAAAAAAAAAAAGAATAATAAGAGAAAATGGTAGACTTCAGTTTCCATTCCAATCTAATTTCTAAACATCAGAATAGATGGAAGTACAAATGAGCATAAAGAATTCATAAAAAGACCTACACGGTTGAGCTAAGATGTTGTACAAATTGTGAGTTTTATATTATTGTGGTATTATTTTTCCTGTTTTAAATATTTATTGCAAATTAAGTATCTTATTTGTGATTAAATATTTAAATTTATGATATTTTTCTTAGGATACTATTTTAGTTCTTTTGATAGTGCTAAAAAGAGTATTGTACAAAATATAAGGGTTAAATAGTTAATAACTGCAAACTTATGCGGAAGGTAATGTAATTTTCCTAAAACACAAGTACTACAAATTATTTTTTAGTAAAGTTTAAGGAGAAAAAAAATCATTTTTGGGCCGTAAAATATAGGTAAATGTAATTTTCTCAAAACAGAAGGGCATTATAGGCTAATCAATAAGAAACCCTAAAACCCTCCTTCTTCTCTCTCAGAAATAGCCTAATAAACATTCGGCAGCAGCAGAACTCATCTCTTCGCTCACCCTGCCGCCCCTCTCTGTAATCGTTTGTTCGCTTCCTCCGGAGAAAATGAAGTACAACCCACGAGTCTCAAGCTCACGCCGTAAGAGCCGTAAGGCCCATTTCACGGCTCCGTCCAGCGTGCGTCGGGTGATCATGAGCGCACCTCTCTCCAGTGACCTCCGCAACAAGTACAATGTCCGATCGGTTCCCGTCCGCAAAGACGATGAGGTTCAAGTTGTTCGAGGAACTTTCAAAGGGCGTGAAGGAAAAGTTGTTCAAGTGTACCGTAAGAAATGGGTTATCCACATCGAGAGGATTACAAGGGAGAAAGTGAATGGATCCACGGTTAATGTTGGAATCGACGCGTCAAATGTTGTTATCACTAAGCTTAAGCTTGATAAGGACCGCAAGGCTTTGCTTGATAGGAAGGCCAAGGGGAGAGCTGCTGATAAGGCCAAGGGGAAATTCACAGTGGATGATGTTGCCGCTGCCGCTGGTTCACCATCTCTTCAATCGATTGATTAGAGAGATAATATATCTTGCTATTCTGAGTCTTTTAAGTTTATGAAGAATTTTGTTGTTTTAGAAATAGAGGAGGAAGTTACTTCAGTAAAGTTTGCTTTAATTTGTGTTGTCGTAGTTTGTTTTGGACGGGATGAAGATTACTCGTGACTTAAATGAGTACTTTACAATTCATGAAGGGTTTAATTTACTCTATAGATTATGCTGCAAAAATCTGTGCTCTTTTGCCATCTATTTTACTATTGTTTGCTTCTATTTGTTTTCTAGCTGATTGCAAGTAATTAACTTAATTCTTTAACTATAAGTTTAAACAGCTTTTGTAATCTTGAGTTCACGATGAGTGGAGGTAGGTTCTAAGTTTTTATTTAGCTTTAGATGATATAGGTCTGAGGATCATGCTGACATTTTTAAGGAACCTTTTGTTTTCTTGCCCTTTTCTTGAGTTGTGATGCTTGTGCTGTTTGATTTAAATTTCGTTTACAATATCTTATTGATGCTTGAAGGAGTCAAATTGCGTTAGTACTAGAAGACTTAAGGATTTCTTGTGGTTTTGCTAGCATCCTTCTAGTTTAATTTTGCAACATCATGTGGATATCTTTCTCTTATGATTTTGAGGCTTTTTAGTATCTACTTGGTTGTTCTGGTAAGTTTTAATATAATTGGATGCTAAATTATACAATGGGATTTATGTGTGGATGCGTATGAAGGGGGAAAGAAAATCAAAATTAGATCTGGATTTATTAATGTATGATAAATCAGTGACAGCAATATTTTATCCAAATCCAGCCAAAGTGGATAGAATTGAGGATTCACTCTAGCTATGATATGTAATTGGTTACTTCTGTCTCCTCCATTTAACAGGAAACAGGATTCTTGCAGAATCATGATTGCGTGGTCTAAATTACTTTTGAATAATCATAGGCCTGCAAGCTTTCCCCATTTCACAAAGTTATTTGCTGTAACTTAAGCTTATTACAGAGCCTCTCATGCCCTCATTACCCTTTGTTTTCCTTTCTTTATTGGTTTGAGTTTTTCTTTGGGTTGTGGAGTTTAGGATGGTGATTGCTTGGAGATGATTTTGGCTCGCTTCTTGTTCGGCTGATTTCATAGCCCCCTTGTATTATTGGTCTGCAAGTGCACTGGTGCTGCTGAACTGACCGCTTATGCATTTTTGTTCCTTCTTATATTGAAGTTGTTGATTCTTTGATTTTGATGGTTTCGTAGATAATTTTTTCCAAATATAATGCTTGTGGCATAGGAGAATAATTTGGACCCATTCATTTCTCCACTTTCTGATGTATCTATCGTATGATGAATATAGTTGTGGTAACGCTATTGTTGCTACTTGCTAATGATCAACCAGTGCACATACAAGATATAAAGGTCCCTTCTCTATTAAAGTTGTTTTTGTACTTCTAAAATTTGGATATGAACCTTTTGCTGTATTCTTTTGAAGTACGTATGCATCATGGTGTCATATGCTGTTTATATTGAGTTGTGAAATTCAATGCCCATAGTCCCCAGCCCCGTTTCTCTTAAATCTTATATTTTGAAAAATAAAGTATGGTTATATGTCCACTCTTATAATACTATTCAACACTTAAATCAGATGCTTTAACAGAATTCTCATAAATGGCAGCATGAGCATTCCGAGGATGCCATTTACAAAGTTGATTGTAATCGTGGGCTTAGCATGTTTGGCAAATAGGAAGCAAATAACGATGTGGATTATGTTAGGGTGCTCATCTAACGTTAGAACCTTTATTAATTTATTTAGTTTGAACCATATTCACTGTAGATGGATAGCAATGCGCATTTCATCAATGCTTTTAAACATGCATTTCAGGATCTAAATTCTTTCCATTTTAAGACTAGAACCACATAGTAGTTTGGCAGTTGTCTGGTCAGTGCAGGTCAATCGCCAAAAGCTGCCAAGAAAATGAGGTGTGTGCATGAGTTCACTTGTTGCAAATTCCAGCGGAAGGATAAATGCATTTTCTTCGATGTTTTTGCCTATAGGATTTAGATCAAATGCAATCATTTATGTGGTGGCATTGGTGGTTGCCAAGTGTATAGGCAGCACTCTGTCAGCTGCCTATTTAAAAATAAATTGTATTGTTTTGCAATGGATTACTATTTGGATGTTAACACTCATCCTGTTATCCCCGTGACGACGATAAATTGGCACTGCAGGTGGTAATTGCTCTTAATTTCTCAAATTTGAAATGCTTTGCAATGAAAGTTGAAGAAGTTTTTGTATGCTTTTAGACTTTTAGTTAAATTGTTCAACCTTTAATAGCATTTTCATATCAATGTCAAGAAAAATCATGATAAATGAAACATGAATGAAATGTAAATTGATTTCGATTCATGAATATAAATAATCATTATAATACTAATATTTTTGATGCATTTATGTTTTTAACTTTTTTCTTTAAAATTTGATGATCTATTTATTTTTGTTGAATTAGCGTATAATACGTGTAATATTATTTGATAATTTATGTAAAAGTGTCAATAAAATTTATTGATATATCATGCAGATACCTTTCTGAGATTTTGTGGTGTGAATTAATTGCAATAGATTAAGTGATAATGACTTCTTAACATTGACGCATAATTGAAGATGCTAATCTGGAAAAAGTTATACGGAGATCATAAAAAGATGAATTTAGAATTATTAATAATCCAATAGAAATCTTTCCAACTCGCCCTCCTACCACTCCTGAACACTACACGCTCAACATCTAACTGAAGACGGTGTCTGTTGGGGAGCAGTGCAAAGGACTCAACCGCTCCAAACAGAGCAAACACCACGATTAGACTCTGGTTCACTTAAATCCCTGCTCAGATAGCAGTGAGCCAGTGAAACTCCTTCTGATGTTAACATATTTTTTTTGTTGGGGGGGGGGGGGGGGAGGGTTTTACTTTCCCTTGCTTCTTTGCAGTCAATGTTGGCTAATCTTGTTTGATTGAAACCTCCATTACAAACAGAGTTGTATAATTAGAGATTTGCCTACATTGTCTATTGCAAGAAATTTGACCCAAAAACAATAAGGAGATTCAGAGAAGAGGAAGATCAAATCTGAACTAGGATAGTAGGAGTGGCTTTCTTCTGGACTTCACTTCTGGCTCGAAAAGCCTAGACCTTAAAGATTCCAGAGAAAAACCATATCCTACCCCTTGTCCATACCCAATGCCAAGACCAACCCCACAACCAATTCCAATCCCAAACACCATCTTGAGCTGATTCCATTGCGACCCAGTAACCCCAAAGCCTCCAACTACTCCCATCCCTAGTCCAACTCCACACCCAATTCCAAAACCAGCTCCTGGACCTTCTACAGCTTTCTCTAATTTCCGGCCATTTTCTTGTAGAAACTCAGCAACTGAAAATCCCTTATCTTCATTCCTTCTCTTTCTGCCACCAAACCCCTTCCACTTCCATAGCGAACCGCTGTCCACCTCCCGAAAACCATTGATGTTAAAATTGTTTCCTTTCATTCGCTGCAAGTGATTTGAATTTTGAAAGGGTAAAGAGAACTGGAGAAGTGGAAGAATCTACGATGCGTTCAATGACGATGAGTTTTGAGTTGGCGAGATAGAGTAGAATGGAAAGCCTTAATTGGGCTGGACTGCGGGAATGGCCCAGTTCTGTCCAAATAATTACTCTGATTACGATAAAGTTTACTCCGATTGGACTAGAGCTAATCAAAATGGTCCTCTCATTTATTTAGGGAGACCAAAGCCCAAGAATGCAGAATAGTATTATTAAAATGAAATAAGATTATGAAATCTCATTTTTTTATAAAAATGTTATTGTTCTGCTTCGAACAAATAATGGCTTGAAATGTTGATTAGGTAACTTCTAAGGAGCTTTACGTACACATATCACCCATAATATATTGCATTGAAATCTTGATATGGTTTCTTATACGGAGCAATATGGATCAAATTATTATCGCATACAGTAGCATACGATCACACATATTTTTCATAATATTGTACTCATTTTTTGAAATTTAATATTTATAATTTTTGAAATTAAATGTATATTTTTTCTAAAAAATAAAAATATTTATTATATAAAATATTACTATTAATTTTTTTAATTTAAAATATTTATATCCTTCTAACTTATATAATTTCATTATATTAATAACAATGATAATTTATAACTTTAGTTATTGTATTAAGTTACGTATAAAAAATTAATTTTAAACTGAAAAAATATATATTTATCACTATGCAGAAAATGATCTATCTTATTTTTATTTATTTATTTTAATACTTTAAAAATCAAAATTTGTATTCAATTTTTAAATTATAAGAAGGGATTTGATAAAAAAATTAGTTAATACTTCTTCCGTCGTCTTAGAATATAAAATACTTTGAACAAATTCATTGTCTCAAAATATAAAATATTTTAAAACTTTTAAAAATTATTTTATATTATATTTTTTTCAATATTATTCATTATCGTAAATGTAGAAAAATAACACATTGTTTAATTTCAAAATTTTCAAAGTATTTTGTTAATATATGTAAAATATTAAAGGCTGTTCCTTCGGCCGACTGTTGACTTCACTTCTCTGGCGGAAATCAAAGAACGTTGAAACGTGGCACCACAACGTAGACTGTTCGGCCGCGTTTACCCTTATTTCTTGGTCAACTTCAATGCGTTGAAAGTTTGAAATTATTTCTTTTTTACATTAAATTAAGATGTTACTTTTACATTCCTCAAACGCAAGCTCCAATGCTATTTTGTATTTTCTGAAAGAAAATTTTGTTGCATATTTTATAAATTATTTTCCTTTAAAATTGTCATGTTTTCTTTTCAAAAATAAAATAAAATTTTTGTCATGTTTTAGCAATATAACCCGAAAAGATTTGAATGGGTAGATTAATTTTAGGTGATGGTATCCATAACTAGTTTAGGCACAACCACCTCAGCCAACCATTCAAAATTGACAGATTTGTCAAACAGATATGTGACTGATCGTGGACTCCCAAGTGTGTGCGACTGTGAGTGAACCCATCTTCTGCACAGCCATAATCTTTTTCCTTTTTTTTTTATTTATAATTAAATCAAGCCCTCTAATCTGGGTAAAGGGAAAAGTGGCAGATTTTTAATGTTTACTTGTCAATTCCGTTCAACGTTAAAATCAAGAGTTTTTGACTTCAACAAATATATCATAATATATTTATTATTAATGTGATTAAAATGATATATTATGTTATTTAAAAAGATTAATATATTTAATTGAGAATACCTAATAAGTTAAATATTACTGTATAATTTTATTTTTAATGTTAGAGAGTGAATGCATTTGGTTTATTTTTTAAAAATAAATATTATTTTTTTTTATAAAAGTAGGTTAAATTTTAAAAAACAGGGAAAAGCAGCCAAAGACAATGCTTCGGTAGGCATTCAGGTCTGCAAGGCACCAATATCTTTATTAATTGATTGACCAGAAACAAGATTAGCAATGTCATTACTAAATATTCCCGTGTACTCTGTCATTCTTTCAAACCCACCAAGTTTTATCTTTACAATTAAATGCACTCCTTAATTTCTTTAGTTTTAGACAAAAGAAGTAACTAATTCAATATTTCTTGAATTTTTTTTATTATTATATACGGAGTATGTAGGAAGGAGACGCAAGAGTCAAGCCCACAAACCCGAATGAATTTATTTTATCACTCAGTTAAATTACTTTTTTAATCGATTATTGATTTTGAGATATTGAAGAATAATCACTGGGTCCATACCAAAGAAAAAGGAGTTCCAAGAAATTTCATTAGTTCACAAAATATGTACTACTCCCTTGGACAAATATTTATATAAGTATTTAAAATAATAATTATATTATTAAATTTTTTAAGCTATCCTTATTTAGTAGTTAATGTATAAATATTAATTTTTTTTTAAAATGTACTATTCAAAAAATTATAAATAATTCATTCAAAGTCTTCATTAATAATAAAAAATAAAAATGTAAAAATACTTATTAAAATAAAAAAATAAACAATTAAAATAAAATATTTTTAAAAAATATTAACAATTAAAATAAAATGAGGGTTGCCCCATTATTAAAGCAATATCTTTACGTAAATAAGTCAAAAATGAATGTTTGAAAATTAAGAATGTTCATCGTGACTGCCACCTTGAAATTTTCCAATTTTAAAACTTTTTTCTGCCTAGAAAAATCAATCATCTGTATCAAAGTTAGACTTCCCTATGGCTATGGCTACCAGCGTCAAAGATGGCCCCATAAACCAAGAAACCATCCTTCATATATAACTCAAGTCAAAATTCTAATGGTCCAATTAAACAAAGTTGATTTTCATAATCCTAAATCCTCATTCATAACAGTCTTATTAAGCTTGTATCAGGCATGCCATACCTTATTATGTTGGAGACGTTTATCACTATTATATATACCTTTAATATATGAAGTTATTATAATAATTTTATTATTAATATAATTAATAATAAAAATTATCTATTTTGTTAAAAACATATATTTTAAAATAAAATGTGAATGCTAAATTTCAATTGAAGGATTATATATTTTTTGGGATGAATTAAGAAAAAAGAAAAAACTATCTTACCCATCATTATTATATTCATGTATTTTGTCTGATTAATGAAACCGGCTTTATTGACCACACTTACCAACCAACGAACTGGTTGCTCTCTTAACGCCTCTCCTCTCCCATTAATTAATTGCCTTTATATATCCTTTCTCGTGCTATAATTTTATAAATACATTGCTTTTCTTCCCCGTGTGTTCCTACTTATCTCTCAACAACCTGATCACCTTCTTCTTCCTCCTCCTCTCCCACTTTTCTTCGGCCTCAGATAGTTGTAATTAGTTAACTAATTACCAGCGAAAATGGAAATGATTTCAAATGGAAGCTTCAATTTGAAGAGGCATTGGAGAAGAAGAAAGTACAAGCGTATAGATAGTGCAGTAGAGAGCCGAAAGAACATCAAGATCGTAAGATTTGGAGGCAAAGTGAAGCGGGTTTGGAAACTCAGAGCCATAAGAAAGCTGCGTTTCAAGTATGTTTTTTCTCCATTAAAGATATGGCGAAAGTTCAAGAACGCATATATGGATATGATGCTGAATCTTTCCACCAGTGTGGGTGCCTTAAACACTGGAAATATTGCTTTTGGAACAAAAAGAATTCCAAAGTCTCGTAATGTTCCTTTGCCTTATAACAAATCTCAGTTCGAAAACAGATTGGTTTATGAGATTTATAAGTCTTTGGTGGTTTCCATGGAGCTGAATCCCAGATAGGGCAGTGAATATTCATCAATGATAGATATCTCAGTACCAGCTTGTGTATGAAGAACACGACTTTGGTTATGGAATTAATTATTTTTTTCTTTTTATGCTTCATGTGCAGATTTTTTTTTTGGGGGTTTTTTTTTTCTTTTGTGTAGTTCAACTTCAATGAAATAAATCTTCGATTTGATTTTTTCTTTCTGTTCTTGTTTTCTATAGATAATTATAGATGTTAGTATTTCTTTTAGATATCTTATAGAATGATTCTTGATAGCTAAAGTCAAGTGGTAAAGTACAACGAATCAATGATAACAATGAATCTTTAAAGTTTTTTCTTTTTGCCCTTGTTCAAAAACATATTCGAAGGAGATGTACCAGCTTATTTAATTTGAAATAGATATAATTCATGTTAACAATTACTTGAAAAATTTATTGGCAGTATTTGAGATCATTAGATCATTAATTTATTTGATGACAAGAAAATTAGTAACTGGTGTACACTAAAAAAGTAAATTTCTTTTCGTACAATAATAACAATTAAAACAATCATTAGATGACCTAACAAATTGTTCTTCTTATTGCTAGATGACCCAACAACATGGGGAGTTATCTAATGGAGAATTTTGTCAACCCCTAGCTTGGTCTGTGCTAACCTTGTAGTCAAGTGGTATGAATACATTAGTAAAAATAGTAAATGTATGATAATAGTTGTTGTTGCTAAATTTTTGTGAACCTTATCTTCATAGATAATATGTCTAAATATATACTATATACTGCTATAACATATATATATATATATATATGTATATAATGCGAACTCTTAATGAACCATCGTAATTCACAAAAATCAAATTCATCTAACACTCTTGGATTTTTACAAGTTCATTGTCTAATCACTTCTAAAATTTGACCATGTAATATGGGTTGACTTTAGTACTTAATATACTAAAAGATAACTCTAATAAAAATTGCATAAAGAAAGTGCAACTCAATTAAGAGTTGCAAATCATTAAAGAGGCAGTAGATTTATCAACTAAGATAAATAGATTGCTTTTGAGATTTAAATTAAATTGAGAGTTATATTTGAGAAATGTGGGTCTCGCTATTATTTTTGATAATTTGTATATAAAAGTTAGACGATTTATGGGTTTCACAATTGATTATGATTAAATTTTAAATAATTTTTTTAAAATTTGATGATTGAAGTTTTTTTTTTGTAAAAAGTAAAAAAAAAAAATGGAACAATTGAGTCTATAAAAAGATCACGTGAGTTACATCCTTGGATATAAGCAATATCTATCCTTCTTTTCTTATGACTCATTTGCCAGCTCGCTAGAAACCTGGTTGTTGGGCCTATAGAATTTGTTTGTACGACAAACCAAACAATTCGTTAGAAGCCAAGAAAGACAGTCTGGCCCTTGACAATTTCCCTTTGGATCAGGTCCAGGTGGACAGTCTAGGGGGGCAATGTACATCACATTATTTAATAATCGAGTTTTCCTTTGTTTTTTTTATTGCCAAAACTCACAACCAATTAGGGCTATTTTTTGAAAAGATAGACCCATTCATTCATTTTTACACTGTTAAAAAAATTTTAGGCTGTATTTGGATATTATTTAATATAAAATTTTCTCAAAACATTTCCAATAAAAAGTTACATCAAATATTACAAATTCAAAAACCATCCAAATAAATAAAAAATTTAATTTCAAAATTCAAATCGTGAATTCCTATTTTTTTTTAAAAAATCTTATCTTAAAAATGATATTTAGAAGAAAAGATTGGTAAACAAGCTGGAAGAGGTGTAGAGAAGCAAATTCCCAAAGCCTTTGTTTATTAACTTCACTAATTATTAGTCCCTCATGATTAACAAATGATCCCCGGAAATCCCAGTAATAAATCACGATGTGTTTTTGACATTATTCTAATGAACTTTAAAACAGCAGAAAAATAATAGTAACTAACCATATCGATCATGTGGCTAATTAAATTTCATAAAAAAAGTAAAAAGAACATAAATAGTAGTATCAATCACACTAGAAGAATAATAATTAATTATTTGTATAATCCTTGGTTTCTATATTTATCAACTTTGTTGGAATAGTATATAGCTAAGAAGTTAGAGGAGGGCCATCACTCCTGCTTCCAGTTAGTTAAAGATGTAATAAGGAAGCAACTGTTTATACTACTCAACTAGTGATATCATTAGATGTTTGCTTAAAATAGCCTACAAAGTCAATTCTTTTTTCTAATTAACCCAACTCGATCATTATTATGATGATGAGTTAGAACAAATCCTTCAAATCGACACAATCTTCTCCTTCACCCTATCATTCTTTCATGCCACGCTATACGTATAACAAAGCCATGCATGGGATTTTCTCCCCTTTGAAATAAATTTTGAGTCCAGAAATACAATAGTACACACACACACACACACATATATATATATATATGAAAATGATCACAATGATTAATTCTTTGCAAATGAATATATTAATTATATACGTGTATCTCGAGAGTCTAAAATAATTTTTGTTTGAGAAGAGTCCAACGCTAATCCTTTAATATATATTCTTTCATTTATTTTCCGCTCTTATCTTACCCCACCCTTCTAAAAAAAAATTTGAAAAGAAAAAGTATCTTAAAAGAGTAATCCCAAATTAAAGAATGTCTTTAGGGTTTTGTCTTACTAAACATGTTTCATTGCAGGCCCCAGAAAAGGCAGCATTTTCTTTCTTCGTCGATAATCTTAAATTCCTCTTTTCAAGTATTTTAAGGACATTATATACTAGGTAGAGAAACTATTTTCTCAAAGATATGTGAACGGAAAATAAAATTAATAAAAACCTACAACGACAACTATTTTTGGTATATATAGCCAAATTTAGTCGTGAAAAAGAAACTTGTTTTTCCTATAGTATGAAAGTGGCAGGTCGTAGATAAATTTTTTTTCTTGATAATAAGGTACCTTAATTAGAAACTAATTAAACTTTCATTATTATTATTTTTAGAAATATACCATATTATATACAACGGGGTTAAAAGAATTTTTTTTAAAAAAGTATTCATCTAATGCTAGTACAATAGACTATTAACATTTTAGCACTTTAAACAATTAAACTACAATTGTTAATCATCACTTTAAATAATTTGTATAACATATAAAAAATATACAAGATGAATATTAAATTCAGAGCTGATTAATCCCCAACAAATTCTATCATAGATTAAGTTTAAGCAGACATTTTAATCTTGAATAAATTAAAACAATAAAATAATAATTTTACAATACTTTATATACGTTATTATAACTAATTTTTAATCATTAGATCCTCGGCTAATTCGGATTATAATTATGATAAAATAATCAAATTGAAGAAGCAAGAGAAGAAAAAAAAAACAGCGGTTTAGCACGTTGGGCGTTGAACAATAACGGTTTCGGGACCCATTTGGAGTGGTCCCCACTCCCCTGCCAAAAACCTTCACATATTCCTTCTGACCCAAGCAATATTCAGAGGCTTTCACCAACCATCAAGTATGACTTCTAATTCAACGGACCTGATTCTTCTGTCCTCGTATCTTCACTTGCTCTGAGAACCACCCGATTCTACTTTCAACACTATATATTTCCCGCCTCTATTTCCATTTCTCACTTCCCCCGGAGCTTCACTTTCTATGACATGAACAATTCAAACATTGAAGAGTAAGAAAGAAGAATCCTCTCAATTCCATCGAAAAAAGGTAGTTTAATTATTAATATTTTGAATTTCATTATCGAGATTGAAAATGATAAATCTGTGTTTGAATTCGAACGTTCTATATATTGAGCTTCTGTTTTTGTTTTTTTTTTTCCTTTTGAAATTTAATTAGGTTTTCAATTAAATTTCTGAGTTTATGAATGAATTTGTAATGGAGGAATGTTCTTCATGTTTTATATTTTTTAATTTGTTTCGATTTTCGATCTTGGTAACAAAAACATTGATTACCGGTGAAAAATGCAGCAGGAGAGTTCTATCGCAATGAACAGCGATACTTCGAACACTAAGGAAGAAGACAAATCCTATCACCATATCAGCTCTGATTTAATTTCCGTAATGAGTTTGAATTTCATACTCTCGACCGCAATGATCAATATGCGTTGAAATTTGAATTTGTTGTTTTATGCTTCTGATGAAGTTTCTGTATATGATATGTTTTTTTTCAAATTTAATTAGGTTTCGAATCTATTTCTGAGTTTATCGATGAATTTGTAATGGATGAATGCTCTTTGTATTTGAATTGCGATATTACATGATAATTTGTTGCGTTTTTGCTCTGTTTCAGATAAAAGCTACATTGAAACATCGATTTTTAGTTGATTACTGGTGAAATGCAGCAGGAGAGTTCTCCGACATCAAGAGATGGTCGACAGACCACCGCCGCGACTGGAAGAAATACCATCGAGGCCAAATCATCTTCCAACATTACTAACGTCGCGTCACAAGAGCACTACTTCACCTGCAATCCTTTTCTGTCACCAACATCTCACGAACACCTGGACTCCACCGAGGCATATTTCTACTCCTCATCACTTCTTTCAGAAAATTCAAATTCGCCGCCGGATGTTTGCTTTGATGATGCAAGTGCCGATAACTTCATCACGGAGCGCCGCCTCCGTCAAGCCAGCTTTGTTCTCGAGTACCAGCAGCTTTATAACCGCTACACTCTCTGCCTCGCTCACCTCCAGGAATCGATCAAAGAAGTTGACTCTTTCCGCCAAGAGAACGAGGCTCTTCGTGTCGCCAATGCAGATTTGGCTCAACGCCTCACCCTCCTCTCTCAAGCAACCATCCAGAACTGCCTCCGTGCAGATTTCAACCGTCTTAACATTGGAAACGATCCTCCTCCCCACATTACCCCAAGCCCTAAGAGCCTAACGGAACGAGGAAGGATCCACCGCTCTCCACCCGCTGAACGCGTCTCGCTTCCTAAGAGCATTTCCGTGCGTTCCAGCGGCTACCTGAAGATGAAACCCCATAGCGGCATAAACAATGGAGATCACAGTCAATGCTCAACTCGATCTCAGGTGAACTCACCATATCATCCTGAATCAGTAAGTCAAATCAATTATCATCCCTATAAATCTCTCTTCATTTTGCTTTCCCGTGTAGCTAATGGGAGTTCAATTGGGAGTTGTGTGGTGCAGCAAAGAGTGTATGTGCCTGGTGGAAAAAGGGAAGATGCGGCCGAGTTCGAGGTATACAATCAGGGAATGGTCAAGACGGAGTTATGCAACAAATGGCAGGAGAGTGGGACGTGTCCATATGGTGAGAACTGTCAATTTGCTCATGGCATCAAGGAACTACGTCCAGTGTTAAGGCATCCACGCTATAAGACTGAAGTTTGTCGTATGGTCCTGGCAGGAGATATCTGCCCCTATGGTCACCGCTGCCATTTCCGCCACACACTTACTGATCAAGAGAAGCTTATTGCCCTCAAGTACTCCCATGCCAATGCAACTTAATCCATTCTGGATTTGTGACTTTTCTGCAATGTTCCCAATTAGGCCTGGATTAGTTCATCAATTTTTAGGCACATATGATATAATGATTAGTAATTCCTTGGACTCAACATACTACTTCTTCATCAATTTCCTTATAAACTGAATCATATGATATCATACTAGATACACATATACCACTTTTTTGAGTGTCTCGTGTAGAAGTGGTAATGGATGAGTCAAAATGTAGTTACTATATGTTGTTGGGCTGTTATGAAGATATATGGTTATTGAATCTGGCTTTGATTGTTTTCTGTTTCAAATTTTACTTGTTGATAGTAATGAGGTTAGCTTTTCTTTTCAGCGTGCAATAACGGTGGATCAGTTTTGCATGGGCTACAGACATATACTGTACAAAATGTTTGTCTGACAAAAAATATGGTATTACGTGTGTTAGATTTGCATGTATATTTTGATGGATCTGACTAATAGATACTATAGGTTGGAGTCCCAAAAAGGGACATTTACGGTGGTGGCAGATAGAGATAGGTGGTTAAAAGGTTGGCGTTAGGCTGTTAGCTCTGTTTGTTGGTTCTTCAAAACAATATTTTCAACGGTAGCACCAGTTGGAATAACACATGCTTGATTCTTGGCTTTGAGATGATTCACTCACTGTCATTGTCCAATTTGGCAATTTCCCTCCTCAACCACCGTTTGTTGAATGCCTGACAATACATACCAATCGAGTTTGAACTTTGAAGTTGAAGGCACATGCCATGGTGGCATGCTGTGTGAAGATCGACTAGTAATCGTGAGGAAAAAGTTCATTTTCCTATCCTAAATTACGAAAATTATCTTCTAGTTTAATTCTACGTATAAATTTTCAAAATACTGCTTAATCTGCCATATTCGACCTCTTTTATTGTTACTAAAATTTTGAAAAGTTAGCATATGGATTACATAAATCTAAAAATTTGGATGGTAAGATAAAGATGTAAGTAAACAAAATTTATATATATACAAGGGTGGCTGTTATGATGTGCGAGAGTGTGCGATCGTCCAAGGGACCACAATTGATACAAGCACTAATTTTTTTCTGCGTAGGTAATTAGGTACACTATAGGAAACTAGTTGATTTTTGACACTTGAACACAAATCGGTCGCACGATCTAGGATGTGACGGATTTGCAACTTATATAGTCAGGTAATAGCAAATTATGATGGTTTGGAGATTTGTTATAAACTTGTGATCAATTTATGACGGACAATATAAGACCTTATTAAAGTCTAACAACTTGCAATTTGTCGTAAAAGTGTCTCAAGTTGCGATGGATTTACTACAACAATCATTTATATCCGTCACACATTTGTAGAAATATTTCCGATGAATTTGCGATAGATATATTTTAATCATAAAAAAATCTCAATTTGTGATGATAATCATTTATATTTTCGCACATATGTAGGAATGTTTTTGACGACTTTGCGACAAATATATTTTAGTGGTAAAAAAATCTCAAGTTGCGACGACAATCATTTATATATATATATATATATATATATGTCGCACATTCGTAGGTATATTATTGATGACTTTACAACATATATATTTTAGTGGTAAAAAAAATCTCAATTTGTGATGATAATCATTTATATTCGATGCACATCCGTAGGAATATTTCTAATGACTTTGTGACAAATATATTTTAGTGGTAAAAAAATCTCAAGTTGTGACAACAAGCATTTATATCATCGCACATCTGTAGGAATGTTTATGATGACTTTGTGATATATACATTTTAGTGGTAAAAAAATTTCAAGTTGCGACGACAATCATATATATTTGTCGCACATTCGTAGAAATATTTTTGACGACTTTGTGACATATATATTTTAGTGGTAAAAAAATCTTAATTTTCCACAACAATCATTTATATTCGTCACATAGGAATATTTTTGACGAATTTGCGACATATATTTTAGTGGTAAAACAATATCAAGTTGAAACAACAATCATTTATATCCGTTTATATTTATCGCACATTCATAGGAATGTTTCCGACGACTTTACGAAAGATATATTTTAGTGGTAAAAAAAATCTCAAGTTGCGACGATAATCATTTATATCCATCGCAAATATGTAGGAATATTTTCGATGACTTTGCATCAAATATATTTTAGTGGTAAAAAAAATTGTAACTTGTGATGGATTTGCGACAAAAATTATTTAAAATTTAATCCAAGTTAGGGAGTCATTGGGCTCAAACTTCTTTTTATCAAGACACATGAGATCTTTATAGCATTTATGCACTTGTTCTCCCAAATGCATCGAATACGGTTGCTATGCTCTAGAGCCCACTCATACAATTTCTTCATCACGCAATAAAAAAGAAAATGCCATAAATGTGAAAAAATATAATATCATAAAAATAGGCACAACAAAAAATTAAAGCATTAAAAATTGTGCTCACACTCCACTTTTGAAACCATAGCTCTCGTAATTGAGAAGGAACATGTGAAAATGTAGGATAGAGACCAGGGTATTGTGTGCGAAATGATTGCAATATTTGTGAAATGGCCTCTTGGGCCATAGGCCCGATAAAGCTATTGACACAAAAAATGACCAATACATTATCAATGATTAAGTGTGTAATAATCTAAACGAATTATTGTAGCTCATGAAACCAACAAAAATAATAGGGTTTAAATAATTAAACAAATACTCACGTCTTTCCAAGTGGTCTAAGTACCTTAGAGTTACCATCTTGTTTACTTTCCATAGTAGCTTATTTAGAAGGAAGTGAACAACTACCAACCTCATGTGTACTCGGAGATGGTGAATCATTTGCTACTGTGGTTCGAGTAGGGGAGCTGGGAGATAGTATATGCTCACTTGAGTGATCCATACCTATATGAAAAGAAAGAATGTCAGGTTGATTAATAATGCATGACTTTATAAACAAAAAAAGAAAAAAAAGATGCCAAACATCTATATAACCTATTCACTCAATTCATCGTGTGATTCATATCAATTCTGATAATCTATATCAGAATCTGATTTCCAACTTTCGTCTCCCTTATTCTCAAGAATGGATGATGTTGAGGGAATGTTTTTACCGCACATATGTTGATCCAACACAAATCTCACAAGAATTATGTGCTAAGTGGCCAAGGTCAATTTTTGTTGTAGTTATAAAAATTCTATCATCTATATTCACATCTTCCTAGTATGCTATGTCACCTCTAGACGCATCAATAGTGTGACGGGCTTTAGTTTTGCAAGCTGTTAACCAATCTGACCTTGCCCTGTTTGCTCATGAATATGAGGCATAGTATACTTGTGTTGTTCTTGAGCTAAGACGAATGGATTGTACTTTTCATATCTCATCTTGTGATTGATTTTAATAAAACTATTATTTTTTGACTAATAAAAGAAACATCACTTTAAATAGTTGTACAAAGTATAAAAAATGTCATATCTGGTATTTTATCTATATATATATATATATTTTAGAAAAACACAATCCATAATTGGATGTCAAAATCTATCACTATAATCGTAAGTGAAACCAACTTTTGCTGTAAGGCACCAAGAGATAACTAATTCTGTGAGACGAAGTTATTGTCTAGCGGGGATAGCTCAGTTGGGAGAGCGTCAGACTGAAGATCTGAAGGTCGCGTGTTCGATCCACGCTCACCGCATAGCATAAGACAATTACCTTTTAAATTCATCATTAACTTACAAACAAATAATTTTTTATTAATTCATCTTAACTTATTAAAACTCAAATATTTATTCAAAATTAAATGTGTAGTTTATAAAATTCTATAAAAGACCTTAATTTTTAATTTTTCAATGTTTGTATTAAATAAAAATGTAACCATTTAAAAAAAACCATATATTTTTTTAATTCTAAGAAAAGACTTCTTTATTTTTTTTATTGAAAATTTACATCAAAATATGAACTCTACTAATAACTACATTAATAGTAGAAATAATAGATTAATCTACCTTTTCCCTTTAATTTTGTGCTAAATGAAAAGTGAACAATATGTACATTGAAAGAATTATTATTATTATTATACTCATACACACTTGAATAATTTGTGAAAATTGAACTAAGAGTTGTAGTTTGTTTTTTGAAAATAAAAGACCATTTTTTTAGAAAAAAAATGTAATAGTCCCTCCATCATAAAAAGTAATATTTTATTAAAATTAATCTAACATTGAACATTTATTTTAAACTTAATATAAAAATAAAAAATAATTATATATAATTGACCCAACATATGTATTAATAATAATTATTAATATAATTAGAAGTGAGATTATATGCATTAATGAGATAGAAATATTTATATAAATAATAAGTTTATTTGTTTGAAATTAAATATTTAATTTTAAACACTTTAAATAATACAAGCAAATAATTTTAGGCAGATTTGATAAGTCAAGAATTTTTAACCTATTGTTTAAAATAATACAAAAGGCTGGTGGCCAATGCTTTTCCAATTTAAACAGTGTTTTTTAATCAGAGTTAAATTGGCTATTTTCCCGTGATATGTTTGTATTTGGAATTATTATCATACATTTATCATTTCTTTAAGTTATTAGTGGCATTTTTTATTTTTTCATTTGAGTTAACCGAAACTAAAACAAAATTTTTCTGTAGTGTAGTGTGTCTACGAAAGTGATTCTGTATGACACGAGGGACTTAAATAAAGAAGAGATGCGGTAGTAATATAAATAGTAGTACTATGAATTCGTTTCCAGAACCGAAGCTGTAAAAAGTTTCAACCTTCAAGAAGCCAAGAACAGCAAGAGAGACTCCTACTTGGATTTGACTGCAGCACTGGCTACGGATAAGTAAAAACTTTTTCTTTTCTTCTTCGTTTTTACATATTCATTATGCCTGATTCTTTTCTGTTTTTTTTGATAAATCATTATGTCTGATTCAACTTCTATTAGTTTATAGCATTTGATGTACGATGATGTTATTCAACAATGCGATTGATGCCTAATTGTTGATTGAATGAATAACCATGTAGAAATAAAATGAATATTAGAATTAATATAGTATAGTGTTTATGATCTTTCTTTTGTTTCTCATTGTGGTTTGAGGTGGTCACATTAGGCGTGTTTAATATTGATGTTGACGACAATAGTGTCTGGTCTTTGTGTTTGAGTGGTTCCCTGCAAAATTTCTTTGATTGAGAAGTGTAATGTTGTTAAAATAACAGAAACCCATGGAAATAGGTGATATAAATTACTTCTTGGGGACATTTGAATTGGGCTTGATGTAAAAAAAGTACAAATTAACCTCTATTATGAAATGTGATAATTTAAATGAGGGAGTGAAATTGGGTAGTTTCAACCTTGTATTGAAAGATTGTGGAAATTAGCCTCCTCTAAAAATAAACAGCGATGCATCTTCCTGTACTTAAAATACGGAGTACTAAGTAGCTTCTCTTTGTTGTATAATGAACCTGAAATTATTTATTTTTTTACAGTTCTGAGTTATTTCTTGAAAAGAAATATTGTTTCTTGAGGGGATACATTATTGGTTAGACTCTGGCACTTCAAATTGAGCTGAATGCCAAATTTTTGGGGATGTTTATATTTTGTGCCCTTTAAATGTGATTAACTGTTAATATTTGATTGCCTTGTCCTATTATTGTTATTATCTTTCTCTGAGGTGCTTGATTCTTGCAACTCTCTGTTTCTCATTGATGCTTGCCAGCTCTCTGAATTTCCTGCTGATTGTGCAACCTCTTGAGTGGATCAAATTTTGAATGTTATAATTGTCTGGTTCTTGCAGCAATATCCGCTGGTTAGCATACTTGGCATTTTTATCTGCTTTATCAGGGCGACTTGGGCATTTATATTTGTGTTGCATGTTTAAGAATTTCCATCATTAGTGCACCTGGAGCAAAGGACTAACTTCTCAAATGAAGTACTTTGGTTGATATGCCTGGGATCACTATGCTTGTATTTAATTATGAGATTTACAGAAGCGAACGTATGATCTCCTGCAAATCAGTGCACAGTGGTGGCAACTTCATTTCATTGCTATTGAATCAGGGATTAGAGCATTCCTTGATTTACCTAGTTTGATATCAGTAGTTAAGGTATCTTTTTGTATGATGTTTGAGGTTTTGTAGTTTCTCATATGTGTATTATGCAGGTACATTCTAGTCCATACTGCTTTGAGTTTTAAACCCATGAAGAACTGGAAAGAACTTTCTCGACCTAGCATTATGGGGCTTATACTAGGATCTGTTGACTAGATGGATTGAAGTTTCGTTATCTCTCCTGATGGTACATCCTTATCTTGTCAAAATTTTGGTAGCACTCAACTTCTATGGTTGGACTTTGGCCTGGTTTAGAAGTAATATCCATCTATAGCATGAGAATTTCATATTATTTTATTCATTGTTGCCGATACTTTCCAAATAAAGCTGCTCGGATAAAAGCAGTGAAAATTGGAAGTTAACAGGCAATTCTAGAAAGAAAAGAATAGAAAAAGGTAAGTTATCTGCTGAAGATACTTTGCATAAATATATAATTCGTAATTGGTTAATTGATATAAGAAAGATAATTTGTATTAATGATGTATGCCAATTTTAAATCCATTCTTTGCATCTCCTATCTGTACACTGCTGTTATGAACGAACCGGCTTCAAAATTGAGTCAAAATTATTGTTAATACGAGACTTGCCTCTCTCCTAGATCTTTCTTTTTCTCTATATAAGGGCTAGTCCCGCGTGTGTGAAGGAAAGAAAAACATTGATAATGGATTTGCACAACCAAAATGACTCCTCCTCATTCCCATTTGAACTGCAAAACTTTGTGCCCTCTTTGCGCATAACAATGAGGTTTCAAATAGACTCAAGCTTTTCCAATTTAGCAGATTTAATCTTTCATTTTAGGTTTTTTTTTTTTAATTTTCTTTTCTCTAACCATTTTATGCTATGCTGTTTGAAGGTTGAAGGTGATAGGAATTCTCAACTTGAGAATTATCCGACGGAAGAATTTTGGAAGGAAAGGACTGAAATTGATAATGCATCTGGTGAGATTTCTTTCCTTGATTACTTTTTCCAAGTTGCTCTTTCCTTTTGATTCAAATGGACTCTTGTATATATTCCTGTCTTTTTTTTATTTTTTATTTTTCTATTCATACTCTGAATCACTTGCAATTAGAAACACACAGTTTAGATGCATCTTTATGTGCATGGAGATGTTGAAACAATTATTTAACATCCTATATTTCACAATAAGGTACCAGTTTGCCAAAAGGACGAAGCCAGAACTTTAATTTAGTATTTTTCTTGGGAAACTGTGTATCTGAAATAGCCAGAATTTTATTTTTAGTTTTACTGCCAATTCTGGTCTTAAATAAATTGAACTCAGGTTAATTCCTCAAACCACATGGCAGTAATAGGTTTGATAATTTTTTTCTTATTATTATCAAAATTTTCCTTTTTTGTGTGATATTATTATCAATTGTTCAAAGTTAAATGCTGTTCTTTACTAGGAGTTACCATAGGAAGACCTTGAAGATGTAAGGACGAGCATCTTCATTCTTTTAAAATGTGATTTCTGTTCCAGTAATTAATGTTCTCAACTTATCTAAGAAAGATGTTAAGGGGGTGCTAGTTTGGATAATCCTACAAGTTACGCAAAGTGGATAGCTTACCTGGATATGACCCATAAGAGTAACATGGTTCCATACTTGCTTTTATTCTCTTGAATTGCAAAAAATTTAGATTGTCTATTTTCTACAATCTGTTTATTTTTCATTGGGTAAAAAACGTCATTTGCACTCAAACTTAAAATTTGATTTTTGCACTCTTAACTTTTTTTTCATCAAATCTGCACTCCAACTTTGAAAATCTAGAAAAGTTGCACTCCCATCCATTTTTAACGTTAAGTGCAAACGGATCTACCCCATGCGACCTCACATGACCTCTTAGAGGGGTTATTTTTGTCAAGCTTGTACCTTTTGTTGGAATGAATATTAAAATATTTAAATTTAGACAAAAAATTTTGAACCTAAATTTAAATATTTTTTGAGCAATGTTAATGGATATTTTAGTTTAGTGCAATTAGTAAGTCTTATGCTTTGATAATTTCTCAATAGTATATGTGGAAACTGGTAGGTCTTATTACAATACCTAGCAGTAAATATCTTATCAAATAAAGAGGGAATAAGCCTCATATATATACAAGTTTACAGCTGACTCTAACCTACATTAGCCATCCTAGTAGTTGATAAATAGATGTTTTAGTAGCTAATAATTAGATGACAATCAACAAATCTATATTTAGTATTAGCAGACCTATGTAATTAAATAAGAATAAATGAACAATATACACTATTCCAGTACTCCCCCTTAAGTTGGAGCATGGATATCAATCATGTCCAACTTGGATAAATGTTCTTCAAACCTAACTTATGGTAGACCTTTGGTCAGAAAATCAGCAAGTTGTTCTTTTAAAAGTAACATAAGGTATACACACAAGTCTTTCTTCAACCTTTTCTTTGATGAAATGTCTATCCACTTCCACATGCTTAGTACGATCATGATCGGTTGGATTATAAGCAATGTTGATTGCTGATTTATTGTCACAATACAACAACACAGGATTCTCATTTTGAAGTGATAGCTCATTCATAATTCTTTTCAACCATAGAAGTTCATATATTATTTGTGCAAGAGCTCGAAGTTCACTTTCAACACTACTTCTTGCAACTATCGGTTGCTTTTTACTTCTCCAGGTCACTAGATTGCCCCATATAAATGTGCAATAACCAGTAGTAGATCTTCTTTCACTGACTGATCCAGTCCAATCTGCATCAGTGAATTCCTCAATTTTACTTAAATCATTCTTCTTGAAAAACAACCTATTTCTTGGAGTTCCTTTAAGATATCTCAAAATGCGATGAACTGCTCCAAGATGTTCTTCATATGGCTTGTGCATAAATTGGCTGACCACAGTATATGCATATGCAATATCGGGTTGTGTATGAGACAGATAGATTAAACGCCCAACCAATCTTTGGTATCTTCCTTTATTAACAAGAACCTCTCATTTTTTAGATCCCAACTTGTGATTCTCTTCAATAGGTGTATCCGCTAATTTAATTCCCAAGAAGCCTGTATCTCTAAGCAAATCAATGATATATTTTCTTTGTGGCACATAATGATATATCAGTCTAAATTTGCAGCAATAGATAGAAGAACTCAGATAGTATTAAGTTTTGCTATCGGAGCAAAGGTTTCTTGATAGTCTACTCCATAGGATTGTGTGAATCCTTTTACAACCAAGCGGGCCTTGAACCTTTCGGTAGAACCATTTGAATTATACTTCACAGTAAATACTTATTTGCATCCAACTGCTTTCTTTCCCTTTGGTGTTGTTACAAAATCCCAAGTTCTATTTTTCTCTAGTGCTTTGGTCTCCTCCATAACTTCTGATCTCCATTCAGGAATACTAAGTGCCTCTTGAACTAATTTAGGAATCAGTACATTGGACATATTAGTAGCAAATGCTCGATAAGATGAAGACAAATTGTTATGACACATATAGTTTGAGATAGTATGAGAAGTACATGTTCTTTTTCCTTTTCTTAGGGAAATAGGAATATCTAAGTCTTGAACTAATGTAGAAATACCCGGAATTTCAGAGGAGGCATGATCTGTAGGAAGATTCTGATTTTTCTGTTTTGAATTATCAAGAACTGGTGGATCCAATGGCTGCTTTTTCATCTCTCATAGACAAACAATTTTGGACTTTGAAAGGGTCTTTTAGTGAGTGGAGTAGACTCGGGTGTCACATCAATTGGTGATTCTTGAGGAGGGGTTGAGAAAATATGATGATCAAATGAAGGAATGAGAGAAGAAATAGGAGCTGATGAAGGAGTAGGAAGTGTATTCCAAAAATTCCAAAAACTCTCTTATGTTTCTACTGATGTCACACTTTCCCCCTGAAGTGAGGTTTTGGTAAAATAGGGCTGATTTTCAATAAAAGACACATCCATACTAACAAATAGTTTCCTAGTTGTTGGATCAAAACATTTATACCCTTTTTGTGTTGGTGAGTAGCCTAAGAAAACACATTTAATAGCCCTTGGATCAAATTTATTGCAGATATGAGAATGAATATGGACAAAGGAGATGCACTCAAATATCCGAAGAGGTATATTAGAAACTAGACGATTTATGGGATAGATGTTTTGAAACACTTCTAGGGGAGTCTTTGTACCCTAAACTCTAGTAGGCATTATATTGATGAGGAATGATGTATACATTTTTAGGCACATTAGTTGTGAACATCAAAGACCTAGCAACTTCAAGTAGGTGCCTATTTTTCCTTTCAGCTATCCCATTTTGTTGAGAGGTATTCACATAATTACTTTGATGAACAATCCCCTTATTGTGAAGAAATTTCCCAAGAATAACTTTAAAGTACTCACTGCCATTATCACTTATAAGGATTTGAATTTAGGTTTGAAATAGAGTTTTGACCATGGAATGAAAATTTTCAAATGTTTGCTTAGTTTCAAATTTTGCTTTCAAGAGATATAACTAACAAAGTCTAATATGACCATTAATAAAGGTAATAAACCATCTAGCTCCAAATTTTTTTTTAATTCTTGAGGGACTCCATATGACACTATGTATGACTGAGAAAGGCGTTGAATGTTTATTTGAGGTGGAAAAGATACACGGTGGTGCTTGGAGAATTAACAAATTTCACACTGAAAAAAAGAGGGATCTTTGTTTTTGAAAAAAGATGGAAACAAATTTTTCAAATATTGAAAGCTGGGGTGATCAAGTCTATAGTGCCACAACACATGATATCATTGTTACATAAGGAGGCGGAAAAGGATTTGCAAACTAGATTTTGTCTATTTGAGTCTTCTTTATCAAGGTAGAAAAGTCCTCCACACTCTTTAGCACTGCCAATCATCTTCCCTGAAACCAGTTCCTGAAATTGAAATGAAGAAGAACTAAACTTAGCAACACAATTTTGGTTATGAGTGAGTTTGCTAATGGATAAAAGGTTGCAAGTGATAGACAGAACATGAAGTACAGACTGTAGAACCAGATTTTTTGACAAACTTATGGAACCTTTCTCTGCTATTATGGCTAATGAACCATCAACAATCTTTACTTTCAAGTTTCCAGCACAAGGAGTATAAGAAGAGAAGAGTGAGGAACAACCTGTCATATGGTTTGAGATACCAGAATCTATGGCCTATGGAGTCTTGTCCTCAGTTAACATGCTAAAGGACTGAGGAAAATTACCTTTTTGTGCAATAGAGGCAGATGAAAGGGATGTTGAATTCAGGAGTTTCATAAGGTTTTCCAGTCCCTCCTTATTGAGGAAAACTGCAGTACTTTTTGGTGAGAAATACTTTTTGGTGTTGATTTCTCACGGGATATTTGAAGAGTTTTGTTAGCCCCTTGGTCCGATTGTCCATTCTTCAAATGAGAGTTTTTTGTGTAATTTCTAGCAATTTTCACTAGTATGATCAAGTTTTTTACAATGATCGCACCAAGGTCTATTTCCCTTTTTACTATAAGTGTCATTTCTACCATTAGAGAAAGCAAATAACCTGTTATTTATTACTGCAAAAGTTGATGATTCTGATTCATTGATAGCAGCCCCTCTGGTTTCCTTTCCTAGCATAACATTCTTCCTGTTCTCTTCCCTACGAACTTCAGAAAATACTTCACGAGTGGATGGCATAACTTCACGTCCAAGAATTCTCCTACAAACTTTATCAAGTTCATTGTTCAACCCAGCCAGGAATGCAAAAACACGTTCCTTCTCAATCATCTTTTTGAATGACACTATCTTGTGAACAATGCCATTCAAATTCATAAAACATGTTAAACTCCTACCATAAGGCTTTGAGCGTATTGTAGTATTACAATACACTCAGATTTCCTTGTTTTGTATTGCGGATTTGTGTAGCAATTTCATAAATCTGGGCAGAATTTTCTAAATCTGAAAAAGTCTCATTAGTAACCTTCCAAATTTCTTGAGCAATGGCAAGAAACATATAAGTTTGGTTGATTGATGGTGTCATTGAGTTAATTAACCATGACATGATCAAGGCATTTTCAGATTCCCAGGTCTAAATAGATTCAAGATCAATTTCTGATTTTTGTGTAGCACCTGTCAAAAACCTAATTTTTCCACGGTCCCAGATGAACCACTTAACTGATTGGGACCATTGGAGATAATTTTCTCCATTGAGTTTATGAGAGGTGATTGGTTGGGAAGAAAAATTATCACGAGTATTTGATAGAAGAGTAGATTTGAAAGGTGATTTTGTTGGTCCAGAACCAGATTGATCACCAAAGCTAGAAGTATCAAACATTTTTTTTTCTTCAATTTTGCTAGTGATCAGAGGTCTGCTTTGATACCGTGTGAAAACTGGTGCGTCTTATTACAATACCTAGCAGTAAATCACTTATCAAATAAAGAGGGATTAAGCCTCATATATATACAAGTTTACAGTTAACTCTAACATACATTAGTCATTCTAGTAGCTGATAGATAGATAATAATTAGATGACAATCAACATACCTATATTTAGTATTAGCATACCTATATAATTAAATAAGAATAAAAGAACAATACACACTATTCCAACACTATACACACTATTCCAACAGTATATTTGCAAATAATTGTACAAGAGAACTATGTTTTTAGAACACCCAAAATTTTTTTTCAGAGCTTAAATTTTGGACTTAAATTTAAATATTTTAATATTTTTTGGAAAATATTAATGGATAGATTTCACAAATCCATTTCAACAAAAGGTACAAACTTGACAAAAATAAACCTCTAAGAGGTCATGTGAGGGTCACTTGGGGTAGATCCATTTGCACTTGATGTCCAAAATGGATGGGAGTGCAATTTTGCTAGATTTTCAAAGTTGGAGTGCAGATTTGATGAAAAAAATAACTGGAGTGCAAAACTCAAATTTTTGGAAGTTCAAGTGCAAATGTCGGTTTTTACCCTTTTTCATTTGCAGTAGAAGATTGGTTGCCATTATTTTTAATGACAAAATTCCTGTTTAACACAATCTGCCAACCAATTTTTGAAATATTCTCTATGATATTTTGCAGATATTAGGAGCCAACACCCATTCCCTCTTGCAAGGATCAGAAGGATAGCGAAGTCTAATGAAAAAGTTGAGGTTGGTAAATGTTGTTTGTATTCTGTTCTCACCTGACTTTCTAAATTGGCTGCAATTGATTTTGTGAGGGTAAGACACCAGGAGAAGGTTCTAGAGGCCCCCTGCTGTAGAACCCTAAAACATCTTGCACATCTGAAAATCAACAGTTTCAAAGTACATAAAAAAGGACTTCCGTTTGTCCTCTTAATTTCATGATTTCATCTTACTTTCTTTTTTTTTGAGCATTATATTATAGAAGATATGATATCACCATCTGTCATCTTAGTTCATTAAGTATACAAATTTATGTGTCATGTCTGCTAGTTTCTTATTTTATCTGAATTTATTAACAAAGGATTGGATCTAATGCTATCGTCTTGCTTGCCAAAGCTTGTGAGTTTTTCGTCATGGAGCTGACTTCTCAGGCTTGGTTCAACAAACAAGAAATAGAGGGCCTTACTCTGCAGCATTGGGACATTGGTAGAGCTCTAAATAGAAACAATTGTATGAATTTCCTTACTCACATTGTCCGTGCTAATTCTCAGAAGGTATTTTTCTATAGACCTTTACAGTAGTTCCCATTACATACTTCTGGGAATTCAATTACTCTCAATTTAATTTCATGGGACCTCAATTCCCCTTTTCCTTCTCATAGATAAGAAATTCCATTTCCACCTGCATATTATGATTTCCTAGCATGAACTGTAGATGTACTGATATTTGTCAACGTCTATTTGTATTATCTCTTCCTGAAAAGAAAATCTTGCAGCTGGTGTGCAAATTCATAAGCATCCTTTTTTTTTAGAGGTTGAAATAGGAGGTGAATGAATATTATTGAATTCTTTATTTAATGGTGGTTCCATATTTTTATTAACCATGAAGTTGTTGTTCTTAAGCATTTTAGTACTGTACATTTGTTACCCATATTTTGGCAGGAAGCAATGAGGCATCTCAAAGAAACTATGTTTCGTCCTGCTTATCCAGTTCAGTTGCATAACTTAAATCCAGTGAGTGGTACAATTTTGATAAAAAATTTGTAATTCAATTGTTGAGCACTCTTCAGCATAAATTTAGTCTGATTTTTCTACTGAAGTATGTTAATTGGAGTTATTTGTTTTTGGACCTTTAGTTGCCGTTATGATTGTGTAACAACTATAGTTTGCATTGGTTTTCCAGACAGAAGAGCTGAACCTTTTCAAAGAAACTGATCCTCATCTTGGTAATCCAATGCATTCACTGAGCATGAATCCAGTGAGTGGTAGAATTTGAACAACCTAAATAAATTTTTCAGATATACAAGAACTGTATACTCATACATTCATATGGTATTGAAGAGTTTCTGCCTTTGATTGAACTTATTACTTGTGCTCTTTGCCAGGCTTTTTAGTTGGGAAACCAAGAAATTCAACAGCTTTTTTCACCATCAACATCATCTGTGCCATTAAACTATCATCCTGGTTCCAAGGTAAGGAGTACTTAAATTATGAAGATTCTATAGAAAATAATATCGAATAATACTTCCCTGCTTTCGAAATGAAGGATCACATTTTAATTGGAACAAGAGTTTGGAAAGCATTTGGTTTATGTACTCCGTCCGTTTTTGCTTTTACTCATCACATTTTGGAGTTTAATGGCCCCTAAGAAAAATGCTAAAATTCATGTATTTTTTAAAAGAGAAAGACTAAAATAACCTTCCTAAATTTTTTAAATACTGTTAATTTTCTCATTCTCTCTCTTAAAAAGTCCAAATTACTAGTTGGAAAGTTTAATTAGCCTCCTAGATATTAGTATTTTCATTGGAAATATGAGTAGAATAATTTGACTAGATAAGAAGGGTATAATACCTAAAAAGTTAATAACATTACCTTGATTTTATAATATAACAAGTAAAAAAAATCAGAATCTTTATTTTGCGACAAGTTCAAAATCTTTAATATAACAGAGGGAGTAGTATTTTTACTCACTATTTAGTGAGTTACTATTGGTTCCATGCTTAAGGATACTTCCACACTCTTTAGGTAATTTGTGTAGATTTAGATTGGATTTCGGTTTCTTGTATGATAGTCAATTGTGTGAAACATCTCAAAATCTAGATGGACATTCATAAGGACATTTAATCTTGATGGAAGAACTATGTAGAAATCTTAGACAAAGGAAATCAAAACAACCAATTAATTTACAAGATAATGCAGAAGCAAACTTGATTAAAGTTTATTGCTAGCCATTTAAATGAGTAATGACTTTGTTCTATATTTTAAAGCATATCCTTTGAACATTCAAATACTATTGTGCAGTCCGGATTCTGATTATTAATTTTGTCTTTTCTCATCATCTCGTTTTTAACCATTTGTCATAATATTTAAGAAACTTGAAGTTGCCCTAGTCTCCAGTCTATCCCTTTTGTTTCCTGTTTTTGTGTCCATGTAGCAAATATGTAGCCCTCTATGGCTGTTAATTTTTTTTTTTCTCTGTCTATCCTTCTGTTATTGTGTTCAAGCTTATACTCATTATTCCTTCAAACTGTTTTGGTATTGGTGATTCTGGTGTCATGTTTGTACCCAAATTTAACTGGAAGAAGCTAAATGGTTGATTCGCTTTCTTTGTCTCTTTTATTTTGCAGGAAGAGCCCTCAAAGAGCAGTTAGATGGACTCCATATATGGTTATGGCTAAGGAGTCTATGATGTTGGTTTAAAAACTTTTCTCTGAAAATAAAGGTGTATCAAAATGTATTTTCCTGTTCCTGGAACAATTTGTGTCCAATAGATTCTTTGATGTCTGCATTGTTGATGGGATAAGTCCAGAGATGTTAAAACTTTCAGATATTTGTGGTTCATATCATATGTCAAAAGTTTGAGATTATTGTGGTTCATATCTAGCATCATCCGTATGGTTTATATTTTGATGTGGGCTATTAAAGTTTCATTCGCTCTTGAATGGAAAAGGAATGAAGAAGTGCTTCCGGAAAGAAGGAAGATTTGTGTCCTCATTGTTCTCTCCTTAAGTATTCAACTTCCCAAAAGTGATATTCTCGCTTGATGTTGTTATAATCGCAAGTGTGTTAATTAGTGCTAAGAATACTATGACAATTATAATGATCCTTGGAATTCGAGATGCTTGGCTACTAGGGTCGTAAATGAGCTCGAGTTAAATTATATTAGTGGCTCAAGCTTGTTTCGAATTTGAAATTAGTGTTCGATTTTAACGCCTTAAATTTTTAAGAAGCTCGACTCGCAAGTTTGAATAAAAATGTCTTTTTAATTGAATTTGAATTAATTTTTAATTTAAAATTTAAGAAAAAATAATATTTTTTAATATATATATATATAGAGGTGATTTGCGATCGACTCGACAAGTCTAAGTAATTTGGAATTCAAGAGTTGAGTCGAGATTGATTTGAATTTGAATTTGATCGAGCTTGAATTTAAATTTGACCAAATTGATTTGCCAGTATTTCGGCTCCTATACACCCTATTGGCGACATAGAATAAGGATGATTGCTGAGTAAAAAGCAAGTTTGAATGTGTAGCATTCCTATACTAATCTGTGATGGTTCATGATATGATGATTGGATTGATCTATAAAATAATCTGTAATAGTTCATGATATGATGCTTGGGTATCTAAAGTCTAAACCATAGATAGCCTTGTAAAGAGCATATATTTTCTGATATCACCGAACTAAAGAGAATAAACAAGTTTTTAAGTACTATTTTGTGATGATGAGTAAGTTGCGAGTAGGAGTCAAATGACGAATTTTAACCTGCATTTGTCTGGTACTTCTCTGTGCAAAGTGCATAAGCTTTTGCTAAAAGTTTCCCTGTGATTATTGATCGTGCTGGATTACTAAAACACCAATTGTCAAAAGATTTAATTCCAGTATTTTGGAATGCGAAGTGATTAATATTCTTGACATACAGGAATAAAAGGGTTCATAATTATCATTAGTTTACCGTTTTTATCTGTTTGAAATCTGTAAAAATTACTGTGGCAGATTTGAATAAAGAGTACCATTTCTAGAGGCTAATGGTGAAGATTTGGATTTCATTTTGCAGATTTAACTGTGGGATAGGATATTCCAGGGCAGAGAGAGTGAGGTTTCCACTCCTCCACTCTCCCATAGAGAGGGAGCATATATTTGATTAGTTGAAATCAGTCAAAAAGAAGCCTCATCTATCTAGAGAGACCAATGCTCAGTAGTGGCTCCTAAAGAAAGCGACCAATGACCAGAAATAGCATGAAGCCGAAAAGTATCAGAATAAAGATAGACCCAACTCAAAAAAAATCTTTGGTGCTTCCCAACAATGCTTAGAATCTTTGAAAAAGCTTTAAACAGCTAATCCATGTTGAGACTTGAGGATGACAAGCAATTTTGGGAAAGGTCCAAATGTGGAATTAGTACTAGATCTCACATATCAGTTGGCAAGAAACTACATGTAAAATTTTTGTTTAGCAAATGACATCTGCCTGCTGAAATTGTGAATTGTGGAAAGGAAAGTGAAAAATGTTGTGTGATATATGCTATTCTCTATGACACATGATAGACGTGTCTTGAATGAAAATTGAAATTACGAGAATAAGTAATTTCATCTTTTCAATCAAAGTCTCTATAATTTTCGATTCATTTACGCTTTTTTTATAAAAGAAAGATACTTTTTTTAAAAGAGAAAGATATGATATTCTTATTTGAGGAGATAGGCTCATCCCATAAGTCTATGCCCCAAAAAGGAAAAGTGAATCAGTCCCTAGTAAAGGCAAAGATCCCAGAAGGGACAATTCCAAGAATAAGGTGCTGTGCTTCCAGAAAAAGAGGGCATGTGACTGTGAGCACATACCCCTTATGGCCATTCAGTTGCCATATAACTGATATACTATTTATGGTACAAAGCAGCTTTGACTTGCAAAATGCTGAATAGATATGGCCTAGCAGACAAATAAACAGGGCACGAGAAAAGGATAAGTGTACAATATTTGTCACATATTATGTTCTTCTTGTTCTTCAGAAAATACTTCTTTTTATCAAAAAATATACTTTTACATTATTAGGGAACACTTTTCATGGTTAGATAGCTGTTTTAACATGTTAATTACTGTAAATGAAATAGTCTATGTTGATGCATAGTTCCTTGTTCTTGGTTCAACATTCCAACTTGTTGGAATAAGACCAAAGCCATGGGGTGATGACAGATGTAAGGATGATGACCACCGCCCCATTTCTGGCTTGATGATTGATAAGACAAGAACGAGGGAAAAGATTAGAGATGGGCGACGTCGACATAGGGATATGTGAATTATTGAATATGATGTGATAAGGCATTTGTGATGAGGGATTCTCCGAATTCTGCTTTTCTCTCCATGCTTCTTGGCCACTTGAATGTTTGCCTTGTCTGTGACACTCATTTCTCCCCCTCACTCCCTCTCTTTCACTCTCGTTTAGCCAGAAATTCACAAGCATTAACAAATCCAATCATTTCGCTTTCCACATTCAACAATTTTTGGCACTTCCGGTGAGTGTTTGTTGGCAACATTCTCATAATAATCAAGGTCCACAATCCAATCCCTCAACCATTGATTGATTCTCCTCGTCACAACCTTACAAGCAAAACATATTGAAGCACATAGAAAAATGAAAAATGTGAGCGATCTAAAGCATCTTAATGTATTTTAAATGGAAAAAAGAAAATAAAATGATACTCTCTTTTTTCCAAAATATAAGATATTTTGAGATAAAAAGAGTATATGCAAAATAAGAAAACAAGCAAAGAATCAATTAATATAAGAGTATCAACGATCAATTTAAAACAAGAGCAATTATTTCAAGAATATTTCATCATATATTAATAAGAGAAATATGTGTCTTTTCTATTTAAAAATTATTTTCTAGATGAATTGGTATTCGAGCTTCATTTAAATTTGAGCTTGCGATGGGGGGATTGAACCCGCACCTCTCAAGGAAAAACAATGTTGTGGTCACTAAGGCTTGGTCCCTGCGAAAGGATCCAGTCTAGGATAGGGGTAGAATAACTTTTTTTTAGGATATGATATTTTTCTAGACGAATTTATGTACCATGAGGAAGAATTTGAATTTCATCTACATGTATTTATATACAGAAGTAAGAAGTTACAGGAACAAAAATCCTTGTTGAAACTAAGTATAAGATGACGATAATCAATTTAAAATTCTTTTGAGAATACGAAAATACATTACTAAATAAATATATAATAAATATATACATAGGTTATTCTTGATTTACAAATCACGCATGAATTTTGACAATTACATATATCATATTCTTAAAATGATGTATAATGCCATAAATTTAAAAATGTTAATCACCTAAATTATGTTATTTTAGTGCCTTAGATCAGAGTTTTACAGATTTCAATCAAAAAGACCAAACCTATTAATCATAGATTATCAATTTTTTCTTTTAAAAATAATTAGAAACCAAACTTACCAGTGTGATTGATAAGGTTAGGGACTGAAACCAACAATTACTCATAATAAAGATTTACATAAGCTATCATTCACGTACAAATGACACATGAAATCTGACATTTACACATCAATTTCTTAGAAAGATGTATAATGACATATAAATCAGGAAAAAAGTTAAATCACCTAATTAATCAATCTGCACGGAGGATATGCATGTACGGTATCTCCTTTATGAAAAGATAATCCTAAAGAAATTAAGTACAGAGAATTAAGTTAATAAAGAAAAAGAAAAAGAATACAATAGTAAAACAGTAATGGATAATTGCATCAAGGAATAATTTTTTATGTGATTTTACTGCAGGATAATCTCATGCCCGTCTCTTGTGTCTAATTTGACCAGCTTCAATCTTTGCATAAAGATATTGATTCTCGATGCACTCTTGACAAATAATGTTCTTATTCCAAACAAATTCTGCACGTACGATGCTGTAAAAAAAAAAGAAGAAAAAAAAAGTAGTTGAATGTAATTTTGATTCTGAATGAGTCTTCATATATTGATCTTGAAAGTGACTTCAAGCTCTAAGTAGTTAACAACCCATGAGTATTTAGACTTGTTTTTTCCCTATAAATAGAGCCTGCTAGCTACCATATCAATCATCCCAAGTAATTAGCTTTGGCATTCCTTTCATACATGGCCTTATGGGCTTGTACCAAATGTATTTCGGCTGCCTCTCTCAGCTGATTTCTTTCTCTTTCTTGAGTATGATAATTTGTTCTTCATTCGTAATTTCTTGATGGATTAGAAGAGGAGGCAGTAGTGGTGAAGCTGTTGACAGAAGATAGAGAGCACTGATGTCGAAGTGCAATAAGGATGTATGGCTGCACCTCGTTCATTTGTGCTCTCTAGTCTTCTGTCATCACCCTCAGCGCCCCTCTGATAATTAATTCTATCTTTCCTAAACCATCAATCTTGTTTGCAAATATGTTTTGGATCTCAACTTCATTTTCCTTTGATAAATATATAAATTGTATCCTTCTCTGTCAGTTTACAAAGTATACTCTAAGAGATGAGATGAAAATATAATCAGGGGTCAAAGCCGGAGATCCAGATGAGGTGGAAATTTTTAACTATGGTTAACATCACCTTCTCAGCTCATTTTCTCCTTCCTCATTAAATGGTACTGCTGATGATGTACTCTTGTGAATGCAGGTTAATCAATTAATTTTTCTTCTCATTATGCATCAGGTCATGATCGATGCCATTTATTTTGATGTTTTAGAGAATATGTTGAATATGACATCAGTAACGTGTCGCATGGAATATCTCAATTCTGATACATATAATATCATTCTTGAAGTCTGACCTATACATAATTTACTAGCTAGTTATGAGTATATGTATATATGTTCATATTTGTTCAAGGGCAAATGCTAGGGTTTTGCACTGAAGTTGCTTCTAATTAATTTCTCCTGGATGGATGTGAATTAAATTATTGTGATGTTTACTTCCCAGCTTAAAAGGATGGAAATGCAGGCAAGAAGACATTTTATATACTTTTGGTGGTGTTTGGAAGATCATTTTTTTACCATAGTTTCTGTATTGTGCCATGGATCTGGTTCTCTTTCTCTTTGATGAAGCTCGTAAAGCTGGGTATAATTCGAAGTAGGAGTTCCTATGCAGCTTTGTACTATAAAGTTTTGTCATATTCTCTCACTGATTGGTTCCCCATATGATTTTAATTGTATCTATGGATAACAATATTCTATTGATTATATATGCATAAAGATAAACTTTCAATTGTTCTGGAATTTCAATCCTGGTTTCCTTTATACCATTAATTATCCTCTCTCTCTCTCTCTCTCTCTCTCTCTCTCTCTCTCTCTCTCTCCCTCTCCCTCTTCCTATATATATATATATATATATATATATATATATATAATAGTCAATATTCTTCTACCAAGATTCAGTATTAAGCATTTAGTACTTTTGTAAGTGCAACAATATGTATTTTTGCTCTTTTATCTTTCCTGAATAATTATTATTATACTATTAAAGTGAAATATACTTTTTTAAAAAAGAATAAAGTGAAATATAATTGACTTATATAAATGGTTATCATCCCAAAACAAAGAAAAAAAGAAAGAAAAGAAACTGTATTGGATTAAGGACTCATGTTTAATTTTCCTAATGACAAAAATTATGAAGCACATTGTAATCTGATTAAAAATTTAAAATCCTAATTCTAGCAATCAGTAGTACTGAAAGTCTTCTACTGCTATCTGAGTATAGTAAAAGTTGGATTGTATCCACATGAATTACAAGGTTGGACAACATGATTTCTCAACCACTATGGTTAATTAATATGATCATGTGCTAACAATTAAGTATATGATTTTACAATTTATAAATACTAATGCTTAAATGATGAGAAAATCTCAATCTCTCACCTAAATAAGGGAAATTCTATGACATTGGACACACATAGTACTGACCAGAGCAAAATTTACTTAAAACACTTTTCGTTTGAGCCAAAAATTTCCAAGCGAGGGACGTTTCAAAAGGTTGTATCAATTTGCAACCATTAAAAACTTGAAAAAGAAAAGAAAAGAGCATGTAGTTTCTTTTTACGATATCTAACTATATATTATATATAGAGATTTAACTTTATTTCACGAAAGATATTATTCCTTCGGCAAATTCGTCATTTTCTGTTTACTACCATGGGCATAATTAGACATGTTTGTTGGCTGATGGCAGAAGCAACAACATTAATGAGTTGGTTAGGGTTAATTTTTCGTTAATGTATAGAAGCTGCTATGTGATTAGGCATGTTCATTCTCTAGGGTTTTTTTTTTTAAAATAAAAATAAAAATTCCTGCATTACTTGTAGTATAACAATTTTTACCACCCCCCCCCCCCATTTTGCTTTATATTCCTCCTTCTTGCAGGTTATATCATGTCAAATAATCAATAAGGAAATCATAAATTAAAGGATAGCAAAATAAGCAGTTTAATTAATACCAGTACGTGAGTTGAATCCCTAAAAATTAAAATAAAAAGGTATTAGGGTAACTAACGTAATGGGCGAAATTCAATTAAATTGATAAGTTAGAGAAAAATATCCAAGAATTAATTAAATATAAAATCAATAAATGAGCACACATGATGGAAAGAATTTGTTTGATTCAACTAACACAGCGGAAAATATAAAGGTTGCTCGGAATATTTCTCCTTTTTTTCAAGGATTCTTTAAAAAATTTAGGGTTTTCTTTTTTTGTAAAATCTGACAGAATAAATTGAGTGTTCCTTATACATTTTTCATTTTGTATCTAAAAAATAAATCCTCATAATTTTTCTTTATTTTCGTAAAATCTTTCTTCTTGTTTTTTTTTTTTTTTTTTGAGAAATGATTTGTCTATATTCTTTAAAAGCTTAACTTGGATGAGCTAGAACTTAGACCAAACTTGAAAACTTTAGGTCCATTGATCTGATATTTGCATTTGGGCCATTAAATTAATTCTAACACCTAGACGTCTCGAGGAATATGGACGTTGTCCTATACGAAATATGGATCATATTTTGATCGACCTTCATAGAAAAGCTAATTTATTTTTGTTTTTATGATTTATAGTTACAGAAATAACTTCCCAGTTCCCACAAACACCAACTCAGGCCCTGCTGTTAAATCACTACAGCTATGAAGCGCTTTTTTTTTTTTTTTTGTGTATTGCTCTAAATGAAAATATTGATAAAAGACAAAATGTTTTTATTACTAGAAAATTTAGGAGAAATAGAGCAGACAAATATTACAAGAATCTTAAGTAAAATGTTATTTTCTCGGTTCGAAATTGAATGCACATTTTTAATTTTGACTAAAAATTTAAAAAGTTTATTGACTTTAATTAATCTATTAAATTGTTCTATACATTAATATAATAAATTATGATACCATAAATTAATGAGATGCAAATTTTTTAAATTAATATGGAATTATGAGTTAATTGTATATAAATATTTTAAATTAAAGAGATTATTAATATAATTTTAAATAAAAATATATTTATTTAAAAAAAATGAACATTCAATTTTAAATAAATTAAAATATAAATGTGAACATTCAATTCAAAACGGGAGTAGGATATTCGAATTGTATAAATTATGACTGATACTTTTTTTTTTTACTATGGTGATGAAAATGAAGACTTTAATATATGATGGATTAAAAATGAAATAAAGAAGAAAAAAGAAAAATGTTGTGAGTTGCTCCAATAATGTAACACGTTTAAACTACTAGTCCGAAGCTAACTACCAGTCAGTCCATTAAGTACTTAGTTTCCACTCCCATATATATATATATATACCCAACCCTTTTCACAACAAAAACCATTTTGTTTAGCCCTGGTAAATTTTCAAGAAATGGAATTTCCCAGACATCATCGCCATTCACCACCACCGCCACCTCCGCCTGATCCCTTTGCACCACCGCCTCCACCTCCAGGCCCTTTTGCACCACCGCCTCCTCCCAATTACTATGCTCCTCCTCCTCCTCCACCTCCAGGACCACCTGGCCCACCACCACCTAATTACTATCCATCACCGCCACCTCCTGGACCGCCTCCTAATTACTATTCCCCTCCACCGCCCCCTGGACCTCCCGGTCCACCTTATCCACCATATGCACCGCCACCAGGACCACGCCCTCCACCCCCATACTAGCTTTGCCAATTGCATCCTTGCTTCATCATGTCAAATAATCGAGAAACAAGCAGCAGGTTGTGCTTGAGAAAAGGTTCCTTCTTGAAATATTTATCTTCCCAAGCTGTGTAACTAATTCTTGTATTTGATTTCTTGCAGGTAATCCTTAAAGTAGCAGTAAGAAGAGTGGAAGAAGATAGTAATTATAGGTATCTAACTACTAAATCCTTGTGAGCATTTTACTTTTTTCCATGCAGTACTTGTAATATTGTCTAGTTTGTCAGTGTTGCTAAACAAATACATCATGAATGGAACCATATATATATAGCAAAAATATCTTTTCATATATAAGGTTGATTTGCAATGCTAAATCTGGATTTTAAAGGTTGTGTATGAATAAATTGGGGATCAAATATATAGAGTTGTTTGTGTATTTTCCGGGCAAGAAATTTGTGTTTTTATGTATATATATGTCATGTTTGGATTGATGGGCGCGATTCTCTAGTGGATAAATTATGTCATGCCAAAATTGTCATTGTCAATTGGGCACGGTTAATAACACGATTAATAATTTAAAATAAATTTTTGAAAAAGAATTTAAAATAATTTAAATATAAAAAATCATTATATTTGAAATTTATTTAAGAAAAGTTCAACTCATTCTCTGATCAGCGAGATTTTTCTTGTCAAACATTCTTTATCGAGCAACACGTGCCTGCAATTTTTAGCAAACATTTATATGTAATTGCAATAAAATTGGGTCAATTTGCATATTGTACTGAATAATGAGAACCTGTTTTTCCCAATTTGTGAAGCTTGTTAAGAGAGAAAGCAGAAAGGCTTTTACAAGTGTTGCTGCAAGTAGTCCGATCCAAAGACCCTTTCCTCTTAAATGGAAAACAAAGCCCAGCACTATGGCTACTGGCAATCCTACCAAATAATATGCCCCCAACTTCTGCCACCCATATCCTCTTGCAACTCCTGAAGAAGTTCTAGCCAGTAAAATTTCAGTATTTAACTGAACAAAACTCTTTAGGGTAAAAATCTAGAGGTTGAGACAAACCAGAAAGTACTGCATGAATGCAATCCATCGCAACCGTGAACCAAACTAATGGGATCATTTTCTTGAGGTAATTTACTACTTCCTTCATGTCACTGAATGCATATCCCAGAATATGACGGCAGGAGAGCAGTGCTGTGGTTGCAATGATCATTTCTGACAGAATGATTGCTGCCCGGACCGCTCCTCGTGCTGCCTTTGGATTCCCAGCTCCTAGTGCTAGAAATATAGTGGAAGAATTCTCCTGGGTGCTAATGCGCAGAACCCAAATAATTTGGTATGTAATAATGCAACGAGTCAATTAGAAGGCTGTAACAAAGAGAAGCATGTGTTGGGCATGAGTAATTCTGAACTTCTGTTCTTCAAATTAAATCAACTACCTGAGTCTTGAAAAGATGAATACCATATTGAAAGTACAGAAGCTTCAAGCTTGGGATTGGGAAGAACGCCAGAAATAAATATTACAATATTTGCAAAAATATCTACGAAGTCCAAGATCAAGCTTGGTAGTACAGGACAATTAAAGAAGATACCAGATCGTGGCAGCAGAAGGGACAGCAAATATGAAGTATTCCTTCATGCTATAGAAAACATCTCTCGAAAATGAAATTCGATTTTTTTCACAGGCAGCAGAATACTTGACATATAGGACAAGAAATATGACATTGAACCAGTATGATACCCCAATAACCAAGGCTGCTCCAGCATTTCCTAATTTTGTGTGAAACACTAAAGCCCAGCAAACAGGCAAATGGACACAGAGCTGAAGCTGAACTTATGAGCATTGGGAAGATCAAACTCTGACTCTGCAAGTAACGCATCAGGGCTTGGACAATAGCATATGGAAACAATGCAGAAATGAGCAACACTGCATATCGTCTTGCTCCAGCTGAAACCAAATCATCAAGATAAGTAATTTGTCTGTGAAGACCCAAAGAACAGAAACAGGTATACAAACTAAAATGAGAGAGATAATGGCTCCATAGGTATAAATTCCTAGCTTCTGATAGAGCCCTTCTCCATAGGCTTGTCCACAAAGAGTCTCCAGAGCACTAGACATGCCCATCTGTTTGGACATCTATATTAGTTACTGCTAACAAGGATTTGAACTTAGGTTTTTAACATTGGTTTGTTTATGTTCATGCAAATGCAATACTCAAAAGAAAGCATAGATTACGATACGAGGTCACTGAAACCAATAGCATTAGTGAGAGAGGTAGCAATTGATGTGCCAGAAAGTGAGAGTTCACCAAGGTGACCAAACATCATCATTGATGCAAAACGGGAGAGATACTCTGATACAGTCACGATCATCATTGGTAGTGCAATGAAACTAACCTTCTTCAAGTCTTCCAAGAATGCATCCCATGTTGCCACCCTTTTCTTCTCTACCTCCTCCAGCTGCTGTACTTCTTCCATCCTTCTTTCTAGCAAGTACTACTGGTGTTGAAGAGGCAAAAGTTTTGCTATGGATAAACCTCCACTGGATTATACTCCCATCTTAATAAGCCCTTTATCTCGAGACTTATAAAAATGGAAGTGAGAGATTTCATTCAAAATGCAATAGGCCTTAATATTCAAATCACGATTGGCTTCGTGCACTGTAAACAGAATGCAACTTGCTTATCCAAGTTGTTGATCTTTGAGACTGGCCTTTACATATTCATATGGCTCACTTACTGTACTTTTGGTCAGTTGGCATTCCCCAAGGAAGAGAGGTAGATCAGTGTAGTCTAGTATTCTGCCTTCATACCTACCAAGAAGATAAAACATGAGCTAGCTAGGGCAATATAAATTTAATACTATTAAAGCCTTGATCATCCAAAAAAAATAAAACGAATCCTTTCCGTTTTGGATTCATTTAGTCAGCTGCTAAACATTATCCATGCCGCTTAGTAGAACCGGGATAATTTTGCTCGAGCTCTTGCCGTGACAGAGAATTTTAAAATGGTCCAATTATCCCACTTGCAGTAAATTGGACTCTATGACACGAAGATCCTGATGATGTGTCCGCAAAGAAGACAAAATTATTGCCTTGGAGAAGACAAAAATTAGTGCTTGGTTGATTCGTCAAGGCTTTGGCTTTCTATCTTTTGTCAAATAATGAGCTTTAATAAATGTCTGTCTGGATTATGGGCCTCATAGGAGAGAAAAAGCAAATGAATATACTGGATATACATTTTTCTCTTGGACCAGAGTCACGTTTAGGTCTTTTAATAATGCTTGTTGCAACAATTGTACACTTTGAACAAGTGAAAGCAAGTTGAAGATACAAACACCCTCTTTGAGGCTTGATTTTCTGCATGTGGAATTTCATAGGAAGGGCAATGTTCTGAGAAATTGTTATCTCACTGTACTCTAACCATCGTTCATGTGCTGTTCATTTTATTTTTATTTTCTGAAACAACTGTTAAGATCCTCTTGAGCACTAGAAAAAGATTCCTCACAGGTTATTAGCTATTCAACTGAAAATCCCTAACAAAGATCAATGTAAACCTAAAGGAACTACACTGGTTGACCAACTGATATCAGAGAACAAGGATGGATGCACATGATCTGCATTTCATACTTAAATCTCAAGCCATTCATTTCTCAGCAGGCATGTCACTTTGAAATATTCTTCCTCGAGCCGCGAATGCCTGCAATTTTAGGACAGTTCACATTAAGCTCATACATGGTTACTGCTAAAACTTGAAAAAGGGAAATGTTTGGAAGCTCATCTGTGTATGATGCTAATGAATGGATACAAATGCAATTGATAATGGAACTCAGCATAGCACAAAGGAGCTAGGTAAGAACCTGTTTTTCCCAATTGGTCAAAGATGTTATGAGTGTGAGCAGAATACACTGTACAATAGATCCTGCATTTAACCCAATCCACAGACCTCGCCCTCCTGAATGAAAAAGAAATCCCAAGACAACAGACACAGGTATTCCAACAAAGTAAAATGCCCCAAGATTGACATATGCGCCTAAATGTTGCCATCCACTTCCTCTTGCAACTCCTGAAGCAATACCGGAAAAGGTAAGAATGGAATTGTGATTATTTGCATCACCAACGTATTAAGAGCCGTTGATTATATTATACCAGAAAGTACTGCTTGAATGCAGTCCGCTACAAGCAAGAGGCAAAGTAGTGGATTCATTTCTTTGAGATAATCCACTACATCCTTCTCATTACTGAAAGCATAGCCCAGAATGTTACGACAGCCTAGGAGAGTTGCAGTTGCAATGATGAATTCACCAATTGCAAGAAGAACTGCTGCCCAGACAGCCGCTTGAGCTGCCTTTGGATTTCCCGCTCCAAGTTCATTTGAAACTCGAGTGCTAAATAAGGAATGTATGAAACTTTCCTTAGTTCTCTGTACCCCCTGTAGTAAAAATCTAGAACAAGAAGAGTACTCGGGGCGTACCTTGCTGCAGCACCAACAGAATATGGTACATAGTAGTGCAATGAAGCAATCAAGAGGCTGTTACAAAACAGAATTAAGACAGAATATGAACTATATTCTGAACTTCAAAAACTATAAAACAAAAGATGCCTAAAAGAAGCATACCACACTGACAGCGCTGAGGCCTCGAGTTGGGGATTCGGCAGCAATCCAGAAAGCAATATTATTATTTCACACGTCCACCATTCAAGACTGTAATTTCACCAATATTCTTTACTATAAGGTTTAACCTTCTTTTTTATGCAAACAATGACAACTTAACTTACCAGACCATGACAGCTGAAGGAACAGCAAATCTAAAGAACTCCAACATGCTTCTAAAAACGTCTTTTGAGAAAGAGATACGGGTCTTTTCACAGGCTGCAGAATAGTTGACATACAAAAGAAGCCATATCACATTGAACCAGTATGATATCCCAATTGCCATGGCTGCCCCGGCATTTCCCAGTTTCAGATAAAACACTAAAGCCCAACAAACAGGCACATGAAAAAACATAGCTGCAACTGAGCTTATAAGCATTGGGAGGATCAAACTTTGAGTTTGCAAGTAACGGATCAGTGCTTGAAGGATAGCATAAGGAAACAACGTGGAAATTAGCCACCCTGCATATCTGCCAGCCTCAGCTGAAATCAAAGGGTCTTGGCCCATGAATAGAAGTAATTTGTCCATGAAAATCCACAGAAAGGATAAGGGTATACAGACAGCAAGAAGAGATATAATTGCACTAAAAGTATAAGCTCCTAGTTTCTGTTGTTGCCCTGCTCCATAAGCTTGCCCACAAAGAGTTTCCAATGCACTAGCCATCCCAAACTGCTTGGGAAAATAAATTAGGTTCATTAGAACTCTGGAAAATCTGATTAGAAAATTAGTTGGTAGAAAGAGGCCAAGATCCAAAAATGCAAATACTCAGACCCAGGAGAAGATCTAGAGCTGCAAGAAAAATGACTAACTGAAATTAACATATAGCTTGACATAGCCAGTCAACAACAGGGGAGCAAAATTATTGGCATTTACCTATTTTTATCCCAATTCTAATGAGATTAAAATACTTATTCACCAGAGAAACTAATGAAAATTCACACAATTTAGCAGGAAACTTCAACACAAGGATGTGAAACTTGAATGCCAATTAGATAGACCTCGAGATATATTTCCTATGCAAACTAAATATGATACCAAGAAAGACTGCTTTTTAAAGTGTGTGGTGGAATCATAGAATGAGTAAACGTACAAGGAGACTGAAGCCAGTGACATTGGTAAGAGAGGTAGCAATTGCTGTGCCAGACAATGTGAGTTCACCAAGATGCCCAACCATCATCATCGAAACAACCCGCGAAAGATGCTGAGATACAGTCACTACCACCATTGGTACAGCTATGTGGCTGACCTTCTTCAATTCTTCCATGAACAAATCCCATGTTGCCACTCTTTTCCTCTCTTCTTTCTCTGATAACAGTGCCTCTTCCATCTCAAATTTCTTGAAAATTCCAGTAACAGACAGAAGCAATCAGAGCCCTGTAGGATAAATTTTCTAAACCATGTTGATGGTGTGTGAATACTGAAACAAAAAGCAAACTTTCCAGCTAAAAACAAGAAGCAGAAACTAGTGCGGCCACTCACTAGAGCCAGCATAGCTGCCTGCAAATTGAGGATATAGTAATATTTAATTGATAACGTGAGCTACTATAAAGATAAGGGCATTGAACCATAAACAAACAAATGAAAATAATACGTGTGTCTGGTTTAAGAGTTTGCCAGGAATCCTATGACCCTTCGTAAAATATCTTCCATGGTATTGATATATGTAGTGGAAAATTCCAATCCTTTGATCTTAAACCACTCAGATAGATGATTAAAGAGTCGCTTAATCTCATTTATTACCAGTACAAATTCTTAAATAGGATCCATTATAAATAAATTTTTATGTGGGACAATAAAAAAAATATAAGATTCTCGAAGAATTTCCACATTTATAACTACTGAAGAAGAAAGCGCGCGTGTTATGATTTTATTGACTCAACAACAAAAATGAGGACAGCCAGTCAGCCACCACTCTAAGACAATCACGTAGCATTCACTGTCTGAGTTGCTCCAGAATGGAATCTATCCTTTGCTGAAAATTATAAAATGATACTACTTCTCGACCATTTCAATAGTTCATTTTGTTTTAATATTTTATTTTAATTATATAATTTCTAATTTTAATATGTATTTTTCATTATTATATATTTATTATTAATGAAATATTTTGATGAATTATTAATTATTTATTGAATAATATATATTTTTAAAAGAATTAATACATATACATTAATTATTAAATGAATTCAATATATGTCTTAATATTTATGCAAATTCAAATTCAAAATGAATAATTTGAATGAAACAAAGAGATATTTATTTGTTATTGGACATCCCAAAAATATGTCTATATGCGAAGTGAATCTCAAGAAAGGCCAAAAAAAAAACCAAGATCATTCTTTTTCGCTCGGGAAACTAATAAATTTGACAGAGTGATAATAGCAACTTAGAAGATGATGCTAATAAGTCGACAAATATTATACCTATCTGGCTTCTTAGGACCATAAAGAACCGTACATGGCTTGTTTATAGCAGAATATTTGCCTAAGATTCGAGTTCATAATTAAGGTATTATTGAACGTAAATCTAGATCTAGATCTATACTCTACAATAACGACATGGTCAGAAAATATTATGCATTTAATAAAAAAATCTGGTAACAAATTTCTTGTTATCCTAATTTATCTGTCAATTTTGTAAATCAATGGAAAACGTGCATATGCTTATTCCCGTTTTACCCTTACATTAAATTTTGGAGTAACTAATACTTTATTCATAATTGCATTAAAGAAGATGAGTCACAAGAGAAAATTAATTAATGAGAGAAATGAGATGGAGGATCATTGTCTACTATTTTTTGCATACTTTGTTTAATGGGAGTACTGAATATTCAATTGATATTTTTATGATTTTTTAGAGAAATACGAAGAGTTTTATGAGTTTGGTAAAATTTTAAAGTTATTTTTATAGATCCACTAGGGTTTTATGAATTTGTCAGTAGTTTTAGACGTATACACACACATGCAGCTATAATGTATAGAGCCCAAAAACCACATTTTTTATATTTATTTTTATTGGCCAAGAGCCCGTTGGGTCTGGTATCAGATTGTGGAATCCCTTCTAGAGCCTATTCTATAATCTGGGTTTGATCTGAGAATGTGGAACCCGTTTTTTACCTGAACTTTACATAGGTCTAGACCTAGGCCTAGATGAGGGCATTTAGTATTGTTTGCTCTTCTTCATAGTCTCCGCCCTTCTTTTCAAAACTAACTAATGTGATGAATTAATGGGTCAGGTAAGTGATTGTGCCACTTGCCCACTAATCCAATAATATATAAACACATTGAGCGATATCATTAGTATAATAATAATAATAATGTAGCAGATACTTAATAGATCTTTAGTGGATAAGGATTATTTTTCTTAGATTACATTAAATCTCATATCATATTGCTCGTGCAAGCACTAGACAGCCCACTACCAAAGCTGCTAGCCAATTAATCAATTGAGAGACTGCTTCCACTAACCTTTTATTGCCAAAATTGTCGGTTGGATAAACTAAATTTAACATGAACCATTGGCACTAACTATGCAAAAGTGCAGTGTAAATTTAACAAAAATCACTGCACCTCTGAAGAAACCAATTTGATTATCATAGTGTTTCATCAAGATGATCATCTATGGTAAAAAGTCAACCAGTTGATATCTTCAACTTGTGTTCTTTTACGTTCATTCTTTTGTTCTTCAAATTCCTTTGGAGCATTCTCTGAAAGAACAGTAGTACTGTCAAGAATCTTGTTTAAACTGACAAAAAGCTTCCAGTCATGTTCATGGAAACAAAGTATCTGTGTCTTACCTTAAATTGATTAGGCCACGAAAGTTGGTTTATGTTCCCCCTCAAATATTCTCTGTCTTGCTTCAATTGCCTGTCATATTCACGTCAAAGGTTAAAAAATTAGATAATTTTGTTCTCAAATGACTCAAAACTCAATCTGGTTTCAAGTTTTGACAGGAGGGTGAAACTGCAGCAATAGTTATTAGAGAGCACATTATATCCATAACTTTTTCAATCATGTAATAACTGAGTGAACAACTTCCATAATTCAAGAGAAATTTGTGCAATAACAAACCTGTTTTTCCCAGTTTGTTAGACCTGTGATCAATGACAACAGTGATAGACTGTACCGTAGCTCCAGCCACCAGCCCACTCCAAAGCCCCAATCCCCTCATATGCCAAAAGAATCCCATTAGTAAAGCCACTGGTATTCCTACCAGATAATATGCCCCAAGATTGACATAGGCCCCTAGATGTTGCCACCCACTTCCTCTTGCTACTCCTGGAGGGAGAAGAAATAGCAATTACTTCAACGGATTTATGATTATATGTTTTCTTAAACTGCAAGAAAATAGTCCTCTTATTCAATCTGAAGTTTTTGAATATGAAATATTGGACATTTTACTTAGAATAAGACTATAAGCCTTCCCTTTGTTTATTTCCAGTTGGATTATGGGTATCACCATTCAAGAAAATGAAAACTATTCTATTCTGAGAAAAATGGAATCCAAGTCTTCTCAAGAAGTTATAGCACTAAAGAAGCAGAAAAAATATCTGAAACACATTAGTATAATGCAAGGGTGTAAAACAGGTAACCTGATAAAATTGCTTGTGAGCTGTCCATGATGATGGAGAGGCATAGAAGAGGAGTCATTTGTTTGACATAGTCAACTACTTCTTTCTCATAGCTAAATGCATATCCAAGTATGGAACGACATCCAAACATAGTGATGCTTGCCACAGCAAATTCTGCTACTGCTAGAATCGCCTACTATACAAAGAGCCACCTTTGCTACCCGTGGATTACCAGCACCTAGTCCATTTGAAATTCGAGTGCTATAACACAGGCAAAAATTCTCCTAAATTCATAGTTTAAGATGAATCTCTTATAGATATGACATATCAGTAGCATAGATTAACAGCAAACCTTGCAGCAGCCCCAAAAGAGTACGGTATATGGTAGTGAAGTGATGTAACAGTAAAGCTGCCCAAAAGAAAGTAAAAATCCAAATATATTATTCTCAGGAATTCTTTATCTTGCAATTAAGGCACAGGAACAAGTTTACCATATAGATAGCACAGAAGCCTCTAATTTTGGATTTGGCAACAACCCAGATAACAATACAACAAGCTCAAACGACCACCACTCCAGACTGATCATATGAGAGAAAAGAGTTAAAAAGTTACTGGGGATAAAGGATATTATGGCACCAGGAAAAGAACAATGAAGGGATATATGTAAGTTAATACCAAACCATGGCAGCACAAGGGATAGCAAACCGGAAGAATTCACCCATTGTTTTGAACACGTCCTTTGATAAAGAAACACGAGCCCTTTCACATGTTGAAGAATACTTCACATAAAGTGCAAGTAAGATTGTGTTCAACCAATATGATATAGTAATGGATAAAGCTGCTCCAGCATTTCCAAAATTCAACTTAATCACTAAAGCCCAACAAAGAGGTAATTGGAAACATAGAGCTGCAACTGTGCTTATAAGCATTGGGAGGATTAAACTCTGAGCCTGGAGAAAGCGGACCAATGACTGAAGAATGGCATAGGGGAATAGGGTGGGAATGAGCCACTTAGCATATTGGCCTGCCTCACTTGCAATGGAAGGGTCTTGGCCAGTAAGTATTAATAGCTTGTCTGTGAAGATCCATAGAAGAGACATCGGTATGCAAACAAGAAAGAGACAAATGATTGCTCCAAAAGTATAAGTTCCTAGTCTTTGATATTGTCCTGCTCCATAAGCCTGCCCACATAAAGTCTCCAGTGCACTTGACATCCCAAACTGAATGGTAGATTCAACATGTAGTAAGTGAACTTAGCATGAGATTATAGAAAGAAATTCAGGAAACTAATGAACAAGTAGCCCATAGTTCTTTTCATAATGGGCTTAATATGTGTTGATCTGTAATAACCAGAAAAGATCTTGTGAGATTTTTTTTTTCCAAGGTTGCACCAGTTTAGATGAATGTTGTTCGTAATAAATACCATTGGTAAGAGTTACTTGAAAAGTAATTGGATTAATACCCAACGCTCTTTAAAGAATGCAGCCACCATTCAATTCCCATAACTATCTGACCTACCGAAGCATTAAAGCTCTCTGCAATTTCTAATACAATCAGAATGGTCATAAGACATGGAAAATGCACCTGAATTGCTTTAAACAAAGAATGGCTCTAGCCCATCTTCAAGAATTTGATTTCAGGAACCCTCATCAATCCCACCCCTCACCCCCGGGGGGGGGGGGAAATAAATAAAATCAAGAACAGATTTTGATCCCAAGAAAGTTCTAATATGCCTCTTGTGTATCTATGCGAGTTGAAGTTGAAAGAAAAGAAGAAACTTACAAGAACACTGAAACCAGTAACATTAGAAAGGGATGTAGCGATAGAAGCACCGGAGAGGGCGAGTTCACCAAGGTGGCCTAACATAAACATTGGCGAAACCCGCAAGAGGTACTGAAATACAGTTACCACTATCATTGGAATTGCTATGCTATTCACCTTTTTCACTTCTTCCATATAACTCGTGCATGTCTCCTCTCTTCTTTTCTCTTTATTCTCTGACAGAAGTGCCTCTTCCATGATTGTCTCTTTCTTGTGATATCTTCACAACCTGAACAAAGACTTTGCTTTGAGCACTTTGCAGTTCAGGCTAGTCGTTTCAGGAGCACGACATACTTATATAATTGTGAATATCTTATCTCAGACCACGTGTTTTGAAAGGGGGACTACTTCTCCGTACATTCGAAATTCAATATTAGGGTTGTCATAGTTATGGAATAAAATTATATCACATTACAATTATTATTAATTTAAAATTCTATCAAATTCATCAAAATATAATGTTCTTAATATAAAATTTAATGAATTCTATAATATTCTAATGTTCTCAAAAGTTCATAAATTTCAATAAAATTCTATTTATTTAAAGGAATTTGATGTAAAAATATAAAGAAACAATTCTTCCATAAATCCGATTGTGATCCTTTAAAATTTCATTGAATTCTTTTATTTGTTGCCAATAAATAATAAATATAAAAAAATAAAATATCACGTATATATCTCAACTTAGTTACTATAACTTTATATTTTTCCTCATACAACAATAATTCCATTGAATTCCATCTTTATGACATCCCTTTATCAAAAAAAAAAAAGAATAGAGAAGTAATTTTGTTTCTAATATGTGGAAAGATGCAATGCAAATTGATTAGAAACAATTAGTGAGTGAGCTTTTTTCAAAGTTAATAAATTTAGCACCTTATAATTTCTAGTAGTAAAGTACAATATTTTTATTTTATTTTAAATGACATTGTTATAGTTTCTATTTTTATAAATTTGTTATGATCATGAAGTACATATTTAACTTTGTTCAATTTGTCTTTACATCTCATAAAAAAAATCATATTAAAAAGAAAGAGCATAATATGCACTATATTATTTTTTTGTATAAAAAAATAACTTTATATTCATTGTATAATTATAATAAAATAATAAAAACTCATGAATTCCACTAAAATCAATACATAGAATTCAATGGAATTCTATTGAATCTAACATATTATGTGAAATTATATTAAAATCCATGGAATTCATAAAATACAACAAATCTTAAAAATTTCATTGAATTTTATATTGTAAACACCCCTAAAGCAATTTCGAGATGATGAGAATATTAAGTTAGTGTGATTAAATATTTAAATTAATAATTAGTGAAAATATAGTATTTATTTTTAAAATATAAATATTTAATTTAATTTTGAACATATCAAAATAAAATATAAAACAATGAATATTAAATTTCGAACAAATAGATTATAATATATGTCATCGGTCAAAATATGCTCATCGAGTTAATGTTATTGATCAACAACGATATTGATATGATTGATATCTTAATATATTTGAGAAAAATATATTAATATTTGTACCTTTAAATTAAATTAAAATGACATCTTATATTTTCATATGTTTCTTTTAAAGAACATAATGGACGATTCTTCGTGGTGATCTAAGTACTCTCCTCATGCAAAACGTTAATGAACTTCATGATATTGATATGAGATATGAGTGAGATATATATTTTTAGGGCTGGCTATGAGAATTGGGAGGCCCTATGTGAAGGAAAAAAATATAGCATATTATTCACTCAGGCAATTTATCGAATAGACGGTGAGCAGAGTGATTTTTGCTTCATAAAAAAATATTTTTTTTAGAGAGAGCAGTTTTGAAGTATGTCCTGCGGCAAAAGAGATGTTGTTATAATAGTGTATTTGATGAGATTGTAAACTCCTTTAAGGGTATTAAAGACTTTTAGAGAAACAATGATTATTCATTTATTTGATTTTATGCATGTATGAGACTTTTATGGGTAAATATTTCCAAGTAACTTTAGGGTTTTGTTTTAAAATTAAAACAAAGTTAAAAATAAAATTAAAACTAAAGCTGAAAACCTCCTAAAAAGAAAATGAATGATGTAGGAAGGGCTCGAATTTAAAACTAAAAGCTAAAAATAAGATTAAAACTAAAGCTGTGAACTCATGACCTCAGCAAGAGTATAATCCAATTGTAACCAATAGGGGCCAATACACCATTACTTTAGTTGTGAATATATATATGACAATATGGGCTATTTTAACTTTAAAGTTTTGGTGGCCGTCTAATCTAAAGCTACTTGAGCCGCATAATCTCAAAGCCTGGATGCATATTTTGAAAGTGAATGTTAATACTACTCCTTTACTTTTTGTAAAATATTTTATTTAATTTTACATGTATTAAGAAATTAATTTACTTTTTAATGTATTTTTATTTATTTTAATACTTTTTAAAAAATTAAGTATTTATTATCTCTTTTTCTCTTTCAATAAAGTATAAATAAATTTGAAAATAACATACACAATAATCATAAAAAGTAACAAAATATTTTATAATTATAGATAAGAGAATATATTTAATGCATCTTATAAAAATGAATCGAATTGAATATTTTTTATCTTTAAAATTACAAAATATAAATTTCACCCATATCATAGTTTTTTTTAATGATTTTAATGATGTAAGAACCTAGTCACTATCTTACAATGTACACTAAGTAAATTTTAATTGTATCAATATTGTCTTCTTAAAAACTGAAATGGATGATCCATGATGCTCTCGAGTACTCTTCTTAACATTATTAGTCAAAACCATGATATTGATATGAATGAAATATTAATATATTTAAAACAAAAGTATTAATATTTTTACCTTTAGACTTAAGCAATTTTCTAAATTTCACCCGCATCAATATTTTCTTTTTAAAGAATGAAATGTGTGGTTTGTGGTGCTCCGAAGTACGCTTCTCGAGTTTACTCTATTGGTCATACGCTACACTTTGTATTAATACTCTCCTTCTCATACTATTCTTTTTTTTTTCCATCTCTTTCCGAACTATAGTATAATTTCTTTATATATAATATAATATAATTCTTAATGGATTAAAATACATTTATTTAAAAATATTAACATCAATAATATTTATTTTAAAGTTAATTTTTTAGAATTTCTAAACCTTACATAAGTACAAGAACAAAATAAAATAAATGTATAATAATTTTACAATTTCAATAATACAAAAATACGTCTTTTTAATTTTTGTAGAAAATGATAAGTATCATCTACATCCATACTCCAACCTGGAGCGTATCTCAAAGTTGTAATGATTGACTCCATATTCTTAATTGGAGTATATCTCAATGAAATAATGATGGATGGAAGAAAAACATACTCTAATTTGGAGTGTATCTCAAAGCAGTAATGATTGACTCCATGTTGTTAATTGGAGTATATCCTAATGAAGTAATCATGGATGGAAGAAAAATATGATTTTTAAACGTAGCACTTTAAAAGTATAAAATGATAAAAATATCTCTTTTATAATATAAGAACTATTTGAACCCCTATCATTCCTTAACTATTTTTCAACTTCTTTTAGAAAAAAGGAAAAAAAAAAATGAGAACTTCAAAATTACATTAAATTGTTAATTTGAATGATTTTTCTATTGAAAATTGTGTGTATTGCTATATAGATTGAGTATGCGACTTCCTAGATCGCCCACCTTATTTTGAGGCAGCCTGACTTTCGTCATGCACATAATGATTTTAGTCACCCACCAAGGCATGATGTATGGTAATTTTAACCATGTATCTTGCATTGGACTATGGTGATTTTAGTCATACACATTTTCTTGTTAAATTGTTAATAATAGATTTTATATAAATATATAACATATAAAATATAAATAATATATATTATAATTCAATAATATATAATTTAAATAATGAACATGGTTAAATTTAATTTGCATATTGTTAATTTTAAAATATTTATGTATTCTTGTTTAATTAAAAATTAATTATTTTATATATTTTGCCACGTGTATATAATTTTAAGAATGTCGTTACAATTTTCCCGGCAACGCAGTTTCGAATTTTGCGTAGGGTAAATTTTTACTATTTATCCTAAAGTTTGTCCTGTTGGCTCTCTCCTATCTGTCACTCGAACACATCTCTCGATTTACAACTTAAAAGAATGCGTTACAATAACATAATAACATAAGAAAGGAACCTGTGTTAATCCAATATAAACATCACATGTACCACGATATGTAAAGTTCCCCATAGAGTGATGGCCAAATTTGTAACTTTTCCTTAAGTGGGCTAATAAATCAAAAGGAGTACATGTGAAGATGGTTTATTTGATATGCATATTTAAGTTCATTTAACCCTACATAGCTATGTGACGTGAATATTTAATAATAAAAAGAGAGGAATATAATTTGTAACATCTAGAATTAATTAGATTTTATATTATAAGTGAAGATTAATGGAGTCAATTATATAATTAAAGAAGAGTAACTTCTAAATAAATCTCTTATTATCTTTTTTTTCTTCAAATTAATCTCTTTCATTATTTATTCATTTAAATATAGATAAAATTAGAAAATATTAATTGTTGAAGCTATAAAGATACTTATTGTGAAATAAAACAAAACTTCTAAAATCACAGTTATTTTAAAACAGAACAAGTATAATTTATAAATTATTATAAAAGATGAATTTTAACTCCATCATCAAAATATATATTTAATTGTTATATGTCTAATTTACATTTGACATATTATTTATTTATACTTTAAATTCATTGGTACAAAATAATGCATAATAAATATAATTTTTACCGTACAATACAAATATTAGAGATAAATATAAAATTTATTATTAGTATTTTTTTTTGAGGAGGTATTATTAGCCATTCATTAAGAGAATATGCCCTCTCAAAATCACTACATACCAAGGCAATGTGCATGACTAAAATCACCACATATCAAAACAAAGTTAGTGACTAAAAACATCACAAACTAAAGTAAGATACGTAGCTAAAAGCATCACGCAGTAGGTCAAAGCAAGATGCATAACTAAAATTACCATGCATCAAGACAAAGTGTGTGGTCTAGGAAATCAAACGCTCAATCCACATCTAGGGATGTCAATGAAGCGGGGATTATTGGGGATTCGATTCGCCCCGCTCCATTGGGATTCATGATTCCCCGACTTCAGTGGGGGCGGAGGCAGGGGCGGGTTCTAAAATGTGGGAATTAGCGGGGGCGGGGGCGGGGATTGATTTGTCCCCACTGAATCCCCGCGGGGATTCGCCTTCGTAAATCCCCGACTTCGGCTTCAGTATCTCTAATAAAAATACTATTTTATTCCTAGTATTTTTTTAAAAAGAAAACAATTTTATCCATTTGGTTACTTTAAAAAAAAAATTTGTATTTGAAGTTTTTAGTTTGGAAGCTTTATTTTTTTTTTAATTTTAGTATGAGACAGACATGTTTAAATGAGTTTGTGTCTTAATATTTGTAGTTTACTATGATGAAATATGCATTGATTTATTTTAGATTTTAGTGGTATGATGAAATAGTTTTTTTTTAAAAAAAAAAATTTTAAAATTGAAGTGAACTCAAACAGGGGTCAAAACGGGGTCAAAATGGGCCAAAACAAAGCTGAATTGGGGGCGGGGATGAGTGTTCTAAAGCGGGATCGGAGTCGAAGTCGGAGTTTCTTCAAACATTCTAAAGCGGGGATGGGTGTTCTAAGGCGGGGGTCGGGGTCGGAGGTAGGGGACTCCGGCCCCGCTTCGCCCCATTGACATCCCTATCCACATCCATGGTCTAAGTAACCATACACATAATTTTTAGTAGAAAAATCATTCAAATTAACAATTTAATGTAGTTTTGAATTTTATTTTATTTTGTTTTTAGAAAAGTTAGAGCATAGTTGAGAGATTTTATTTAGAGAGAGAAACTATTTAAATGATTCTTATATTATATTATAAGAGGAGTATTTTTATTATTTTATACTTTTAAGAGTAATGCATTTATTAAAATGGATATTGTGTTTAATAAATTCCCCCAAAAAAGTGGGCAGAGTTGGAGGATGCCCTCTCAATTTCAAACACTCTCTTTCTTTCATTTTTATAATTAAAACTTCCATTCTTTTTGTTAAAAAAACTATTTTATAAATTTTTTTAATAATATTAGCTTTCGCCCCCAAAAATTTATACTACATTATATTCTTATATATGTCCGTTTATACTTTACCATTTGAATAAAAATCTTTACCTTCATCTTTGCAGTTAATATAATACTCTAAAAAAAATAGAATTCAAATGTACTAATATTATTTTTAATGCTATCTTATGCAAAAAGCTTCTTGAAACAATTTAAAAATATATATTGAGCTGTTCACTCTCTCTCTCTATTATGTCTCATCTCTTCTTTCACAGTTATGTTTTTAAAGCACAATTAGGGGCTTTCTCTAATCAAATTTCTGACTTAGATGCCCTCAATCAAGATATAGAAACGTGTCAGATTCTGCATGGATCACAAGGCAGATGCAGATTCAAGCCTCTGAATCTGAAATGGTCAAGAATTTTCACTAAAGGAAAAAAAGAAAGAAAAGAAATGGTCAAACAAAAGCCGCCTAATTTGTCCATTCGTTTTGACCCATCAATATATTGTTCTGATGCACAAAACAGATTTAGAGTCATATATTTAGGGATGGTAATGAAATGAGAATTAATGGGAATCCGTTTTAATCCATCTCGTTGAAGTCGAGAATTCTTTGAATTTAATGGGGTGGGAGAAGTATAGGTTCTATTTTATAGTATGTCCTTAGTATATGCAGTAATAACTTACAAAAGAGTACTAGAATTACTGCTCTATTTATTGCAGTGTAGAGAATGTCTTTCTTCGTATATCAAACAATTAAAACCACAGGAAAAAGAAGCAAAACAATTTGCAGAACCAAACTACAAAAGAAGGCCCTCTTAGGAGCCCAAGGCAGTACTGGAATCTGCAGCAGATATCTTGATTTTGTTTAAGTTTCCCACTCTAACAGGAGAAGACTCAACCCAGCCTCCTTTTATTTGGCCAATGTGAAAAGGATGGTCAGCTTCATGAGCAAATTCACAGCTACAAAACACGCTTCTTTTACCTGATATTTGGAAACAATAGAAACCATTCAGCAATCCACATGGAAGCTTCAGCATAGATAACTTGTCTAAGGTATAATTCATGCACAGAAAGATGCGGCCCAGCACATGACACCAATAACACTTCAGATATCCATTATATCTTTCTAATAAAACCTCTGCCTATCAAAACCAGTTGAAAAACACTCTGCAAAGCTCGAAGTCAGGTTCAAAGAATATCTTTTTTGTAAAAGGCTCCTTGCAACCGGTTGAAAGTAATGCAAACTTCTGCTTGTAATGATACCTAGTAATTGCGGAACCTTCGTCTGTAATATGCATCTCAAACTACAAAAATAAAAAACAAATAGTCAGTGTTTTGTAGATTTATAGCTATAACTCCAAAACAAGATCCTTAACAAATCATATTTCACGTTCAACCAGATCACCGGTTGTCTTGATGCAAAATACATCATTACCAAGGGGAAGTAGTATCTTTGAACTAGCTAAACAGAAGGTGATTTATTGTGAAACAAGCAAATTGATCAAATTAATATTGCATTGGGTGAAAGTAAAATGCATGCAAGTGACATAGATTAAGTCGTGTACAGCACTACTGATCCTTGTTTCATAGCATAAAACTACTATAAAGCTGGGTAACTGATGCCAACAGCATCACAAAACTCAAACTAGAAAAGACTGTAAAAGTACAGAAGATACTTACCTTTACATGTATTTGAAAGAGATAACAATCTCCAACGGCACTAAATAAGTTTCAACTAATGTTCATTCAACCCTACCTTAGTTTTTGTGCTGTAACCTCCCGCTTTCTGCCCCAGCATATGGATCGATTATTACATTTATGACGGCAGGCTGCTTTGCAGGAAAGGATTCTGCAAGAGCAGATTTGAGCTCATCGGGTGTCTGTACAAGATAGCCCTTTCCCCCAAAAGCTTCCATCAGAACATGATAAGCAGCCTTGGGAACAAAAGAAGTGGGTGCTGGATCATCTTTGTAAGGCCCTGTAATTTCTTCAGGACTCCTTCTGTCACCTCCATATACACCACCATTATTAAAGACAATAACCACCACAGGTAACTGATATCTGACCAATGTCTGCAGAGGTCAAATTTATAGAATGCATCAAGAAACCAAACAAGAAGGGGAAAAAGAAAATGTTGAGGGATAGTAAAGCAATAAATGACAGGAGAGATCAATGAAATCTGTCCTAAAAAGGTATGCAGTAAAATTTGCAATAAGACTGCTGAATGTGATAAATAATGTGTTAAAATGAAAAACATAATATAGAAAATGATTAAAATGCAGTGTCAAATAGACTTCATAAACTAAGCATTAAGAAAGAATTTCCCATTCTTGATTTGGAGGGGTGCATCGAACAATCACAGTCAAGGACTGTGGAATATTTAACCTACTAGTTTCAGCCACTTGATCAAAAATATATTTCCTCCAATATTAGACATGATACAATTTATTCCCAGACAAGATTGATGATGGCATAAAATTGTGATATCAAACAGCATTAGACTGCTAATTTGATAAAACTGTTGAATGCGATAAATAGTATGTTAAAATAAAAAACATGATACAGGAAACAATAAAAGCGCAGCAGTAAAACAACTTCATAAACTAATCCATCAAGAAAGCACTTTCCTTGCTTTCTTTGCAGGAGTGCATCAAATAAACAAAATCATGGACTGTTGAATATTTAACCTACTAGCTTTAGCCACTTGATCGAAAAAATTTCCTCCAATATTAGACACCTTACAATGTATTCCCAGACTATATTGATAATGCCATAAAATTTTGACATTAGATAGCATTTCTGCCGTTCTGCCAAAAAGTTCTCCATACCTCCTAAGTTTCCTATCCAAACAGAACTTCTAGCCTTGAATGATTTCAGAAGATTTTGAAGATAGTGGAAGAAAGGAGGTGAGGAATATATATGTATCTGTGTGTATGTGCATGTGTGTGTCAAAGAGGAAGAAGTAACATTTCTTTTCTTCATTTCTACTATACACTTTCACTGACAAATGAAAGAAAAGATAACATCTTGTCTTGCTTTCCAAATACTGCACCAAAAAGTTGCCGGTGATCCTGAAGATGCAACTTTGATCACAGCAGAAAAGCCAACGACAAATACAAACAGTACCAAATTTAAAATGCAAAAGAGCACATAAACAAGTCCTCATGGCAGCGCAAAGGATTAGGAAGAGTTAAAATGACAGTTGTTTGCACGAACAGGTGCAATTTCCAAAGTGGCTAAGAAGGTGAACAATATTCTCAATAAAATTCCATTTTTTAATTAAGATGTGTACTTTAATTGATACTAATTCACACAGAAATGAAGCATGATGTATATATTCTAGCATGAGAAAGAAATGATGAAAGGAAAATAGTCTGAATTACTAAGTCAACTAATATGCATTAAAACAAAAATTCAACCAAACGACATCAAAGGGACATTGTCAATACTGAACAGCAAGAATTAAATTAATAAGTCAAGAAAACAGACCTCAACTTCCATGGCACTGAACCCAAAACCAGAGTCCCCTTCAACAGCAACTACGAGCCGATCAGGAGAAGCCACTGCAGCAGCAATGCAGTATCCTAGACCAACCCCCATAGTTCCCCAGGTGCCTGCATCCAACCTAGTCCTTGGTTCTGTTTGAACCAATACTGCTCGGCCAACATCCATAGTGTTTGCACCTTCAGAAACCAATATTGGAGCAGGATTACCCACCTCCAAAATAGCATCCCTAATAATCCTCAATGGCGTCATAAAATTAAATGGCACGACAACCTTTTGCAACTGGACCTCCATTTTTGATACATTTTCTTTAACCTTCTTTGCTATTGCTTCAACCCAAGGGTGAGTCTTCCCAAAACAAAAGGGGTCATCCTTTATCTCTTTCTGTATCTTTTCAACTACCTCTTTAGCATCCCCTACCAATCCCACACAAGGCTTCCTCAGCTCAATTTCTTCCTCGCATATGTCAACTAGAATAACTTTTACATCTTTAGACCACTTTGGTGGCTCCCCAAAATGCAATAACCAGTTAAGCCTGGCACCAACTACCAATGCCACATCACATTTCCCAATTGCCAGTGACCTCGCTGCCGTTGCAGCCAGCTCATGGTTATCTGGCAACAATCCCTTCCCCATGGGAGTAGGCAGAAAGGGAATCCCAGTACCCTCAATCAACTTTTGCAGAGCGCCCTCAGCTCTGGCATAAGCAGCCCCCTTTCCAAACACAATCAAAGGCCTCTCTGCTGCTCTTAACAATGCAACAGCCTTCTCAATTTCTGAATGCTTAACTCTAGGTTTTGCAATCAACTCCTTGTTCCTACCTTTCTCAGCATCATTAATCAATTTTTGTGCCTCCAACTCGGTAACACTCTGGCGAAGCACATCGCTTGGAACATCCAAATAGCACCCACCAGGACGTCCAGACACGGCCCAATCAAGAACCTCGAAAACACAAGTAGGAATTTTAGTAATATCAGTGGCTTTAGCCGAGAATTTCGAAAAGGGTTTAACAGCTGCCACTTGATCAAGCTCTTGGAAATCGCCACGACCAAACTCTTTCTGGTCACATGAGCCCGATATCATGACCATGGGCCAGCAATTGGCGCCGGCATTGGAAACCCCAGCAAGGCCGTGGACGCAGCCGGGGCCAGAGACAGTCAGAAGGATGCCAGGACGACCAGTGAGGTAACCATAGGCCGACGCAGCATAACCAGCGGACTGCTCGTTGTGGAAGGCGATGAACCTGATTCCAAATGCCATAGCCCGGGTTGCCAGAGATGTCACTGGAATACCCACCACTCCAAACATCCTTTCCACTCCAGCATGAGCAAGAGACATGGCCACAAGTGAATTACCATCTACAGTTGCTGAGGTTTTCTGATCAGAGTCTGCCATAGCAGAATTGGAAAATTCGGACCGAATAATGTTTCTTGCTTTTCTCCCCTCTTCTGGGGTAGCTCTAAAGATTAAAAGGTACTGAAAATCTGATGATTTTCAGAAACAACAGTCAAGATTGGAAATATATATAGTACTCTTTATCAGAAGATTTCCCAATCCGGATAGCAGCACCTTTGAATTGAATTGAGAAGGAACTGGCGCAGGTGATACCTTGAATTGGGTTGGTAATCCGTCCGTCGGTCAATTCGTATGGCGATGAAGCGAATTTGGCTTGGTCTTGGTATTCCTGTAAGGTCTAAACTGGGTGTGTGATTAGATATACGGGTTTGAATTTATGATCTTTTAATTATATTTAGCATTAATTTGTCTTTCTTTTTTAAGAATTAATAATCTGTATATCTATGTAATGCTAAAATACACTACTAAAATCCACCAAATTAGATCTTGGCTTTGCACAATTTTTCTTGATTCATACAGTCAAATTTACAGTCATACTTTTTCCTTTTCTTAATGAAATTTATATTTTTTCAAAAATAAAATACAGTCATACTTTCTTTATTATTTTTTTCTGTAAAAAGTGTGTTAATATACATATCACTATAGTTATGAATCTATCTTAAAGCATGCCAGGTCAGCAAAATTCTTATTGGCTGACACTTTTATATAAAATGAGAAAATGTTAAAGAAATCATAAATAAGCCAACGCCCTAAACCCACTTCCATACTATATACTACACAGCTGATCAACGAAAGCTTTCCGAAACCCTTGTTTAGCTCTCGCCATCACCGCTTTCAGCTCTTCAATCCTCAGGTACCTTTTCTTCTGACGTTTTCTTGTTACTGCGACTTTATAGACATAACCAGAGATATAGATTCAGGCGTGTATAAATGCATTTTTCTCTTAATTTTGGGTATAAAGCTTTGAAGATTTAATTTTTGTGTTGAGATGGAATCCTGTTTATTTTTTCTCTGCATTTCAAGATGAGGATTTTAGAAGGAGACCATTTTTTATAGCTGTTGCGATTGTTGCGAAAGTTTCTTAATTTTTGTAGTGCATTCTGTTCACCCTTTGAGTATTGGTTTTCTCTTGCTCTTTGTGCAATTAGGTTGTTTTTTAAATATTTATTTGGTGTCTGAGTTTTTATTGGGTTTATCACCTAACTGTGGTTGTTCCTTTTAGTGTATCAAAGCCATTTGCAACCTAGAGACTCAAATTGTATTTTTTTATGATGTGATTGTGATGTTTTAAATTAACCCAATTAGCCTCTGACTCTGTATTGGCTGGTTTTATTAGCTTTGAAGCTAACAACTTTAGTACCCAGAACATTCAATTTATCGGTGTAAAAGCCTCATTTTTTGAGAAAGTAATCAGGGTCTGTATTGGGTTTGTGATATCTTTTGATCTTTGTGATGAACATTTTGCAGTTGGAGTGAGAACCACGGAAGGAGATGATAAAGAGGCGATTCTATAAGTTTGAGCATGGTGACAGAGATGCTCCCTCAGAGTCTTCATCATCTGACTCCGAAGTGGAGGCAGAATCTACAGAAGAATCAGAAGGAGGAGAAGAAGAAGATGATGAAGGAGACGAGGAGGAAGAGGGGAATGATAATGAAGATGAGATTAAAGTAAGGGAGAAAAATCAATCCCGCTCATCTTCTTCAGGTATAGTTACTCTTTCTTTTTTTCTTGATGGTCTTAATGTTGTGCTGAGCTTTGATTGGTCAAAGATAGAGTCGATGGAAGAATTTTGCTATTACTATTTTTCATAATTGCATGACTTGTTAGAAGGTTTAATTGTAAGTTAGTGCAACTAATGGGTTCTTTTCAGGTTTATGTTGCATTTCAGCCACAATTTCCCATATGATATCCGTCTTTTAGATAATTGCATTTAGTTGTAAATCAACAAATTTGGTCTTACTGGTTTTGCCCTTCCTGCAGGATATGAAAGTGAGGATAGTTCAGCAAATGATGTTAATCTGGACTCAACTGGTTGGTTTGAAACTTAAATACATCTGATGTTCTAGTACTCAATTTTTATAAGCTTAATACAAGCCTTAAAGATGTGCATTTTGATAAGTTTGGCAGCTTTCTCTTATAATGACTATGCATGTTTGGTTATCCTCTTGTATATTATAGGTAAGTTCTTTGCCCCTCATTTGTAGTGGTAATGGAACATCTGATAGTAATATATACTTGGAATGCAGTATACATCATTGTTACTGTGAAACGGTTTTCAGTTTTGCATGGGAGAAGATGTTCTATATCTGTAAACTGAGGTTACAAGCACATATCTGATAGTTATATCTTATGTAGAATGAAATTATTACTATGCTGGGTTGGAAAGGGTGTTAAGTAAATTATAGCCAATGTGGAAAGAGGTGGTAAAGAAATTGGTTTAAGTCAATATTTTGGATTTTTTTATTTTTCCTTTTTTCCCTAATCTTCTGATTCGTTGCTATGTATGTGTGTGTGTATTCCTATTCTGCTGGACCTCAGCCTTTTTTAGCTTGAGTCAGGTATCCATGAATTATTTGTATGACCAAATGAATCTTTACTAATTCCGTTATAATTTGCTTGTTCCCGAAGCTGATATAAAATGGGATAACTAAGGAAGTAACGTTAATATGCATCTATATTTGTAAAATACATAGATATAGCAGCTTGTCCCCATCAGTAAGACCCGTGCTATGATGGAAAATAACAGGGTATTGAATTCTCAATGCCAATCACTTATTATAATGTTTCAACAAGTTGAACAGAAATTGTTTCATATGTTTCCTTCGTCAACCTTATTAATGTAAAATTCCATCTAATATATGTACATGTCTTTTTATCTATAAGATTGGCCGTTTTTGTCATTTGGCTGCCTTTTAGAACAAAGTATACATTTGGGAAATAATGTTTTACCATCATTGTTGAACTTTTGAGTTCTTGGCTGTTTAATAACATTGTTTTTTAACAGGTTTGCCAACAAGTGACGATGATACTGGGACCCAACATGCCAAACAGATTGCCATGGAAGGTCATGTGCCTGGTGCAGGGAATGGTGAATCAGTTGATATCCAGGAGAATACTGCATCTAAAGATGGTGATCTCACACTTGATCTTCCAGATTGTGCAGTAAAATGTAAGTCAGTTTTCAAATGTAGGCTCTGCCCCAGAATTGTCTGCTTGACAGAGGAGACTTTGCAGGCTCATCTGAAGTCCAAGGTCAGCTTTGGTTGTGTCTTTGCAAATTACATTTTCTTAAATAAGCACATGCTAATAAGGGGGGAAAATAATCGAGGGTGCATGAAATGGCCATGTCAAAAAGTTCCTCTTCCTTTGGTCTTCTTGTTATGCCTTTCTTTTCTTGCAATTGTTAATTTCGATGTTCTACTGTATCAGAATAGATAAGACAATTTGGAAAAGCATTCCTGTCCAGTTAAGCAAAAGGGTTAATTATGGAATTGAATGATGTAGATTGAAACAAAGCCATTACAACAGCAATTCCTGCTTGTGCTGTGCTCTCAAGCTAGGCCTAACTTTCTAATCTTTTCTAGATTTATCGCATGCACCAGTTTACTCTCTGTTGGTCTTCTAGAATATAACTGTCCTAATAAGTCCAACAATTTTTTTAATAATAAAAAAAAAAAGTCCAACAAGTTCTCACAAGATTATTTTTAGCAAAAGTATTTACTTTCTTTCTTTAATAGAGACATGCTCGATCTGAAAAGTTACTAAAAGAAGGGAGGCTTAAACTCATGCTCAATGATGATGGTAAAATTGAAGGAGAGACTCCGAGAGAGAAGCAAGCTCTAGCAGAGGTTAGTTAATCTGTGTTTTGGAGTATTAATTGATTCACTGAAATAATCCTGATCGAATAAATGGTCTAAAGCTTGAAAGAACACTATTAATTGTAATTGTAGGCAGAGGCACCTTTTGTGAATCAAAAAGGCAAAAAAAAGCATAGGTTTTCAAAGAGATCGTTTAAGAAGGTATGCTCTCATGGTAACTTGAGAATAAATCTGTTACATTTTAAGGAACTTATAAACCTGGAAGAACTCTTAGTTTATGTTACCTTCAGAAAAAGGGCGAGCATGCAAAATTTGCGAGGAAGGATTCTGCCAAGAGGAGACGTTTTTAAACAGCAACTGGATCCAGCATTCTGTAATTTTTCTTCTTTCAGAACACAATCACAACTAACTAGAACCAGAGAAGCAATAGCACTTTCATAGTGGTGTTCAAATTATGTTTTATTGTTTCCTGTCCTTTTTCCCTTTTTGGCACATGGGTGGCCAAGTCATCAGTTTTGTATTGCAATTTAACCCCCTTCACCTCCCCCCTTTCTTAAAGAAGAAAATTTTAATGCAAGAAACAGGAGGCCAAGGATGTTGGGGTTTTAACAAAAGAAATCACTGAGCAATTTTGTCATCATTCATTCGGTTCAATGTTGACTATCGATTCATCAGTTATTATTTGTTGTATCATTTTTATCGAATGCAAGAAATTTAAGACTGTAGAACCTTTTGCTGTTTTTCTATAGTAAAAGATTGGGGTAGCTTTTTGTTGATCAAGAAGACCCTGAACTAGAAATTTGTAGTTCAACACTGCAGGTATATATCAAGAAGCTGTGACATAGCTGTATATTCACATGCAGGAACCCTTGATGATCTTCATTTTCCTGATTCCTAATATTTCGTTTAATTAGCAGGATTCTTAATCCAAATGAGTTCTGACATGTCCAGACGACGTGCAGTCATGATCAGAAAGTTTTATCCTGTACGGTTAAGACTGACATTATAGATAATTGTAAAAGCTACTGTTTAGTTCTATTTGAGTTTGGACAATCAAAGACTTGTCATTTCACTCAAGATTGAAAACTTAATGTCAACGGCATTCATTCATATTGTCAATGCACAATAACTTTTTCAAGGGTTACATTGTTTACGGATAAAGAGATATCATAGCCAAAACTTGTTACCCTATTCTACCATCAAGACAAGTATCAAAAAATATTTCAGAGACCACAAAACGGTTGATTTTCAAGACATCTCCTAAACGCAAGGCCATCCTTTACCACGCAGAAGCAGTAACTAAGCAACGCAGTTGGACTTATCGTCCTCCATCTGAAAGATGACCAGGTGAAGCAGGCAACTCTTCGTTTCCTTCTGTCTCAGCTGCATGATCAGGGGGTTGAACTTGGTCCCCATTTTCATCATTTTCCGGGTGAAAATTAATAGGGAATTTGGTGACTCTTGGCTTGTCAGTTAGTATATTTCTTTGGACCTTGTCAATCAAAACTTTCTGGGGAGGTTCTTCTTTAAGCTGCTCATCGTCATAATCATTGTTCACATAATATCCTACCCGAACAAATTCCTGCCCCAAATAAGAACAAGTTAACAGGAGCACTGTAACCCCAATTATATCTTCTTCACGGATTTTGGAAGGATCTGGAGGGTCCGCCTAGCACGAGTAACAAACTAAAATAGGTTAATCCTACTTGAAGAGATATTTGGTGAATTTATTCATAAAAAAAGATGCCCAAATAAGTCATTAGTTTACCTGCAAGACAAAACGATAATTTCCAACATTGACTGGCCCAACAAGAACACTTTCTAGAAGTTGGTCATAAGTTTCATCCTCAGCAGATCCAACATATATGAGTTTCCATTCCAAATCTGTAGATGTAGTCAGTGATTAGAAGCTGGATTGCAGATTCTATTCACCTCACACTAAGCTACAATCTTTCACAGATTTAAAAGTAAGATAATAAAGCAAGCAAGGAAGATGGTGACACATGCTAAACTATGCAGACACCTACAGAAAGTTCAGTTCCACTGAGATTCCCTTTCTCTAATTTTACTAAAAGTAATTGAAGCATAGTTGGTAATTCAGAATGTCATTCTGGTTAGAAAATTCAACGTGATTCGGTCTTCATTGCATGAAGTAGAATTTGAAGGCAATAACTTCTAAAAACTGATACATTAAGTTCACTAAAATGAAAGCCTTGAATACAACTGAAATGGGACTTGAGGCAGAAAACTTGATTCATGCATGAATGAATGTTCAGCATCTTTTGTTCAGTCAAGTCACAATGCAAAAAAATGGCAGCATTTATAAGAGGTGAGTTAAAAGAAGAAAGGTCAGAAAAGCACTACTGCAATGGTTGCACACCATTTTCCATCAGTATAAAAACTGAAAAAGATCAGGCATGGATAATTTTTAGACATGAAGATGTAATTGACTCAGCCAGATCTGCATGCCTAGAAATATCCTCAGCAAGCTCAAATACTTCATGCTCTCATGAGCATTATTGGAGTTACAACAACTGTGAACTTTAGATTCCTTTTTTTTAATCAAGACTAATGTTCCTCTGACTTGTTCTACTAAGAGGCCAATAACAAGAATCGTGGGCTAGCTGCAGTACCTAACAACACCCTGTCATCCTTCTAAATAGAAAAAGAATAAGTAGCATGCTTTGTTGTCTCTTGAATTGCACATTTCATTGTTCACCACAACAAGAAAATTATAATAACAAAGCAAAACCAAACCATGTGTTATAGGCATTTGAACAGGAAACTTCACTAGAAAACTGGTTATAAAGATATAAATCATGTATCTGAAATTAGATACAGTGTTTTTTATTTTCCTTATTTTGAGTGAAAGACAGGCATCTTTCTGATAACTGAATGGAAAGTAATTTTAAAAATGTAGTTCCAAGCAGAAGAAATGGAAATTCAGGACAAGATTTGGAATGTATTTGAGTATATTAGGCAACTAAATTGCAAAGTAGAGTTACAAGCAAATAAATGATTTTTTCTTTAGCTAATGATTGCTAAAGCTAAGCAATGGAATGGAAGAAATCATTAGACTGGTTAGTGTGACATGGCTGACAGCCTAACATGATAACACAAGAATCACTAAATTCAAGCATAAAAGAGGTCTCCTCATGCTGCAGAAATTCATCAACTGCATGTTTACTCTCATACCATGCATGGACAGAAAAATGAAGAAAATTGTCACAATAACTTTCTCTTCTTGTCCCTTTCGCAACTTATGAATTAGGTTCAAGAAACTCGTCTTAATGAATTATACTCACGCATTCACCTATTTCTATTCATAGGAACAACTGAGTCCCACCAAAAAGGTTGGAAAAAGAAAACCCCATAAACTAACAGATAAAATGCAATGCATCAGATTTTTTTTTGGACAACACTAGTAGATCCAACATGGAAACTGAAGAAACGAATAAAGGACTCAATAGCATTGGAACTCAAAAAAAAAAAAATGCTTCAAACAAAAACTGAAAAGGCAACATGGTGAAAAGATCACTAGAATAGACAAAATGGATAAAATAAGTCCAAGAATCCATGACTTTCTATTAAATCTAAGGTTCATAGCTCAAACCCTAAGTTCTTATGTTTGAAATCTTCTAACAGTTTGGCATTTACAATTCCTTGAAGTTCAAAAGTTTTCAAATCAGTGAAGTGCAAACTACCCTCGAGAAACAATTTTTGAAGAAATCCAAATAATATTCATTAGTAAAATTTTGAAGTATAATACTAAATTTTTTATAAAAAAAATTATTTACAGAGAGAGAAAGCAGCAACGACAGCTGGTGGCCAATTAAACAACCAAGGTTTAGTGACAATCAAATGAGTCCAGACACAAATTAAAAATGAAAATTAGCCCTACAAACCCTAGAAATTAATACATAGGACAACGCAGGATGCATACATAAACTATTCAGTCTGCCGTCAAAATTTCACTAAGATTTAATGAATTCAAAATAGAAGATAAGAAACAAAATCCTTCATTTGATGAGTAATATGATTCACTCAAAACCACACGAGCAGAAACCCTAACTACCCACATTACAATTGTATAAAACAATTAGTTGCCCTAAGCGATTTTCATAGTGACAAAAGAATGCCAAAAAGGAAAGAATTCCACGGTCCGAAACATAAAACATGTAGTTGGAGGAAGGGAGTTACCGTCTTTGAGAGGAGTGACACACTCGTAGGAAATTTCGAACTGAAAAGGAGTGAGAAACGATGCCGGATTGTCCAAAACCGTCACGTTCGTTATGTTGACAGCGCTCATTGTACCGGAAAAAAAGAAGGTTCTAGAATTCTTGATTGCCTTGGGTACGATTCAATGAAAATCTGAGCTCTGAAACACTTCATCGAGCGGAGGCTACCCCAAAACGGCAGTCGGAGAAGCGACGACGGAGAAGAAGAAAAAGACGACGACAACGGAGACAACCGCAATGTAGTGGAGGGAGCATAGACGAATCCTGCGACGTTCGCCCTTCGGCGGGCGTGCTTTTATACAATTGACGGGCTACTTTTTTGTGGTACCGGGAGTAGCCGGTTTTGCTACTTGGCGGGAGTTTTTTTAAGGGGTAAATTTGGGCCTTGATGAGTATTGGGTTTTAATTCCAGTACTAATGGAAGGCTCTCTTATTGGGAACGTTATACTTTTACTCGATCCAACTAAGCTCCACCTGTATGGGTCCGAGTCGTCCCATTTTTTTTTCCCTCCTTAAAACTGAATTTAAATAGGGTTTCTTTCACTTTTCTTTTTATATTGTTTTTAAAATATATTTCATCCAGAATTCTCTTCTTATATCTCCTTTTTAGAAGAAAAAAAAAAGAGAAATGAATTATTTTATTCTTCTTCTTGGTGGTGGTCAAGAAAAGAAACATTTTTCCAGTAATCATTTTGATATTCGGATAAATATTTAAATATATTTTTTTCGATATTTTGTATGTTAATTATAAGATTATTGTGCTATTCAAATGTAGATGATAAAAAAGAATCAAAATAATCAACGAGGATTAAATAGGAAAATTAGGGTATATATAAGTCTCATCTTTTACCATTCTAATATTCTTATTAGAATCACATTTTTTTTCCTTTTTCTTGAGTGATGTATGATTTCATATCTAACAGTTGAGACACACTTTCTATTTATTTATTTTGAACTAATAGGTTTAAATAAATCTTGTAGAAAGTGTCATAAAATTCGAAATGAATTTTGATGCTTTATAGTTAGATCAATTTAGGAAAGAACATGCTAAAAAAAAAAAAAATCTAACTTGCAAAATTCATGAGAATATTTTTCCTTCAATTTAATGAATTCAGATTACAGCCACCGGAGAGCCCAAGGTAAAGATAAAACAAAAAAAATAAAAATAAAAAACCCTATTGAATTTTAGTAGTTAGCATCTCGGGGGTAGTCGAAAACAGATTTACATCACCAAGATTTGACTTGCCCTCAAGCTAATGGAGGAAGAGGGGAGGCGAACATGATGTGTAATACTAAAGTATGTACATTTTTGAGAAGGGGCCAATGTACAAATTCGATCCTGAGACAGTATTCATCTCTAAACACCATATCAGGAAAAGAACAATGCACCCCATTTTACTATGGATGCTTCTCTTAACCTTAGGGATCCACATCCATTTTTCTACTTTGAGAGCGAAACATTTCTGCAATATCTGCACCTGTGCTACATTCTTCAGGATTTCTATCTGATACAGATCGAACAAATCTAGGGAATCTGACTGAGATACCACGTGTTGGATGAACTATGCCAATGGCTGCACGATGAACAGGAGAAATAGTAAAATCTGCACCCCTGATTTCCCAGACGAGTTCTGGAGAAAACCACATATCAGGCACCTCAGCAGTTTCATAATAAGAAGGCTTTTTGGTCAAGATCTTATCCTCGGAGAAGAAATCTTTCATCTGTCAAACTCAGTCACAAAAACTTATCAGTTGCTGAACACTCCAAATTGATCCCTTAAACTAGATGCATTAATGATCTCCCAACTAATTGGTCAAGATTAGAAATCTGGGTCCAATTTGTTAACATCCTTGGCATGATTATACCAGACGAACAACTTCCTTGCACTATTTTTTACTTCTACACTATTTTGCCTCTCTTTTACTTGCATTATAATTTAACCGCAGTTTGTAGTTGCCACAGTTATTTGATTATTACATTCCTGAATTTCTACACTTTGGGGTTCACTATATGAAGGGTTCATCTCGTATTCTCTTGCCAAAGTTTGCATAGACCTTCACAGCTATGATTATATCCTCCCCCTTTTCCCCAGACCAAAGAAAAGAAGGAAAAATTGGAAAGAAAGAAAATATATCCTCTTTTTACCTCTTTATAGAAGGAATCAGAAAATCCAGACATGGCACGGCAAACACTTTGAAACTCTTCAGTGTCAGGGTTGTAGCAGGCCATAAGGAATGGGCTATACCTGAATCATTAAAAAGAAACAGATCATCAAGATCAAACAAATTAAAAAATTTAAAAACACACTAAAGCTTAAAGAAAAAATCTGATGCAGAACCCAATATTTGAATTTATGGAACCAAACTGGCATCAAGACGAACTTTAAAAAAGACTAGTAAGTTAGATTTGCAGACATAAGAAAACTAGTGCCCAAAATTTTAACCATAGTAGTGAAATATCCCCCCATACAACAATTAAAACCCCATCATGATTACTACCATGGATAAGTGGGCTTCAAAAGCATCTTTTAAAAAGCCTAGAAACAGAGGAAGAGAGATATATCATTGAGAGAATTTTATACTATTACCATCCTGCTTTTCTTCCATTTCCATGCCAAGCACCAATAGGTACTAAATCCAGGGAATCACTTAATCCTTCTATATAGTCTCTCTTAACCTGTAAAAAGGTTTAAAGTTAATCAAAAAATTAAATATGCTTTCTTGTTCTAGATTATTTAATTGTTTCTATTTGTCACCTTCAACCATGCATCAGACCGCTTTGATGGTGTGTACCCGGCATCAAGATCAAGAGATTTGACCATGATTCCTTCACATGAAGAATAGTGTGCATCATCGAGAAAGTGGTTAATTCTGGTCAATGTGGCTTCATTATTTGGGCAAGCATCATCTGATTCCACCTGAAAATCAAGTGAATAGTTGACATCACTGGAAATACATCCCCATTATGTACATTAACAATATAATACTTACAGTAATTTCTTTTGCATACTCAAAATAACCTGGTTTCTCCTGACCAAACAAATCCTTCAAATCTGTAGCAAAGAAAGTATCTTAAAGTAAGCTGAAAATGAGATTTGTGCATAAAAGATAAAATCTATGTAGTTTCCCAAGGAATAATCAAGTACGTACATTGCCGTCTTTGGCGCAGAGGAAGATCCAACAACCTGGAAAGGGAGTGCCAAAAGAAGAAATTTTCAGGGCATCCTACTTAAAAGTTACGAACAGCCAATGGACAAAAATCCCGCCTAGCATCAAATTTGCTTCATTTACTAGCAACAAATTTGTCTAAAATTTTTTTTAAAAAAGATTAACGTGTCTACTAAAATGTTCAAGAATAAGTGCATATGAAAGATGTTAGACAACCTAACATAGATTAGGTAGATGTTTTTCATTATATTAGACGGCCTAACATAGATTAGGTAGACTGCCTAACATAGCATTTCTTCTTAATTGTATATATATATGTAATCATATTGTCATAGAAATACATAAGAATCATTTCTCTCTGAGTAATCACATGGTATCAGAGCAAGCAAAAATCTCTTTGTGAAAAAAAATAAATAAAGTCTGAACAGCACGCTCCTCCTACATGCGTCAGCGCGTGAGTGATCGGAATTCGCTAGGGTTTGTTTCAGTTTGCTCATCTCAATATATACGATCTGTTTTGTACCTGTTTTTTTATCGACATCAGTGAAGTGTCGGATCTTATTCATTACAGGTTTGATTTTTCCTTTGAAAATTCTCTGAACAGCCTTTTAATTTCTTGTTTTAAGGGTTCTATTGATAAGATATGAAAGAGAAAAAGTCTGTTCTTATTTCTGATATGATTTAAGTAATGTCTAAGATAACATATCACAAACTTAATTCATCGAATTATCTTGATTGGAATCAAACTATTGAATTGTATCTATTAAGAATTTGTATGGATGGTCATTTAATTGATAACCCTCCTAAAGATGAGTCTAGGTTGCCTTGGATGAGAAAAGATGCTCGTCTGTTCTTACAAATTCGTAATTTTATTAATAGTGAAGATGTTGGTTTAGTTACTCACTATCAAATAGTTAAAGAACTAATGAACTATTTAGAATTTATGTATTCCGGAAAGAGGAATATTTCTAGAATGTATGATGTCTATAAAGCTTTTATAGGATAGACAAGGGTGATAGGTCTCTCACCCAATATTTCATGGACTTTAAGAAAATCTATGAAGAACTCAACATGTTAATGCCTTTAAGTGCTCACTGTGACTGTACAACAAACTCAATGAGAGAAAATGACTGTTATGAGTTTTTTAGCTGGGCTTTCGTTCGGAATTTGAAACTGCAAAATCATCGTCTAAGTTTATCTTCTTTGGATTGTGAGTCTTGTTAATTTGCCAAATATCATCGTCTAAGTTCTAGTCCAAGAGTTAATAAACAAGCAACTGCCCCCTTTGAGTTTGTACTTTCTGATGTTTGGGGTCTTGTCCAGTTTTATCTAAAACTAAACATCGCTACTTTGTTACTTTTGTTAATGATTATTCGCGAATGACATGGTTATATTTGATGAAAAATCGTTCATAATTGTTCTCTCATTTTTCTAGTTTTTGTGCTAAGATTCATACTCAATTTAATGTTCCTGTGCAAATTTTAAGAAGTGATATTGCTAAAAAATATCTATCTGACACTTTTCATACATATATGGTCCAACAAGGTATTCTTCATCAAACATTTTGTGTAGACACACTTTCTCAAAATGGTATTGCTGAAAGAAAGAATAGACATCTTCTTAAAATTGCTATATCTTTGTTATTTCAAATGTAAGTTCCCAAACATTTATAGGCCGATGTTGTTTCTACAGCTTGTTTTTTAATCAATCGAATGCCCTTTTCCGTCCTATCCGGTCAATCCCCTTTTCTTACTTTTTTTCCTCATATAAGTTACTAAACTTGATCCTAAATCTTTGAAGTGTCTCTTTCTTGGATATTCTCGTGTCCAAAAAGGATATTGGTGTTATTGTCCTAGTCTTAATAGGTACCTTGTGTCACATGATATATTTTTTGAACATACATCATTTTCTCCCTTATTTAGTTCAACTGGTTAGGGGATGGATGATGAGATGCTTATCTATCATGTCACACAAACACTTGATTCCCCTATCACCGCTTCTCTTCGTCCTCCTATAACACAAACTTATTCCTAACGGGCACCACCTACTCTTGACTCAACTACAATCCCTGAACCTGTTATTGCACCTGTTCCCGCTCCATCTCCATGTCCTGATACCACAGCTTCTTCGTCATCAGATCCGGTCTCTAGTGATGATCTACCCATTACTCTTCGTAAACGTAAACATACATGCACCTATTATATATCTTCCTTTGTTTCTTATCACCATCTGTCATCTTCTTGTTCGCTTATTACATCTCTAGATTCTATATTTGTTTCTAAAACTATTCATGAAGTTGTAGCTCATTCTAATGAAATAAAACCAAGCACGAGGACTTTGTTTCAAGTCTGTATGTGAGATAATGTAAATATATCAGCTTCTTAATGAAATAGGTTTTAAAGTCTCAATGTCAGCGAAATTATGATATGACAACCAAGCTGCACTTCATATTGCCTCTAATTCTATTTTTCATGAACGAACCAAACATATCGAGATTGATTGTTATTTTATTCGTGAGAAGATTCAACAGGGCTTGATTTCTACAGATTATGTGAAAACTAAAGAACAATTAGGAGACATCTTCACAAAAGCTCTCAATGGGATTAGGATTGATTATCTTTGTAACAAGTCGGGCATGATTAATATCTATGCTCCAACTTGAAGGGGAGTGTTAGACAGCCTAATATAGATTAGATAGATGTTTGGCATTATGTTAGACAACCTAACATAGATTAGGTAGAGAGCCTAATATATTCTCTTTTAGGCATTTCTCAACATTCTTATGTGTATATATATATATGTAACCATATTGTAATAGGAAGATACAATAATCATTTCTCTCTGAGTAATAACAAAAGATATAAAGATTCCAGTATATTCTCCCTCCAAATAAGTTCTCTCGACCATTAACCATGAATACTACCCATGTGACAGCAAATAGATTAGAACATCACTTCTCAATTTTCAAAAATCAATAATAGAAGAGCATAACTTAGTCCCATGTTAGGGTTAACACCACACATCATTCAAGATTAAGCAACTATTTGTCTTGCGTGGTCTTGCATAGGCTCTAAATGAATTGCCACAAAACAAACCAAATTTATATGTCAAGCATATGTATCCAAAAAGGATATATTTATGGCCAATTGAGATGCATATCATGACAAATAGGAACAAGGACCACTTGCTTGGTGACTGCTAACAATTACGCTTAGAGCAATTAATAATGCTTATACTAGATGTACAGTCCATCAAATTCAATTGCTCCTATGGGAAATGAATTAACAGTCTTGTCATGTTAACATGTAGTGATCAATGAGAAAGAATCTTGATTATTAAATATAAGTTGGCTTCAGAAAAATATCTAACACTACAGGAGCATGTTATTACAATGTATCTGAGAAAAGGTTCAAGAAGATTACTGCTGTCCATTGACGAACATGATATCAAAGACGAAAACACATATGTCAACCTGCGAGGACAGTAGATATCAGCAACAATAAAACATTGTATCTGCTGACAAGGAGCAATAACAATGCATGTTCACTAGAAGGTAAACTTGGTTTCTGGATGACAGCCAAACTTGCTTCTGAATTCCAAATCTTACAAAGAAAATTTTCACTTTATGTATATGACTGAGTAAACTCAAGGATGATGGCAAAGTGGTATTGATAAATAAAAGGGAAGAAAAAATCAGATCGCGGAAACACTCCCAACAAAATACTTGTAAACATTGCTGACTAAAAAAGATGCTCTTTCCAACAACAACAACAATAATAATAGTAATATCAAACACATGCTACTCCACTTCCTCAATTAGGCAAGTGTGCAAGGCAACACCAGAATCACAAACTATTTTCTCCAACAAGAAAAGATCCACAAAAATGAATTCTATAGAGATCTGTGACAGGAACATTGATGGCATTGGGAAGTGTAAAGCCACATGATAACATCAATCTCAAAAAAACTTAAGCAGCTCTTACATTAACCACATAGTTCATCATTTTTTAATGGAAATTATATATCTCCATCTTGTAGAATAGAAGTATTTTCCACCTTAATTTTATCAACAGCCACCATGGAACCTTTACTTCCTCTTTCACGAGAAGATAGCTCTTGGAATGACATAAGCTTCAATCCTTTCTTCCTATTGATTGCAACGACCTAAACACACAAGACAGAACCCATATTGAACAAGTATATACACATAAACCAGCAGAAGTGATGAACAACAGAGATAATAAATTGACATAATTACAATCATATGATATCTTATTGTAAATACTAATCAAGTACTTAATTAAGGAGCATGAGAATTGGTGCCATTTGCTAGAGAGAAATTATACCTCTGCATCCAATATAAAAGTTGCTGCAACAGAAACGCATGCTTCCTTAATTATATCCACCAAGTCAGGGAATCTTGATGTTGTTTCATCTCCGTTTCGAGAGAAAACACGCAAAGAGCCATTATCTAGTCTATGGATCTGCGCTCGCTGACCATCATATCTGAAAGAGAACAATTACACACACTTGTCCACGAAAGTAAGATAGACTACTAAAAAACTGGCATCAGTAAAGTTTTCAACTAGATCTACTCGCCTGAGTTGCTCATAATTTCTCTCTTATCAGTAATAATTTATAAAAATAATAATCACAATAAAGATTGAGTGAACCACTTATGACACCAAATTATAGAGCATATACTTTTTGTTATTATGCATATATAGCATAATTTTCCTATTTTAAGCAAACAATCTTCAAGTCACTGTTGTAGTAATCATAATTAATTAATGACAGTGCATAAAAAAAGAAGTCATGGAACATATCCAGGCATGCTGAGACCAGGCTTCATTCTTCAGAAGCAGCAATAACTCTTGATGTTGTTATTTTATAAAATTTGGGAAGAATGAGATATCACCACACAAAGAAAGAAACTTGGCGAAGAACTCATCTGATGAAAATAGAATACATTGGTCTATTTCCTTTTTAGTTAAGAACAATTCTCTAGTCAAAACAACCCGTCCACAGATTCAGCTCTGCGAAAAGGAAAATCAGCTAGAGAAAATTATAAAGGTTTCAGAAACGAAGAAGAAGAACACACACACACACACACACATTTCTGGAAACATCCTTCCTCATAGAGGGTAATAACCATTCAAAAATCTCAAGAAAATGTTGTAAATACAAAATTCCTGCTTCTGTGCCTTGCTGAGCAAACAGATGTTGCTTTAAAATGACATTTATTGTTTGGTGTTCAAAATCCAAAAGATAGCACGGCCATTATCAACCTTCAGTCAGATCTCCATGGCAAGAACCAAACCTTGAGAGATTCCATACCAGATAGTGACTGACAGGAAAAGGCTCAACTTCTGGAATTATTGTACTCAAGCACAAAAAGGAAAGAGAAACCCAAAAGCAGACAGCAATATGGGACAACCCGGGGGGGGGGGGGGGGGGGGGAGGTATCAGGAGTAGAAGAACAAAGCAATCCAAAAAATCAACTCAACTATTGAAGTTAAAAGATTGAATAGCACAATACAACTACAAAATCAGGACTGCGAATATCACATGAGATCATTACAGCCTCTGTGTTGTTGATCAAATTGTCTGCACTAAATTTGCAAGAAATATATGCTTCCCAAAAAAGAACAGCATAATCACAAGGAAAATTGACAAATACTATATATCCAATAGAAGTATATACAAATTTCATGATGACTTACTTATATTCACAGGTAAACGCTTTTTTCTGAAGAAGTCTCAGAACCTGGGGGGCTCCATTAGTGATTCTATCACAAGGGGGGAAACAGCAACCAGAAGAGCTCTAGTTAGGGAGAACAAAAATTATGACATTAACATTTTCACACACACAACACCCAAAAAAAAAAGAAAAAAGAAGCAACTTTACATACTTTGCAAGCATTGGCTTTATGGGTGTTCCAGGAACCATTGATAAATCAGTAGAGGAAAACATAACCCCTTTCTCCATTAAGGAAGGCACCAGTAGATCCTAAGTATAATGATTAGAACAATTAGGGTATAGAAGGTTTCAGAAATGCAGAAAGAAGCAACCAAGTCTGATAGTTTCAGAAAGAAAGTAATCAGGACATTCAAATCACCAAGAAGAGCCAGGACCATTTCACAGCAACAACAAAACACAAGAAACAGAATGTAATCTTAGAACACCCACAACGTGCAGTCATATGTTCTTCAGGTATCAAAACTAATAGCTAATGGAAAATTATAATTTTGGTCCAGATCCGATGATTGATAGGAATGAGAACAAAAAAAGGATATCTACAGGGGGAAGAAAAAAAAAACTCACCAAATTAGGAAGTACATTATAGGCTTCAATTACTGCAGCAGAAAGACACTGCAAAAGAGAGAAGCAACATGCATCAACTAAAGCATACAGAGGAGCACCCAAATTAAACCAACAAATAGTATCTTTAGAAAAATAGCCTTGAAAAATGGAAAATCAATCAAAACAAACATGCACGTGCAAGAGAATGTTATCCCTATCCATCTCTCCTTAATAATAAAGGCACCACCAATAGATACGTCCACTTAACTAAATAGGTAATCCAATGCTAAACAAAGGACGAAGAAGATCGCATATCAGGAATACCTAAGTTGACTTATAGGATTTACTGAATACCAAGCCCAAGTGAGACAAACCTGGAGATGTTCCTTCAAATTTTCAACAGATCCTTCTGCTGAATTCATGACGACAGCTTGTGCTAATCCAGGAAGAATAGTTCTCATCATTGCTCCAATGCGCAAATTTCTTACCTAAGCATATAGTGGTTTATCAAAAGGTTAGAACCAAAGGGTGCATGGAGATCTCATACATCCCTTTGTCCAAAATTGGATGTCCACTTCTAATTGCACAAAAATTAAGGAGAATAGATAAGTTACCCATTATCCTTATTATTAATGTAGTTAGTAGTGGATCCATGTGCAAGTGAGAATGAATCTCTTAAATTGAGGATATTATTAGTTGTATTTTATAGGAAAGATATGTTTATTTTATAAAAGTGAATGTTCAATTTTGGACATCCAAAATGATTCTGTGTACATTCAATTTAGGATGGAAGGAATAACAAGCAAGAGAAGGCTACTTTAATGAATTACTTAAAATGAACAAACAGCAGAACTGGATATCTTAACACAAAATAAAAGAGAGTTCAATTGATGACAAATAATACCAATGTTCTGACAAGAAACTTCATCTCCTTTTCTCGACATGACCGCATAAGATTCACTATAAGATTTTTCTTCCGGAGAGTACTGCCACTACCTGTTTCAACACTGATGAATTCTCTGTAAAAAATGATAAATTGTAACTGATGAATTAAAAGGAAAGCATCCACCAAGTGTAAAGTACGGTATTAAAATAAAAATAAAACTAAGAGAGATAAAAAATAACCATATAGAAACTTGGAAAGAGGGAAGAGAAGCACCTTCTTAGTCATGAATACACTTTTATACTTGAGACTGATTTTGGCAGAAAAGCCAGCAAGCTAAGAGGTACCAAACAATCTATAAACACATGCACACAACCCCAACCAAGCAACAATTTCTAATAACAAGAAGGAATGAAGTATAAACAGTCCTCTAGTGAAGCAAAGGAAACTTCCTTGTGCATAAGCAGTGAAATCCATTAGTTTCACATAGAGAAAGGATTTGAAACAATATGTTGGACATTTCAGATAAAACTTTCATTCATTTAAATGAGGAAATAGAATCCAATACTTCCACTATCTTTTTTTCTCCTTAGAATTTAACTAGTAACAAAAGCAGCAACTCTCAATGTCACAATTCCATGAACTCAACCTGGTTTCTTCTTTCTCTCTAAACCCATTCTTAAGCAGCACGAACAATTTTCCATCTTTTTACTGAATACCTCTGTAGGAAACAAGAAACCAAAAGCAACAGGAAGATACATTCATCTTCTTTAAACAAATAAATGGTAATGTTTTATCTTGAGAAAGCACCCTAATGCTGAGAAGAAGACATAGCAAAAAGTAACCTTAAACACTTGGTCAGAAGTATCAGGTTCCTTATTATTCTACACAAAATTCACAGATCATAAGTCAGCAAGGGAATCTGATAAATACAAAGATATACTCGAGTAACATATACCTTATCTTTCGGAGAACAGAAAATACTCCTCTTATTGTAAGCACAGATGGAGGATCAAATAATGATTTCATTGGTCGAAAAAGTTGAGCAACATCACCTAATTCAGCAGAAAATATTTAACATGGTATTAATCCAAACTTGTAAGGTAGCAGATAATCATTATTCCCTTAGATCCAAAATTCTTCATTTGTCATACCAAGATCACCCAAACTGTTATATAAATCCCATATTTTAGACTTGTTTGTTCCACATGCATCTTCAAGTGCTGCAACAACAGTGCTTCCACCAATATTCAGTTCCTGGACAACATAATTTCTCAATGGCTTGTATAAAGGGTTGTATCCACTACTAAATGAGCAAATAGTAAAGGAACATAAAGCAGCACAGTTAAGCAGTGCAAACCAGATAAATCCAGTCTTTTCTTTTTTCTTTTTTCTTCTTTCTTTTTCATTTTTTTTGGTTGTGGGGTTTAGTAGATTACTATATAAGGAACACCAGCAGCAAAAAAAGCTGCTAGAAGCTTCTGCAAAGGTCAATCAAAGAGTTGACAAAAATGGGAACTGAATGTCTACTATTATTACTGTTATTAAAAAAGGTGATACAAAAGAAATACTCTTTTGATCTTTCAAAATGGGTTCCCAATTTTCTCAAAGGACCTCCCATTTCTTTCCTTACTATACTGAAAACCAAAGAAATCCATTTCTACCATCCAGTCTTGATAATTATTTCAGTAGATTTTTTTTTTTTTAAAATCATATCCTCAATTATCAACTATTTATAATGATAATTGAAACCTCCACTTAGGTTAACAGTTATTCTGGTCCATAATGCTTGGAAAGAGTTAACATATAAATTCTAAACAACTCAAATATGGTGATTAGATCAAATAAAAAATTTAAACAGCAGAAGAAACAAAAACAAGTTAAATATAGGAGTCCAAAGGAAGAAACACATTAAGCTAAACAAGTCAACATCAAAGAAATAAAATTGGAAAAAGAAAATAACTAAAAAACGAGTAAAAAACTACTTGCAGAAGAGAAAATTACCGTGCAAAACAAGAAAGAAGATAAAATTGATGGATATCAGGAAATAAATACAAAAAATTAGTTGTGTATTTAACCTTAAGAGGCCAAATGGTGATGAAATGTGAACATTAGCCAAATATAATGACTTTGGTAAAAAAAGAACACCACTGACCAAAAGAGAGCAAGATTACTAAAAGAAAGAAAAACAGGGTCAATGAAATATAAGCTAAAGGCAATACGAGTAACAATAATAGAATAGACAAACCATGTTCTCATGGTCAGGAGCAATCTTGTTGACACACAAGTACACAGCAGGTAACACATCCTCTGGAGACAGGACCAGCAAACTGTATAACCAGAATGAAGCATTCAAATGGTGGCACAATAACTTCTTCCAGGAGCATAAAATGCTAAAATAGTTGAAAAGTTAGAAGAGATTACTGAAACTTCATAACATGTCAATTATCCAGCCAGGATTTACATAATACAGAAGTAATGGAATACGGAAGCATTGTCGAAGAACCAACCTCCTAAACATGTTGCAGAGCATTTTTGTGGCTCTTATCTTGCCCTTTTCTTCCTCAACCTGCTCAAAGGTCCGTGCCAAGTGAAGATAGGGAGCTGGCTGCCCTCTCCTCCAGCAAGCTGGCAAAAGTCAAAGTTACACAAATTACTTTAAACAGGCTAACATACAGGTTTTTTTTCCTTTTTTAAAATTAAAAATAAAATGACAAATACTTTATCTGAGCACCCACCATGCTCTGAAGGGGAAAATCTCTCAGGAGGTAACGATACATAGTTTGTGGGAATGCTCTCTCCAGGTTGCCCAGATGAAGGCTCAACAGTTTCACCTATCTTTCTTTCTACTAACTTAGCACATTGGTTAGAGGAGTTACTCTGTATTAACGATCCAGTTTGAGACAAGTTGCAGTCTAGCAAGCTTACCATTTTGTCACTAACGGTAAAGCTAGAGTTGCTATAATGGATATCTAGTGCTACATTTATGTCTCCTTTTGCTCTTTCCAGAATGCTCACTGCATGCCCTCTCAAGGACTCATCACCATTTACAAGCTGTATAAACTGATCCACAGCAACTTTGTGCTGTTCAGTAATGTCATTTTGCACCAGACTGATATCATCCTGAGATTGTGTAGATGCAGCATTAGCTCCATCTCCTTTAGAGACAAGAGGCGCTAATTTATCAAAGAACTTTGTGATTGTACACTGTTTTGACCCATTAGATTCCTGACTTGGATTGCTTTTGCCTTTCTTATTGGTCTTATTTTGAGGAGTCTTCTTCCTCTTTCCTGTAGAGATTCTACTCTTAATTGAATTTGTTGTACTGGGTAACTTAAATCTCTGACTTAAGGAAACATCCTCAGTTTTAAGGAGGCTCTTATCAGGAAAAAACCTTAAGGGCCGTCCAGGTTCTGCTTGTCTCAGTCTAGAATGTAATGCAGATGCGTCTGCTGCTATTTCAGAAGACAATCCAGATTTGAATTGTGAACTAGCTCGAGATTCAGGGGTAGAAGATATATTAGCAGTGATCTGCTCATGAAACTCGGTTTCATATTCATAAAACTTAGAAACGGCTTCAACAACAATATTTCCCGAACTACTGAGTAAATCCAACATCTGATTTTGTGTTACCCAACTGGGTAAACAGTCTCTGAGTTCTTGAATGGATTCCTCAATATTGTCCATATTCATGTCTTTGCTGCATTCATTTGCATATGAAACTCCCTCATTCTGATGCTTGATTGTTATATTTGAAGTTAGAGCAGAACTAGTGTCACCTTTCTCATCTGCTTCCTTTGCCCCACAGTTGAAACTCATCAGAAACTCTTGCTTAATGGCTGTTACATCCAAGAATGCTGCAAAATGTTTACGAAGTGCATTTGCTTGCTTGCTGTCAAGTTTCTCAATATCCACACCCACTGTTGGAATAACACGTTTAGGTTTCAAAAATTTCACGTACTCTCTTAGTTCATCATAATTTGAATGTTCGCTATAAGGCACCAGGTGTATTTCAAATGAATCCTTCGTCCTAACTGAAAATTTATTCTTTTTTACTTCATAAGTCCACCCAGTGGGCACAAATCCAACAACTTTGGAATATCCTCTCTCCTCCATGATCTCCTTCATTCTCACAAAATTTGGACGGAAATATGGCCAGGTCTCACCCAACACATTCCACCCAACAACATGAACATCACTCTCCCTCTGGTCCTCAGTAAACACTTCAGCTTCCCCCAGCCCCAAAACACTCAAAACTGCCATCTTTCTATCATCAACATGAATCTTTTTCTTACACCTCCGTGAGATTTCAAGCAATATCTTCTCTTTCCCAATAACATAAGTAGCAACAAGAAACAAAACATTCTTCATCCCACCCTGATTTTCATCCCCGATTCTCTGTATAACTCCCACCACGTAATCAATTGATTCCTCCTGACTTGGGAATATAAATTTCGGATTACAGTAAGTAGTATCCAAAAATACAGCATCAGAACCAATGAATTCGTTCAACTCAGAAAGTGACTTCATTGAATCACGGTACCTGAAATCACCAGTATGAACATATTTCTCAACTTTACCCTCATTGACAGGAACTCCAAACAAAAACTGAACCGCACCGGGGCAATGATTCGCATCAATGAGGTAAACTTCGCATCCATCAATGATAATGGGTTCACAGAGAGGCAATTGAGCAACGAAATGGACAGGAACCTTTAAAACTTCAACTAGAAGGCGAGCAGTAGTTGAAGAGCAATAAATGATGCCTCTAGACCAAGAAGGAGTCAGACCACAGTAGTGATCGGAGTGGAAGTGCGACAGAAAGTAAGAGACGGAGAAGTCACCGGCGTGTTTGAAGCCGTCGATTATAAAGCGGGTTCTCGGGATGAGTTTGGGATAGGGGAAAGAGGAAGGAATTGGGGGAAGAGGATGTTGCAGGGATAGTGATTGGGAGAAGAGGGCGGTGTGGGCGGTGAGGTAGAGGGCGGTTGAGTCTAGGGTTAGGGTTTCGCTCTGTGATGCGGCGGAGGACATTGCAGGTTACGCAGCGAACGGCTTACATAGAATATTCAGTTGAAGAAGAGGTGCGCCGGCAGCCGTTAATGCCTGATCAAAATCGAATATAATCAAAGTGGGGAACTGTAACGGTTAGCTGTGAATCTGACGTCTGGGATTTATGGCGGCGTGGCGCCAAATTCTTAAAGGATTTTTTCTTTTCGTTTAATCTTTTACGTTTCTTTTTTAATTATTATTTGATGGATTTGGGTTGAATTTACGTCTAGGTGATGTGTATTAACTACAGAGTTATAACATCTTTGAGCTTTTATATTTCTTTACAGATAAATAATTTTAATTACTCATTTTAATAAAAATATCTTCACGCATGCGAAAAATATTTTTGAATGTATATAAAAAGTAAATCAAATATTGAAGGTATTTTTGTTAAAATGAATATAGTTGAAAAGCATAGTTGTTAAATGCACACCCTATTTAATAAATACATACTCCATTTTTTAATTTTACCCTTCTAATTTTTCCCTCTAATTTATCTCTCTAACATAAAATATCTCAAATTAAATCCTAAATTCAGTTATTTGTAATTATTTCCATTGAAACAAATGATTATAAATGCTAGTTACTACTATTTTAACAATGTTTGTTCATTTATTACATAAATTTCATTTGTTTTATACCTTAAAATTGAAACTCTAATAGTTCACTAGTTGAGACTGCTTTATTAAAAATTATATATATTTGAGTTATTAATTTTAGTAGTAAGATGACACAATATAGATACTAAATGAACCATACCATCTCATCAAATTTAATTGTAAGAATAGATATAATGTAAAAACAAATGCCAAAAAGATATAAAAAATTTAATGATATATCCTTACTAATGATTTGTTAACTCTAGTTAAGTAGTAATGATAATTGTCTTCCTCATAGGACTATTTTCTTTTATTAATTATATTATTAGTTTATCTTACTCATAAAGATTTGGGACATTTTGGTACAAAATTGTTGAATTTAATAAATTAGTGTGTAATTTAACAATTATGCTAATATATAACAAATATAATTAATTTGATTAAATGTATAAACAATTACAAAAACAAGCAAAAGTGAAAAAAAAAATTGACCCGACCAAAACTCGGCTCGTCTACACAAAAATGAGGGCAAATTGAATTCATCATGATGCGGGCAAACGCAATTCGTCCCATGAGAGCAAAACCAATTCGCCCTCATGGGACAAATGCAATCCATTCTCCAATTTGTGAGTATGATAATTTTATTTAATTTTAAGGTATAAAACACATGAAATTTATGTAATAAATGAACAAATGTTATTAAAGTGTAGTAAATTAGCATTTTTAATCATTTGTGTAAGTAAAAATGACTACAAATTGATGAATTTATTATTGAATTTGAGAGATTTTAGGTTATAGAGATAAACTAGATAGAGAAATTAAAAAGGGAAAAATGATAAAATGGAGTATTCTTTTAACAACTCTCTTGAAAAGTATTTAAAGTTATTTTTCTTTATAAAATAATATATATTGTCAATAAATGTGTGTACGTGTATATATACACGCACATGTGCACAAACAAAAAGAAGACAAAAATTACAATTACCTCAACAAATGTGATAACAATCTTAATTTCTTCTTACTTATAAAAAAAATGTTAATTTCTTTTTGACAAAATAAATTACTTCTTGAGTTTTGTAGACAATGTATCATGTCACCTAGATAAAGAAATTGACAATAAACTCTTTTATTTTAATTGCTTTAAATTCAGAATCATTTGCTCATAAATAAATAAGTTTATCAATTAAATTATTTTGTTGCCAATCACATCATAAGTGTTTGATAATATTAGCTTAGTAAAAAAGTTTTTAAGCAATTGAACAAGCACATTAACTCAATCTTAAGTTTTGTAACTCTTTCATTTCAAATGTATTTCTAAGTCAAAATAACCCCCTAAACAAAAAGGGAAAAATGAACATTAGATTATCAAACTGTTACTTTGCCAGCATATACTCTCATTCACAATTTTAATTATCACCAACATAGATAGTAATATATCTCCGTTATTTAAAAAATAATAATTACATCTAAACACATTTTTACCAAAAATAAAATAGAAATGTTCAAGTCTAAGAATAATTGTAAATTTTAATTGCTTTTCTACATAATAAATTCTTATTAAATTTGTCTGTAACATGAAAGCTAAATATAAACATAAAACATTTTTCATAAGAGAAAAAAAAAGGAAGAAGAGAAAAGTTAATTAAATCTGGAAAAGCTATTCTTTTGATAATATTTTTAGCTCTTTTTTTTTTCCTTTTGGTTTGGGGGTGTTAAATAATGGTTGAAGGTTCAGCACCACCAAGAATGTCACATATCATCATTCAAATGAAAAGGTCGGTATCTTGATCGGAAAGGCCATAGAGAAGCCAATCGTCTCAAGCATGAGCACCGACGATGTCGATCTTCATGTTCATCATCGGAAAGTTCACCGTGGTCAATTACTTGGATATCGCTTGAAACAGCCACTTCATGCCTACAAACAGGGCATGAGTTATGGAGCCTTAGCCAGGGGACAATGCAATCAGAATGATATACATGTTTGCATGGAAGTTCTCTTGCTTCAGTTCCAACCTTGAATTCCTCTTTACAAACAGGGCATTCTGATTCATCAACCAAATGGGATTCTGTAAGTTTCACAGTTGGAATAGAATTTATTACCGAATCAGATGCTGGTGCTGGTCCTGGTCTATCATTTTGAGTTAATTGTTCAATAAGATTTTCCAATCCAGGACCGATGAAATAATTTCTCGGATCGGTTCCTGGAGGAACTAGAGTTCCGGGATGGGGATTTTGTCGATTCGGAGGCGGACCTGTTGGCCTTAGAATAATCCAGGGCCCGGGGCGAGATAGAATCCCAGGTTGAGGGACAAAAAGATCATCATCACTAAATTCTTCCTGGAACATGTCACGTCTTCGTGGCCGAAACCAACCTCGAAGACCTGTTTCTGAATCCCTGTGATGTCTTCCATCATGTTCATTGCCAAGATTTGGATATCTTGGAAGTCGAATCGGGAGGACACGAGGCCGATTATTATCTCTGCCTCTGCTATCGTTGTTCAATGGACGATTTCGGAGCCCAAGTGCAGGATTGAACGCGAGTGAAAGTGCTTCAAGTATACGTGCCTCCGGAGAGGGATCAAATGCTGTGAAATCAAAGATTGGCCTAGGCGTTGCCATGTTAATTTCACAAAGAAACTGACCTAAACATCGAGGACAAGCAATCTCCGATGGATTATCGAAGGCCAACCGCACCGTTCGATGGCATTGATAGCACCAATAGAGCTGGAAGTTTCTGTTGTCATTGCTTGTTTCAGTAGGATCGGAAGACATTTCTTAGCTATGCTTTCGATTTTTTTTTTTTTTTTGAATTTAAACCTTAAAAGAATTAATGGCACTATTGGTGAAGACTTTTCATATATAGTTAAGGAAATTGATAGCATGGAACCAATGTAGGGAAAGAATGCCTTTTTCAGAAAGTGATTCTTGCTTTCCATATATACTTTGGGATCACAAATTCACAATGGATTGCCTTGCCGTTTTTCTTTGGTTTGTCGCTTTTCTCCGAAGAAAAGTAAAGATATTTTTTCTTCTGTTTTTTTTTTTTTTTTTGATAAAACCATTTTTTCTTCTGTTAAGGTTATAGAAAGTTACATATGAAATGAGTGAAAAACTATTACGGATAATGTCTATTTTTTATTTAAAACAATCAAATTTAAAAAAATAGTTAAATTACTCTATCATATTCATTATTAATAATATAATTAGTAATAAGATCATCATTTGAATCGAATATGTTATTTTTAATATTTTATTTTGTGAAAATAAACGTTCAATTGTAAACTATAAGAGTATAATAATATCTTTCTATTTAAAATTCTAATAATAATAATAATAAGATGGATAAAGAAGAGAGAATTGTTATTTATTAGATAGAAATAAATTGAAAACTAAGTGTTAAAAGTAAAAAAGGATACTAAAAATACCACAAATTGTTTGTCCAATGTCAACCAGCTCTGAGTGAAAAAATAAAAAAGGGTGGGTTAATAATAAATTTGTATTTTGTCTAGGCTCATTATCTAAGTAACGCTACTTTTATAATTGCCAAAAAAGAGGGGGGTTAAAGAGTAAAACCATTTTTTGGCAGTTTGTAATTAGATTTTAGATTTGGAATTTGTATATGGGCTAGCCTTTGGGTCGTTCTTTAGGTTTGGAGGCTATAAGCCCATCTTGTTCCGAAGATAAAAAACCAAAGTCAAGTCAGATTCGTGTCTTTGGAGCGTTGTTAAATTCCATGGTTTGACAGAATGAAATCCGTTAAATCCCATAACCGCCGTCTTCGAATTACCCGCCATTTTTGTATTCTCCCACCAAGAATCTCTGTCTCGCTCTCGACAAACCCCCCAGCTCCTCATGTCTTTCTTTTTTCAAGTCTCTGCCTTGAAGTTGCAGTTCAAGAAATGGAGATTTGTGGGCTTTTTGTTTAGGCACAAGAAATCTTGTAACTTTTCAATTTGGAGCGCTTAATTTGAGTGCAAAACATGTCAATCCCGATTCTTGAGGGTTGTCGTTCAGAGGGTTTTGACATGCAATTGATAGGAAACTTTCTCAGTTTCGCCTCAAGAGGGGATAGAGTTGGACTTAATCTGATGCTAATGAGAGGCATATGCCCCAACGTGCAAGACTATGATCAAAGAACCGCTCTTCATCTTGCTGCCAGTGAGGGTCACGCCTCCATTGTTGAGCTTCTCTTAGCATACCAGGCTGATGTTAATCTTCAAGACAGGTGGCATAAGACTGTACGTGTGTTACTCCCTCCGTGGTTACTAAATATTTGTCGTTTTAAAATAATTGTGATTATTTTTTTCATCTTACCTCTCAATGTTCTCTCTTTTGGTGAAAATTGTAGTCACGAATCGGAGAGTAATCTCAGCGTATTTTAAGTATAATAGACTTACATTTAAGGATCCTTCATGATAAAAAAAAAAAAGACCGAGGAAAAAATAAACAATATATATATATGATGGAAAGGCAATTGATAAATAAAATCTGGAGATGAGAGGAATTGTTTCTGCAATACTTATTCACCAAATTCGTAGCCCTAATATAAGGAATTACAACGAATTGAATGTTATACAACTCTTGACTCTACTTATTTGTATAAACTAATTCCCTATTCACTAGTAAAAACCTTTCAAAAAAAAAAAAAAAGTATGTTATCTCGATATGTACGATATCTTTTTTTACATTTTTGACTCAATCGTATATTATTTATTGTTGATATTATGCATTAAAAGATGATTTTTAAAGTTTGAATCTCATTTATATTTAAATTTACACTTCAATTATCAATTTCCACGTTTATATGGTGTGTTTGGTGCGTTGCTAACTCACTTAAAAAACAAATATGAACAACATATCCAATTTTCTAGGACTTTCACTAAAAAAATAAATAATACAAATAATTAAAATAAATTATGCCAACACTTCTTACATGTGCAAATGACTTATATTAGGAATGCAAGGGTATCTTATATAATCCTCATAGCATTTTTGAAGGCCACAGAAAGTCCAACCCACATTTAAAAAATCAACGGTAATTAAGTGTATCGTTGTATATTTGAATGATTGATTCGGCCATCCATTGTTAGGGTTTCTTGGAACTGTCTTGTCAAAATTTCCTTATAGGTTCTATCATGAGCAATTTCGTTTATGCACATTGCAGAATATGTCTTTATATTTCATTCATTAAGATGTGTATCAAATATTTGAGTGTGGTTGTGTACAACATGTAGAAATTAATTTCCTTTTTTTGCTTGCTATGTGAAGTTGTTTGAAATTCAAGTTACTGAATAGTTTTCTTGATGACATCAAGCCTTTAACAGATGCAAAGTTTTACGGACACCGGGATATATGTAGGATCCTTGAAGTAAATGGAGGCAATGATTCTAAAGATTCTATGGTTGATCATGCAATGGTAATGGTTTTGATCTTGAATTAAGGAATGGATTTTTTTTTTTAATTAAAAAAAATGAAAAACACTTCTGGAATGATTTCGGGGCCTTGGTATTGGTGGTTCGATAGTGGCATAGTGTTGCATTGCTTACTAAGATTTGAGCAATCGCTCATTCTGGAGATGGTAGGCTTCTGCTCCTTCAAACTGACAAAAGTTAGGGATGTTTGCTCGTTATTTATATGGTTTACAATTTTTCAGACCTTCCCCTTAAGTACAAGGCATTGATCTTATCATCATATGGGCATACTGAAGTTTGTATACATACAGATTTATGTTTATAAGTAAAACACATGCACATTTATCCTTCACTTTTATAAATGTGTCTTAAAAAGCTTTATGATGGCTTTAGATGGCATGATACCTGTAAACATATTATGCAGACAATCTGCCATGAAGAAGATTCATATGAGGTGAATATTGAGATGTCTGAACTGATTTTGGAGCAGTCATCAAGAATTGATCAGGTGATTCTCATGCACTGATTTGGCCATATTTGGGCGCTTCTTTAAGTAAGTAGATGGGCAGGTTGGAATACACATGGCTAGTCTGTCAGTTGGTGGTGAGAATAAAATCCCCTGATGACCCCTCATAGGATAATATATTCTGTGCTTTCCAGGTTTTTGACATTAATAGCTGCATGGATTTTAACTTTATTTATTTTTCTGGAAGTGGAACTATTTCTACATTTGCAAAAAAAAGGTTAGAGATTTTAGGATAAAATTTTCCCTTATAGTTCATTTTGCAGCAAGGAGTTCATGAATTTTGGACAAACTAAATGAACCGCAGTATGAATGGGAGGTAACTGAATTATTATTTCTCTATCTTTTTGAGCTTTCCCATCCCTCTTGCTCTCATAACAAACTAAGGTAGGGGGGTGGGGTGGAAATTCTTCGGCGGATGCATAGAGTAGATTAAATAGTTTCTTTTTGGTTTTTAAGTGAAAAAGAAAAGGCTGAGTGTATTCTAGGATTATGTTACTCTTTTATGTCCATCCTGCCTAACTGCTTTGAGATTATGTTCTGTCAGCTTTTGTTAAAGAAAACCAAATTAAAAGCAGAAACTTTTTTCATTTGTCAGGGTTTATTTGGTGAATCAGATTTGGTCAAGTGGCGTGGAACGTGGGTTGTAAAAACAACAATCAAAAGACATATATTTCTTCCCGTGAAAATGTTTTCCATGGACTTGATTCTTCCCTAATTCTGCTCTTTCAAAAATTAAAAGCACTGATATCAAGTTGATTTGATTTGGTATAGGACTTTGTCTGCTAAGGATGATATTTTCCTGAAGGAGCTTCGACATCCAAATATCTTGCAGTTTCTTGGATCAATTGTGCATGATGGAGAGATGATTCTAATTACGGAGTATTTGTCAAAAGTAAACACTAATTTTATTCATTTGATCTTGAATGTGTACAGATCCTTGTTTTTTTCAGTTACAGTGTAGACAACCTTTACCTTTATTGGGGTTAGGAAAGCATTTCTCAAAACATAAGTTTCTAACCTCTGGAGTAGATTGAACACAATTGATGCGAGGTCAAAAACAATTTGGTCACTGACCAATCTAGCAACGATAGACAAATTTAATTGTTCATTTTCTACAGAAGTTCTCCTCTCTGCATTTAAGATGGCGATGGGGACTGCAGACTGGTGATTGTATGACTAATATGTTTTTTCTCTTTTTTACTAATGAATCTACATTAGGGGAATTTGAATGAGATTTTGACTAAAAGAAGTCGTCCTGACGCAGCAACTGCTCTGCGCTACGCACTCGATATTGCTAGGTATTTGTACTTAATCTGTCTTTTCATTAACTTGAAGACTGCATGCAAATGGAAAATTTCATTTCTAGTAAGAACTAACAGAATATTTAGAAATGATGACCCATACCATTGGCCATATGTGTGTGCACGTGCGTGATTTGGTAGAATCAAGATAAAGTTCCAATGTGATGTCAACCTAATCTAATGCTTATATTTTTCTCATATGTTTGATTAAGATTTTTCAGTACGTTGATCTGCCAAATGCATGTTAAAGGTCAAGCAACTCAAGTCTGAATTACATGTTGAGTGATTACCACAACACAATTTTAATCACACAATTAACAAGATTATCTTCCATGTTGAATTCAAACTTCCTATATATCTTGGTTTATTGGGATTCGGTGGTGAACTTGCATTGAGATACTGATATTTGATCCAATTTCAGAGGCATGAATTACCTTCATCAGCACAAGCCCTTTCCCATTGTCCACAACAATTTGAATCCCAGGTAACTCTTTTCACTTCATATTTTGTTTCCCTTTGTTTACTATATATGTACACTCAGCTGCTTTCATCTTAACATATATGTTTATTTGAAATTCATTTCATTCATTATTTTTCATGGCTTTATTGAACATTAATTCATAGGTTTTTTTCTTGTATGCTATCTCAGAGCATGATTGTCAAGCATTAGCTAAAGAATATTTGTTAACAATTTCAAATGCTAAAAGTAAAACTGATTTTCCAGTATGTTGTCACTTCACTAAATTTGTAAATCCAAATCAAGAAAAGCATAAAAAATAAAATTCAGAAGATATCCATACCTATTCTAACAAAAAATATAAAATGTTTAAATATCAATACAGGAGAGCTTAAAGGCTTTATACAAAATTAGAGCATAAACAATAAAGTATGTTTAACCAGCTTCTTCCCTTCTTTTCACTCGATTCAGTGACACATTTCCGTATCACTATCCAGGAACTTGTTGCAAGATGAAGGTGGACACTTGAAGATTGGTGAATATTGGGTCCAGATGCTTTATGAGCAGACACATACGCATCAAGACCATGGTACGTGGCATCTCACGATGTTTATTTATGATGGTTACTGCTTTAAACTATGTCAAGTTTTATTGCTTCCCAGATCAAGAGTATGATAGCTCTGGGGCCATCATCAGCTCCACAATTGGCACCAAGAATGATGTCCTTGCTTTTGGTCTCATATTTTATCAGGTAACTTTTGATCCTTTTCACCTTGCATTTTATCATCTAGTTTGATTTTTGGTGTATCTAACAATGTTATATGTTCCTTTTTTTCTTATGCCATTACTTCCGTAAGTGTATGAGGTGTATTAGTTTTGATATGTTAAATATTCTTGACTCAATTTGGTTCACTGCCATTTAATTAAAACGTTCCAATTTTAGTTACTCCAATAGAAATTCAGAACCCTGAAATTCAACTGACAGAGGAGCTACAGGACATATTAGACTGATCATCAATGTAAAACTCTGTTTCTTAGAACACTCTTAGTTACTATTCCTCTTGTGAACTTAGAACACTGAAATTCAATTGACAAAGGAGCTACAAGACATATTGGACTGATCATCAATGTAAAACTCTATTTCTTAGAACACTCTTAGTTACCATTCGTCTTGTGGTCTTCTCTACTAGTGAAGCAAATTTTGTAGTCTGCTTCAACCCATAACAATGCTTTCTTGCTATTTGTTGTCTCTTGTTTTCTCCCTTCATTCCCATTCTTTTGGTTTTTATAAACTGCAGATGCTGGAAGGCAGACTCAACAGTAAATTTAATGTTGACTACACAAATCTCAAGTTTGTTGATTCTGAAAAGAAGTTCAATTTACATCGTTGCCCTGGAAGAGTCCTTCAGTAAGTGGATAATCTTTATCCCTTGAAAGCTATCATTTTTCATTTCTTCAGTCTTTTTGTTGGTTTTGCTTTTTCAAGAGGAAGAAGATGGATACAACTGAATTTGCATTCTTGAATTAATTAATCAAACATTGGGAGAAAAAAGAAAGAAAGAAAAAACAGCTAGTTTCCTATAAAAGATAGATAACCGGTGTGCTTTAGATACCTCCTCCATCTGGTTAGGACATTCTGTTTCTGAGATTTTCTTCCTTCTATAATCTCTTAAAGCAAATTCATAATATCTGGGTTAATGGGAGAGCATATGATGTCTTCAAACTCTATCTATGCAAATGCTTTTTGGTCATTATATCCAGACTGTTGAGACGGGTAGACTTGCATAGTTGCATGTAGCCACATTTGAGCTGCTATCTGAAGTTCTTGCTACCATGCACAGGTTGATAGAGAATTGTGTCAGCCAAAATCATTGGGAGAGGCCAACATTCGAGATTATTATAGGAGTTCTGGAGGAAGTTTCCTTATTTCTAGGAAAAGCTGGTTGCCCTGTTTGCTGAGCGAGTTCTATCATGCAAATCAATAACAAAACCTTAAATTCAAGTGCAAGTATGATGTGACATGAAGGAAGATTCAAATAAAATTTCCTGTAATTGCTTCATGTGAAGTTCTGAATTATTAAGTCATGAAATGGAACACCATGCATGAGTTTCAGACTCTAAATTAAAATTAGCAGCATATCCACCCTTTGCGGAAGCATTATGACTTTCATTCGTTCATGCTTCTGTGATTGTTCCGAAAGTTTTAGCAGAATTCTTCCTCAATTAGGGATGCTGTTGCTGGTGAATGGTGAGGTCTGAGTGCTTATATGAACTAAAAAATGACATTGTCTTGCATAATCTACACCTTCTGTGTTTGTCAACTCTATTTTTCTTTTATAAGTGGCATTGAAGTTCTTCAGTATAATTTTCAAGTGCATGCAGAATCAAAACATACTATGTACCGGGTACAACAACCAGAAATTTAAGACAAAAAATGAAAAGAGAAAAAAAAAAATCAATATTCTGATTCTGATTCTCTGTTAAAGTGAGAACAAAAGATTTGTTTTCATGATTCAGAATGAAGAAATTATTAGAAAAGGAAAAAAAAAAAACAGCTGTGTTGAGGATGTTACAACTGATTTTCAGACGAAGGGTCGGTGTGGACTTGTCATTATTGATTGTAGACAGACTTAGGCTTAATCTGGACTAGTACTGCATGCTCTAAAATAAGCATTTCTTAGTAGGTGATCATTTTCTGAGCTTCTTGGATCCTGAAAGCGTATGCTAAATTTATGCAAAAGTCAAGTTCAAACAAGCAGGTGATGACTTAATCAAAAATTACTTGCTAGAAATGAAATTCAACCAATATATTTATTACTAAGTCTATGAAGTAGGAAGCTCGGAGTCAGAGATTTCAAAATCATGGATGATAAAGACTTGTATTAAATTTTCCATTGTTATCAGGACGAGTTCAAATCCATGTTTCCTTTTAATCTCGATTCTTTTCCAATTGGTTGTTATATATCTTGTTGGTGGATTAACCAAGTCTTATTTGACTTTGTCCTTGTTTGGATCCTATTTTTAGTAAGAATTTGATGAGTTCATCTACCTAAGCATTTTTTTTTCTTCATCATGTAAAACGGACAAGGAATTTACTATCAACGTTTTAAGATATTCTCACTTTATCCACATTTATATTTTAATTTGTTTGTAATATGAATCATGCTGAGTGGCGTAAATATATTACTAAAGTAATGATCTTCATCGATCACTATTTTAATTTTAATTTAAAAGATATGTAATTTACTAATTTATGAATTATATAATCAATTCTTCTAATATAAATGATAATTTGATAAGATAATTAAAATAAATGAGTTTCTTTAATTTTTAGTTTATATATATATATATATATATATTTAATTTCGAACCAACTATTATAATTTATAGAATATCTTAGGAGATGCCGTGCCAGTGATGAAAGTATGGAACTTCCATCCAACATCATTAGGCCCAGAATACCAGGTAGATTAGATTCCTTCTTGGCAATCTTTGAGTGCACTCTTCAAATAATGAGGTGTAAACTCAAAAGAAAAGGGCTCTACATATAGTTTATATAGTAGGAGTGCACATTCATTACAATTTTCAAAATTAATACATGAGTAGAAGGATAAAAAATTTATACAATGGATGAAATTTCTTACCGTTGATTTAAGCTCAAATCTATTGTGTACTATTATATAAGGTTTACTTATTATAATTTATTTAAATTTACTCCATGTGGTACTTTTAGAAGAAAAAAAATCGTTTGAAAATAGACAATTTTTTAGTTATTTACACACATATTAAGAGTGATAAAATATTTTAAAAATATTACATGAAGTAATAAATATCCTCTTAAGAAATCACTATAAGAAGAAAATTATTAAATAAGAAGAAAATAAAAAAAAATCAATGGTGGGTACTTTGATTCAACAAAATGGCCATTTATATTATAACGGAGGGATGTGTAATTCTTATCCTATATGTATAATATATAATTTTTGTAAAGGAAGAATAGTAAGAATGTGAGTGGCACTTGAGAAGTGGTGGGGTGTTTGCTGCATATGCTTTCTCTCGTAACGCGGCAAATCTTACATGATTGATGAGCTGCTACTTTTGTCAGCTTCAGCAAGCAAATCCACACCCCTCCCTCTCCCAAAAATATTATCCAAGAATGTAACACAATCAACCCTAGTGTGAAATCTAAGAAAACCAAAGTAAAATTTTCACATTTACTCTTTCTTTTTCCCTTTGATTCAATCAAATCAATGGTATTTTACATTCAAAATATTGTGATACTTTCCTAAATCCTAATGTCATTTTACATAAAAACACAAAGCTAATAGCATATATATATATATATATATATATATATATATATATTAGTTTCACATATCACATTTTATGATATTTAAAAAATATTTTTTTCGTTTGAAATTGAATATTTAAATTTCTATTTTAATTTGTTTATAATTGAATGTCTATTTTTCTTAAATAAACATATTTTTATCTAAATTTTCATTAATAACCTCTTTAATTTAAGATATTTATATACAACTAGGTTCCTCTATTTACCACCTTAATTTAAGAAATTTGCATTCCATTACATTATAGATCTCGCAATCCATTATATTAATGACAAAGATAATTTGGTAAGTTACTTAAAGTCAATGAATTTTATTAATTTTTAATCAAAATCAAAAGTAAATATTCAATTCCGAACGAAAACAGTAATATTTTTCCACTCTACAAATGTAATTTGAAAAAAGGAAAAAAGAAAAAGAAGGGTAACCATACTTTTGTTTAAGGAAGTGTCGACAACTTCTTTTGTAAAGAAGCATACACTTAATTGAAAAATGAACCTCTCCCTACATATTGGATTTATCTCTCCATTTACCAGAAAAGTTGGAATAATACCATACTTAAGGACTCAGGCCAAATGAGATACATTCAAGGTAAAGGGCCTAAACAAATCAAGTTTAGGGCAACGATCTAATATTTTTGACTAAATGGAACTCATAAAATTGAGTGATTTAGTAACTACGCCTCCCGCTGAACTTTACCGAATGCACGACTTGTACTTTTGCTATTTGCTCACTCACCCAAAAGAGATTAGTAAGTATTCAAGTTTGTCCAAAGCCCAAACTGAAAGGTTGGAAGTTGGAACATACCTAACAGTTAAACCATACTCTTGATGTAGTTTGGCTTCTGCACAAAATGCATAAATGGGCTCCACATAGTCATTTTCTCCCACGAGACAATCTTAAAAATATTTTATAATATTTCTTATATTATAAATTATATGTAAATATAACACGAAGAATATTGATAGTATGAGGCGTATC